>OX438933.1:24129081-24871121 GCA_949316025.1 Lapara coniferarum
ATCCTACTTCCTACTAATATTATAAAGGCGAAAGTTTGTAAGAATGTATGGATGTTTGGATGTATGGATGTATGAATGTTTGTTCCTCTTTCACGCAAAAACTACTGATCGGATTTCGATGAAATTTGGCGCACGGGTAGATCATGTCCTGGATTAACACATAGGCTACTTTTTATCCCGGGAAAACATAAAGCGGGACTTTTATCCCGGAAAAACTTTTTAACGCGGGCGGAGCCGCGGGCAAAAGCTAGTATTATATAATTTTATTGGATAATGTAAATATTCGATAGTTCGCTCTGCGGCATCATAAAAATACAAGGGTATTGGAATATTTCTCTATACTTTAAGAGCTGCCAGAGTTAAATTGATAAGTTAAAACAGTTTTCCAGCAACAGTTTGAAACGCTAACTGACTTTAGTGCTATGGGAGAACTTTGTGATATTGTATTGCTTTTACTGAAGGATAGGAGGGTTGTGTCTGGTAAAATTATCTATCATTATACACATATTAGGTGATTTGATATAAATCTTTACATTTTATAAAACAAAGTACCACAGCCGCGTTTGTGAATCTGAACGCGATAAACTCAAAATATACCAAACGGATTTTCATATGGTTTTTACCAATGGACTGAATAATTCATGAGGAAGGTTTATGTGTATCATTTATTAATATTTTGTGCAAATTAATTGAAATATGACGATTACTGCCGGGGATGTCGGAAAAAATCAAGACGACTGGGGCTGAGAGCTTTCATTGAGTGAGTGTTCTTATCGAAAAACCGCGTACCTCAAGCAGAGGTATAGAGAAAGAAAGCTATGTGAACATAAACAATGTACAGTACAGGAGGCAAACAGGTTTGAGTATAGCTTACGAAGGGCGAAAATTAGGTGATTTCAAATGCTTGATGACTAATGTGTGCGTCAATACCTCATTTATACAAAAAATAAACACACTTAAAGTATTTTTTTATATTGTATTTAGTTAATTATACTAATATACACATCCAGATATATCTTTAAATAAGAATTTACTGAAATAAAGGCAAGCATTTAATCATAAATACCTCATTCTTAAGTAAGAAGATTAAGTACGAAAGCTCGAAGCGACGTAATTTGAACCCTAATGACATCAAAGATAACACTCGACACTAACAAGGCGCAACACAACACTTTAACTATAGTGTTTTTATTTGCTAGCTGACACCCGACTATGTATGGACTACTCACGCAGGTACAGTCAGCCACATAAGCTGAACAATTTCAAATTGCCTCTATATTTTTGTTTTCTTACCAATTTTTGTTTTCTATTCACAAAAATAAAATAAAATGGATTTACCATGCTTCACACAAAGAAAAAAAAAGCTTCCATTAAACTTAACGCGCATAGGCGATTTGAAATGTTGAATTTGTTCAGCTATTTATGTGTCTGACTGTACATACTGTACAATGACATTTAGGGCTACTATTTATCACATAAATTAATAAGCCGACCAAACTCGGAAGTCACATCCTAATCTATGCTCCTAGATTATAGGATGACTCTTATCTTGTAACATTTCATACCGGTAACGGACTACTACCTTACTTACTTACTCGAAACCGAGCAGTGAATCAAATTTTGTATGTAATGCAATTGTTCTGGGGATTGTTGACACAACATCTATTACTAAAATGTATATATAAATGTACATTCTTTTTAGGTATAATTTTACGTGAAATATAGATATAACTGATCACTAACACAGTCCATTTAAGATTCAAATTGCACATATAATTCCAAGCACACCGTTACTGGCAGTTCGAAGCCGGTAATACACAAGCCGGTCAGCTCACTGGTTCTTATAGGGCTAATTCGTTAACGTGAACCCGGAAAATCGATGCTTGACCCTTTTGCGGCGATCCACTCTCGCGCGGGCTGGGGGGGAGGGGAGCTGTTTCCACTCCACTGGATATTTGGCTAACGTAGAGAGCTGTAGCGTACGGCGAATCAGTTTGTGTACATTTTGTTTATGGATACTCACGCTTCAACGTGCTTGTACCCGCGCAACTCACACTGTCGGATACAGACAATTCGGATAAAGCTCAGAGTAAGTATATACCTATAGAGAGCGCGTATGCAAGTGGGAACAATAGGCACGGGTGGGAACATCGTCCTGCGCCGGCCGCAAGCGCTTGTAGTCACTCGAGTAGGAACGGCGTGAGCACACGCGAGTGAGATCTATGCGAATATTTGATTATTAATACTGCAAAATGGTCAAATGTTCTGTGGAATCTTGTAAAAACGACACTCGGAAACACACTTAACAGAATTCTAATATCACGTTTCACAGGCAAGCCATATTTCAGCATATTTTTAGGTAAAATTGAAATTACGCGTCGCGGTATGAAAGACGCTCGGGAGGCGAACACTTGTACCCCCCGCACTGCCCCGCATCCCGCTTTTTCGATAGTGATGTTACGCGTCGATACCAGAATCGATGTAATATTTTCATATTATAGCATACGTATTTATTACTATCGAAGGCGATGCTTAATATAATGTAGCTTAGGTAACTGTTTTTGTCTGTGTGTGATTTTTAAGCCAATTAATAATTGCGTTTTTGTTTATGAAATGAAAGAAATAATTACTGTTCCTAAAAATTGACTGATTACGATAATATTTTTAAGCTATTGCATAGCTTCTATCGCGGGCCTTGACAGTATAAGTTGGCAATCATTAAGATATATTTCTTTGTCATTTTTTTAACATTGGTAATAAATATTTTAAAAACTAGACGTGACTATTTTAGGCTTGGGGAGACTAGCTAAGAAATCCATGGTGCGATGCTCGGTTTATATCCATTGGTTCAATTATAATGGATATCCATTAATATTATTGGTTCTTAATGCTTGTAAAAACTGCTCTTGAGGTACCGTGTTTATAAATCATTCCACATGGCACTACACCAATTCGCAGCATAGCTTTTATCTATATTAAGGCAATACGCTTAAAATTACTCACAAGGCCATATTTTGTAGAACCACAATTTTTTAACAACAATATGTACCGCGCCGCCGGACCTGTACTTATCGATAACTGTTGCGCTGGTGCTGCTCGCGTGCCCATCCCTAGCAGTCGCCAACATTTCTATATAAGTAGCTATAGTTCACCTGCCTACGCTGGGTAGTGGGCGCACGATGCGATATTAGCCCTCTATAGGTATATACTTACTCTGAGGGATAAAGCTTGTTTTTGTTGTTGGGAAAAAGCACAATTTAATTCAATAGAACGGGGGTTCTATTACCAATTTTTACCAATTTTTATACGTTTGTTATTGCATCTACAAATGCCATTTAAAAGATGTCTAATTGCCGAACGCGTTAGCCGCTTGTATCTTACGCCGCCGTCCGAAGGCGTCCCGGAGGCGTCAATTAAGTATTTTCGTCGCGGGGCCTGTTTGCGTGACACGGTAATCGTGCCCCTAAATTGCTTGACACCCAAATTATGTTCAACATTCGGAGCTCTACGGGAATTTACCTTTGAGCTTCGTGTTCAAAGATGATCAAAGCGACTACAATCAAGTGCACACGAAACGATGTACCGTGAAATGTTTGTGCTGATGGACGAAGTATTGGCCTAATTGCAAGAGCTATGATCGCAAACAGTGGCAAAATCACCCCGAAATTTCAAGATATTTCGTGGTACTGCAGTTACATGCGTTAGCCTGTGCTGGCCCAGGTCAGTATTACGGGTCGCCTTTCTCTCTCACAGTTAGAGCTACTATTGCTATTGAAGTATCAAAGGAAGCACAAGCATTTTCTAGATTTATTTCACGCCCCGTGAATATTTCCCGGAATAAAACAACAACCGTAATACCAAATATTTTTCGGTGTCAAATATGTAGGGAGCAATTGTCACCAACAAGACGAAGGATCACGTTTGAATCGTATTGGTGTTACGGTGTATTTTGTTCTTATGCCTTTTTGGAAATATAGTTAATACTAGCTTTTGCCCGTGGCTCCGCCCGCGTTAATAAGTTTTTCCGGGATTAAAGTCCCGCTTTATGTTTTCCCAGGATAAAAAGTAGCCTACGTGTTAATCCAAAGCATGATCTACCCGTGTGCCAAATTTCATCGAAATCAGTTCAGTAGTTTTTGCGTGAAAGAGGTACAAACATCCATACATCCAAACATCCATACGTTCTTACAAACTTTCGCCTTTATAATATTAGTAGGATTAAGCGAACCCGTTACGTCAAAATACAATAGACGTGGGGTTTAGTGTTATATATTAGCAATGATATTCCATACATTAAGTTATACGGCTTAGAACTCACAATCTGAAGACTGGAAATGGGAAATACTAGCTGTCTCTTTTTCCATGTAGCTCTTTCTCATAGGGGTGTCCTATGATATAAAAAATGTAGTAGCGTGGGTTCTTGCCTTCCTTGACACCGTATACAAGCCTCCCCGCATCCCCCCGGTCACAGCATTAGAGTGTGGACTAGTTTTGTACCCCGTATGTATTTTAGAAGCTAAGGAGGGGCTTGTTTCCCCAGAATATCAGCGGTCAGTGACGTAGAGTGGCTTATTGTAAGCTAAGGGGGGTCTGGACTCACTGATTCATTTGCAAATTCTTGAACAACATTTACTTGTGATCATCGGTATTAATTAGGCATGAAATTATTCTGTTTTTATAACTGGTATTTAAGATTATCAATATTTTTTTTTCATGAATAAATCCCTTATTCAAATAAACTGGATCGCGGAAAACCACCCTCAAACTATAACAAGTAATAAAGGATGACAAACAGTACCTATTGAGAACGAACGCACATCGAAACGTGTTAATTTGTACAATGAACGTATTTAAGATCATTGGCATTAACTCCTATTAATTCGTTCTGGGAGTTCACTACATTATGAGGAATAATAAGAGGCCGCAAGGAGTTAAAATTTAGCTCAGTAGGTCTTTGGGACGAATCTATCGCGTATAGGCGTTTACGAATCGAGATATCTCACAAATAATAATGGGTCAACTTAACCGGGTATAATATACACTTGTTAGTACAGAGGCGGTTGACTTGAAATTACCATTCTGTTTAAAAAAAATATTCGAATATTGTTCGTCTTACAAAAATTCTTACGCTAATATCTATAATACTAACTATACTTTTTGTCCCTTATTATGCTCAGTCTTGCCGCTTCAAATGAGCACCTGCGACAACCGAGAATCTTCAGAGCGGCCCTAATATTGATCACGGAATATTATAATTAGTTTCAAAGGGACCGGCTAAAGTTACTGACCATTGATGACCAGGAGAGCAGAATTCCGCGATGCATCCACTCAGTCGTGTGTCTCAGTGAGTCACGCGGGTCGAGGTCAACACAATTGCCATTAATAACACCTTCCATAGACAATTGCTGAGTGACTCATGACTTAATATCACTTTATCAGTGCATTCGTAATACGATTTAATACGTGCTGCATTGTTTCCATTAATCATGATGCTGGATAATTGTTCTCTTACTGACGAGACGAGCTGCTAGACTGATGGTAAGTCACGTCTGTCCATAAGTAGTACCTACCAAATCCAGAAATTTGAACTAATCTATACTAATATTATAAAGCTGAAGAGTTTGTTTATTTGTTTGTTTGTTTGAACGCGCTGCGTTTATTTGTTTGTTTGTTTGAACGCGTTTGTTGAATCTCAGGAACTTAATGGTTCGAATTGAAAAATTCTTTTTGTGTTAAATATACCATTTATCAAGGAAGGCTTTAGGCTATATATCATCACGATGCAACTATTAGGAGCGAAGAAATAATGGAAAATGTGAAAAAAAACGGGGAAAATTATTCATCCTTGAGGGCTTCCATTGCGTGCACTGCGAAAACGGTTCAAGATACCAAAAATATATGTACGAAAGAATTATTCCTCTTGAAATGATCTAAAAAAATGTCCGCGACAGCATATGTCTATCCGTTTTTATGGTAATCTAATTTGGTCGAAATTAATGCATTATTTGTTAAGAGTTGTATCAACGTCATAATATTAATCTTTATCCAAATAAATGTGTTGGATAGAGTGATTCAACGAGAAGGTTTTTATGTACTTTTAGCCCGGAAAAACTTATTAACGCGGGCGAAGCCGTGGGCAAAATCAAGTACTTTATATAATGTCACTTAGTTACGCCCACTTTGAGATAATTTAAGTGTAAGATTGTTCCCGCAAATAGTGATTTTTTTTAAACCTTTGTTCCTTTCCCAAAAATATAAATCTATACTAATATTATAAAGCTGAAGAGTTTGTTTGTTTGAACGCGCTAATCTCAGGAACTACTGAACCGATTTTGAAAATTCTTTCACTAATAGGAAGCTACATAACTCCTGAGTGCTATAGGCTACTTTTTATCCCGGAAAATATTTTTGTCCCTACTGTACTAGTTAAAACTAAATTGCTCAGAATTGTATTATTGCTCCTTCACTGAATTTTCACGATTCTCTCCGAAAACAGATTCCGGTAAAATTCAGTGCAGAGTAATATAAGTTACTAGGTGACGATCGCGACTCCGCCCGCGCTATTATGTTTTTCCGGGATAAAGATATTTACCCAAGATAAAAAGTAACCTATAGTACCTACTCAGGAGTAATGTAGCTTTCTATTAGTGAAAGAATTTTCAAAATCGGTTCAGTAGTTCCTGAGATTAGCGCGTTCAATCAAGCAAACAAACAAACAAACAAACAATCAAACATACAAACGCTTCAGCTTTATAATATTAGTATGGTTTTTACACGGAAATATTCACACTCCTGTAAATTTTTATTCCGGAATATATTTAAGCTGCCTTAGGGACGAGTAAAGCTATACGTAGACAATATAACTGACTGGCAAGTATTGAGAAAGCTTCGGTCCTCTGACACGAGGCAAATGCTTGAGTTCTTGTTTCCATGCCTACCTTCTGATTGAGAATCCATACATCGGTAACAACTCCTAATCTCGGACTCAGCGCGACCCACGTTTATTATGTGAATCGACCAACTCTATACTTTGTTTCAACATTTAAATGACTGTGTATAAACATTGACTATAAAGTCATGAGTTACGGAACTGACACTTTTCGAACTTCGGTTAACAATAACCTCAAAGTTAAAGTTGCAAAGTTCAATATTTATTGAAACCTTGGCAGGACGTGTCTGTCTATTCAAAACTTTGTTCAACCGTTTAAGTTAACTCCCACAGTTAATAATGTTTGTAACTATTATTAAATGTTTTGAAGAAGGAGCTAATAACAGCAAACTATACTTGGCTTCTTTTAACCGAAACTTACGGTATTTATTATGTTTATCTCTATAATGCTACAAATACTGCCTTAATTGTCATGGCGAATAAAGATCAATATAAAAACGTTACATGATGAATATATCACTAATGATGTTGCATTATTTTTATTCGTTTGGCTCATTATCGATGAAAAACCTGAAGGGGCTTAAACAACGAGAATTTTCTTCTTGCCTCTGTTCAACGAGAAGCTTTAAACATGCACCTTATTAGAGCTTCTTTGTCCTTAAATGCAGTCAAGAAATAAGTGACGAACTAATGATGTCAAGGATATAGTTAAAATGGAAATAAATAACAAAAATATTAGAAATAGGGCAATATGTGTACTAGAACAATACCCATATACCTGACTAAGAAAAAAAATTACTTAGGTTTTTAAATGTAATTTTATTAATTTAACGTTTGTAGTGGTACGTCCTTGTTTGGGATGTAGTAACTCTCGCTGTATTAGGTTTACTGAAAGTTATAAATCATAATATACCCTAAGATTTACATTTTAAATCTGTCACTCACACTCGAAACTAGATCTGTATCCCGTAAGTAGCCTCGACCTGGTTTTTTTTTTAATGGCCCTACTGCCAGTAGCCTGACACGAGTCGGCTTTTCTGGCCACACCGGTCTTTAGGGTGAACGCAGAAGGCGCTCGCAACCCTTTCAATTAAGTGACCATGCTGAGGGCAACCCACTAACGGGTTACGAGCCTCGGCTCAGGACGGCCACTGAGAGAGGGTGAGACATCAACGATTAGGGAAAAATTGGTTTTTGGGCCTAATCCTATTAGATTGTGTTATCATCGGCACGCGGGCCGGAACTGCTAGGGGGTCCTCGACCTGGTGGTACATTACCATAGTATCACTGACTTATATAAGTTCCCTCTTCATACCATACCAGTTTCGAAGGGCGAAGGAGTATAAAAATGTTTTTATTTGCATATTTGAGGCGAGATTAGCCGTGACGAAGTCTCGCACACATCCTTTATTCGACACAAAGTTAAATTATTTATTTCGTTTTTTTTTATTGCGTTTTATTTATACAGAGCCAGTTTGAACCAAGATTTTTATGACATTCATGTTTGCTTTAAATTGCGATGGCTCGTCGTTAAGGATTCGGAATTGTACAAGTTAATTAATAAACAAATTAATAAACTTTAGTGAAAATTTACCGCAGGATCTTATAAAGTACATATATCAAAAGGGCTCCACGAAGTTTAAAATTTATAGGCCAATTATTTATACCTTTCATCACATTGTTTATGCCAATGGAGATTGGGAAAAAATTGGTTAGTTAACAATTGAATAACTTTTGGAAAAATGGTGATTAAAACTTTTTTTTTCTTCAGGGCTCGATTCTTTCAAGTGTTAAGAAGATACTAGAATTTTCACAAATTTTTAAAATCACATTTTATGTAATAAATAAATTATTTTTATTGCTGAACTCTCTTTAGCGGCAGCGCGCGCATGCCGTAATTGCCGCGCGGAGCCCTATTTTCAACGTCTAATTAAAATTATAAATAATGGAGATCAAATTCCGGGAGTTGGACTTTTTGATTGGAAATTTCCTCCTCTTTAACGAGCTTTTTTCAAAATTGCTTAAATGTTAATATTTTTCGAGTTACTAACAAAAAACGAAATATCATTTTTTTTTTCATCTTATTTTGTTAATAACAATTGCAATTTTTAACCTGCACCAAAATCCTTCAAAAACATTTTTCTAGTGGTGATTACGAATCGAATGAGCCATCGCTCATATTTTTAGGCCCTTTATCGCTATTTTTCACGTGTTTGAACTTGTTTGCTAGAGTAGATATCTAGATATCAAATTAGCTGCTATAATTATTGTGTTTTATATTTGTCATTTTGTATCCTGTGTAATTTAGAGATAATCGTGGATATCGGAGTATATCCTATAGTAAGTGTCGTACTTACAGTTGTTTTAAGACAGAACAGTGCTAAAAAGAAAAGCCTTTCAACATAATATTTAACACTTGTTCATATGCTAGATTTTACACATTTTTAGGAACCAATATTCTCTTCCCAATTTAGCTAGGGATCTATCTTCTTAAATCTTTTCCTATTTCACAAATTATAATTCATTCAGGATAATTTTAAAAGTTCTCCCGTCTCATATAAACTTCTTCATTTTTGAGGTCGGTGAAGAGCACGTGATTCAAACGTTATGAATGTAAGAAGGCTCGGTGTGTCCAAGTCGTACCGACGACCGCAGCATAACGTCCTGGCGCCTTCTGTGGGGCTAGGACGTGAAAAAAAAAAACACGATGCGTCTCCGCTTCGCTTTTTGTGTTCTTTTTTCACGTCCTACCCCACAGCTGAAGTTGAACACTAGCGGTAATTCGTTTTCATCAACAAGACGAAAACAAATTACAAATTACATTTTGATTAGTGATTAACCTTATTTATTTAACTTCCCATGTAAATATCCATTTCCGAAATAAAATAATTAACCGACTTCCAAAAAAGGAGGAGGTTCTCATTCGTGTGTTTGTATTTCTTTTTTCTGAATCAAATTCATTTAAGAATTTTCAGAATCGGATCAAAAGTATCGCAGCTTAACGCATACAAGACGACGACGATATACAAGAAGGCACTGATAGGTTTATTTTAATGATATTATGTTATACCCATCCATTATTTGTTTTCTATAAGCGTTAGCGATTGTTGAAGGTCATTTTGATCCTCAGTCTATAACAGATTTATCACATACTTTATTAAGCATAATATAAAAAGCTATATATATGTGGCATAACACGCTCACTTCTCATAATTTGCTTGGTAATATAGGTAGGGCAACAAAATCTCGGAGTGAGCCGATGCCTTCGACTGCGTTTGTGAACACTATCAACTAAGATTATTCAAAATCAAAATAAAATATTTAAATCTTGTTTCTATCTTTTCAGTTCTTTAATGAATTTAATAAACACGGCAGATACTGACGCAGTTGGCTTTTTTGTTTTGTTCCTAAATCCTCATATGCGTTTTTTTTATTTTATTTTAATGTACCTGGTGTACTTTCACGGCTAAGACGAATCTATTGAGACCACTCACATAAAAATAGGACAATATACATACATACACTTGAAAAACATAACTATTCTTCTTTCGCAGTCGGGTAATTAGCCTTGTTCGGGGTTTCAAACTATGTATTCCCATACCTAATTTCTTCGAAATCCATCTGGTAGTTTTTGAGTTTATGTCAGACAGACAGGCGCGGCGAGGGACTTTGTTTTATAATAAGTAAGGATCTCCAACTAAACATTTCCAACAAGTATTACTGAACTCTCAATTACATCGTACCAAATTCGTGTTTGACAGCGGCAGATAAACGATATATGAGTGATAAGAAACCATATCAATATGTACAATAATTACTAATTATCTCTTCGAGGTCGCGAGGGTATCTATATATAGATGGGAGTGACTCATGCTGCAATACATACATAATTATATACATAGAAACTGTGCGAACTATATACGATTACTGGGTTCATAAACACCTCTTTGATTTTATAGTGGATATAAAAAAAATCCTCTCAAACTAAACTTCTCTCAAGCAGCAGTGTGCATACGCTGTTGTGTTTCGGTTTGAAGGAAATTACACGCGTCATCGTTAATAAAGCTCGATTCATATTATTGAAGCAGAGTACCTACACTAATTTGCATAACCGTAGTTATGTTCTAAAATTGGATATTGCATATCGGTTGGTATTTAATATGTGCCCTATATTATAAACTGTTAACGCTCAGCACGCCCCTACTCTACTACTGAAAGGGCGTAGGTCATAGTCCACCAGGTTGGCATAATGAGTGTCGGCAGACTTTATATACCTTCGCCATTCTTGCAGAGAATACTTAGGTTTGTACAACTTTCACTTGACTGCCTCGGTGGCGTATTTGTATTGCGTACGGGTTACGAGTACGATTTGCGCGCTGAGGTCCTGGGTTCGAATCCCTGGTCGGACCAAAAAACATTGTGACTGGGTTTTTCCATCTTATAAAATTACCCAGTCGCAGCTCGGAGTCAGGAAGTTGGCGGTGTGACACCCCCGTGCCTCGGAAAGCACGTAAAGCCGTTGGTCCTGCGCCTGATCTCTCTCCGGTCATGTCGGATTGCCGTCTCACCGGACTATGAGAGTGAAGGAATAGCGAGTGCACATGTGTATTGCGCACACACTTGTGCACTATAATATCTTCTGACTGATCCTGGCTGATCTCCGTTGAGATTGGCCGCCGTGGCCGAAACTGGCTAGGAGGATTCATTCATTCACAACTTTTAAGAGTAAATGCTACACGGTAGCTGCTTAACGCGATAACAGTGGAATTAAATTTATTTGAACACTATGAAACATGCCCTAAAGCTGGTAAAAGCAATATTATCCTGATGTAATGAAATTTCAAATAAGCCTTTTACATTGTCGGTGAATGCGCTCGTGATGATATAAAGCAAAGTGAAGCCTATGTAACTCTAGATTAATGCAAGTTTTTATTAATTATAGTTTTTAAATCGGTTCTGTAGTTCTACGTGTTACTAACGATACGCTCAAAAAACGTATTATAATGTTATTAGTATGTATGTATATGTTGACAATTTGTAAAACTGGAAAACCCATGTTTCGCTTTATAAACTTTTGTTTATAAATGGGGTAGACAGAGGTCCCGTTGTACTATTCGTGGTTGATAATTATGTCATAATAATATATCGTGTATTTGGTGTACCTTACAACAATAAATTAAATCACAAATGTCAAAATAATTTAAGAAAGGTTGCACCTCGCCATTCATAACGCGTGAGTCACTCAGATTACAACTCCATATAAGAATGCGAGTTAATGGATTCCATGAATATTAACATGTATACAATGCATGCGAACTTAGTCGCAAGGTTATACGATAATATTTACTAATATGGTAAGTATTTAAAAGCTATGGGTAAATTTTGATTTGTCTAATAACGAATGTAGTTACTATTGCTTGCTTTATTTCTATTCATAGCCTTGGAGAGGCGACTATTTTTTCGTATCCAATAGTCAAATGGATATAAGGAGAACAAAGTATAAGGAGAATGCGATTCACGACTAATGGATAATATTATCAATATCTAATATCTATGAAACTGATAATAAATCATAAACGGTTTATAAACATATTTTAGTTATATAATGTTATGTCTTCCCTTCAAAGTCAATTCAAAATTCGTTCGAAGACAAAACATTAGATAAATACACGGTGGTCGGTGTTGAATTGTAAAAAGGTATTACTAAGTTAATTATTTATAAAGTTTCTGTCTTACAACATTACATTAAAGACCACATTCACCGATACCTGATAAAGTCTGTGATAACTATCTGACATATAGCTCCTAAAAATAATTGCGTCACAATACTAATGACTTTTTCTACCAGATATTTCTATTCAATGGCTGTGAAGCCAAAATTTTTATTTTATGTAGCAGAAAAATTTCGAATGGGGATTTTGTTGGATTGTGGTAAATCGGCGCTTAAGGCAGTATTACCTTTAAATATCAATTTCACAATTAAAGTGTGACAAAAGCGAAACAATGCTATACGTTATCCCAAATTCTAGTAGGTACGGCTACTATTTATGGGCAAACATATCGGTAGACAAGCGACCTCAGAGCGTCATTTAATTGATGTGTTTTTAATTTATTCATGCGATATGTCGCACCTTTAGAATGAAAACGACAGAATTCAAAAAAGTCGAAAATCGAGTTAGGTCATTTTATGACGATAACTCAATTTCTGATTTCTTTGAATTGTGTCGTTTTCGTTCTAAAGGTGCGATGTATTCTGTGCGATGTTTTGAGTAAGCTACTTCGAAAAATGTCTGACCATTGTTTTTTTTTGCAGGTACGTACCGCTGAGAAGATGAGAAAGAATGTCGTGATAAGGTAAGTAATGATCTTATTAATATAGGACGTAAAGGCGTTGGGAGTTATTTTAGGCAGAAATGAGAATCTTATGGGCAAATTTTCTACTTGTGTCATTGACTGATATAGATTATGGGTTCTACAAAGACAGTAAATTCGGTTCCTAGTTTACATTCATTTAGACTATAATTCTCGGTTCTACTTATAAATCACAAATGTTCACTACCACAAGTACTTATTCGATTATATATCAAAAATATTTCCTACGTTATTGTTTTTAGTTATAATCGCGATATGTACAAAAGTCAAAATAATATTTTATTAAACTCATTGCACCTGTGAAAACAATAATATTATATTATATATTAACTGCCAATGTCACTGTTTCAACATGTTGAGCAATAAGAAATCTATTTACATTTCATAAGTTTTATGCAGTTGTATAAAATTTTATTATCGAATCTAGATTGCAATGTTGTTGTTTTTGCTCTGTGAGTATTTCTTATTTATCATTTTGTGTGGCTAAAATATTAAAATATACTTTATGTGAGTCCAACGAATGGTGTCCGGAAATATCAACCTTGCGGTTTTCATTTATGTGATATCTATTCTGTATTAGACGTGGATTTAAACCCTAAACTGCTCTTGATTCCATCAAAACTGTCCCTGATTGGTTGGTAAATGAAATTCCATATCGACGACAAAGCTGAAAGTCACATGATCTCATGTTGTTTTATTAAGTCAGGTGATGTAATTGCATAATATTAATTTTAGCTGCGGTCCGTATCGCTGTCGCCGATAAAACAAATGCATTTGATAACGCCACTGATACCGGGCCAGTTAACACGAATGCCAGCGATACTAAATATACAGGATGTGACAATGACATACCTTTTGATACCTCTCTGAATTTAATCGTGGAAACTTCAAAAGAACAACTGAACAATGTTGCTGAGAATGTAAAGAAATTCTACAATCTGACTGATGATAACAACATAGACAGGGTCAATGGCACAAATCTATATGAACAGGTATTACAGCACAATCTTAAAGAGATAATCAATGATAAAAAGTTTAATGCGAGTGAAGCATTCATGTTGGATTTTATTGATTTATCAAATTTTATTCTCGGTAAAACTATAGAAAATATGCTCAAAACGAGCAACCTTGACAGATTGATTGGATTCAATGAGTCGTCTAAGATCAGAAGGCAACAAGTAAAAATATCGACAACATTCATATGGAATACTATGTGCGATTCCCTTTCACTTTGCAGATATATACATAAATACTCGGAATATTTAACAATAATGCTTAGAAGTATAATGGATTTGACATCCTCAAATCTAAAGGTTTTGTTCGAAACTTTACCAAAAGTTTTAAAAAGTTACAAACATATTATAAGAGCTAATGTGAATTTTAGGGAATATTTGAAATATTTAATGAATGCTGATTCTCATGTCCAAAGAGATGCATTGGATATTCTAGATGAAGTACTATCTAACCCTAAAGAAGCAGTGGAGAATGCGCCCAAAAATATTCGTAATAAAATAGGTCTGCTTATAGAATTGTTCAAAATGTTAGACGAAGCTTATGACCTTAACGGAGAAAATAATAAACAATGGGAGAATATAGCTTTTACATTTCAAAAATGGATAGTTGATGGGGAAAATTTAGCTGAGGAAGCACTGACAGCCTTAATAGCAAATTTTTGGCTTAATATGAAGATCTGGCCTTTAACGACACAAAGCAAAATTCATTATACTTGGTCTAAGATTATTCGTGTTTGATGCAAACGTAAACGTTTGTAACATTGTACGCGCAGTATTTATTTAAATTTATTGTCTGTTTCTTCTTCTACGTGCCTTATTCCAATATAATGTGTAGACGATTTGGTTCCTGTATTTTGTAAACACTAAATTCTTCTAATTTTATATAACCAGACGCCTTTCTAATGTTTGAGGGATCCGAAATCGACAAAATTATCTTAGAAACCCTCAAAGAATTGTACCTAAATTGGGATTTAAGTTTCTGACCAAGGACCTCTAATTCAACCGCCTGTATTACGTAAGTAAGGCAACAAAGTGGCGATAATATTTAATGATTATAACTATTATAAGGATAAAAAGTATGTGCAAAAAGTTTGCTGAGTGCTAGACGCCAGCAGTTTTTGGCAACCTGTACCTCATTTCTCTTGTTCACACTTCGCTTATATTCACGTATATCGTCACATGCGTCGCTTACTATGTATTAAACAATATCACATCCTATCATACGTTGAAGTTTCAATGGCTGCTAACTGACGATTGTTAGTAGATGGGTTACCTCGAAAACATTCCTTATTCACAATCAATGGTATTGTTGTTCTACGTGAGGAGACTCGTCGCCGCTTCCCAAACGATTATACACCGTATGTTTTGTATCCTTAGGGCTATAACCATTCTGGACAAACATGGCACTCAATGTTGAGGAATTCAGTGACGCACGACGTTTAGTTTTGATATTATTATCAATAAAGTACAAAGGGAAGTCGATGTGTGCGTTATGTTTTGGTTCTGTGCGTATTTTGTAAGGAGACCAGGACAGTTTAATGAAGGGTTTTATGTCAACCCAAGGCCTCATTTCAAACTATGGTAACTCTCTCCAAATACTGAAATAGGATAAATATTTAATTTTGTGATGTGTTGTACCACAATCTTTAGTTTTTTTTATTACCTACTAATAAATGAAGAAAATATATTACGTATTTCGATTATCTCATAATACATAAGGTATACATAATAATAGTAATAAAAACATTAGATTATTATACCTCTATTTTATTTTTGACTAAGCCAAAAACGATGCGATAAAATTGTAATTATAATCGACTGTAATACACTTGCCTCAATACCGACAACTGAAGCAAATCAGACTGGTGCCAGTCTTGATTACTACAGCAGATGCTCGGGCTATACCCTGGCTGTATCTATAACTAAACAGATAAGCCCGCGCTCTCGGAAAGAGCATTTGCAGTTCAGCGAACGAATTTCCGTCCCATTATAGGACGGCCAACCGGTATGTTGTCGGTAAATTGTATTTCTCGTCATTTCTCAAACTGCCTCTATTTTTACTCCCGTATGCGAAGTACCGTCTGGGTAGGTACCACTGCAATGTATTTTTCTACCGCCAAGCAGTATTGTGCATGCACAGTTCTGTTCCGGTTTGACGGACATAGCCAACGTAATAACATTATGAAACAAGAAACAAATATGGGGCTTAACATCTAACGTCTTAAGGTGCCACGCAGTACTTTGTAATTCAAAATTTAGTATTGTTATTGGTTATGGGCTTATCACTTACCATCAAGCGAGAGGCATGCTCGTCTCGTCATTTAATTGCAAAAAAAAGTCTCGAATGCAAATTTTATTCTGTTCCAGATTTTAGTACCTTACTGTGACTGAGAATAAGCGCGCGAGTCGAGCGCAGCACGAATTTCTTGTAATGGTGCCGGTGAGCAGCAATTCTCGACAGTTTGCAAAATAACATTATACAATTTGTCTATAACATTCTAACTCAGATGTTATTCCCGGAAAACAACTTATATATCATTAATGCACACACGAATGAAGCTAAGTAATTAACAGACAAAATGTTTTAACGTATACAAGGTTGCTATGATCCAGGGGCACTAAAATGGACAGAGTACTCCATATCGGCTCGGAAATAATTCGAAACGGTCAAAAACTCGATAAAGATAAAAATAGAAAATCACTTTTTTCAAACAAGTTCTATCAATTTAATACGCAAACACCATTTATAAATATTTACACTAACCTCGGTCATCTGCATGACAAAACGGCAACGTCGCATTTTGTTGTCTTTCATGTCGCCGATGAGTCGACCGGCAAATACAAATTGATAGGTAGCTCGGCGCATAAGGGGTGGGTCTCAAATACAAATTTAAAAAATTTCGCTGTCACAAAGTTACAGAAACCCAACACAAACATACAAATGATCGGTGCTCGTATCACACAAAGATATAAATAAACACTATGACTTTTTAATACATTTACATTAGTGTCCTATCACATAAACAAAAAGTAATATTTAGATATTCTCAAAATGGCGCGTAAGCAATAATAAGATTGTACCTAGGAAGCGGCTCAGGCGCTTTCGCAAGGCGTCTCATGTCCCGGAGCAATTACGGCTACACACTAAAAAAACTAAAACAGTTCTTTGAATTTTTGAAGATTGGAATGACCCAGGTCTATGTATTAATCGCTTCTTTGTTTATGTTACAAAGTTATGATGTAATGTTATTATGTTTTCGTTCTTATTGTACTAAGATTAAGACTCACTTTGACGTGATTATCGGCTGATAGAGGGGCGACGTCTCCTAATTTTGTTGATATTTAAGGTCACGCACCTTACATGACCTTAGATAACTATGTTTAGACTCTCGGTCAGCTGTTAGGGCAGATATACATCCCGATGTAGTTTTGCAAACACGAAAAATCTATACTGTGGCTAAACTATTCCTCCTATTGAACTGAAATTTGGTGTAGAGCTTGTATATGGTACATTACATATGTAGCTAGAAATAAAGCCTCACCGTTTAATCAACCTTGTATTATGCTGTATCTTTTCTTAAGTCCGTGTGTAAATTATATATTTTGATTAACTGAAAACGATCAAGCTTATTATGTCGGAGCATTTAGTAATTTCAATATGAATCGCAAATGAGTTTCGCAACTGATCGCTCTGTGTACAGAATATTTCACAAAGGGTGGTGTAAATAGATTCGATGTACATTTAATTATAACAGAGACGTTATTGTTCATGCTTTTATACTCGAAAGGGCGGGTAGGGAGCTATGTCCCGCGATCGACGTAATTAATTTTATTAATAAAGCCACCGTCACAACTCCAATACACAGAATTACTTTAAAACAGCAGCCGATTATCGGAACAGGCGAATAGGCATGTTTCATTCGCATTCACTACATAACCACGTAATATATTATTGTCTGTCCGTTGGTCCGTTCAGGTCGTGGGACGCGACTTTCTTTTATTAGCACGTTTTTTTTAGTTTTAGACGTATATATGTATGTAACGGAAACTTTGGACATGATTTTGACCCCTTTCAAAACGTCAGATTAAATCTAAATTTGCCATAATTGTCAAAGACCGATGACAATTTAATATTTTAAACTAAAAACACGCCTTTAAAAAATCCAACTAAAAGTGAACGAATAATAGTTTATTTTTATTAGTGACATCTGTCGGACCATAGTAGAATCTATACTAATATTATAAAGCTGAAGAGTTTGTTTGTTTGTTTGTTTGTTTGTTTGTTTGTTTGTTTGTTTGTTTGTTTGTTTGTTTGTTTGTTTGTTTGTTTGAACGCGCTAATCTCAGGAACTACTGGTGCGAATTGAAAAATTCTTTTTGTGTTGAATAGACCATTTATCGAGGAAGGCTATAGGCTATATAACATCACGATGCAACTATTAGGAGCGAAGAAATAATGGAAAATGTGACAAATGCGGGGAAAATTATTCATCCTTGAGGGCTTCCATTGCGTGCGCTGCGAAAAAGGTTCAAGATAACAAAAATATATGTATGAAAGAATTATTCCTCCTGAAATGATTTAAAAAAAAGTCCGCGACAGTATATGTCTATCTTTTTAAAATAAACTCTCTAGAACCGTTTTTATGGTAATCAAATTTGGTCGAAATTAATGCATAATTTGTTAAGAGTTGTATCAACGTCATAATATTAATCTTTATACAAATAAACGTGTTGGATTGAGTGATTCAACGGGAAGGTTTTTATGTATGTACTTTTAGCCCGGAAAAACTTATTAACGCGGGCGAAGCCGTGGGCAAAAGCTAGTTATATCTAAACTGGCTACCTTCTCTCATTTAAAAAAAAATCGTACTTGTCACAAGTTGGCGCTTTCGTTTATTTGTGGTGGTACTGTTGGACAATAGTAGAACAGAACTAAAAATTGAAAAATAAATAATAGTTTAAAGAAAGTAAACAACACATTTTATAGAAATCCAACTAAAAATAGAAAATAAATTTAAATTACGAATAGTATAAATAAGAAAAAAATGTACTTTATTGTAAAAAAAAAGAAGCGTCAAAAAACCCAGTGCTTATCAATTAATGTATATTTTTCTCTCTGTTCTTTTTAATTATATGTAAGCTAACCTGTCACTTCACGCCATCTTTTTGTGGGATTAAACCGTTAATAATTCATAGTTTTGTCTACAGAATAACTTCATCACTCACTATTAAGTCTTACACATGTCATCTACCGTACATCTGACCCCCACCTGGTCAACCATGGGAGATGGAATATCAGGCAATGGGAAATGCCCACACAAAATGTTGCCATTGGGGAATCGAACTCAATATATCCTGCACCATGGCCCGAGTAACCACTAGGCATAAGTCACTAAACACATTATTATAATATTAAACGAATATAAATGTGAAACCAAAAAAAAATAAGTTTTATTATTCAGTCGTTAATTTTTTTCGCATTAGGTCATGCTTGTTGAATACTATTATCCGTTCAAATTTTGCGGTCAAGGCTCCATCGCTTCCTCTCAGTGGAAAGGAACTAGTTTTCATTTTGTTTATGCATAAAATATTGATTTATATTATAATGTCTTTTGAATGGTGACTTCGGAATCTTTATTTTTACATATATTAGAGACTTGGTGATGTTCGCGGCTTTGTCCGCGTGATAAGAATTTTCGCCACAGAAGTCCTTAAAACACTATATAGCGATGTATAGCGCCATCTGTAGGACGCCAGCGTCATCTATTTCAAAAATCCCATGACAACAAATGACTGGGGTAAAAAACATGTGTGTTAATGCAGGACGTAGTCTATCAGTGTTCTAATTTTTTTTTATAGCATTGAATGACGAGACGAGCATGCCGTTCGCCTGATGGTAAGCGATACGACCACCCACAAACAGTAAAAACACCATCCAGCACCTCGAGTTACAAAGTACTGTGTTGCATTCCACTGCGCTCATCAACCTGAGACATAAGATGTTAAGTCTCATTATGTCCAGTAGTTACATATCATCCAAATCCGTTCAGCTGTTCTGCGTTTATTTCTAACAACATTCAAACACTTGCACAAACTTTTGCATTTATAATATTAGTAAGATGCCTTGCCGTATTAGATTTATTTTTAGATACTGGGGCTAATAGTATGAAGTATGCTGAGATGGTTTGGTCACGTCAAGAGGATGGATGAAGACGGATCGCAAAAGGTATTTATCGAGCGAATGTGGATGGTACGTCCGAGAAGAACGTTCTCTGACCAAATAAATTATCTTCTCCGAAAAGGGCAGGTCAGGAGCACGTTCAGTATGCAATGCAATGCCATGTGGTTTTTCGTAATTCCCAGTTCTGGAGATGTTGCTTCTGTTTATGATTGTGGCGGTTATTACAATTTGTAAGAAAAAGTGTATAAAACAGGCTATATTATTAGTAACTAGCTTTTGCCTGCGGCTCCGCCCGCATTAAAAAGTTTTTCCGGGATAAAAGTCCCGGTTTATATTTTCCCGGGATAAAAAGTAGCCTATGTGTTAATCCAGGACATGATCTACCCGTGTGCCAAATTTCATCGAAATCCGTTCTGTAGTTTTTGCGTGAAAGAGGAACAAACATCCTTACATCCATACATCCAAACATCCATACATTCTTACAAACTTTCGCCTTTATAATATTATTATAGTAGGATTTATGTTTCATGTCGACGGTAGAATAATATGAACAGTCACTAGAATTTTACTGCCATCCGAACTTGTCTGTTCAGGCCTCTCTAACAGTCGAATTATACAAAAATTAGCCTTATAAACATACCAAAACCAAACTACACACAACGAAAGCACGACCGATTACCTACACACACACACAAATTAATTCGTAGCTCTGCGTTAAAAATTTAGTTCAATGTCGTACTATTTTGGGAAATTGCGCGCCATTTTTATTCCATACAAGTTGAAACTCGACTTATAGTTATTAACGAAATAGTAATTATTGTACTAGCTATTAATAACGTCAAGGATAAATAAAAGTAGAACGCGCGGGAATTCCTGTTTTAGTTTAAAATGCATGTTACCTGCTACTAGATGCTCTGCACAGTCCATGAATTTAACATATTGGCGTATTGACCAGGCACTTTCTAGGAGAAATATATTCGTTAGAACTGTCATTCAAGGAAAACCCTTCATCCAACGCGGTTGAAATTTGTTTGCACACTAGTGCGAAAGTCATTTTCCATTATCCTTAAATCACAACTTTTTATAGCCAACTGTGAAAAACTGACTCAAAAACATCTCAACTGTGCTGTATTTGAAACTACCAAAAACAATTCATATGAACATATGCTTTATACGGACCTATTAAATGTTAGTGATTTTTGAAGTTATTTTTTCGAAGCTCACGACGCAACGGCAATAGGGCCGCGCGAGTCATGTCATAATAACCGTCTGTTCAACAAACTTGCGGCGCGGCATTCCAATATGGTTGGATTACGTCATCCAAAAGCCGAATGAGCGCTTACCAGACGCGTAAAGACGTACGCTCTAGTGTAGCTTTTGCGAGAGCTTACGCGCGCGCTGTATTCAAACACAACAATCGTGAATGTAGCCAAGAAAACTGTAATATTACAAGTAGACCTTTAATGAATGAAAGATTTTTTGAAGTTGCAATTAATTCCAAAGACAAACTAACAAAATGTTTTTTATTTATTTTTTAACACGGAACTTCATAGTAGATTAATAAGAATATTTTTTATGGATGTGATTGGCCTGTATGGGTTGGAGAACAAAATTTAAAAAAGAATATAGTATTTTTTTTAAACTACCTTTTACTTAGGCACCCTAAAAAACTTAACATTTAATCAAACTTCCTAACCATTACATAGTCCTGAAGCACATAAACCTGAACCATACATAGTCAACCAAACTAAATGTGTATTCGAAATTTCATCTCAATCGGTTGAGGATAAATGCTTCTAAATTCATTTGCAAGATTTAGCCCGAACATAGTACATACATACGAACATTGCAAGTTAAATAAAAGCTTGTAAAATAATATTGGAACGACAGGGGATATTTGCACGATGAATAATAACGAACTATCGAAGAAAGTGAAGAGATAAATATGGATAATTGCATAGTTATTAAGGTTAAATAGAAAATGTTTATTTTTTTGTGCTTTTCACTTATTTTGTTATTAAAATGGAATAAAATTGACTCCGAATGTTCCATCCCTGAAACATTTTTAAACAAAATGGATGGGCAGGTAAGAAACCGGGTGTAATTTTCCAAGTTACAAGCGTTACAATTTATCATGTCATAAAATATCCTGTAATGTAGTATAATATGATACCTTTAATGTACTAAGAAGTTTATCCCTAGTCCCTAACCACTAATAATGTTCGAAGTCTCAACCTCACACATGATCTTAAAACAACATTATCCTAGAATTCTATTCATTTCTAAATGCCTTATCATAATAGTATTTATTTAGTAGGGCATCAAATATTTCGTGTGGAATCTTTATAATAATAGAGGCCGTATTTACACATCATGCTGTCAGAGCATTATTTTAACTTTATATTATTGTAACTGTATATTAATGGCTAATTGATTGTTTATTTAATACATTGTTTTACTTCATTTTAAGATTTTATTCTCTGTTTAGTTTTTATGATATTTCAGATTGTTAATTGTTTATGTTAATTCATTCTCCATTATTTGATAATTTAATTTTAATACTTATCAGTTATACATAATTACTATTCGCATTCTGTCTTCACCTTTTATTACAATGGCAAAGTTTGTTAATAATTTTTAATTTCATTCATGTATAGGCGTAAATTGGTTTGGTGTTTAATAAAAAAAAAGTATTAGTAAGAGTATTAAAATATTTTAATATTTTTGACATTTGTCTGGATGGCGTAGTTGTATTGCGTGCGCGGTACAAATACCACTCTGAAGTCCCAAGTTCGAAACCCGGGTCAAGCAGAGTGTTATTAGGTTTTTCTACTCAATATCAGCCCTGAGTCTCAAAATGTGCCTGACAAATGGCGACCCGCCACTTACATGAGACCTAATAAAGCTGGAAAAATGTGGGTGCGTTATATCTCTGCATCTCCTGAAAAGAGAAAATTCGTGATGCTATGTATATGTGAAACTGTTTTAATCAATCCGTTAGTAATTGCTGTAATTAAATATAAATAATAACCACCCGTACATCGTGCAATTTGTGTAATTACTGAGTGTTATGTGGTTAAACATGTACCATCTTATCGATAAAAGCTTATCAATCTGTAATTTTATTACTGTTTTATTCATTAATTACTTTATCTGATATATTGCGGTGGTCACTTTCCATCAGGTGAACATTTTTTAAGCTATTGCATAGCTTCTATCACGGGCCTTGAGCGTGGAGACCGAATCCAGAAATTCCGTAACGAAAATATAACCTGACACCCCTCACTCCGACCGGCACAGCGGTGATATTCTATTATAATACAGCTTTATAACGCGACTTGTAACTCGCTCGCCTGCTAGTAATTGTCACAACCGCCCATAAACAGTGGCAATACCTCCCAGAACTGTCGACAACAAATCACTGAGTTGCATTCCATTGCGCTTGTCAAATATGAGAGCCCGAAAAAGCATAAATTACGCGAATCATTACGATGATAATTAGAAGAGTTGCTTGGACTTCACTTGACTTAATATGTCTTGATGAGGTTGTGGTGCAGTAATACATAATTCAAGGCGTGGTAAAGTACACAAAAATGCCAAATGTAACGATTATGGGCGGTATGGCGCTTGCACACGACTTGCTCGTTTTAGAGAGGAAACAAATGAGCATTAATCAAAGGCATCCATACCGTACCATAGCATACCAGCCCTGTATTATATACTGCCGACTTCTGAGCACGGGCCTCCTATACAACTGAGAGGGTTAAGGCCTTAGTCCACCACGCTGGCCTAGTGCGGGTTGGCAGACTTTAAATACCTTCAAAATTCAGAGAACTCAAGTATGCAGGTTTTCTCACGATGGTTTCCTTCACCGTTAAAGCGAGCTATATTTCACAAAGAATACACACATTTTTTTAAATAAAAGTCAGTGGTGTATGCTCTCAGGTTTTGAACCTGCGGACATTCATTTCGGCAGTTCGTTCCACTGCCTACTAAGCTATCGCCGCCCAAGTGCGTTACGTGGCAATTAAGCACCACTAGTCTTGTATCAAAAAGCAAAAATGTTTATAATTTTTTTTTCAATTATCAAATCTTAAGTTCTATATTTTGTTCTTTCTGGGTTATAAAAACATATGCTAATAAGCCTAGATAAAATTTTAATCCAGCTGATAGTAAATACAAAATATTTTCTGCAATACGCTTGTAACAGTATGATGCGCTAATTTCACATTGATGTAGGCAGGTTGAAGAAAACGCTATTGCCTATTATGCGCCCCATCACTTAAAACGACAAACTCTGATTTGCGTTACTTCCCACCCATTTAAGGATAATAACTATACATAAACAAATACCTGTCCGGGTTATCAGACCTTTCTAAGACGGTCCTTCGAGTCGGATTTGTCTTAAACCACTCTATTTTTAGCTAAAAGCCTAGCTTACAAAGTAGTTAATGCCCAGTCTGTCCCATATAGACAGGTTAACGACTAAAACGATTTGTTTCGGAACGCCTGGAGATAAATTAGTAGAACCGCCACAGTGCGTTATGATAATGCAGGTGCGACTGCAAGTAACTGCTTTTTGTTTGTTTACAAGCTGTTTTTGTGTTGGTTAAAGGTTAGTTGGTTAATATATTGCTGTTTACTACATGGAAGGTTGCATGTATCTGAATATCCGCATTTTTTATTATTTCGGCAAGTCGCAGGACAGTATTCTGTTACGATAAACAGTGATAAACAGTGAAGCATCCCAAATTTTTGGTCAGTAATTTCACTGGCAATTATGCCTTTAAAACGGTTACTTAATATTTTCCGATTACTATTGACAGAAGCTTTTTTTTTTTTTTTTTTTTTTTTTTTTGTCCCTGACTAAACTCTTGTTAGCCTGACGAGGGTCGGCTTATACAAGAACACCGGTCTTGTGGGTGAGCGCAGAAGGCGCTCGCAACCCATTAAATTTAAGCGACCACGCTGAGGGCGACCCACTAATGGGTCACGACCTCGGCTCAGGGCGGCCACTGAGAGGATAAGACATCAACGTTTGGGGAATATGGTTTTAAACCTAATCCTATTTTACGTGTTGATTGTAGTCTTCGGCACGCGGGCCGGAACTGCTACGAGAGGGCAGGGTTATGGGGAACGCGACGAGGTCCTCGACGGCGAGGACGGTACAGCGGTCTTGTGGAGTGTATGAGCTTTAAATGCTCGTTCTTTTCGCGTAAAGCTAGAGTGATTTCGTCCTCTGGATCGGTCAGGACTGATCGCGGTCGTCTCCATTTGGCGCGGTCAAATGGAGTATATATAGACGCTTTACGGATAAGCGTGTTCGGGTGGTTTACCGCCCTGTCGAAATAGCGTCTGCTGGCGCACTGCATAAAGTGCCTGATGGTCGGCATATTGGTGTCCACGTGGAGGTTGCGATTGCGAACGTACCACGGGGCACCAAGTGCATGTCGTAAGAATCGATTTTGAAGCACCTGCATTCGCTGAAGGCGACCGGGCGGTAAATGAGCGAATACGGGCGACGCGTATGTCATTATCGGACGGATGCATGTTTTAAAGATCCTAATCTTGTTGCGGATTGACATCTTACTATTTTTGTTTAGGAGCCAGTGAAGCTGGCTCATCGCGAATGCGGCTCGCGCGCGTACCGCATTTACGTGTGGGATGAAGGTCAACCTCTGATCAAGGGTTACTCCTAAGTATTTGGCTTGGCCCTTCCAGGGAATAACCTGGTCGGACATGCGGACTGAAAAATGAGGGACATGGACTTTCCTTTTCCGAGTGAAAAGGATGGCCTGACTTTTGGTGGGATTGACGGTGATTCGCCATTTGCGGAACCACTCACCGAGTTCGTCGGCGGCGGTTTGCAAAGTGCGCACCACTTTGTCGGGGTCTATACGTGAAGCGTAGATTGCGGTATCATCCGCGAATAGTGCCAGATGGGCGTTTTGTGGTCTAGGGATGTCGCTTGTGTACAGCGAGAATAGAAAAGGGGACAGGGCGGAGCCTTGCGGGACTCCGGCCGTGATGGTGTGTCGGGAAGAGAGAGTTCCCTCCACGCGATATCTGAAACCGCGATTCGACAGGAAATCTCGTATGATGTGCACGAGTTGTGTGGGCACGTTGAGAGTGTACAGCTTGAAAAGCAAGCCGTTGTGCCACACCCTGTCGAATGCTTTTTCGATATCGAAGAAAATAGCACCGGTAGGCATTCCTTTACGAAATTGATCGTGGACGTACTCCGTGATGCGGAGCACCTGATTGACACAACTGTGTCTAGCGCGAAAGCCAAACTGTTCTGGAGGGATCAAATTTTGATTAAAAGCTACTATTTTAAGGCGGTCGAGGACGATCCGCTCGTAGATTTTGCCCAGAGTACTGAGCAGACTGATGGGCCTATAAGAGGAGGGTTCGAAAGCGGGTTTCCCCGGCTTGTGGATTCCTATCACAACTGCCTCTTTCCAGACCTCTGGGAAGATGCAGTTACGAAACGCGGCGTCATAAATGGATGTTAAGATTTGAACTAGATGCTCCGGGAGCATCTTAATCATACGAGTAGGGATTAGATCGCCCCCGGGGGCTTTCCTACGTTTGAGTGCCTTGATCAGAGTGGTGACTTCTTCGATCGTCACCGGCGCAAGGGGATCGGGCGGCGGGTCGACGTCCGGGTCGACGTTGTCGTATAACGGTCGCGGTATAGAGATTGGCGGTGGCCGGACCGCGTTCCTATCTTCGACGAAAGTGTCAACCGCAACAAGAATGTCGTCATCTACGGGTACAGAGGTGAGCGAGCATTGAGACTCCAGGCTGCTGGCCAGTAGTTCCGCTTTCTCGTCGTCATCGAACGCCGGGCGTTGATTCGGACGATTGAGCGGAGGCATGGAGGCCACATCGTTTCTCCTGAAGGAACGAACCAGTTGCCAAAAGGCGGTATGAGTCGGATCGATATCGGCAAGACGAGTGTCCCACCTCGAATCGACGACCTCTTTTATGCGACGCTTGACCTCACGTTGGAGGTAGCGCGCAAGATGCCGTCGTTCCGGGATGGGTCTCGTCGCGCAGGCTTTGAGCGTAGCGTTACGCAACCTCACCCACCACCGAACGTCTTCGGGAAGTTGCCAGTGACTGTGCACAGTCTCTGGCACCCTCTCGGAGCTTTCGCTCAAAACGTTCTGAAGGTGGTCGGTGAAGACGCGTATCGCGCTGGTCGTTTCCTCAGGAGTCACGATGTTGGTCGGGATCGCGGAAAGATCAGTGGATGAGGTGTCCGCGAGCTTGGTGCCTAAAAGACGCCAATTCGTTTTCACCTTCATCGGGATATTAGGACCTGTGTCTGTTGGACTGTTTTCGGGGACTAGATCGAGGATCACAGGTCTGTGGTCAGAGTCTAACTCTTGTAACACTTGCATGGAACGCACGCTAAGGCTTACGTTCCGTACAAGTGCCACGTCGAGTATGTCCGGTCGGTGGTCGTCGTTGTAACTATAGTGGGTAGGTTCTGAGGGAACCAATAGGCTTAGATTGATTGTGTCAAGACAACTCTCTAGGACTGCACCTCGCTCGTTGGTCGAGTTGCAGTTCCAGAGAGTGTTCTTGGCATTGAGGTCTCCCGCCAAAATGACGGAATCCCCCAGATCAAATAGGGTTTCGAGTTCGTTGGAGTGAAGCTCCTTAGTGGGCGAGAGATAGGCCGATATGATGGTGATCGGCGGGTGTCCGGTCATGGCTAGCCTGCAGAACCGAAGCCTCAATGTTGCTCAAGCTTATCGGTGATTCTAATGGAATACAATGAAGGGACCTTTTGTAATAAATGAGAGTGCCTCCTAAACGGCCACTGGTACGATCATTTCGCACCAGTTTGAAGTTTGGGATGTTGGGATCGCGGTGAGAGGGCTTAAGGAACGTTTCCTGGATGAGGAAAACGTCAATTTGGTTGTCGCGGACAAAAGAAGAAATTTCGGCTTTTTGGTCCCGAATGCCGTTACAATTGAAAAACCCCACTCTGAGGGAGCGAGGTTTTGTCCGCTGGGGGAGTTGTCTGGCGTTGGTAGCCATTTATGAAATTAAAGAGGGGAGACGCACAGCGTTAACTGTAGCCTCGAAGATTTGTTGCTGGATCAGAGCGATCTCAGCGATTAGAAGGGGGTCTTCTACTCCCGTACGGGTGAGTAGACGGGAACGCTCGAAAAGTTTCCCGTGGAGAATCATTATCTCCGGGGAGCCTAATAGTGAGGCGACTGAGGAAGAGGCGTCGCTTGCCTTCGCCGCCACCGTCGCCGACTGAGAAGGGGTGGGAGGGGTGGTGGGTTTGGGTTTGGGTTTGGGCTGGGCTGCCTTTGAAGAAGGAGCCGCAGCTGGGGGAGGAGAGGGTCGAGTAGAGGCCGGGGCAGCGGGAGTGACTCCGCTGGGGGCCTGAGAAATGGGTTCAGCGCGCGCCGTGGGAGGAAACCACGGGTTGCGCACTGGCGCAGGTGCCAGTTTGAATGTGGTGGCCTGAGGGGCCGAGGGAGCCGCAGCTTTAGGAGCTTTGGCAACTCTTTTGGGGGCGCGAGGGCATCCGCGATAATTCGCTGGATGGCCGGTTTGCCGGCAGTTGGTGCACGAAGGCGGCTCCGTGCACTGAGAGCGGTCCTTGGGACGGGGGCACTCGGATGTGCCGTGTTCGCCGAGGCACTTGACGCACCTGGCGGGGAGGCGACAGCCACGAGAATTGTGGCCGTATTTCTGGCAGTTGTGACACTGCCCTATCTGGGTCGATTTGTGTGGGGCTTCGACGGTGAAGCCGCCTAGCCCCGAGATATCTTTAATCTCAAACAGACGTTTGACGTCGGAAGGGGACTGAAGAATGGCAAGGACCATTTCATATTGAATTCCCGGCCGGGAGGCGCGGGACTGTCTGTGCATCCTGTGCACTTCTAGGGCGACTATGCCTTTCTCTTCGAGGCCTTCTTTGACCTCGAGAGTCGACATTTGCGTGGGGATACCGCGAATGACGTAGCGGAAGCGCCGCTCGTCCGGAAGAGAATACGTAAAATAGTGCCAATGTTTGGCGTCTAAGAATTTAGTCAGCGCCCTGTGGTCCGCGATTGAGGCGGGCTGCAGGGCAAGAAGTTTGTGGACTTTGTTCCACGAATTAGAGGAAATGGTGATGCGCTGTTTGCGCAGTTCCTCAAATATGTCCCGCATGGTCATATTTGAGGGGAGTTGGAGATTTAACCTCGGGGGTTTTTTAGGCCCCTTTGGTTGAGTCGGCGGCGGTGGCGGCGTCGACGCAGACGCGGACGCGGTTGGCGCTGAAGGCGCGGTAGGCGCAGAAGGCGCGGATGGGGAGGTTGGTGCGGGAGCAGCGACACTTCTCTGCTTCTTCCTCCGGCTGTTCTTCACCGTAGTGAAGCCGTCCTCGTCGCGTTCCGACGAGGACGACTCCTCCCCGGATTCGCAGGCGGAGGAAGAAGCAGATATTGGCCGTTTCTTAGGGTTGTTAGAAGAAGTGGCTTCGGGTTGGCTGGGGGACGTGTCCATTTCCTCTTCAGACTCCGCGGAGCCGCCCGAGGTTTCGGTGGTCTCCGTCGAGGTCGTAGCCTCGGACGACTCCAAGGTGTCAGAGGACTCAGACGGCCCCCTGGCTTCCCTAGCCATGGAAATAATTTCCTGACGGACCGAGTTGTCCGTCCGGAACATCTCCCTCACCACTCTCATTATTTCCTCTCTGGAAATAATGGGCGCGGCGAGGGGGTTGCTGATAGGAATGGGCGCGGGATCGTTTGGAGCGGCGACGACAGGCCGCTCGGGAGCCAAATTCATAGGCCCAGAATCAGCCATTTTGGCGGCTGAGTCCGAGCCTATGATAATAATTAATTAGGGGCCGCGTGTGTGTTCACTAACCCCGGGTGTGCACCGCCTGTAAAGAACACACAGAAGAAACCAGGCGGGTTCACACAAGACGAAACGAGCGCGGATCGCGACGCGGTATGGGACGTGATGAACTAAGTCCCCGGGTAGGAACGCCCGGGGGTGAGTGAGTGCGTGTCCCTCCCCGCCGGGTATAGGCGAGGGGGGGTGTACTTAGAATTAGGGTGTGCCCTAAGCTTGTATCCCTTTTGCCAGTCTTATTGTGCAAAAAGGGTTCCTAACAGTCCGTGTATCGTAAACGGTATTGGCCGGAGGCCGCACGCTCAACCGATACACGGGATGGATTTTAAGGAAAGGGTAGGGTTGGGAAGGTGATATACGGGAGAGACTGCGGTGTGCCTCCGCAGCCTCCGGATCCGTACCCGTCGGCTTCGCCTTGCCCTGGAGGGGCGCAGCGCGTTGCCGGTGACGCGACTCGGCTTGTTAGCACCGTTAGGTTTCCGCCGAGCCAATACCCTGAAGGGGCCAAACGTCGATAAGAAACAAATTGGGCTAAACCCTGTCCTGAAAAGGACGCGGCTTGGCCCGAAATAGGCTAACAAAATAGCAAAGGGTTGCCCCTTTGCTACCTGTTTGGCCTTGGCTGTAGCGAGGTCGCTACGGAACGCACCGAGCAGGTACTCGGACGGAACAATGGAATGTCGCAGCAGGTACTGCGACAAACAAAAGGTCCGCTCGAGTCGGCTGCTCAGAACGGAATGAAATGTTTGTGTTGACAGAAGCGGAAGCAGAAGTCTAATGGAGGCGCGTACGTCACCAGGTGATGCATTAGTGGCCTCGTATTAAAATACCAGAGTTTAAAAAAAATCACCTTTTGCCAATGTTGCTTACCTAATTTCCGTGAGGGGGAGCCAGGAGTCTATTGCACAGGGTATCCTAGTTTAAGTTCCTGTCTCCCACTGTTAATCCATGCAATATAAGTACCTACTTAATTTCGTCTCTGTTGTTTAAGTCTTTGTATCTTACGCACTGTAAAAATACGTTTATATGGGAAAAATTAATAAATCATTATTATTATTATAAAACTGATGCTCCATGCAAACTAAAGTTATAGTTATATAGAAAGTATAATCTATGGTGGCCGTTACTCACTAGCAGCGTGGCCACACGTCTTGATTAATTTTGGACTTTTTTATTATATTTAATACATAGCCAAATTTTAAATATTTCGTAAAACATATTATTAAAAAAATTAAGCGGGAAATTAATGAGTTATAATGTTTGAAGTGATATATATACACTATACCAGAGGTATTGAAAACAGGAATATCTCTAAAGTCTTGATAGTAAATGTAATTAAATCACTAAAATCACGATTGCAAGTCTGCTATCGTTACTAAAATGAATAATTGCAACGTATACACAATTAACGAAGAATCTTAAAAAAACATGAGTATAAGCTTTAATAACCAACGAAAGTTTGCTATTGGAACGTTATAAGACGTAAAAAAGCTGCTCTTTGTTGATTTTAACGTGATCTGGTATTTGTGGCAGCATTCACTTAACATCAAACGAAACGTTGGATTGTTTATCTTCAGAACAAAATAATTACACAATCTTTCAGAACCCGACCCATATTCTGTTCGAAATAATTCGCAGTTTTAGGATGAAAACGACACAATTCAAAAATATAGAAAATGGAGTTATCGTCATAAAATTACTTAAAACGAAGTTCTCAATACAATAATAGTTCAAACACAGCCATATTCAAGTAATAAAAGGACAAAACTGTTGTATCGGTCCCTTTTTTATTATATTTTTATAAATAAGGGACTAGTTTTTAGTTATTTAAAAATGACAACTCAATTTTCTATTTTTTTAATTGTGTCGTTTTCGTTCTAAAGGTGCGAATGAACAGTCGAACCGAATATTGTGGTTCATATTTCCAGCAAAGGAAGACCTGTCCTGGGTCACAACGTGGTCCCACTACAAGTCATTACGTTGAATGGCGTACGTCGCACAAAGATATGGCACATTGTTACTGTCCGCATGAGTCACCCAACGCACGGATTTAATACGTGTCGCATTTATTGTATTGAAGAACATTCTAGAACAAGATTAAGCCAAATTCCACTGAGCCTAATTGGTTAGGAATTGAGCGTTGGTAGGCTATTATATTCTGTAGAGTGCAACTATTACATTTGAAGGAAATTGTAGCCGATATACTTTAGGCTTATTATGCCCCTAAACACTTGCATTACTTAGGATGATGCAGCACTTTGGAAATTGTTTTTTTCAATCAGCATGACAAATGACTGATCCATAAAAATAGGTTTTGGCTTTGCAATTTCGAATTAAAAGCCCCTTATAATTGATATCTACGACATAACTTCGTCATTGTGGTGGATCAAGACAAATTTTTGTCGTTAGTAATGCCACTGAACTGAAATATTGAAACTTATTTACCACTTTAACCACTACCGTTTCACGCAGCGACAGTAATTGAAACCTTTTCACTTTCATGACTAAAATTCGGTCAAATGAAAACGAAGCCGGTATATTTTCGATTGGGAGCGGGGCAATGTTCGTCAGGCGGGTGGAACAGGGAACAAGGGCGGTGCTCTCACCTTTGTTTTCAATATAAATAGATCGATAACCATCGTTTATACGATGGTGTCGAACTCCCTATCTTTTAGTTCTAATCGCAGATCATGGGGCTAGGACGTGAAAAAAAAACACGAACACATCGTGTTTTTTTTTCACGTCCTAGCCCCACTGTACACGTTTTAATTAAAATTAGATTCAAATACCCATTTTAAGTGGGAGAACATAGCTACAAGTGAATGCATTTTCAAAATTGGTTCAATAATTCCAGAGATTATACCCCACACTGCACATTGAATCGCTTTATAATATTCATCCACCTTTCTTTTATTCCATTCCATGGTGAAGTTGACTCAACACACTTGATCAAGCAATTTGCAGGAACCCAATGAAAACACGACGTAACAAATGGTTAATTTCCATACCATGCTTAAAAAATAATAAAAGATATAAAAGCCAATGCGTGCCTAGACGATGTGTCAGAGAAAAATATCGTTAAGCACCTTTAAAATATGAACGAAACGCGTCAGTGGCGCTTCGGTTTGTCCAAGGACAGTGGTGAACGTCAATAACTAGTCAGCGGCAGGCTAGCAGTAGAGCTAATAAAAAAAATGCATGAAGTAATGTGACAACCGATATCTCAAGATTGTGCGATAACACTAGTGTGATTATCGAAATCTGCTGCTGAATACCGATTAGCTCAAATAGGTAATATCTCTTCGTTAAACTGACATTGTCATGTTGTGGCGGTACTGTAGACTTAACTCATGTAGCGGAGTGTCAAGTAGAGTTTCCCTGTGATACAGGAGTGAGATCTTACATAATAATATGGCTACTCTTAAACATAAACCTAGTCCTCTTTTTTATTGCAGTAAAATGACGACACGAGCATGCCGCTCGCCTAATGGTAAGCGATATGACCGCCCATAAACAGTAGTAATGCCGCACATAACTTTGAATCACAAAATACTGTGTGCTATTCCACTGCGCTCTTCACCCTGAGACATTAGATGTTGGGTCACCATTTTGATTATGCCCAGTAATTATACTGGCTACAATATCCTGTTGTTTCTGCAAAAAACTGGAAACTGGTGGTAGGACTCTCGTATGTAAGTGACCGTCTGGGTGGGTACCACTGCAACGTCTATTTCTACCGCCAGGCAGCAGTGTGCATGCACTGTTGTGTTTCGGTTTGAAGGACATTGTAGCCAGTGTAACTACAGAACATAATGAGACTTAACAACTTATGTCTCAGGATGACGTGCGCAGTGGAATGCCACACAGTACTTTGTAACTCAAGGTGCTGGATCGTGTTTCTACTGTTTATGGGTGGTAGTATCGCTTACCATCAGGCGAACTGCATGTTCGTCTCATCATTCAGTAGAAAGTAAGAAAATAAACGATATTTTGTATAGTATGGCTGTAGTGCCCAGATTCCTGCTATGGTGTCACATATAATAAATAATCTACCGCTAAAATTGTCCCTGCTCGCTACAAAGGCACTAAACCAGCAACGAGTTATAACATTGCGATACCCACGTACGAAAATAAAGCCCATGTAAATGAAATAATTCATTTATACATTGGTGTAAATAGTGAGCATTCCAGTGTTACGGTAAAACGCGGTTAATTATCATGCTGGACAATTGGGCTATTGTTACAGTCTATTCTGGGTGTTCAACTGTTTTGGTTGTTTTAAAATATCTATTGTGTGATGTTTGTGGAGTTTTTTATCGTACAATTTTGACTAGGGTAGCACAGATTTGAATGACGTTTGCAATTCGTAAAGTCAGTAACTGATAGTATCCTTTCATTTTTTATTGTGACGCTGAAGGATAAGTTTTCAAAATGTACATTCCAATAACAGTAAAATTGAACTCCAAAGGACAACCTTTCTTTTTGAATGTTTATCACAAACCCAATTTCACGAATCCTCGATAGTAAGCTAGTACTATAATATAATTTCTTTCGTGTACTTATTAACTCGAAAAGGAAAATAAACATAAGTGAGTAAGCGGCCATATTACTTTAGTCATTCGACTCGCGAGCCGTCAGTCGCAAGATGAGTAACAATGACTCACTGATAATGAGTATAAACAATGATTATATTTGTCAATGTACTCAACTGTCTAATGTGAGCCAATAGTTTGTGTTACACCAGGTTTTGTTCCGATTTTGTTCTCGTTGAAGCATCTTCTAAGAGTAAATGTCTCAGATTATTTCGGGATGGAAAGTATTTTGGATAGTTTATAATTCAGGATTATCTAGATACATCTGTGTAGCAGAAATCCTGATCTGTTTAGAACTTGCGTTTAATTCTAACATTCATGCACTTAAACACAATAGCATTATTATAATAAAAATAAGCCTTAAGACTTATAATGGCAAAAAATTACATCATAATTCGTACATCGAAACCACGGTGAGTGCGACCTACAACAAAAAAATCAATTCTAGTCAAGGCATTTGCGATACAATCCAACCAATTGACATACTTCAAACCATTTCGAGAGATAACTCGTGATATTTCAATTACGATCGTCAAAAGCATTATTTTCCTTGATGCCGCTAACCCGCAACGATCTGCTGTCCTTGTCACGCACGAGCTGTACTTCCCGCTACTATGAGTAATCTTTAAATATGTATTTGTTTATGGTGAGGGCATGAACTCGGTTTGAATGTTATAATAAATATTTCAGTACGTTTAAACACTGAAGGCGAAATACTTCCCATGCATGGTAATGTGTCCAAACTACTTCTAGTGTTATGTAGACGAATAAGGTATTAGGTATGTTAACGATACCTGGAATTACACTGTCCCCACTGAATGACGATGATGATGAATATACGATTATCCGCAATGTCCTTGAATGCTATATTTAATATATCCATTTTCCACAATACATATTATGTTAGTAATCTAAGAACTGAACGGACTTTAAAATTTTCAAGTATAGAGGTTTTTCGTTTCATCATCATCAGCCAATGTATTCACTCCTGAACATACTCCACCTTTAAAGATTTCTTAAGTATTAATATGCTGTGTTGTTCCGTTTATTAATTTCAATTGAATTCCTTGACATAGTATAATATAGGTTGTTTCTATTCATTTTACAATTTATTCCCAGTAGGTATTGTGAAGACTGGACTCACTCGCTTCTAAACAGATTGCATAAAACAATGCATCGTAACTCGAGCTCCCTAGGGATGGCTTACAAAGTTCGAGCAACGTAGGGAGAAGCGCTTGAAATTTAACATAATTTATCTGTACGATGCTACTCCTAGATAGATCTGTTTTTTTAATATAGACAACCTACGTCAAGTGTTTAAATCCGGCTGCACATCTATAACTCCTTTGATATTCTGAGTGTCCATGAGCCATAGATGTCACCATCAATTCACAAAATTTATCATTCATCATCATCATGAATTTTTATTTTATTCCATTGCTATACATCGGCCTCCCTTAGACATTTCCAGACTGTTCGAATCCTCAAATTTCAGCAGTAGGTGTCCCTACAACTACCGCAGTACCCAAAGGTACTTACAAGCCCAGCCCACAATATGGTTCCTTAATATATAAGCTCAAAATTAACTGCGTCCGCGCCTCAGGGTGGAGGGTAATTTAGACGGCGCGGTGGCTAGTTAGCTCTAACTTTACCTTATAACTGCTAGTATGTCAACAGCATATATCAGTTACGTAACAGTTATACGTTAATTTGATACATCCTAGCGTATTATGAGGGTAATGTGGCAGAGAGTGACGAATGCAGTACTTTGTGATTCATTCTATTTTGTTATTTTTATGGTCGTGATACATACGAGAAACCTGATCATTACATTAGTATTATAATAATTCAATAACATTTGAATGTTACGTCTCAAGGCGTCAAACACAGTTCAGTTTTCCGTAGAACATAGTAATTTGAAGTGGTAGAGTTGCAACTTTATGCCATGGCGAGCGAAATGACACTCTCTTTAAATCTTTGTATTAAAAATTATCCCAATAATGCGCAATAAACCTGCTAATGTCATAATATAGCTTTAAAAATTAAAATAATAGCCTTGGCAATTTCGGGAGTAAAAATAAAAATATAAGTATACATTTCAAGATATAATTATGACAAAGGTACAATTAAATTATTTAATACTCTGAAGCATGAACTACGTTGCAAGGCAACAAGAACGTTCCCATGTCATTATTCGTACGGGTTCTCGTTAGCCCACTGCTATTGTTCAGAGGCTTATCGCTTTGTCTCTTGGCCATTCGTTGTTTGCTTTGCCGTCTATTTGATTACTTTGGGACTCGAATGCAATAGCGCAACATTAAATTGATTTTGGTGCTCTGAGGATTATATCTATATGTCCTGCCACATAAAAGTTTGCTTTTTGATCGTTTGATCTGTGAAATTATAAAATCGAGTGCTTCCGTTTCAAAATTCTTTACGTGTAAGGAAGTTTTGTTTACCTACTTTTAAGTGTTTTGGGCGTCGGCAAAAAATAGGAATATCTACCAACTAGTTTACACGTCCATCACCAGCATCAAAGGCTGTCAAATCAAAAGCACTTTCAAGAATATTTCGTGACTCAACTTGTGTTAACTATCCTCCATTCCTGTTTTTAAAATGAACTTTTCTTTCAGCATTTGATGGCTTTTGATACTTCCGCGAGCGAATCAGCGAACGCTTTTGTCAATTTGGCACATAGGGGCAGTATTTGAGAGCGGCCCGTTCATAGCTAGGATCAATATTGTCAAAGGAAAATTGGCGCACCGAAATTAAACAAGGCTATAAAGACAGGCTGCTAGTAATTTTTCACAACTTTACTGGTGGTACAAGTCTCACGTATGCATAATGCATGTATTATTATTACAACGATTTTTTTGTAATTATAATTGGCACAAATAGACATTATAAAATGATTACTCCTGTATATATTCGAATCATTTATTAAATTACAATTAATCATTATGCGGACAAGCGCCGAACCAAAAAGGCCGTGTAGGGATGTGACACTAAACATTAGTTTTTAATCGATACAATTAACATTTTACCACAGTCAATAAAGAATCTCTCACAGCCATTGCATGCCGACCCAGCCGTGTTTTTACGAGAGTCCTTCCATATACTTTGCTTTATCTGCCATATTATTATGTTTATAGAGCGTTAATCTACATACAGTTGTCCCATAAAGCTAAAAGTCTTTAATCAATGTGTGTTGTTATGACAAACGGCTTTGACACGTGGCCTCTGACTATGGTCCGTCTAAGACGGCTCACTGTCACTCAGCGAGCTATGGAAAGGGCAATGCTCGGTGTTTCTCAACGCGATCAAATCAGAAATGAGGAGATCCGTACTAGAACAAAAGTCGCTGACAGCGGATTACCAAGCTAAAGTGGCAGTGGGCAGGGCACATAGCTCGTAGAATTGACAATAAATGGGTAGGAAAAAGGTAGAAAAGTTCTCGAGTGGAGGCCATGTACTGGCAAGCGTAGCGTGGGACGTCCACCTACAAGTTAGACACACGGCCTTGTAAAGGTCGCAGGAACCCGCTGGATGCAAACCGCTTCTGACAGTTCGGTCTGGAAATCTTTGGGGGAGGCCTATGTTCAGCAGTGGACTTCCAAAGGCTGAAGACGAAGAAGAAGTAATCTCCTTTTTTCATAAAAATTCACCCTGACATGATGTATTTCAATCAATAGTATCTCCATTTAGATTTGAACAAACTCAATCAAAAATATCAATATCGTTTGAAGCATCCGACGATGTTTACTTTCAATCAACGTCAGCCGCGGCACAACGCCGGTGCGCTGCGGTTTTACGAATAAAAGTAGTATTTTTTGTTCAGTAGAGTGGTGTCTGTCTTTTTGGTAGAATTTGGTGATCATTGAATACTTAGTTAGTAGTATAGTTAATGAAGAATACGACAAAGAAGAAGAATTATACAGTATGTACAAGACTTATAAGGGCATTGGGCCTTTCTTTTGGTTTCTCGAAGAAAGTGCCGTCTTTACCACAGGGGACGACTGAATGGTTATGTTGGGTTCGTCGGCCTTACGACTGGCCATTGAGTAGACTAGATAGATTGTGAACATTGCGTCGATCATCTGTAGAATCAAGTCCCTAACAATATAATATACTATCTTACACACGATACCAGCTAAAGCCCCACGGTGGCCATCTTCGGAGCATTAAAAACGGCTGCGGGTTACTCCGGCAGGTGCCTAGTCTACATCCGCAACCGCCCCTACTCGGTGCCCAGAGACGTTCTTAATAACAAATTCTTCAGCCACAGCATCTTGATAAATCATTATTGCAGTTATTGCGGAAAATATTAGTAATTGTTACTAAAAGTTAAATGACACGTGAATCAAGGCGTTAGTTAGATATTGTTGGCGTTTTTCTTCTTTATGCTTAAGACCCAACAACAACTGGGATATAAGGAGAGCGGATACATTATCGTCTCATTCTATCTCTTCAGGTTGAATGAACCTTGTAACATGGAGGTGAGTATCCACTTTAATAATAATGAATCACACTGCAGCTCGGTGGCAGTAATGATTAAAGCAGTGGCATCTACAGACGGCTTTTGACCAAAGTTCTAGGTAAAGCTGTGATTCCGCAGGACGCGTCAGACGGCAACGGCACTACTATGCACCATTAAATTGTATAAGACCAATTCCGCAAATGACGGAAAATGATGTCCTTTTAATAGTGCACAGTAGTGCCGTCTGCCGTCGTAGCACATGCTGTTGCCGTCTGCCGTCTGCCGCGACCTGCAGAATCACAGCTTTAGTGTTAATAAATAGCGTGACGTACATTATCACAGAATACTGATACGTAGCATTACGGGCAACCTACTCGTGTAAATCTTCAATTAGATGTCAACTCGGCGTACTATCGCACGCTATATTAACGTCAATATGATTACTTTCATGTGATTTCATATCTTTATCCATTTGTAACTCAGTTGGAATTTCTCGTAACATTATATTCGTGGAAATTCTCATATCGCTTTCATAAAAAGATTATTTTGATATTCGCTGAAGGTTTATTATTATATGGGAAGTTGGTAAGCGAGTAGATTTGTTATAAGCCAATTACCGAGTAGGTACCTTTTGGCAAAATTACGTAAATACAGTTTGTTCGTTTATTAAAATTATAGGCTATTTGGAGATTTTATGATTGTCTGAAATTACCGGGAAATAGTATAGGGCAAGCAAATGATTATTGTATATTTAGGAAAAAACACACAAGATTATATTCATTAATCAAATTCTGTGTATAAGTGTATAAGCAGAGAAGATAAAACTGTCAAAATCAGCTTATCATAGATCTGGCTTATTAATTTTATTAGGTTTTTTTATCACCAGAAGCACGCAAGGGTAAGATTAAAGGGCAGATTAAATTTGTCATACATAATTGTTGCGACGCGCTGCATCCGTGGAACAAGAAAATCACGCTGGTAATAATCGGAGGTTTCAATACAAGACCTTGACTAGTTGGTACACTCATAGCCGACGCCCCATTGAGGTTGTACTATTTTCTTTCTTTTCCATCGAGCTATATTGTGAAAGTGAAAGTATTAATATGGCTTTCGGATAACCAACACCTTAATCCGCCCCGCAACCATAAACGCTGCAGTTCAAACTTTGGGAGTAGAAAAACAAAAAACGACGACAAAATCCTAAGACCGAGTTTTTTCAACTGTAGTTTTTTTGCACCGGTGCGGCATGACAATGACACGTGAGGCGTGAGGTGTGAGGTGTGAGGTGTGAGGTGCTGTGAGCGCGTCCAGCTTAATAACACCCCGACAAAAATATAACTACAGTTGGAAAAACGGCGCCTAAAACTAAATTATTTAGGCTAACATTCTCATTGTCATGACTCCGTGACTTGCGCAGTATACAATACCCCCACTGCTAGTCATTCTGTCGTATCTATGGCGAATATTAAAAATTCAGCAGAATGTCCTGATAACGCCCTGCATTATCTCATCAAGGGCCGGGTTCAAACACGTAAGATGTTAATAAGCAGTAATTAGAGCGGGGACATGCCGTCGGCTATTTGACCAATGTGCTTTAGATATCAGCCACCGATCGGATATTATTACATTTACTTTGGCACCTATGTGACAATACTAGGGTTTATTTTGTTTTGGCTGTAATAGTTTTGATTCCCGATTTATTTCTATGATTTTTATTGTGTTTTAGGAGATAGGTTTAATGTGTGACTACAACTCCAAGTTAGGATGTACTTCGGCACGTATTTTCATAGATTAGAATCTCTAGTTACTTTACACCTTTGTTAAAAAATAAATTGACTGCCTCGATGGCGCTGTTATATAGCGTAATTACTCATTAACGAGTACAATTTGCGCGCTGAGGTACGGGGTTCGAATCCCGGGTCGAGCCAAAAACAGGTTGACTGGGTTTTTCCATCTTAAAAATTACTCAGTCGCAGCTCGGAGTCAGGAAGTTGGCGGTGTGATACCCCCGTGCCTCGCCTCGAAAAGCATGTATAGCGGTCCTGTGCCTGACCTCTCCGGTTATGTCGGAATGTCGTCTCATTGGATTATGAGAGTGAAGGAATAGCGAGTGCACCTGTGTATTGCGCACACACTTGTGCACTATAATATCTACTGCGTACCTGGTTGATCTCCGTTGAGATTGGACGCCGTGGCCGAAATTTCCTAGGAGGAAGAAATAAATACTGTTTGCTAACAAGTTTCTTTACTTCTGCTTAGTCTTTAAGGTGTGCTCACAAATATTGACCAAACAAATACATAATCTTCTGCCTCAATAACGAGTCTTGTATCATAGGTGTCAGCTCTCAAGAACTACTAGTTCGTATAATTATTTTGTTCTTAAAACAAATAGGTATATCTTAATAATAATAAACAAACTCAGATCCTGTAAGTGGGAGTGAAAGTTGTCGCACAATGTGTCTGTCGGAGCGAAAATTCTATAAAAGAAAATCTCTTTAGTAAACTTCGTGAGCGTTACGGAAAACTTTTTAAAGTTTTCAAAAGGAGGTAAATAATATCAAAAGAGAAGAATGTACTTTAAAAAAAACCTACGCGGCATTTTATTTTAAACTTCCTCGACCTTTTACAGTGACGTTCCCCTTTATGAATGTTGAATGAATAACTGAATTAAAGTTTCGATATTTGGAATTGTTCATGCAAATAAAAGGCCACTCTTTCGCTCTACGGCACGGTCAAATCGACCCGGACAAATTTTTCCTACTATTTTTTCACGTAACTGTTACATATTTCCGGGACATTCCAAATTCAAATAAAACAACCAGTACTCCAAAAAGCGCATCTCAAACTAAACATAGTACTAAATCAAATGCAAACTCTTCAGAAGATCAATAAAAGTAATGAGGCATATTATGACAGAGGGCGCGCGCCGGTGGGTGGCCGCTGTCCGGTGGACGGATAGCCGGTTCATTATCCAGCTTCCCGGATAGCAAACACGGATTGATTATTAAGTGGAGTACACTACTATCGGTTAGTCGATTGCGTTTCGTTTGTGACAATTTATGGATAGTGAGTTGTGTGGTTAGTTTTGAAATTCATTGATGAATACGGAAACGGTAAAAGTATTTTTCTGTAAAAGAATCGTAAATTGCTAAAGAAAATGTTAGTAAATGACTAGCAAATGGCAAGAACGTCCATAAACATGTGGGTAATTATTTTAACTATACAAAGATTTATTCAGGAAATATACTAAAGGAACATTTCTGCTCATTAGCAAAATTCTCGTCAGAAAATGGTATAAACCATATAAAACAAATTTAACTCTACTTATATATATAATATCTAAATTTTCGAGTTGAAACACAAATTAGAGTTCTCGTAGTAGTATATGGGCTGGATCAGTAATATAGGGAGTTTCGCAAGACCCGGGCTAACCTCGATATACACTGGCCTGTTTACTATATAGAGAGGTATGTATGCCTATAGGAATGATAGCGTTCCCAAGTTTGTTTATATTTACACTACTGTCATTGGAATTTGCTTTTTTATGACGGTATCTGGCTTGCTTGATTGTTGTTTGTTCACACACATGCACACACTATTATTCCCAAAAGGGTAGCACATACATACACACACCCCCCGAAGGGGTCGGCAGAGACACAACTAGTGAACCCACATTTTGCCGTACGTATTCTGTCCCATGATGTGATAGCTGGCGAGTCTATCAACATATCGGGCACAAATTCGAGACTTCGGGCTGATACTGATAAAAAAACACAAATATCATTCAGCCTGACCCGGGGATCGAACCCGAGACCTCAGCATTGCAGTCGTATCGTAATACTATAACGCCGCTAAGGCAGTGTTGCTTATTCATAATGAAAATTCCAAAAAACATTTATATCTATCACGAATAGTTTAGTTTTTATTAATGAAAAATATTTCACGGTGGAATTACAAGTTTTAGACATTATTCCATATATATTTACGCTCATGAACAATCTGTTTACGTTTAATATATAAGTATAAGTTAAGTATCTTACAATAGTGTGCAACTATCACACCGAATTTTTTATTAACACAGTTCTTACTACAGTTTATGGTAGGAGTATACAAAGCCAGAAAGCAATACGATTAGTGGTTGTTCATCGTTTTAAAGTGCACTTAATTCATCCAATCCACTCTCAGTTTTCCGCAGCAAATTTTACAAGGCTGTAAATGAAAACAATAAATATTGATTCATTATGTCAGCCGTTTCTGTGAATTCATTTACAAAAGTTTTTACTACTTCCGCACTTACGTATATTAGATAGAAACAATTGCTCGCGGTTGCTGCAGTGAAAAGTCGTTCCTCAAACAGTAGCATAGTCCCACTGTGTTGTTTCAGCCATAAAAAATAAGTCAATACACTACTTTTAACATGGAGGAATTGTCTATATCCCTGCTCTGTGACTTATAATAATATAAAATAAAACAGCGTTAGGTATTTGCTGCGGTTCCTGAACACACCTTTGACAAATAAACACAAAAATACGATATCATAAACTTTAGTCAGAAGTAAAACGTAATTGTCTTCGTTGATGAAAGTCAATCTACCGTGCGATCTACACAGTATGCTTCTGAGGTATTTATTACCTACTACGTGTTGCGTACATGATTTTATATGGGATTTATGAAAATTTTAACTAGTATATAGAATATTGCTTTGTCATTTACATATAAATAAAAATTCTGATAGCACATTTATAATATCTTCCCTCTTCTACATACCCCAATACCCATTCAAAACTGTTGGTGTATCCACGGCATAATCTAATACAAGTAAGTGCCATTCGAACCCGTGTAGAATTTTTAGATTTCGTTTTTTTCTTACCCCAAACAAACATCCAAACGTATTCGATACACACACACACACACACGCGCGCCTGTTATCCCCGAAAGGGTAGGCAGCGGTGCAGCTAGTGCACCCACTTTTCGCCGTTATTCCGTCCCATGATGTGATAGGGGGCGAGCCTATCGCCATATGGGGCAGAAATTCCAGACTTCGGGCTAATACTGAATAGAAAATCTCAATATCACTTTGCCCGACCCGGGATCGAATCCGAGACCTCAGCTTTGCAGTCGTACTTGTAATACAACTACGCCACCGAGGCTGTCGTATTCGATACAAAAACGAATTTATAATATCAGTAAGAACCTTTAACAATGTGTAATCTATACTTATTTGTTCGCTGTAAGAAACTGCGTATCAGTATAATAGTTGTATTGTACTCACATACAAAGACATGGCAGACGATATTATGATCCACCATATGAAAACATGTCCTGCGTGTTATTTAATCATGTTTTTAAATTTTCTAATAATTTTTAATAAAATTTTCATACAGAGTAAACAAAGTTCTAGTTAATGATATTCGGGTTGAATGTCGTCGAGTTCACATGAAATGTTAGCTTTTGAATATGGCTCTGAAAAAATAACATCAACAGAAGTTTTGCGAGCTTTGACGTTGCACGAATGCAGCCTCCAAACAAAATTGTACTTCATACTTCATATACATACTGTACCCTGTTTTATATACTGTCCCACTGCTGGGCGTGAGCCTCTAAAAGCGGTACGCTCTAATATTAATATAATTATGTAGTAGGACTAGTCTCGTTTGCATGTTATATCGAAAAGTTATCTTGCGACTGAAGCTTCTGTTCCCGCTTACGCCGACGAGAAGACCCGGATGTTTTAATCTGTCCATTTTTACTTGATCTTGCTGGTCTATGCCTGGGTTATCTACGGAAGAGTCATGCTGCGGCTGGCTGGCAATGTTTCATTTTTCAACATAAAATATAGACTAGTTTACTGCTTTACAACTCCGCGACCGGTTCATAATAGTCAATTTAGCTTAAGATTTAAAAAAATGTAGGTAGGAAATTATGACGTTATTTTAAAGTTAACCATAGTCATAACTATGACTATAATTATGAATAATAGACATATTGCAATTTAATTTAACAAAAAGTATAAGAGTCATCTAATGTCTTATATCAACTATAAGAACCTATTTGCAACTGCTAAATCGGAAGAAAATATTAGCGGTACAGTATTTGTGTCAGTGCAAGAATTGTATACACAGTTGTGTTATTTATAGATATTTAAGTAAATTTAAGATTTGTAAACTGCAGTAACAACCGTTAGCTCCTGAAACGTGCTCGCACAAGCCTCCGACGACTTAGTAAATGGACTACAAAGCGAAGGCATTTCAGAATTTCTAAAATGACACATCGCTAAACAAAATCTTGGTGTATTGTGTATGGAATGTCACGCAATACAGATACTCGGTAAGTCACGTATTGTGATTTGTGAGAGTGTAAGCGGAGAAAAATAAACTTTGTAACCAGTGCTTTAAAAATAATCTATGTTAAGGCAGGTACCACTTTATTTGTTTCAAATGTAGTACGTGAATCTGGACAATTATAATTTACAGTACCACTACTTTTAGGCTGGTTTGCCCAACACTCAATAGGTATATTTGACGCTAAACATATCATGTTGTCACTTTAATTAGGAGTAAATAAAGACAGCACTTTAAATTATTATATACTAGCCACCGGCTATTTTGCCGGCGGCTCCGCCCACGTTAAAAAGTTTTCCGGGATAAAAGTCCCGCTTAATACTTTCTCGGGATAAAAAGTAGTCTATGTGTTAATCAAGGACATAATCTACCTGTGTGCCAACTTTCATCTAAATCCGTCCAGTAGTTTTTGCGTGAAAGAATAGCAAACATCCATACATCAATACACGCATACTTACCAACTTTCGCGTTTATATTAGTAGAAGTTACCGTTAACCATATTAAGCGACTCATTGTGCAAGCCATACCATAGCAGCCCGGTATTATATACTGCCCACTGAGCACGGGTCTTCTCTACAACTAAGAGGGCTGTGCAAGCCAGCCTTAATAAAAAAATTATTATCTACCGAAGTAACAAGAGCACGTTTTATGTACATTGTTGATCTCATATTTTCGCTCACCCTATATGCCGCAGCTTTAATGACCTTAGGGATCTTCTGTCGCAGACTGAGACCCCGCGTGGAATGGCTGACGTTGGGTCTAGTTGGTCCTGATTAGTTGAGCTAGATTAGGGACTCGGTTTGATGTAGAACCCATCCCCAAGGATTGCTACTCTGAAAGACATATCTAGATTCCAGAGAAATTATTTCACTGAAAAATAAAATGTATGGATACAACATTGTCGGAGGGTTGCTTGTTTGTGATTTTCTGTTAAAAGTTAGCTCACTGTATCCCTGATGGCGTTAACAGTGAAACTATTAAATGTAGAGCGTATTACTGCATCAGGTAGGTAATTCAATACATAGTCGTTCAAATTACATAATCAAAAATATTAAAACCAAATGGATTCCAACGCAGGGATCAAAACCAGGACTATGGATTTTAACGAATACCCTGAAATACGTTATCTCTACATCGGTGACAAAATATATATCTAAACATTATATTTCACAATAAAACATTCATGGATTTTACAGTAAACTATGCGATACATCGTGGTTACAGCAATTAATACATTATAGTGTCAGTTCAATACCAAGGTCCGAAACAATTCAAGGATCGTACAATTCGCCTCGAAGGAGGGGAAGGAATCTTCGGTCTCTTTTTTAAATTCCAGTTACCCGATATAGCCAAGAAGAATTTTAATGAAGTTAAAAAAAATCTTTAAATTTCAACTCTTGAAATCCATTTCTGACATAAATAAGTTGAAAACCTTTAGTTTTAAAATCTAGCTTCAATTGAAATGTTTCCAATAAAGTTGAGAATTGGTTTGAACTCGTCGCGAAACCATCACGGCAGGCGTCAAATGTCGCACGGTAAACCGCTTAGTTTATTATAACTGGTTCAGTTATAAAACAATGTTTGAAAAGTTAATTAAGACCTTGCATACTTTCCTATTTTTTGTTTCAAGCTTCTGTCAAGTCACTATTTGTGGTCAACTGGCATGCATTCAATAAAACATAGCAAGAGCAAGCGAGCGACTACCTCACTTATATAATAAAATGTTGCAGCAAAAATAGTTTTATTTTATAGTGAAAAGCTTCTCTATAAAGCTTCGATGCGCGAGCTTCTGAAGCTCTTTAAGCTTTACTGCGGATCTCGTCTCGCCGCACACTCATTCGCTCGTAAAGCTCGTATTATTTTTAACTATCGCTCACTACACGGAGAATTAATATAAAGAGATGTGGCTAGCAATCCAAGATACAGTTTTAATTATGGAACACTATTTTTTCTTAATAACGGGTGTTATAATTTCATGAGTATAATTCCCTGAAACAGTAGACTACCATTCTGTACAATTATAAAACTGACGCGCTGGGCCAAAAGAAAAATATCCATAAGAAATTAAATTAAAACATTAAAAGTCTAGTAATCCCCTTCAAATCGGCTTAAGTGATTGTTCAGTGTCCTCAGTTACTACAAAATTACCGCTAAACTTTAGCATTTAATCTAGTGCACTACTTTATGAGTTTATACTATGAATGGTATGGTTCTCACCTGACTTAAAGACATTTGGTCTAAAACAATTTTTACACGGTAAATTATTTTCGTTAGTCTAAGTTTGGAAGCCGTAGTTGTGTTAAAAGATTAAGTGACCCGATCACTAGCTCTACTAAATATCGTGTTTTTCTAAAAAAAAAATTGATATTGTACTATCCAGCACTTATAGACAACGCAGAGCGGCCATAAATTTATAAACATAGGCTTTTTTAATCGCAGAGAGTTTTGTTCACATATGTCGTAAATCATTTATGGAAGTTCATAGTAGATATTGCACGATGCGTCAAAGTTAAATTTTCCCTCAACCGATTACACCCATATCAGAAACCTCCTCCACTGGACTATCACTACTAATCTTTTTTATCAAACAATACTAAACAACGTGGCCTGTATCGTTGCCTCTTCCATGCAAATATTGCTCTAATTCACATAAAATTGTGTTGAATGTGGAGCAAATTCGATTGCAATGACGGATGTTTTTAAATAAACTAGAGGTTATGTTGGATGGGCTCGCATCTGGCGCGTGTAGCGAGGTCGTGACTGTTTGATTGTAATCCATCATATTAGGAGAAGCTCTGTATTAGTCATTGACTGCGGTGTATTTTCTAACTATAAACTTCTGCCGTACATGTGCTAGAGTCTTCTTGCTGGTGATTATAAGGTCTATGAGCATTTCTGTTTGGTACCACGGTGTAAGCTTATTTTATAAATATACTGTCTAAATTATTTTTAACTCTAGAGATGGGCATGAAGTTACTATGATAAGCGCGAGAAAGAATCTTAAATAGTAGCTGCCTGTATGCTTGATCATTTGATATCATATTTAATTACTCTGGGAATCATTCAACCTAAACATACTTGCTTGTCGGTGGTAATAGAGAATGCGCCGATAAACATGACGATCGATGTTGTAGGATATCTCGAGGATGTCATCCACCGCGTCCTTGGTCGCGTTGATTGGCTGACAGGGCGGCTGGAGGCGACCGCAACGGAGCGCTCAAGATACCCTCTACCACGTGGGAACCACAATTTGTGTTTAACGCCCTCCAAGCCACATCCAAGACCTTAGGTTCGTTGCTTAGATGGTGCAATTTAGTTCATTTCAATATGTATACATAATGGTGACTATTGAATCGACATAACTAAGGTGTCAACAGATTCCAGTATCCATTATTATGTAGTACTCTCATTAACATATCCAATATTAATTTTCTATCTCCGAATGATTTCTAGTATTTCACCACGAAATGCCGGAGTCATCGCACTTGACGTCCTAAATTCCAGGGTCCAACAAAATTCTATCTCTTGAGAGCCAGTGCAGTTACTTTACATGCGTTAGAAATCAATCAACATCACCTCGGAATTTGTGCCCGATTTGGCGATAGGCTTGCACCCTATTACATCAGACGAAAGACATAAACAAAAAGTCGGTGCCCTTGTGTTTACCCCTTAGGGAGTGATGAGTATTTTTAAATTTGTTTTTGTGAGCAATTAATCGAATATATTACCAACTAACATAGCAATTCATTTAGTATTGACCAGTTTCAAATATTATGCAAAAATGGTTACGCTTATTTGATTGCCGTACCTGTTCTTAATCCTAAAATTCGTATTAGGTAAATAGGTTTTCGCATCAGCAGACATTTTCTACGTTCATAGACCACACAATCGCTTTTATACTTCCATACGCATTCACTTGACAGTTGGGTGGGGTCGCCCATTTTGTTCTGTGACATGGTCACAGGCCACAGCGGGTCTCGGAACTGTGAAACTTCACATTGATTGACAACTCGCCACCGGATCTCCGGTCTCTTGCAATAGTTTTCATATATAATTTATGAGAAATTATTTAAAAAACGCTATGGTAAAATGGTTATTTTTGCCAAACTATTGCTAAAAACTAAATAGCTATTATAAACGCATGTACAAGCATTAGTCAATCAATTATCGTAAGTATATACAATATGTCTGAAGCGGTTAAAGCGCTCAATGTAAAATATACTTAAAACTTTACCTCAATTGTTTTATGACATTTAATACCTTTCTTTCATTCCGCGACTTCAACAAAAAAAAACATTACGAAGCATTTTTTTACCCACAACGCCCGAGACGATGTTTGTCAAGAACTTTTAACAAGAATTGTGAAACTGAAGCACTTTTAGGTCCTCCAGACGTCATAAAAATCTCTTACATATCTTCAGGAAGTTAATCCACCTTCTTCTAATACAATTCAGTACAAAAACACAATTCAATTTCTGAGTGTCAGATATCAATTTTGTATTTTAAACTAGGAAATGTTTCGACAAGGATACACGTTCTAAAACTATTTTAGATTGTTTTACTCAGGAGGAAGTTTTAAAGGAAAAATAGAATAATGATTTAATAGTTGGTGAATGTTAGTTAGTATGACTGATAGTTTTAAAATAAACTTAATTGCTATTTTTTCTTCATCAAAGATCATAAGTCATACAGTAAAGTACCTACGATCATTCATTATTTGCTTCAATACGCATACTATATCGTCAACCTAGTAATTTTAAACTAACATTTGTTCTTTAGTTCTAACACAGATAAAATTGTTGATTTACATTCGTTCAATTGGTCATCATAGAAATTGTAACATAGTATAAAACAAAGTCGCTTCCCGCTGTCTGTCCCTATGACCCTATGTATGCTTAGATCTTTAAAACTACGCAATTGATTTTGATGCGATTTAAATGTCCATAATTAATTTGTCATTATACCATCACCAAGCACTGCTTACTACCTGACTTTTCTCGTCATTCTGTGATGCAAAATCCATTCAAGCGTATGTTAATAAGTATCAATACTAACAATGCGAATTTATTACGTAGATATATAAATCGTTATAGCCACGTTTGGGCACGGGCTACTCATGACCGGCATGGTTGGCGTTCACTTGGGAAGACCTACGATCAGACTTCGACGGCGATAGGCTGAATGATTGATGGTACCGTGCATATTATTCTATGTATTTTCCCTGTAATTTTAATGTCAAAAAGGAAAAATATTCAAAAACTAATACCTATTTACATGTACAATATTAATTATTTTTAGAAATAGATCAACAAACTGAATTGACTAGGTAAGTGAGAATAGAATAACTTTGACGGCTTTGACAACATTTCCGATGTAATAACTCTACATTCTTTACACTGCGACGATTGTGTTTTACTTAATAGTTAAATGCAACTTCAGATACTTAATAAAATTGTCTCAAATTCATAAACCGAAAAAAGCTCTAGTTATCCTACTAATATTATAAAGGCGAAAGTTTATAAAAATGTATGATGTTTGTTCCTCTTTCACGCAAAAACTACTGATCGGATTTCGATGAAATGTGGCACACGGGTAGATCATGTCCTTTACAAGCTACTTTCTATCCCGGGAAAACATAAAGCTGGACTTTTATCTCGGACTTATATCTTTTATTTTATCTTTTTAACGTGGGTGGAGCCGCGGGCAAAAGCTAGTATTTTATATATTTTTTGTGTGGATAGAAGTTAATAACAGGGTAAGTATTGAAGGCAATTACGATGGATTTCAACACAAACTCGAAACAACTAATCGCAAACATATTTCTCAGCCCCCTTATTCTATATGACAGCGTTAACTCCTAACGCGGCCGCGTTACGTTAACTTTGTGTAATAAGTGTTAAATGCTTAGACCATTTAACCAATGCACACGATATGGCAATAATGCGCAAACATTTTTTTCTGTCGATCCTGACGGGGGGCGAGGTAGACACGGATAGCACACATTTAAGAAAAAAATCCACACGTACAAAGCTGAACATAAGGTCGCTTTTTACACAATAACACAGCTAAAATCACAATTACTGTGGAGCACCGCTTAATGTCATTATCGTAGAATGTAATGACAGCGATCACATGACGCATAGGTTTTAATAAAAGTTTATGACCAGCTGCGCATTTATGACCAACGAAGGGTTCGCCTGGTCATCCCATCTCCTTCTTAAATGAATGCTCTAAGGTTAAATGGTATTCTGTATGTCAATTTCCATAGTGATAAACGCGATGAGTTACAGGTGAAAATAACGTGTTTCATAGAGAATACGGGGCAGTACGACTACTCCTATTTCACAGTCGACGTACCAACTAACAATGAGAGAAGTTACACCACTAAAACTACACGTGTTTTTAATTATAACGAATACCATCCTGAGCTTCGAGCATAGTGTAAGTGGAGCGAATAACTCAGAAGTACAATATACGGAATATTCATATTCCTGAGCTAAGTTAATTAACGAACTTCACAGCGTACTGATATTGTTTCCATTGACTACAGTTTGATGCGGGAGCAGGGCTATGATATGTTAAATAGGAGGTCCCGCGTTCGATTACCGGATAGACGGTTTCTTTGACGCAATTTGTCCAGACGAACGACGCAATGCAACCAGTCGGAAAAAACATGTCAGACATGCAAATTATGGTAGGAAAGGTAAAACAAAGATTTGCCGAATCTTATGAAGCTATCGTATTTTATCAGAAATAAACACTACAGCTTCTAAACATCGAATATTTCTGAAGAGAACGTCCCGTACTGCTTCACACCCGCACTCCCTGCAATAGGCAGTATCGCTGAAGGGACGAGCGTCGAAAACCGGGTCACTTAACATGCTATCTGAAGCGAAGACAACGCTAGCCAAGCGTATTGGAAGCAACAATTCCAACCATTTCACACGTGCAGTTTATTTAATATTAGAAAATACATGTATGTGAAGTTCCAATATTTTATATAGAGAGTTAAATTTTGTAGTACGGATGACTTATAAAACAAATGAAGATCATGCTGTAGTAGTATCTACGATGGATACTTCTGACCTAACGTTTTCCGGCTTTGTGTGGGTTTGCCTTCTAATTGTATGATTTTAATCTTGCGCGTCTTACCAAATAGTTTTGTCTTTAATATAATAATTATAATGATACATTGAACCTCTTTCATAGTGATTAGTACTACTATTAAAATTAATTGATATTTTGAGTCTCTTTAATTGTATGACACAATACCTTTGCCTTCGTTGCAAAGGAAACTAATTGGTCGAATAGCGACCGCAAGGTATACCAGTACTAATAATATACTCAGTCCAACCATGTTACGACATAAGTCTTGAGTCCTAGGTAATAAAGACTTCCGGTGTTCCAACTGTCAGGTCCGCAACAAATATTTGCGTATGACATGACGTTGGGACTGAAAGTGAGCCCGCAGCCTATTATTTCACACTCAGATGCGTCATTGAGGAATAATGTAGCCATATTATAAAAAAAATATATATAGTTATCAAAGCACACATTCAAAATCGGTCATCGTACGAATATAAACATGGCGTAATTATCCTGTAGTTTGGAATAACTGGCATAACAAAAACAAAATTGTAATGACTGTAAATATTTGAAAAGATTTTGGCGCGCGTCTAAAAGTATGCACTCTATAAAAATATCGCTCGAAAATTGAACATTTCAGCCCTATACAATGACTACATTCGAGCTGTATGCCAATGATTCCCATGGGAAAAGAATTAATGAAAAAAAAAAAACATAGTCTGTTTGGAAATATGTGTCCCTGATATAACGGGATGACGCGAATGCACGTGGGCTGCGGCGTCTGAATGAACAGTATTTTGGTACTGTCATTATTATCATCCGGTAGGGTTGTCACTAAACGCATGTTTTTTTTAGAACAAGTTTCAATTCATATGTCTTTTGGTTCGCCATATGTTCATCTTAATTGTTTAGTTTAAGCTGATATCGTAAAGAGGCATAGCTTTTTTGTAAGTTGGTATGTAATAGATATTGTATCTACTGGTGCAATTATTTTTTTTATTAAATAAAAGTTTTATCCTTGTAAGCTACAACAGTACTTTTATCCAAATAACAAAACTCATGCATTATTCTCAAATATAATTTCTTTACAGAAAAAGCAAGAATTTATTTATAATATTGCAATTACTTCGGGAGTTAACAAAAATCCCTTCTTCAAAAAATTAAATTTCATGAAACTTAGCAATGTAACGACAATACCTCAAGCATTAACTGGGTAGTTATTCAGATAATTCACAAGCGTTTTAAACAAAAAAAATCTAAAATATGATTTGCACGATACTAAAATCTAGGAGCGGATTTAAAAAATATTCATGTGTTTATATGCGCTTATATCCGAAACGGTTTAACCGATTCTGATTCTACTCTTACCAACTGATAGATTTTTACAGCAAAATCGTTTCTTTTTTCATCAACAGAAATTCCGATAACCAAATACCTTAAACGTATAATAAGTGCAATCCGCCTGAAACTATTAACTTCCACTTCACTCGGACATCGTGTACAGGCGAAACATGTAATTTTCATTTTATTAATTTCTGTCCCAACCACGCTTGTAGTTCTTTTTCATTGGACGTTATAAGATTGCAGTGTGGTACATGACATGCTGGAAACGCTATGTAGTTGACTGGATAGCGATTCTGTCCCGCCGCAATGGCACGACACGGCCAATTGGTTATAGGTACATCTAGATATGGCTGAGATGATTCTGGCGATAGTCAACGGACGCAGTTTTTCAACATTCCCTTTTGGTCTAAACTGATACATAATATTTACTGTCACAGAGTGATCAATTTATCGTGCTAAGATAGGATAATAAATGGTGACGTGACGCTTACCAGACGCAGGGTCTCTTCTCATCATTTATTTATTTATTTATGGTACACCAGCAGCTTACACACTACACATGCAGGAAAATAGGAGGTAATAATACAATGGTTCAGATATGCAAGCCAATTACAGGTATACACAGCATTGAAAGAATAAAAGACACTGTAAACTACTGCGCTAGTTAACTGTAACTCGTTTGCAATGAGACTGATAAACAATCCAAGAGATAGGGCTATATGAACATCCAATAACCTTCCCCAAGTCACACCTAACACAAGTCTAAATAACTCCATCAAAGAAATATTGTTTTCTGTAATGCGGAAGGTAAATTTCAAAACAATTTTAAGATTTAAATTCGTCGAGCAAACAAGTATTCGTATTTGTTTTACACAAACTGTGGCTCTACCGTAGTTTGCCATACGTCAAAATTACTGCAAATATTTTGCCTATCCTTTTGATAAAATTCTATATTCCAACGTAGTGTTTCAGTCACCGTTCATCGCGGTGTTTGCGTAGATTCTATGAATATTTGCTTTGTGAATGTAAATTATAGTTTATCTCGTTAAATCTCTTGACGAAATAGACCAGGTATGGCGTACTATGGCAAGCATACCAGTGGTGGCATGCGCCAAAATAAATCGAGCACGCGAATATTATAATTCGGAATGCGTGCCAACGAAATATACCTAATTTGGACGTAAAAAAGATCGCCAAAAAAGGAACGTCCGAATAGTTAAGACAGGCCCTAGGTGGCACGTTACAGGCACATTAGTATTTTATTTTCTTAAAATACCTATTTTTATTGATTAACTTTATCAACCTTTTTTTATCAACTATTCTTTTGTTTATCAACCTTTATTGATTAATTTTTTTCCGCTGGCAACCCTAGGCTCTACGCTCTTTCTTGGTGCTTCTTTTCAGGTCAATGGGCCTTTCCGGCCGTATCACTGGTAGAATCTTTTAGTTGATAAAAAGCATTGTAAAAATGACGTGGAAAAGCACCCTTAGAGGCTTAATTACTTAATTAATGATTTGATTTGATTTGAACGTAATAATATTATTATTATAAGATTTACAATGATGACACGAGCATGCCGCTCGCCTGATAGTAAGCGATATGACCGCCCATATACAGTACCATTACCATACAGAACTTTGAATAAAAAAGGACTGCGTAGCACTACACTGCACTCGTTATGCTGAGACATAAGATGTTAAGTCTTATAATGCCCAGTAATACATATATATACTATAATAGAGATAGAGTATAGCTTATATTGATAATTTAAATCTTGACAGACTGGACCAGCTTACTCGTTTTAATAGAGTAGGTAGTAACGTTACAAAGTTCTTCTGAAAAAAAAAAAAAACAAAATAATATTTGTAAATCTGCTGGAAAATAATTTAGAATAGCCAATAGCGAATTAATTTAGTTTATATTTGACACCTAACAGATAATATATAATAATAAAAGTCTATGTTTTCCTGGGAAAAGTAAACAGAAGGTCTAGTACGGGTTTAAGATTGTTGCGATACATCTCCACAAAGCATTCACTCTTACTCATAAATTGAATTTAGAAATATAAATAATTGTTGCTACATTTTGACTGCTTTAAGCAGAAGTGTGTCCGTTAACTTTATTTGCGTTCAAAATGAATGTACAAATTCAACTTTATTGAATGAAGCCAGCCGTGAAGTTTGTGTGTGTTTCACACATTTTTCGTTTTTTCACTGAGTAAATGGTATTCGATGTGCAAACAAATTCTAAGCTTGTTCAAACTGTGACGTCGCCCAGCTTTGCGTGTATTTTATTTGTGTTTGGACATCCGTTTAGTATTTTAATTTGTAAGTCATGATTTCGAACGGGGTTTGTAAATTTTATTTACTTATTATGTACTCTACAGCGATAGGACTTCTAATCGAGATAAACATTTTTAAGATTCTTTTCTTAGTGTTTATGTATTTAGGATTTCTTAAATTTAACACTTTTAATTTTTTTATAATTTCTCTTAAATATTTTTCGCGCAAGATAAAAAAAAGTGTAAGCAAAAAAGAAAGCAAATTCAACCGACAATTGCACGCTATAAATCATGCCAGTCTTTTTATTATATTATTGTTATTTCACAGGAGTGCAAGCCCTGTGCGGATGTGAGTAACCGCCTCAAATACTCCTCTTTGAACGAGTGACGCAATAATTCAATGGTCGTATTGTTTCGTTTAGAGGTCGGCTAAAATTGCATCTATGCTCTCAATTATCCTGATATTGTTACCCTGGTCGAGTACGCTGGGCTGTTCATGCCGGTTTGTCCGCGCACCGCTCTGATATATAAGTATTAGTCAATGCTTAAATAATTTGTTATAAATGTTTCGCCGCTTTGGGCTAGTAATGCCTGGGCTGTAAGCCAGTCTTAAATTCGATTTTTATGCTGGACAACATTTTGTTTGGGATATACGATTTTGGCATTCAATGAGTCTTCTGAAGTCGTAACACCAATCCGAAATCCAATATGCTACGTGAGATAAAATATGAAGTGCAGTGCCGGGTTAATGTTAAAAGATCTTTTATGATAGATGCATAAAACCCTCTTAATAAGTACCGCCATTGTAACTATACCCGCTGCGAAGCAGTAAGTAATCTCTTCTCTCTACTCCATTCTGCATATTATATTTCATTATGCTCGTCTAGCTAAGAATTAAGATGTTATGTTGCGATATACAAACCACTCATTACTAACATGTCTTTCAAGCAAGTACATAATAGTGCTTATTAGCTTAATAGAAATAGACAAAGCCTAAGCTAGTACATACTAGTCCATGTGTACCTAGTGAACGTATGCATTTAAAATCATCTAACAATTAGGAAAATAATTACAAATAATATCAATATCACAATAACAAAATTAAAGTACTTAATGTCAATTTTACAATAATTATTAATACTCGTGTTCCTGTTATGTTCATTGCAAAATGAATTTTGTGCACTGGAATGGAGAGTTTGATTTGTTGAGACCGTGAGTGTCGATTGAATATGATGGAGCGATTTATTTTTTAAATTAACTATACCTGAGATTCAAATATCGTATTTGTAAATGAATCTATTGTTTGAGAAAAACATTTTAACATGAGCAATGATTAACGATATTATGTATCAAGAATATTGAAGCCTTTAATAATGGGCAAGTTTGTCAATAAGTACTACATTCAAGTGCAGGTGGAATTGCTAGGCATTATATCACAGGATAGTTCATTCAGCTTGTTAATTCGAAGTTTGTCTTTCGGAAAACTTGCCATACGAAATGTGAGCTGTAACTTTGCATCGGCTTTGAGAGCCAGCGGTACCAGGTAGAGACGATCTATTCATAGGAAACAGAAGTTTAGTATCCCACCATTACTCAATTGGTTCACCATTTCTAATTAGAATCCATGTTATCAGTTCTTGTGTTTACGCGAATGTTTTAAATTTACATAATCCTGCCAGACCTCAAAACACGGTGAGCTCTTTTTATGTGGAAGGGAACGTAAGCAAAAAATATAAAAAAAGAATTGTATAATTAGATTAGTATATATTGTAACACTTGTTAAAATGTAAGTGTGACTAATAACATACATTGTGTTCGTCAACGTGTCTAATCAAATAAAGATAAAACTAAAATTACTGTGACGGTCGCAATCACGAATTAAAGTATCTCTGTTCTGTGGTCGCAATGGTAATTTACGGTGTATTTTCCAGCAGCCTATAACCACGAGTTGTCAGTTCAAACTATTAGTATCTCACTTTAGCGGTATACCAACGTAATAACAACTATTCTTTAAAAATACCTCCACAGAAATCACGTTATTAAAAAAATATTTCACAGAAAAAACTTTCCCTGTAATTTATGTCTAGTTCGAATATAAACATTTTTACATTTTATATTGTGAGCCGAAAAAATGCTATAAGTATTTTTATTTTATAAAAATAAACTAGCTTTTGCCCGCGGCTCCGCCCGCGTGAATGAGTTATCCCGGGATAAAAGTCCCGCTTTATATTCTCCCGGGATAACAAGTAGCCTATGTGTTAATCCAGAACATGATCTACCCGTGTGACAAATTTCATCGAAATCCGTTCAGTAGTTTTTGCGTGAAAGAGTAACAAACATCCTTACATCCAAACATCCATACATTCTTACAAACTTTCGCCTTTATAATATTAAGTAGGATGATGCATGTTTTTTGATAACTGGCCATAAAATCAGCTGGCATGAACTTAATTAAAGGCTTATATCTCGTATTCCGAAGTCAAAACTGGACTTGATTACGGGCTAAACAAGTAAGAAAGATATGAGAAGCGTCATAATTCCACTTTTCTACTAATCTACTAAAATTATTAATAAATAGTATGTACGTTAAAACTAAGCGCATAAACTGTTGAATGAATTTGAATGAAATTTCACACGGATACACAGGCTTCTTATTTTATAAATTAATAAAGGGAGACTTAAACTTTTATTTCTAGTAGAGACTCACACGAACGGAACCGTGTTCAGAAGTGATATCTTTGATGTGAAGGGGTGCCAACCCCACTTCAATTATGCGATTAATGTATGCAATACGATACGCAAATTATGTGTCTATTTATGTTCACGAATGCTCGACAGTTTTGATTGTATTTTGCAGGACGACATGCCTATTCTATGATGAGTGATCACTGCCTCATAACTTATCTAAGGTTACTCGCGTTAAGAGTATTTTTATTGTCATATAAGATATCGATTTTCCCCTTGAAGTGTGAACGAGTCGCAGCTAGAGCATCCACATTGAGCCCAGAAATTTACGGTTTACAGCCCAAGAGAATTCTAGGTTGATTGTGTTTGGACCTTTGCAAGTCTCACTCGTCTTACAAAGATCTCATTACCAGGATTTCATTTTGTGAATAGACTTTAATTTGAAGAAAACATCATTTTCTTTAACATAACAGAATAAAAATTAAACCTAATTTAAACAACATAAAATGGCTTTTTTGAACAAAGACGAGTAAAACTCGTATCAAAAATTACGTTAAAAATATAAATAAGACGATTTCAAACAAACCTTCATGCTTGAAGCTAAATTGCATTTTATAAAATCTAAGAGAAGAAAACATAGTCTGCCATTTCAGGCTGTTATGAACTAAAAACGGACCACTTAAGCCGATAGAACGATTCGAAGGAAAAGGAAAACAATGCAAGCTGAGTGAAAACATAAATAGAGCTCCGCTTTAGATATTAGTTTTATTTGTATTTTCAATGATTAGTATTTCCTTTCTTTACTATTTCTATTTCCACAGGTTGCTGGTTTATCGTAACGCATTGGGTAAACCGGGAGTCCTGTGTTTGAATCGTAGGTCGAGTAACGCCTGTCTTTTGCTAAGGCAATTTGCCTAAAATTTAAATTCCCGGCGTAGGGTTTTAACTGACTTCAAAAAGGAGGTTCTGTATTCTATCCGTATGGATGTATGTAAATTTGTATGGCCGCGAGTTTCTCAAAAACTACGGATCCGATTTGGATGTGGTTTTAGATGTTCAAATGTATAGTTTTCAGGGAAGGTATATACTTTATGAAGATCTGATAAAGATCTTCGGAGATACACGATGGAACTCTTCAATAACTAACAGTAGATGACTCGCGAATGCTGCAATCGTATATCTATGGTGTATTGTTTACGCAATTCTATAATTAACTAACAAAAAAGCAATAAATAAAACTTTTTAACAAAAAATAAACCGACTTCAAAACCACTGCAAACCAAAAAATAATTAGCTGGCAATTCAAATTAGGCATCGACTCCAAATATACGTACATACTAAGCAAATATAAAGTTGAATTATTTTTTGGTTTGCAGTGGTTTTTATTGCAATGGAATCACGAGACGAGCTCGCTGCTCGGCTGATGTTAAGCGGTACGACCGCCCATAAACAGTAGGTAGTAAATACAGAACTTTGTATTACAAAGTACTGCGTAGTATTCCACTGCACTCCTCACCCTGGGACATATGAATATGTTAATAAAGTTGACAACAAACAGGTCACCGGTCGTGAAAACTTTCCGGAGTATGCTTTAAAAGTGTGTTGCCATACGTGATAGGTATTGCATGATAATATGCGATTTAGTTGTACTAATCAATGTTTGCCACATTTCTTATATCAATGTAAGATAACATGATTCATTTCATTTCAGTAAGGTGTTTGTAAATACACTTTTTTTAGTGTTGCCATGAATACCGGCCAAGGATTATACTAGAAACAACTGAAGTGTTAATGTTTTTAATAAAGCAATTTCAATAAATTCTCTAACGGTGAACTCGTGATTTTTTTATACAATATTTTTAACTCGTAATTGCGGCGTCGGTTATGTTGTTTATGTGATGTCACGCTCCCAATCACTCTCAAACAAAACGAATGTAACTTCACATGATTTATTAAAACTTATCGAACCGTAAAGGCTTTACAAAGTGGAAACACAAATACTATACATATATCTACTGGAAAAGGGTTTAATATAGCTCAAATCGTGAAGGGATGAAAGATATATCAGATAATATATTATAGTTTCCGTAAAAATAAATGTTTTATTACACACTAGATATTTCTCGCGGCTCCGCCTGCGTTAGAAAGTTTTTCCGGGATAAAAGTCCCGCTTTTTATTTTCCCGGGACAAAGTGTATTTCATGTGTTAATCCAGGACATGATCTACCCGTGTGCCAAATTTCATCGAAATTCGTTCAGTAGTTTTTGCGTAAAAGAGTAACAAACATCCATACATACTTAAAAACTTTCGCCTTTATAATATTAGTAGGATTAAATATTTTTTTTAAATAACAGTTAAGTGGCGTAATCGCATCATGCCGAAATCAATCACGCATGCCATGTTATTCTAAAAGCCATAAAATTATAGTTGCTGCGTGTTATTGTGCTTATTTGTGTGTATTTACAATCAATACACACATTTTTTATACTGGCTTGGCGAAATGCACCCACTACACCTGGTAAGTAAGGTGGGATCCAGTCACAGTGCCGCTGACGAGAGCCGATTATTCCTCGCCAGTTGATGTAATTATGCCGGCCTATGTGAACCGGACACACAGGCTAATCCCGCAAGGTAACGCACGTTGGCGACGACTCATATGCAATGCAATGCAATCAGCCCTGTATTATATATTGCCCACTGCTGAGCACGGGCCTCCTCCATTACTGAGAGGGTTCAGGCTTTAGTCCACCACGCTGGCCTAATGCGGGTTGGCAGACTTCACACACCCTCGAAATTCTTATAGAGAACTCTTAGGTATGTAGGTTTCCTCACAATGTTTTCCTTCACCGTTAAAGCGAACGATAATTGACAAACAATAAACACATAACCACGAAAAATCAGAGGTGTGTGCCTTGGGTTTGAACCTCCGGACATTGTCTCGGCAGACCGTTCCATTCCCAACTAGGCTATCGTCGCTCTTACTCATATGGCAGATTTTAACTCCTTGTGTAGGGTAAACGCTACCCGAACGGACACATTATAATATTATGTCATCCCACACATACAAAAAGTCCCTTACCATACTGCAGATTCAAATAAAATGCGTAGACAAACTTAAGATTAAATGTCTACAAGTCGCACATATAAATGTAACTCGTTATTCCCTGTCTCCCGAACATAAGGCATCGATTGTTCGTAGGCGAGGTGTTACCACAAACCCGCGAGTTGCTGATTAAAACCCCTTGAATCGATGGAGCTCGGTTACGTTTGATATTATTTGTGGGCGATGAATTCAATAATATTTTGGTCTGTATTTATATTTATTATATTCCTATTTTATAGTCAGTATGAGTAACAAATACAGGGTTTCAGAAAGGGAATCAACTAATAAACCGTTGTACTTATAATACCTTAATAAATATATTCATATACAAATCATTTATTTAGTAATTAGGCCCCTAAGGACACTTTTACACGTCATTTTTAACAATGTTGTTGTACTAAACGATTCTACAAGTGCTTCGGAAAAGCCCACTGACCTGAAAAGAAGCACCAAGAAACTCAGCGTAGGTATTTTATCATTTTTTTAAATATATGAATAATAATAATAAATATTATATTATGGTTTAGATCTCTACTATCAGCCCCTTATTCTATGACACACGTTATTTTCACCGCTCGTAACAAGCGCGTAACGTAACTCATCGCGTTATGGAAATTGGCATACGGAAGACCATTTAACGATAATTACACGAAGTTAACGTGACGCGACCGCGTTACTGGTTAATTTGACTGCCTCGGTGGCGTAGTTGTATTGCGTACACGTTACTAGTACGATTTGCGCGCTGAGGTCCTGGGTTCGAATCACGGGTCGGGCCAAAAAACTTTGTGACTGGGTTTTTCCATCTTAAAAAAATTATTCAGTCGCAGCTCGGAGTCAGGAAGTTGGCGGTGTGATACCTCCGTGCCTCGAAAAGCACGTAAAGCCGTTGGTCCTGCGCCTGATCTCTCTCCGGTCATGTCGGATTGCCGTCTCATCGGACTATGAGAGTGAAGGAATAGCGAGTGCACCTGTGTATTGCGCACACACTTGTGCACTATAATATCTCCTGCGTACCTGGCTGATCTCCGTTGAGATTGGCCGCCGTGGTCGAAACTGGCTCGGAGGATTTCATTTCACTGGTTAATACTGTTATTGAGAATAAGTGGGCTGGAATTGTGGATAAGGTTCAGATTTCAAGTTTGTTTTTGTATTATATTCAGCTTTATTTGTAAAACACTATTTTCCTTGAGGACCTACAATAACATATTTAGTCTATAATCAAAACAGTTTGCCAATAATAAACTGTTTTTGTTGTATTGTATGACTGTTTTTATATCTACACGGGTATAATTTCACTGTTTTTTGTTTTTGTTTTGTGGTGATGTACATGTATGTATCACCACTTTGAGTGTTCTTTTATGTAAGAGGATCAAAACGAACGAACGTCTAATTTATTATTATATAATTATAATTTATGCTTAACTGTAAGTTATCGAGGATGTTAGAGTTTAAGAATAAAATAAAATTAAATGTTTGAATTATTGTTAAGGTAAACGCGGAAACCGCTAAATAAATTTTATGAATCTTGGGGTACAAAAAGACCATTTTCCGAATTAAAATATTGTAGGCTACGTTGTATTCCGGGATAACTTATAGCGGGAATTTATTCCAGTCATTATTTTTACAGTACAAAAGCTGCAACCAATTATTATGATGCTTGATAATGGTGGTCATAATAATGTTTATATTCACGGTTTATTAAGTCCTTACATCAAATAATTTACCTTAAAGAAGGCACAATATTTATTAGGTCTGCTGAAAAAGCCGTAGTATTTTCAAGCCCTATAAATAAAAAAATAAATAAAATAAAATACTTTATTCATCACGTAGGCGAACATAGTTGCACTTATGATAAGTCGAGACATATTTAATAATTATTATTAGTCACTTATATAACTACAGACATTTTTATTAGGAGTAAAATAAATGATGAAAAATAAAAAGTAAAAAGTAAGAAGCCAGCTCGGGCTGGCAAAAAAAGCAATATAAAACAAGAGATAATTAACAAAAAAATATATAATAATAGTAATAATAATGGGAGGAACGCGTCGCGATCCTCACCGGTGAGGACACTACATGTCCTAGCCTAGCTAACCTACCAGCCTTTCACTAGCTACCTAAGCGATGACTACCCGAAGAAGAAAGGCAGAAAGAAACTCCGGGCTTACTTTTTTGTCATAATTTTTCCATCATTTGTCTTTAAATTTTTTTTTTTTTTTTAAGTCTTTTGCATACATAGTTAGATTAGTTATATAAGCTAATGCACACACATCACCGCTAAAATTTTGATAAAATATAATTGAAGTAATTAAACAAGCACTAAACACTACAACCTAAGAATTCATAATAAAACGAGGGTACATAAATAAATAATTATAATTGAACGGTGTACAACGTGCATACGCCTACATTTACAAACATATTTTTTGTTGATTTATTGTATAATTTCTCACAATACGCACAATTTCAAAGTTAATTTAAAAGTTTAAAGGCAAGCGCAACACAATGATCGGTCGGTCGTCAATAAAAAAAAAATAATAATAATAATAAGAAGAGTATAAATGAATAGCATTGAAATTCAAAGTGGCCTCAACACGAGCATCGAACCCGTGCCATCATGATGTAATGCGAATGGTCAATAATCACGTGATCGGACTGTCCAACGATTATAAACTCAATAACATAACTAGTATGTTCGCGACGCCGCGCCGCCCACGTGGTTCTCTTTAATATTCCATATTGTAGGTATTGTCTGCTGGCATTAAAGACTGTGCAGAAACATAATTGCCAATCTTTATGTTTTCAGCTTTACTAGGTTGACATGTAAGACCCTATTGCCTTATTGCCAATCCCCGGATGCTAGACTCGCAGCTCTAATACCCATTGAGCGAAATACCGGGGACCGAACCCTAGACCTCAACACAACTGTTTTACCGCGTACACAACTACGCCTCCATGGCAGTTGTTACCGTTGTCCCGGTTCCCGGTTCGTGAATTAAAACTATCTTAATAAAATCTCCAAAAGAATTTACTTATTATATTTCATACGACGACATAAATCATACAAAACTGAGAGGAAAATCTTAAAACAAGAAATATAATTTTTTATGGGCCCTATTGGTTACCATCAGGCAAACGGCATGCGTGTCTGGTCATTCAATGCTATAAAAAAATCCCCTATTCCGTATTTAAATATGTACATACAAAAACAAAAAACTACAATTCAATCAAAAAGTATTTGCGTCGCTAACAGCAGTCTTAACTAACTGGATCTAATTAAATATGTTAGTTAACTTTCTTCAAATAACTTCCAAAGCCTCGTTGGAAACATCGACCGCTCCATATTACCGAATTTCCAACGACAGTAATCCGCGGCACCCTTCAGACGACGTCATCGTATTCCGTCCTTGTCCATCTTGTCAACTCTTCCGTGATAGAGCGAGAAGGAAGCTAGGAGGGTCGTGGGCTTAGCCTAACATCACTCTCATTACCGGAACATGAATTTTAATTAACATAAACGTATGCTCGCTGAATTTTCGCTTTATATTTTAAATAGATTATGTATAATTGGACGAGAATATGAGTAGCTCGTTTTATGACCTACATCCTCATACATTTAGTAACAGTATAGAACAGACCTTAGAATCAAAAATTTTAAGGCTTTTCACCATCTTACCAAATCTCGATTTCCAGTAATTCCACTAGGTACAATGTTAGAATTAAAACTGTTCTTGACAGTCTTGAACGAATAAAGAAAGAATAACAAAGCTGTAATTATAATTTTAATAAAACAGTAGTTACATAAAATGTATGATGCAGTAACGAAATTTGGGTTTAAGTCCTTGAGCGTGCCTCCGACCCTTATCGATCGCGACTAAAAAGATTCCTTGCGGCTCGTTTCCACACTTTGTAATACAGCATTCCACGCGAAAATACGCCAAAATTTCTCACGGAATAAATAATACGAAAACTCATAAGTTTTAAATAAAATTAGAAGAAAGTATTATTTGAAATGAACAAAAGTAGCATCAATTAACTCATGGAAATTTGTGGCAAACGAATAACGTTAATTAATGTAACGTCAAAATTGACGCAAACGGCAACCATAACGTTATCTGACGTGGGCCCGCGGCGAGCAAGAGATACGTACGCGGTTTATCGATTGATCGCGCCTTCGCTGGCACGAAACTGGCACACTGACGAGTCACACAAACAAGAAGTTTATAATATATCTACAAAATTCTTGCACACAAACAAAACTTTGGTTTTAAATTGTGTTCCAAATTTGAATTTTGTCTGTTTAAAAATGTTTTTATTCTTTTTTGTTGACACTGTCTTCAGGCCGTGTGATCATAATGGCAGGCACAAATCGATACAATACTTATAATATTTTTAATTATTCATTTATAATATTACATTCCAAGAAGACATGTCCAATTCAGGTTTTAGTTGTGGATATCATTGAACTATTCACGCGAAGTGATCATCATTTTGATCATGAATTTATATATTTTGAAGCATTATTAAAAGCGGATGCCTTGATGGCGTAGTTGTATTACGGTAGGTATGACTACAATGTTGGGGTCTCGGGTTCGATCCCCGGGTCAGATACAGTTATATTGGGTTTTTCTATTCAGTATCCGCCTGGAGTATGGAATTTGTGCCCGATATGGCTATAGGCTTGCCCCTTATCACATTATACGACGGAATACGCACGGCGAAAAGTGGGTGCAACTAGTTACGCCTCTACCTGGAGTAGGCATTCGGGGATACAAGGCGTCAGTGTGTGTGTGTGTGTGTGTGTGTGTGTGTGTGTTAAAAGTCCGCCACAAGTGGGTATTTGTAATAATACAGTGATAAATCATCGTGTGTGGCAAAATTCAAAGCATAGTTCATAGCTCTTTACAATTGTACGTATTCCAAATTTGAGTAAAAATATAAAATATTTACATTCAGCGAAAGTTAAGGAAATCATTAATGGAGCCGTGTGTTGAAAAAAAAGACTGTAAATATTTTTAAATAAATAACTTCAAAGAGAATTTATCAACATATTTCTTTCGAGCGCCTAACTTATTATAGATCAATTTTGTTAAAAGCTGTTTTATTGGGAAAACTTATTTAAAGGTGCTTTAATGGAAAATTATATTTTCTCTCGTAGCTGTTATTTGCGTTTAATTAAACATTTGAAAATACTGTGTAAAACTATCTCATCTTCCTAAGAAGTGGTTTTCATTAAAATAATAATTACAATATGGCTTTTGCTCGCGGCTACGTATGAAATTATTTTATCCGGACTATCACAAACAAAGCTAAGAACATCATGCCTTCGTATTATTAAAAAAGATTGAAACTTCATACCTCGTTAAAGTGATAACTGTCAAATTGAAAATGACTTATTAATTATCAATCACATAATGACGAATGAAGAGTCGAGATGCTTCATATTAATAATAATACCAACCCAGTGTTAAATACTGTCCCACTGCTGGGCTCGGGTCTCCTCTACTACTGCGAGGATTTAGGCCTTAGTCCACCACGTTGGTCTAGTGCGGGTTGACAGACTTCACATACCTTCGTAGTTCTTATGTACAACTCTTAAGTACCTATATCGGATTCCTCTCGAGATTTTTCATCAACGTTAAGGCTAACAAATATGATCGTTTAACTCAAATATAATTGCTATTATAATGCTATTATATTCAGCAGTGGCATAGTTGTGCGTACTTGAACAAACAGCATACATTAGTATACTCATTACATTACATTAGTATACTAAGTTTACTAATTGGGATATTGTTGACAAAAACCTTAATAAAAACAGGCTGTATTTCTAATCTTATCTGGAAGTATGATGTTCTTTCGTTCTTCAACGCCGTACCGGATTAACGTGGTTTGGAAACAAGTGACACTTATATTCTGAAAAAATTACAGTAATTACTGTTATTTTTACCGGAAAAATATTTCATTATAAATGCGAAAATCGGTTTACCTTCCTCAGCGCAGCGACGGATCTCCGTGATTTTTATGGTCCCAAGGGACACTTTTATTCCGGAAAATGAACAGTTGCTGCCGGAAATGATTTCACGCTAGCAGACTCACCTGATAGTTATGAATTACAAACATATGACGTAATAAATTACTAAATCATTGGTTACTGCTCGGTCAATATAAGATAGATTTAAGTATATAAACGTGAGATATAACTTCTTCTATGTTTTTTTTAAGAAATGATGAAACGATTGCGTTATCGTTTACAGCCAAAATATGTTGTCTCTAGACCACAGCTTGATGTTCTGTATGTTACTATTGCATTTGTTCTCATTGCTTTTATACCTTAGTTTAGGATTACACACACACTTTCCTACGCAGGTTGCAAAAATCGTGTTAAAAATCTCGAACAAACTTGTGTTTTCACCTGGGAATCGAAGCAGGGATATTCCGGCCAAATACCATATGCACCACTAAATGAAGCCGATAGCGTACATATAAAAAATATGCACAACAAAGAGATAGTTTTTCTACAAAGAATCTTTGACACAGTCGCCCATGTTTTCCCGATCGCGTTTAAAGAATTGCTGCATCCGTTTTCCGGTAAGAATATACGTGGGATTTATTTCTTATTTCTTCCCCTTGTGACTCGAGGGACGTGGGCAAATGATACGGTTACTTTACATAAAAAAATATCATATGGTTAGTATGTATGGCGACAAGCAAGTTCACTATGCTATGTGATCATTGCGGCATACACAGAATTCCATTTCATGATATATGTAGTAAAATATCACCACAACTAAGTCCTACTCAGTATTTATTATTTCGTGATAGACACGGCGAAATATAACTACAATAAATCATCCACCCCTCCGTTCAGCATATCTACGTCTTATTTAGATTGTTTTATTTTCAGGATCGATCTAGAGACATTGTTCATTAATTTCAAGTATCGATCACTACTGGGCATATGAAGTCTGCCTACCCGCAGGAGGCCAGCGTGGGGGACTATGGCCTTAACCCTCTCAGTAGTAGAGGAGGCCCGTGTTCAACAGTGGGCAGTATATAAAACAGAGCTGATTGCATTGTATCGATCACTACTAAGACTCGTAACAAATTTTATAATTATTTTTGTGTACTACTCGGCACATCTTTACATTTAACGACTAACCCCAAAATAAATGTATATTTACCGTTCAGGTAACAGTCACATTCCGGAAAACTGAAATTTTCCGTTGGAAAACTCGACACGCTTACGAACAATGGTTTGTCTTAATAATGCTTATCCTCACAAAGGCGGAATTCCGCAAATAGCGCTGCTCTCTAATTTAGGGAGGTCGCTCACCGTGAATTCTCGCAACGATACAGTAGCGATGCAATCGTAAAATGGCCGCGATACAGTCGCTAACGGTCTTTTTAGCGCACGTTCACTATTCTGAATCGTTTCAATCGCGATACTGTCACGTTTTAGTAGCGATACAGACTCGATGCAAACGCGCAACAGTCGCGACGATATAGGAATCAGTGTGACCGCCACAGTTGCAAGTTTGTATCGATACAGTAGTGATGCTGTCGCACGTTTGTATCGCTTCCGACGCGCGTTGTAAACCCGACTAACACGCGGTAATAGTAATATGGAGCGATGCTGGCGCGTGTTTCGTAAACGCTGAAAAAGTCGCAATAGGCGACCTCCCTTATGGGTAGATTACACGATGCGAGCTACTGCGGGCTAGTTGATTTGCGTGCTAGATGCTCAGCTTAACTTATACATTAGAGGCAGCTGTGAAATGTATGATGAGATCATAGAATTATTATAAACTGGTACAACCAGGACCCTGGATGAGATAGATATGTATTTGATAGCTATCTTACAATGTCTGTGCTGGAAGGTATAGTTAATTTCACCCACAATGACCTGCATACAAAAATTTAAGCGGGTATTTCGCGGGTTAAAAAGACTTCGATTATTCATCGTACTGAGCATGTGTACCTATAGGTATTTAGGGTATATTTACAAAACTAAACTACAAGCGGAAGGTTGTCCACTTGGACTGTAAGCGAAAAAAAAAACATATTTTTTATTGGTGAACTTACGTGGAAATTCTCATATCGTGGCTAAATATCCCAGTAGGTCAATGTTGATCACTAATGACGCGCTTTCATAAGGTATTGATTTCCTAATGCGTCAAAAGGTCTTGCGAATTCCAGTTTATAATACTTAGTTAATGATGCGAGTTACTCGTCACTATGTCGAAAAAACAGCAGTAACTAGCCAACTTTCTCGCTGTATCCAAGCCATTACATACTCTTTTGTTCAACAATATCATGTACAACCTTTATTCTGACCGCAAATGAGGTCACTGCAGACCTCTGAAATATTGAAATCTGAACCGAACAAAGGAAATTAACTTGGCTAGGTATCAATGTAAAGGAATATACATAAGACATCTTTCGAATATCTTAACAAAAGACATTTCACTATGATTTATTTTTGTATACAACTGCCTAAATAAAGCAGCTTCAAAAGTTGCTAACGTAAACTAAAGTCACTCGATATGAACACATTGTGGAGTAGACATAAATATAAATTCGCTCACAGTGTTGGCTACTCTTTATAGAAAGACAAAGCGATCATGAGGCCTATACTTACTGAAGGATGTTCACAGCTCATCTGTTCCAATACTCCTAACATATTATAGACTAATAAGTTCTATAAAAAGACAAATGGGAACTGGCTACTCTACTCGGCATTATTGTAGTCAATGTACGATCTTAGAAAATATACCAATCATTCTTATACTCGAAAATACCGCCATAGTTCTCGTTCCGAGTGGCCACTCACCAAGGCATAATAGCGATTTGAGTACGCAACGTCTCTTGTTAAGCGATATTATAATATTTTAACTACGGTACAATAATGACGGAAATCGATGCCATGAACGCTGACGGGCCTTTCTGAATAATATTTTTTTATGGCATTGAATGACGAGATGGGCTTGCCGTTCGCCTGATGGTAAGCAATACGACCGCCAATAAACAGTAGTAACACCATACAGCACCTTGAGTTACAAAGTACTGTGTGGCATTCCACTGCGCTGGTCATCGCGAGACGTAAGATGGTGTAGGTCTCATTATGTCCAGTAGTTACACTGGCTACAATGCCCTTCAAACCGAAACATAACAGTGCATGCACACTGTTGCTTAGCGATAGAAATAGACATTGTGGTGGTACCCACCCAGACGGACTTTTACATAGGAGAGACCTTCCACCGTTAAAAGTTAGTCAGTGGGTCAGGCATATACCCACGTAAGGAGATAGTGTTAAATTGTACACTGAGATAGGTCAACGGTAATAAATGCATTAAATACAAACATTCCTATCATACGCTACTAACGCCGACACAGAGATTGCAATCTGTGTAATATTCTATTAACCTTGTGATGCTAACAAGTGACATCATTTATGAACCCGCTTCAGTGGAGCGCGGCGAACACATCCTGCATACAACTGGACTATGGGGACTCTAAACACAAATAGTGAAAGGGTCATCAAACCGTGGAAATTGTGGTAAAGTTATGACTATTTTCAATGTTTAGATTTTTAAATTTATGATAATTCTATGATGTAAATTCCACCTGGCTTGATTTTAATCCATTGCGATCCTAGGCATTCTCTACGGATGTCCACAAAAATTTGATACAATCAGTATGAGTATACCATGTTTTCCTGCGACATTTATCACCTCGTAGATGAAATTTTAACTCTGTACATACATACATATACACCCACGCCTATTATCCCCGAAGGGGTAGGCAGAGGCGCAACTAGTACACCCACTTTTCGCCATTATTCCGTCCCATGATGTGATAGGGGGCGAGCCTATCGCCATACTGAGCACAAATTCCAGACTCCGAGCTGATACTGAATAGAAAAACTCAATATCACTTTGCCCGAGCCGGGGATCGAACCCGAGACCTCACGCTTTGCAGTCGTACTGTAATACAACTACGCCACAGAGGCAGTCAAGCAAATTTTAACTCTGTGCTTTTAAATTACAAATATTAGTATATTCAAATAAATAAAAAAAAACTTTAGGTTTATTATATTAATGTCGCCCAATCGCAAAAATAATACCGGCATACCCCACTAGATGCACATTCATATTGTAATCTTCGAGACAAGTCACTGGGGCTTTACCTGTAAGTGATAAGACGCTATCCATAAATCGCATAAAATATAAGCGCAGAATTTCGACATCAGCGACTTTTTAATTTGCAGTAATTACGGTATGCAAGTTCCACAGCGCTCTAATGGTGTGGCCTCAACGTAACTTCATTGAGGCGAGCGCTCCGTCCCTACTCCCACACGCGCGCCCTCCCTCGCCCTCCTGCCGCTGCACACTCCCAGCTGATCAGTCATTCATCTCGCGTAGTACCGTACATTTATCATGGGTTGCACTCTCGCTTGTGTTTGGGAGTAATGCTAAAAAGAGGTACGAAAATTGTAGCCCAATATTTTATGATTTATTTTTAGGAACTTGTAAGCCTATGCTCGTTTAAACGAATTAATGGCGCTTCAAACGCAACTAGAACGTGGAGCCAGAACTCAAAATTATTCAGCATATACAAATTAATACTCGGATTCAAGTGCCAAAGGCGAGACTCGCTCTTTTTAAATTGTCTAGGCAAGTATTCGTAGGCTGATATACGCATGCGTGTCTCGCTCGACTAGTCTAAATACTATTTAGGCGAGACTCGTAATTATTAATGATTTTTGAGGCAATGTTGTAAATTGTTAAAATATTTTTCTAGTTATACCTGAGTACGATAATGCAGACCTGGCTGAAGAGCAGGTCTTAAGCAACCATTAAATTAAAAAATGATTATTTTGCTAAATATTTTTTGAAGCCATAGCTTATTAAAACTTTAATATCTTAAGATTAAGCATTTAAAGAGTGGATAAATGAAAAAACCAGGCTATTTAACGAGTTCGCAACCATTACCAGGTGTTTGCATATTATATGAAAAGAGAGCACTTTTCTTTGGTTTTCCGTATGTCCTTAATTCCCAAAATTTGATCCTTAACTCCTTATTAGTGACACTATCTAATAGTGTAATGATACACATACTAAAAATTATAGAAATTATGATTTCAGGTATTATTCTTACGAAAATCTAATGGCAAAATTCGTACGATTTGTTTATACACGCCAAGGACTAAGGAGAATTTATGGGGCCATACTCTATTTCGAGAGGTGACAGTCGAACCCTTTGTTTACACCAAGTGACAGATTGCATAGCAAGTAACTACCGCAAGCATGCGAAAACCTCACCTTGTGTAACTTCCCTCACATGAATAGATACAATAATTTCTTCTAACATATTACCCTTGTACGCTAGAGTACCAACGCACAAAAGCATCACTGCTTTGTCTTGTCCAAGCAATATGCAGGCGCTATTGTGTTCTGACTTGAAAGACATAGTAATTAGTACAATTACTACTCATTAGAAAACTTAACATGTATTAAGGTTGGTAACACAATGCCACAGAGTGCTTTGTACTTCAAAGTTCTCAGTGATGCTCTTATTTACAGATAGTTTACAAGACGAGTATATTTTCAGATAAAATAATAAATAATTTACACTACCTACTCTCACAAATGTTTCTTATAAATCCGTATAAAGCAAAGAAAATAATAGCTTTTAAATATCTTATCAAGGCTACAATTTCCACCGGACATTACTAATTGGATATAGAAGAAAATAGAAAATTAGTTCAGCGTGGGTAGCGTGCACCTTTTCATTTGCTGCAATTATTTCTTTTGTTTTATAAATGTAACAGACAATGTAGTACAAAACTAACCGACGTGATGGCGAGTAGCGTGAAGCTACACAGAAAATCTCTATACAATTGCGATGTAGGGGAACTAGAAAAATAAATTTGAGAATGTATTCTTAAAGAGCCGTGTTTACACTTATAAGTTCTTGGAGGCAAATATTGCGCAGAAACCTCCTGGCGTGTTTACACTAGCAGCAATATTTTAATAAATCTATGCAAAAAGTGGACGATAGCCTAGTTGGGAATGGAACGGTCTGCCGAAACAATGTCCGGAGGTTCGAAACCCAAGGCACACACCTCTGACTTTTCGAAGTTACATGTGTATTGTTTATCAATTATCGTTCGCTTTAACGGTGAAGGAAAACATCGTGAGGAAACCTGCATACCTAAGAAGTTCCTTACAAGAATTTCGAAGGTATGTGAAGTGTACCAACCCGCACTAGGCCAGCGTCGTGGACTAAGGCCTAAACCCCCTCAGTTGAGGAGGCCCGTGCTCAGCAGTGAGCAGTATAATGATACAGGGCTGGTATTCATAATAATAATGCAAATGTGAATTGCCGCAAACCTTGCCAGCTCCAAAATTTGCAGTAGTCAGTCTTCCGTGGCTGTTTGCATGCTATTCTGCCGCTAAGCAGCAGTGTATAAGCATTGTGTTCCTGCTTGAGACATTGCAGGCAGTGTAATTACTGGTGGTTACAAAACCTTGACTTGTTAAAGCGCCCAGTACTATGGCATCCTTCGTTACTTCTGTTTATAACTGCCTAATATCAGTGGATCTAATTTATTTATATAAAAACGGGCATAATTATAATGAAATGTAATTGAGTAACTTACATCCGCTATTTTGTTGATGACACACATTGATTACGTTACCTTTTGACATCATTATGCGCGGTTTGGTTAGTGCAGATGGTATCTCCCCTCCGGAAGTAGGGCTAGACTCGTATGCCCCCCTCCCCCTCTCTCCTAAGCACTCTTCCGTCACCACCCGGAGAGCCTCTACACAAGTTTAGTAGGCTATATTTTGTAATCCTACTTCTACTAATATTATAAAGGCGAAAGTTTGTAAGAACGTATGGATGTTTGGATGTATGGATGTTTGTTCCTCTTTCACGCAAAAACTACTGAACGGATTTCGATGAAATTTGGCACACGGGTAGAACATGTCCTGGATTAACACATAGGCTACTTTTTATCCAGGAAAAATATAAAGCGGGCCTTTTATCCCGGAAAAACTTTTTAAAGCGGGCGGAGCCGCAGGCAAAAGCTAGTTAATTATATTTGTATTGATGACTGTGGTGCTCACTCTGTGACGCGCAGTTACGCTGGCGATTATGAAATGATGGATCGTTGTTGATTTCTGTTTTGAAATAATATTTTACGGATATTTTCTTTATTTTACTTCCAACGTTTCCAAAGCCTTGCCTTCGTAGTCACGAGGCGGACTGAGTTAAAATATATATCTTCATTTAACTATTCCATTTTTTTAAATACTTTAGTGACGGTTCGGTCTGCCTTGAAAGAGCTCACAGTGTCTTGAGGTCTTCTGGTAAAAGGTTAGCGCCATATCGTGCTTATTTCAATACCCAGACAAATCACTTTTCAAAGTAAAATAAATGTAATAATTTTTTTTTGCCTGTCTTGAGAACTCAGAAGCTCTTCGGTAACGAGCTAAATATCTTACCCCTAGTTCCCAATTGGCAAATTTAGGTGTCGCCCAACGTTGTTACTTATCTAACACGGCGATAAATGTGTTAGAAGGTTGGTCGTATTACCATTGTGACGCTTTATACCTCCACTAAGTGTACACCAACTCATGGTACATACGTTATCAAATCAATATTGTTAAGTCAACATTTTGCTTGCAACTGAAAGTTGAGACGTATCTCCTAATACACTACCCAAATACCCAATTACACACAAAGCACAGAACCTTAAATAAGACGTACGGAACAATCAGCGGAGTTAATACCTCAGTTCCGCAAGATAATACGGCGGCCAGCGGAAAATTAGATACGTAGATTTCAATGTTATAATCGTCGATATTTAGTCTAAAGAATTCCTGGAGCTGTAGGCAAGAGGCCTTTCTTTATAATAAACTAGCTTTTGTCCGCGACTCCACCCGCGTTAAAAAGTTTTTCCGAGATAAAGGTCCCGCTTTATATTTTCCTGGGATAAAAAGTAGCCTATATGATAATCCAGGGCATGATCTACTCGTGTGTCTAATTTCATCGAAATCAGTTCAATATTTTTTCCGTGAAAGTGTAGCAAACCCCCATACATCCATACTTTCAAATATTCGCGTTTATAATGTTAGCAGGATGTTGTTATTGAAAGCTAATGGAAAACAGAAAAACATATGCGAATGACAATATCGCATTGATAAGTCTTTTGCTGATACATCAATATCATACATTACGTTACCTTTAACGAGTGTAGAAAGACATCTTGGCCAGACCTCTAGTCCATTCCAGGTTTGACTAATGGCTTTTGTTCACGCGACAAATAAATTGTAATTTTGTTCTATAATTGAGCAATTCGACTATGTTGCCTTCCTTATAGCTGATAACACAATCTTGTATTTTGTGTTTATGACCGGTGGAAGGTCGCAGGAACGCTGGATGCAGGTCGGTTTAGACGAGTCTGTCTGGAAATCTTTAGGGGAAGCCCATGTTGAGCAGTGGCCTTCATTTAGCTTATGATGACGAGACTATCGGAAGGTTATATATCTCCTTAAGGATTACATACCAAAATCTCTGCACAAATTATAAGTTACCATCTAGTAGCCCACCTGTCAAAAATAAAATAAACACACTTTTACCCAGAAAATGACTGTGATGAACGAGCATAATAGCTCACTGTATTATTCTAAGGACCCGCGGTATGGTTACGTGGCCTCGTAATGCTACGCTTTAAAATGTTGTGAATATTCATAACCACTTATAACTAGAGTCGAGATTATTATATTTTTTTGTTTTTAGACAGTTACATAAGTAGTTGAACAAATTAGAATTTCAAATCCTCATACCCGTGAAGTTTAATCGAAACATTGTTTTTTTTTTCTTTGTGTGAAGTAAAGCAAATCAATTTTATTTATTTTTTGTGACCTGAGAAAATAAAATGATAAGAACACAAGAGTGATTAGGCGATTAAGCTGTACATACTTCAAGTTATTTTCTTTATATCGGTTACAAGACGGGTTTCCTATCAAATACCGACCTCTTGTACTGAAGATACCTTATTAAAGTAGTTATAACCGTTATTGTAGCAATTATTTCATTCTTGAGGAATGCAAGGTACTGAATTCGATTCATTCGATAAACTAAATTTGATCTTTAGTTTCTAAATCACAAATTGACTTTACTGTGTGTCTAATAAAATAAAAGAGACATTGGTAAGCCAGTTCACCAGACAATGCGTATAAAACAATTCTAGCTTTCCAAAAAAACATTGATGCAAGACGTACGCCTCTTGATGCTACATCACCCTTTAATAATAGACTAATAAATTTTAAGTATAAAGACTGTAAGTGCGTCTGGAGGACTCTCCTAGACAACTAGCGAATCGATGGATATTATATTCTATGTGGGAGAATGTTAAGCCTTCAAGTATTCGAGGGGTAGGACAATTCTGCTTGTACAATTCTACAATTTCGCTTTTATCTACTTGAATGGAGTGTGTTCCAGAAAGGATTTGTTTTCTTTTTTTAGGTTGCCTGACACTCACTTATGAAATTATTGAATAGCTTGTCATACAAAAACGGCTGAATGGATTCCATTGTTCATTTTACTATTACGATAGGTGAAACTACAGTAGATAGTTAAGTTTACAAATAAAAATATATAATTAGTGTGGTTACCGATTATAGTCGTGCAAATTATTTGATTTAAAGAAGAAATAAATACTTAATCATAATTAAATGGACGGATTAGTAACTTAAATTAATTAAGAAATTAAGTTATAATTATGCTAGCAATGTAATAGTTAACATATTATGTAATAAATTATAAACACAAACTGAGTCGAACAGTTAATGAAAAAAAGGGAAGACAAGTAATCCTCGTGCGAGTAAAGCAAGTAAATTAAAAAGTTAAACGGTCGTTGCGTATATTTATTTCACTGCGGTGGAAAAATACTAGAATATCTGAGAAAGGCGGTCACGAAAGCCGCTCGGGCGCGGCGGAAGAGCGGCGACGCGACGCGGGCGACCACGCGCCACGGAAATTATAGGACTCGTATTCATTGAAGCCTATTTAATTTGTTAGTTTGAAATAACAAACCAAGGTATCACCGCAATACACTATTTCATGCAGAATCTGTTTGTATTAATTTTAACTTTTAACAACTTCTGCCAGGTGGCGTAGTTGTATTGTGTGCTTATTACCACCGCTCTGAAGTCCCGGGTTGGAATGAATGATATTTGATTTTTCTTCTCAATATCCAGTTAGAAATCTGGAAAATGTGCTCGATATGGCGATAGGCTTCCCCCCAATCCTATGGGACGGAACAGACATGGGGAAAGTGCGTGCTGCCTAACCTTTCAGGGTTAAAAGTCTTATATTCAACTAGCTTTTGCCCACGGCTTCGCCCGCGTTAATAAGTTTTTCCGGGCTAAAAGTACATACATAAAAACCTTCCCGTTGAATCACTCTATCCAACACATTTATTTGTATAAAGATTAATATTATGACGTTGATACAACTCTTAACAAATAATGCATTAATTTCGACCAAATTTGATTACCATAAAAACGGTTCTAGAGAGTTTATTTTAAAAGATAGACATATACTGTCGCGGACTTTTTTTTAGATCATTTCAAGAGGAACAATTCTTTCATACATATATTTTTGGTATCTTGAACCGTTTTCGCAGCGCACGCAATGGAAGCCCTCAAGGATGAATAATTTTCCCCGCATTTTTCACATTTTCCATTATTTCTTCGCTCCTAATAGTTGCATCGTGATGTTAGATAGCCTATAGCCTTCCTCGATAAATGGTCTATTCAACACAAAAAGAATTTTTCAATTCGCACCAGTAGTTCCTGAGATTAGCGCGTTCAAACAAACAAACAAACAAACAAACAAACAAACTCTTCAGCTTTATAATATTAGTATAGATTTGTATAAAGTCTCCGCTGACCTATAACGGGTTCGTGGGATCCACGTAAAGCCTCATTTAGATATTATTGTAGTAATCATCGTGTTTTGAACATCAACGTCAAGTATTATCTCGCTATTGCGCATGTTCAGATCAGGTAACCTTTTAATTTTTAATTGCCTACGATTATTGCTAGCAATCATTGAACCGCGCAAATGAGGCTTTAAAAATGCTTATAAAAAGCCATCAGATGTGCCAGTTGTTTCTCTTCTGTGTTGTAATAAACTGGTGATTAGTGACAAATTAATTACTGTCTATGTACTTTGGAAGCCATCGTTTGAGTTCGTACGGCTTAAGTGGTTAGGTGGGATAATTGTCTTTATTATAGAAAATCAATTTAAATGATACCAAACTATAAGTCCTGATAAAGGACCCACTTTAATACAATACAATGCTCATCCCATCTATAAGATTCCTTCATACATCGCCCAAACAACAATATTTTTGTACCACATCTAGAAATACTAACTTATTGTTCTGCATGTTTTCAGGTCTGATTCTTTGTTGCAAGTCAAGGCAACAGATAATGAAGAACCGCCTTGGACATTATTTGTGTTTGAAACTAGTCACATGATTTGTAATACGAAGAATCAAGAATGTACTAAAGTACCTGACCGAAGCTTTGCGAAATATATTTGTTTGTAGAAATAGCGCTTTGTGTTTACCGCTATGCCTTTTGTATGTAGCTTCTGCGAACGTAACAGTATGAAGAATATTATTGCGAATGCGAATTTCATAAAAATATGTTCGCTTTGAGCGCTCGTTTTATTTATGTTACAATGGAAGTTTCTGGAAACCTTTACGTATTAGATATTTTTTTACTCACAATGTGTTTTTCTAATGTTATATTTTCATGCCATACTACAATAACGGTATTTTGTAATAATATGATTTTGCGTTGATCTTTTCATTGTTATTCACGTTCTTTTAGGGAATAAAATACACCACCAAAATACAAATACATAGTATTTTTATGGGACGCATAGTTGATGTATTTATGAGTATTTATCGTACAAATAAAATTATTAACTATTTAAGGACGTTTATCCTACTAATATTATAAAGGCGAAAGTTTGTAAGAATGTATGGATATTTGGATGTTTGGATGTATGGATGTTTGTTCCTCTTTCACGCAAAAACTACTGGACGGATTTCGATGAAATTTGGCACACAGGTAGATCATGTTCTGGATTAACACATAGGCTACTTTTTATCCTGGGAAAACATAAAGCGGGATTTTTATCCTGGAAAAACTTTTTAAAGCGAGCGGAGCCGCGGGCAAAAGCTAGTATGATATATTCCAGAGGACAGTGCAGGTTGATTCAATTTTCATCTCCCGTAAATCTACTAAGCATATTTCTTAAGAGATTATTCCTCTCAGTAAGTCATGAGCGTATCATGTTGAAATTGATATCCAATACTCCCGAGTATTCTAAAGCTTTGTCAGCTGTGAAAAATCAAACTTGTAAGTCAACGCGATCAAAATATAGGAATATTTATGTCGCATATTTTGCGATTTCACAATAGAATCAAAACCTATTGGGTACTTCGTGTTGATCTAGAATCATGAAACTTGCCAAAAGCAAGGTCTTACACCATATCGAAAAAAAAAATGATAACCGTAAATAAATTCTATAAAAATGAACATAATAGCTAGTTTATACGGAACCTTCGCTGCGCGAATCCACTGCACAGTAGTCTGGTTTTTATATAATAGATGTTATCACGCTTGTACCCCAAAGTGGTAGACGAGAATTATCATTCGTCAGCCTTTTTGCGTCTCATGACGCGTAATCATCAACATATTATAGGCACAAATTGTTCCATATCCCAGCAAGTATAAGGTATAATTTGACTCAAAAACGAATGTAGAATACATAGGTACAAATTCCTGGTCGATAGCAGTAAACATGTGGCGATTTCCTTAATATGTGTCACATGTTGACGTTTTTTTGGACTTTACCGACATTGTAAACATCGCGTAAAATATATTTATCGCTAATATGACTAGCATAGTTTTTTTATGCTAAACATCGATGACCTACAATTACAATTAAAACACCAACTCCAAATGGAGGCTTAAGGAAAGTCCGCCCGCAGCGTGGTCACCGTGCGCCGGCACACGCTCTCGCATCTCATTGGCATGGTGGCTGACTCCCGCGCCGTTTCCCAGATACTTCGCGCGTATCGTGTGTGCTGGGTTCGCACGCTTCATTCATGTGTACTAGGTCTATATAAAAGGGCATTGTCTTAGAGAGGTGTTATGCTCCCTGTTAATACAAAGCTAGCATCGAATATCTGGCACAATGAAATTAATAAACCACTCGGTACACCGCGATGTTGCTGACCAGAAACTTGTCCGGTAATCCACCTTGTGTGGTATTTGACAAAATTAGAGATTTTATAATCGGTGAATATCTTCCTTCCTTCTTACTCCATGGTATAAAATAAAGTCACCCCGCGCCGCGTCTGTGCGCGATGAACTAAAAATTACTGAACGGATTTCGACGAAATTTAGTATGAAGATAGTTTAAGACCTGGCTACTTTTTATCCCAGGATAATATATAGCAGGATTTTTCATCTTGAAAGGTAACACATAGGGTGTTATCAAAACACACACATAGACACTCACGCCTTGTATTCCCGAAGGGGTAGGCAAAGGCGCAACTACTTGCACCCACTTTTCGCCCCCTGATGTGATAGGGGGCGAACCTATCGCCATATCGGTCACAAATTCTAGACTCTGGGCTGATACTGAATAGAAAAACCCAGTATAAGTCGGCCGGACCCGCTGATCGAACCCGAGACCTCAGCATTGCAGTCGTACCGTAATACAACTACGCCACCCAGGCAGTCATATCACAGCAAGGAATACTATTATTTTGAACGTCAGTAACCTTAATATCACTAAACTTATGAATACACTGTGACAAGTAGGATTTTTGTGATTCATTAATCACGACTCTGTTAAAAGAATTTTATTGTAATCCCGATGTGGCAGCAGCGTGAGCACCCACGCAATTTTTTTAAAAAACCTAAGGATGAGATGAGTAGGCCGCTCGTCTAATGGTAAGCGCCGACTGCCTATATACAATAGACTCTACCGAGAACATTAACTTGCATGGCGCTACGTGACACAGCGTTTGTCGTTCTGAGAAATAAAATGCTATGTTTCATAAATACATCCATCAAATTGGAATATGTTAAAGCGTTTGGTAGTAGCGTAAAGGTAATTTACGCCTCTACAACGGATTAAAAGCCTCAAAAAACCATTTGAAATCTGCAGCTACGACACATAATTCATAAAAAGCACGCTGTACGCAAAACTCCAACAACTAGCAAGATGCGTTGTGACTTGTGGCCTACATGAATCGGGCGTACTAGTGGGGTGAATGAACTCAGCCCGAAAGGCAGAGGCCGTTCAGTCTTAAACATCTGACATTTATCCGATGAGTCTGTTTATAAGTCATAATAGATTAATCTCGAACGGGCATATAGTTTGGTAGTAATGCATTGTCTAGTTTTAACGCTAAGAAGCGGTCGCCACTGTTGAATTCTAGTTTGAACGTAGCCAGTGTAGATTTGGACTTCATGATACGTGTCAAGATGAAAATAATGCAGTGTCACGCAGTGCTCTGAAATAAAAACTAAATGATGTCAGTTACTTTAGGAATTTCTCGACCAGTCATTAAGCAAAAAATCCTATATCCATATTAAACGCAGGACAAACCGGGAGCAAAAGCTAAGAAATGTATAGAAACAGTAAGTTTCAACAACTGAATAACGAAACAATGCATTATTATGCATAATTGTTCAATTTTAGGTCGGTTATTTTCATCCGGTTAGGTAAAGTTAAGCCTATTATTATACTGGTGAATTGCAAGTCAATTCACAGCGAGGCGAAGGCGCTGTGCGCTCGTCTTGTGTAATGAGACTATAAACTTTATTAGGCTGCGCATAAAACAACTCGGCTTTAATAATTAATAAACGCGCCCAATATGTACCCTTGAACCCCCTAAATCGAGTCAAAAATACTACATTGAAATATGTAGATAAAATATTCCAGTATTTGTAATTAAGTAATGAATAACGTAAGCTATGTCCAGTCACCGCCTCTTTATCGATCGTCCAGTCGCGGATGTAGAAATAGACTAAAAATACATATTTTTAAAGTCTGTAATGCTTAAGCATTAAACGCTTTCTAAAGTTTTTAATTGAGAACAATAATAAATATCCTATCCCACGAACAAGTGCAGCCTGAATGGGTACTCAAACATTAAAATAAAACTATTTTGTGGATTTTATCGTGGTTTTTTAATTTATATTTTCTCCAGACGTTTCGAAGGCTTTTCAGCACTTCGTAACGAACGTAGGAATCGGTTTCTCCGCCGAATTCTACCTAGGATGATCCGCGAGGCTATTGAAATTAAAAAAAACATCCAAATTTCAATAGAGAAGATGGTTGGAACCTTGCACAAGCCTGGGATCCTTTATACATATTATTAAATCGGACCCCAAAAGACCAACTGCCAGACCTCAAGACACTGTGAGCTCTTTCTGCGTAGATCAAACCGTCAATAACAACTAATTTAAAAAAAAATATTGTGTAATTAAAAAATGAAGGTAGATATTGTAACATTAACTTTTTGGACCATCAACACCTCAGTCCGCCCCGTGACCACGAAGTGCTGAAAAGCCTTCGAAACGTCGGGAGAAAATATAAATTAAAAAACCGCGATAAAATCCGCAAAATAGTTTTATTTTAATGTCGTAACATTCGGGTACTCAAACGTGAATTTTTTCCGGGATCACATTTTTACGGAATTTATATAAAATTTGAAATTAAAATTTGAACTTTTCGCTTTAGAATATGTTTATTTTCTTTGTGACGCTGAACACTTATTTATCCTTGCACTTTACTGCCATGATACCTAAATGCTGGACAGGACAAAAATCGCCTGTCCAAGAAATTGGCGACGTCGCTTTATCCTTTATGGGTATAATAGTATTATTTATTGTTCCTTTATTGAGAGGGTTTAGGCCTTAGTCCACTACGATCGCCTAGTTTAGGAAAGCAGACTTCACATATTCGAGGTCTCTTAATAAACAGTTATGTTTTACCAACAATATGCACATTAGCTACATGCAAATAAAGGCGATATATCAAGAGCCTTGCGCAATTTGTCTACTGATATATATTATGTAACTAGATCGGTATATATATTCAGAAGAAGGCTCCAGATTCGCAGCATCTATTAATTGTTACTGCACAGGACATATTTCAACCCATCAGGCATTTATCCTACCAAGCCTTTAATTCAATCTAGAATCTACCATTTACCTTTAGTCTTTACCTATATTTTCTTTTAAAAACATAGCGTAGCTTAATAGCACGCCATCGGTTAAAATCAGACTTCATCACGTTGATTTAGAGTATATTACTCCTTGTGTGTTTTACAGGCGAGCATGGCTCTCGGTTACATAACTTATGACATCGGAAATGGGACTTTCGAACTGGGGTATAAGGTTTGTTGTAGGTTGTGTTGACTATTTTAAGGCTTTGTAAATTCGGCCCTACTCCTTTAGCCTTGACTGGGTCAACGAACTTGTGATTTTGAACGAGCGCTAGGCGAGCTCTCCTAATAGACCGGGTTCAGTATATAGGCACAATCACGGCGGCCATGAAGTATTATCATTGTATGTAAATCGTGATGAACAATGACAAATAACTTGCTTTATAGAGACATAAGTAGATACGTAAACTGTAATGATGTTCATGCAATTCTATTTCTCAATTGCGCGAATACTGTCCGATATTATAAAACATCAATTAGTTGAGTCTGAGCATTGCATACATTGAAAGTAGCGACTGCTTTGAATAACGCTCAATGTAGAGCTATTGCATTATAAAGATTATTTTAAATTAAAATAGCATGGTTCCATAAATTGATAAATATAAAAGAGAGAGAGAGAGAGCAAATGAAAATACGTGCAATCATTATATAATATTTTCATATTTCAAAACCTAACCGTTAATCCCTATAAAGTTAACATATTAAAAAATGCCGCAATATCCGGTTATAACGACGCATCAGCTTTAAAGACTAAATGGTAAGGTTCTGGCAAGTTTATGTAAAAAAAAACTATCGCGTATACTTCGCATTCGTATATAGCATTCAGGTAAGATGGTCCCTATAATAACCTTATACCCAGTTTTCACTGTGCATATCGAATTATTAAAAAATAATAACTGAAGCTGCCCTACAGACCTCTAATATGCATCATGCATCTGCGGTCGTGCGCAAGTACTTGCAGCAGAATACCGTTGTATTACGACCTGGTTGATCCCTGGCACAGACCTGGGCGGTATCGATTCACATCTGCTTTTGAAGCTTTTGTGTAAATAAATAAGTAAAACTAGATTTCTGGAGTCAAGAAGTTCTGCGTTTAGTATATTAAAAACGTATTTTGATTGATGACTGCCTTGGGTAGCGTAGTTGTATTACGGTACGACTGCAATACTGAAGTCCTGGGTTCGATCCCCGGGTCGAGCAAAGTGATATTAGATTTTTCTAATCAGTATTAGCGCGAAGTGTGGAGTTTGTGCCCGATATGGCGATAGGCTTGTCGCCCCCAATCACAATAAATCATGGGACGGAATACTCACGGCGAAATGTGGTTGCACTAGTTGCGCTTCTGCCTATCCCTTCGGGGATAAAAGGCTTGAGTATAATAAGTGTGTGTATGTATGTATTGTGCAAGTAGGCTCAAGAGATCGTCTCAAAATAGAGGCGACTATTAATTGGTTGGTCTGGAAATTTTTGGGGAGGCCTATGTTCAACAGTGGACTAAAGGCTGAGGAAGAAGAAGAAGAGCATGAATTCTATAATTTCTAAGTGATTTGTATTGAAACGCCATAAGTGTTGTTATCAAAGTTGTCAATGATATGTACTTATAATTCTGTTTACGCGTTATTTTTGAAGTATCAGTCCTTTACTTATGTAAAGGTCTGTGTAAAGTGGACGAATAAAACAAATAGTCATACATAAGATTTTTTTTTGATATCGTAAAGTGTTATGATAGAAATCTGTCTTCATCTCAATGGCGACAGACTGTGTCTTGCACTGTAGGAAATCTTAACAATGTGTAATCAGACTAATGATCCTCATTTCCCTAGGAATCATTTGAAAATGTCTTTATATATACTACTAGCTTTTGACGGCGGCTTCTCCCGCATGATAGCTTTTTCCTGGATAAAAGTTCCGCTATACATTTTATCGGGATAAAAAGTAGCCTAAAACCTTCGTATGGTCTCAAAATATCTCCGAATTTGATCGAAATCCGTTTGGTAGTTTTTGAGTTTAACGCGTAAAACCATGGGGGGCGACTTTATTTTATACTATACAAATCTTGCCACCCCTTTTTACCTCCTTAGGAGTTGAATTTCGCAAAATCTCGTCTTAGTGAGCACCTACGTCCTAAAACAAACCCCATGCAAAATTTTAGACTCCGAGAACTTGTAGTTTCTGAGATTTCGTAATGAGTGAGTGACATTTCGCTTTTATACAATTATAGATTATAATTATCACGCTGTGATACAATTAAGTCAACTAATTTGATTACTAAATTGATTAATCATCTTCGAAATGTATGTAATGCTAATTGCTAACCCCACTCTTCCACCTGTCTCTATATTATTTAAATACCCATGGGATCGATGAATCACTAACTCAAAGGTTTTGGTAATTATCTGGATAATATGTAAACGGACACCACGACAATCTCAGAGTTTTATCCAACCCTAGGCAAATTATTACAAAATGCTACTCGTTCAGAATTAAACTCAGCAGCTTCCACCCCTCTAGGCAGAGGAGTATATACTCTCCTCATCAACGACGTAATGACTGATTCGATAAACTAGAAAATTCAAAATGAAACTTAATTCGAAGAAAATTTACCTAAATTGATGGCCAGACTTTTTCTTATTTAATTTACTAATGCACTGACGATGAAAATAAACTTGCAGCGAATGAGCTTTGAATTAGGTTAAGTTCTACTTAGTGCTGCCTCGGCCCTAAAGCACTTAGGTTAGATCTTAAACTGGATTGACAATCTACTTTTCCTTAAGAGCGTACCAATCGTTCCAATAGCTGTTACTACGTCTTCGTTTTTTTTTACAGTATTATACTAAATTGGTATTAAAGACTGTGCAGGGCCTGATAGTTTTTTGTCTTTATTTATTTACTATAAAGTATCATGTCTTTAAATCATTTAAGCCTATGAAATGTTTTAATGGATAAATTTAGAGTACTTATCAATATGCTGTGCCTTTATAAAAAAATCACATACTACTATGACCATCGAACTAACTATGATGCTTTGTCAACAGACGTGCTATGAGATGGAGAGGTATTTGCGAGAGGAGCCACGCGGCAAGCGCCGGGATCCGCCGCAAGAGGAGGAGTGGGCCCGGTCGTCTTCGTCAACCCCCTCGACGCCCCCGTCGCCCCCCTCGTCGTCCCCTCCCTCCCCGCCATCGCTGCCTCCGTCTCCGCCGATGCCGGTCGCCGCGTCGTTACCGCTGACGCTTGCGAGGCCGTACATCGTGGCCGCCATCAAGGCAGAGCCGGCCAGTGACTCTGATGAGCCGAAAGGTTAGCCAGGTCTTAGGCCAACGGAATTGCACAACGTAGTGTGACTGAACTGCTTTACCAGTTAAAGCAGTTCAGTCATACTACAGTTTTACAGTTAAAGTTTAACTGTAAAACTTTAATGGATAGCGATCTGAAATAAATAAATGCAACAAGTAAGAACCTTAGGTGTCAAACTTCGATTTACACTTTCAAAATACATAATATTATAGATAATAAGAAAGGCACCCACCTGATGATAAGCGCTTTGAATGCTGTTGAATAGGACACAAAATTTCGAATAGAGCAATACACTGCATTCACCGCTTTGAGAATATAAGATGTCTTGTAAAAAGCTTTTATAAAATAGGTGCCTTTTCTAAATACGGTACTATAAATATAAAGAGTAGGTTCTTGGTAGGAGGTGTTCAAACATAATTTTCTGTGATAGAATTCCTCTGAGAGAATTCACGTCAGGCAAACAGCTTGTCGCAAAACTTAACCGAATGGAATGCAACGTATTGTGCTGACCCCCACTAGTATTATGTCTAATCCATTTCTTAGAAATAAGGCTAGAACCCACATGTTATCTAATGAACCGTGTGGTGATCATCTTTAGCATAGTTTATAGTCCAAGATCTTAGTAGCATAACACTGACGCCATTTTTAGCTCATGTTATAATAATATAGCAACGCATATTCGGACAGTGAACCTTTTTGCAGACTCATATGCACCATACACGGCGTATTACGTTCGTACCTCAAGCCTTATATTGCTTAATGACCCAAAATCAAATGAAAGTCTCGTACAAACGGGCGTTTTTTTACCCGCTGCATTTTCCAGAACCGGAGACGAAACACCCTGTGGCTCCGATCCGGCGCATGCACCCGCCGCGGCACCACCCACACCCGCACCCCACGGACCCGCGCCGACGCATCCATCGCTGTGAGTTCCCCGCCTGCGACAAGGTGTACACCAAGAGCTCGCATCTGAAGGCGCATAAGCGCACCCACACCGGTATGTACTGTGAATTCGCAATTGTACTCTTATAAGGTTCTATGTTAATTTTTATTATATGAAATTATATGAATGGATTTTCACGTTGGTAAAAATTAACAAAGACAATTATTCATGGTTCCCTTTAGGATTATAGATTTTTTTACTGAAAAAGACAGCCCTTTGTAATAATTAACATTAACCGAAATAAAATAATCTGATTTTAAATACGTTGTCTAAGTTTATAAACTACACTTATTTAAATGATGTAAAATTAAGCAACTTATTCTAAAAACAGTACTAGTAATAACGTTTTAAATATACTGAAATAATATTCTCCTAAGTAGCATTAACTTTGTAAATAATACTCGAAGCTCGCTTAATGTTGTCAAGTGCAAAGTTATTAAATAGCTAGCGACTACGTATAGTTTAATTTACTTTATAATTTTGAAATATTATAATCAGAAAGGAAAATACAGAAAGTTCTAGCAATTTATCGGTCGATATCAAGAAGTAAGTATTAAAATAGTTAACGTCAAGTTGGGGATTGCGCGAACTTACTGCCGTGCTGACGTGAACTTAAACATCTTCACAAATGCTGATTATTAAAACGTATGCCTCGCGAAATTTATTATTTTCTTATTAACATATTTTATGATACTATTAGTTATAATTTAATTATCTGTTCATAGTGCCTGATATTTGTTGATGTAATTATTTTACGATTGAGTCCAAATAACTTTCAAAAGCTTTGTAGGTGCTCATCCTAATGTCTTCGTTTTAAGATGCATTATAATAGTGATTTTTGTTTCTGTGCAGGCGAGAAGCCGTACAAGTGTTCGTGGGACGGGTGCGAGTGGCGGTTCGCGCGCTCAGACGAGCTGACGCGGCATTACCGCAAGCACACGGGTGCCAAGCCGTTCCGCTGCCGCCACTGCGAGCGCTGCTTCTCGCGCTCCGACCACCTGGCGCTGCACGCCAAGCGCCATGCGTAGCAAGCTGCATGTGCAACCGCGCCGCGTGTCGCCCGCCGCAAGCCAAAGAAGCCGAGTCAACACTCATCGCACCTAATGCTTTAAACTTATATATTTTTATTTTAGTTTTTAACGTGGAGTGTGGAATTGGAATGGAAATCTCTTAAACGTTTCGGCACCGGTCTTGTTACGGTTCTTTGTTGCATTATGAGAGCGATTTATTGCCGTTGTTTTATTGTAATGTTTTTATTATGCGCGGGGGAGCGCCCGTGCCCCCGCTGTGCCATGGCTTCGTACCACGTGACATATATTGTATCGCGGGATGTCCGGCATGATCCCACCGACGCGGACGCGGCACAACATTGTTTTATTGTAGGATTAGTGGGATGTGCGTCGCGTTACCTGATGTTAGTCCGTGTCCCGTGCACGACACAGGTGTTGCGAGCGTTATCGACTTCTCTTACTTAATCATATGATTGATTTTTGTAAATTGTATCCTCATGTAAATCCTTAAAACTGCTTAAAGCCTGTTTTCAACCTAACTCAACCTAACCTATCAATTTGATGGATTATTGCATTCTTACATTGGTAAACTTTGATTGCAAAGTTACACTTCACAAGAACTTAATTATTAAATCAGCTCAAGTAATGATAGGTTGGCCCCAAGACTGTTATATTAAATATTATAAGTGATTAAGACTGCTGCATACCCTCATCAAATTATTAGAAATATCCCTAAAAGAGTCGATAACGTTGTATAATTGAATATTGATATTTATAAAGTTATGGAGTTGCGTTTTTATGTAAAACTAATTTTAAACGGAGCGTTTAATCGTCGGCCACGCGACACGGACACGTTTATTTTGTACACTTGTTTATAAGTTAAGCGCGGTACGACGCGGTGAATGTCCACCATGATTCTTTATAACGATTGTCAGTGTTCAGACAATTCTGACAATAAACGGTACGGGACATCCATTGCGTCATACGTTTATACTGCATATTTTATTGTATATGTTAAGTCGTCTATTTTACTCTTTCATTCCGACGTTAAACTTTGCGATTTGAAATGTTTCTCGTTTCCTTTACGTTAGGGTTTAAAATGCTTTATCTTTTACTGTAGTTGCCGCCATGCGCCAGCGTTTAAAATGTCGATGTTACAGGGAGAGATTTTGCGTTTACGCTGGATGTGTGGCGGCCTTTGTTTTGATTCTGCGAACTGCGACTTCATTTTGTCGAGGCGTTTTGACTTTAGAGCTATTGCGAACGTTGTGATGCGTCTTTGCGATGCAAATCAGTGATCTCCGGTTCAAAGCTGTGAAGTTAAATCTCTGATCAGTTCAAAAATGATGTTATACATTCTAAAAGTTTTAAATAAAACTCGTAAGGCTGTTCATGGTCTTAAATATTTGGCGAATGAGTTATTTGTCATCGTGTCACTATGTTATTGTGTGTAACATTTTTTATATATAAACTTTTTATATTTATACAACTGAACTTCACCAAAATTATTGCCATATTTTTTTTAATCTCAGGTGCTGATACACTTACGTTGTCCATAATTTAATTAAAGCGCAAATTAATTAACTTATCTCTAAATGAATAAATGTGATCGAAATTTTTCGAGCTGGTGTATATACACCCTAATGAGCGGGAAATTTAAGTGAGTATAGAAAAATTGATGATATCAGCTCGTTTAGAACAATTGGTTATATCAAAAGTGTTATATTATATGAGATTAAATGTTTTATATAAGCATGAAGCTTGTTGGGATAAGGAATGATATAAAATTTTACTTCGTTTATCCATAGAAGGTGCACACGTTATTAATACCTATTATGAGTCAGTAACTGCGCTGTTTAACTTAAAACGAAACTTGCATCACAATTTTTTTATGAATGCATACAACGACTGTATAATTAAAATAAATTACTGCCATATTAAGGACCTCAAATATTAAAAGTTGATAGTTTAAGCAGAAACTATTATAGCAACAACGCTACACTATGTCACTCTTGCGCGTCGTATTTTACATTCGATTAAAGATGGCGGCGACGTTCCGATAATATAATATGTCATTACAGAACGTCGGACGGTTTTTGACAATTCGTGTATTTAGTCAGGTAATTTGATGGAATTAAGAAAACTATGGGTTGTACTATTAAATACTTTCCTAATATTATATAACTAGGTTTCACATTATACTATAGATGTATGCGTAGTTCGAGCTCTGTTCCAAGGGTATTCATGTCTACAAATATACCATATATTACATTATCATGTTTTGATGACTTTTAAATCTAATCACAATTGCTCGGGAGATTTATATGCAATGGGTGCATCGCCACTTCACATTACATGTCACTTGACTTCTCATTACTTTTTGTTATTAAAGACTATTCATAAATCATTTGATGTGTTGGGTGTCGAGGTACCCCACTCGCATTGCTATGCCGCCGAGGCCCTGGCCCGCGCGGACCAGGGAGTGTACACTGCTTTTTATACCACTTGAGAGCAAGTGTTCTGGTGTTATACCTCCCGGGGGCCAATGGAGTAGTCTTCCCGAATTTGGACGAATACATTTTTTGTGACCCAGATTTTTAAAGTGCTGCGGTTCTAAAACTACGTGATCTGTCAAAAGTTTTTAATAAAAAAGTTTTAATTAATGATTATGACTTAATTTTCTGTTTCTATAATAATGTAATATCCGAAATGTGTGTTTTATTTTATTTCAATTTTATGATGACATACCCGTAGAATTAACTGAGAAATAAGAAATGTTGGATTATTTATTCACTTTTAATTGCAAATTCTTTGCTTATTTTATCTTGTTATAATTGTCAAAATTCTATTTATTTGTGTTAAGTAGGTATCCCCCGAGTCACGGAACTTCTAAAAATCTGTGTTACCTAGCCTTCGCACACGAAACGCGTCTGCCATCGTTTTTAGACGTAATATCGAGCTCTATGTTCGCTTCATCACAACTTTATTTAGGAGTGATCCCAGTAGAAACGCTTCGTGTGCGGATCGCCTTATATACAAAAAATCGCTAGAATTTAATCATTAAAAATAATCATCTAAACGCTAGAGGTTTAGAAAAAATCGACGCGGTTCATTTTCTTGTAATACCAACTATTCGACGAATAAATATCTCCTTTTTTATATGCATTTTGTATATCTTTTTTCAAATAATATAATATAAATAATATTAACCAGTTAGTTACCTACGCGTAAGATTGTACGTGTTACAGAACAGAACATAATATAGGATCATATAATACGTAAAATAACAATCAAATACATATAATCGTATAAATGTAAGCTTATATTTGAAAATGTGTCAAAAAAAGTTTATTTTAATTTGCAAATTTTACCAATTTATTAATAGAAAACATATAAAATAGATTTAATTGATGTTTTTTCATAATAAAAATTTAGAATTTACAAAAAAAAATGTGGAATGTTGATGCAGTTTGTAAGTGCCCACGGCTGGTCTAGTGTTAGGTAATCGAAATATATTATAATATCACATGCTCACGTACTTGTCGAGTAACTATGCAAGTTAGGAACTTATATATTATGAATAAACGTAACAATTGCAAACTTAGGAATTATAAAAATCATGGAACAAAAAATAACATTGGTGGTTATTTTTTAAATCATTTTTTTTATAATTATGCAATAAAATGGGTTTACCATCTTGAAACTAGCCACCTAAATGACAATTTGTAGCAGCGAATGGCTCCGCAGAGAAGTGATTCACGAAACTAAGTTTCAGATTTTTGTGTTTTGTTCTCAAGTTTTTGATGATGAATTACGGTTATTATAATCATAATGTTTCGAATTATTCAGAAGTTTGCAATCTACTCTGTAAAATATATTACATCTGTATGAAAATTAGCGTAACTTGTTCTAAGTACGTTTAACTACGTTATCATATACATTTTTAATAATATGCGGCTGTGTGTAGATTCAAATGGTGTAATATTGTATAAATACTTGTCGAATTGAGCCGCACCGTTTATAGCTTTTTACGTTCACCAAAACCACACTATTAGTTTTTATATTACGTTTTTTTTATTTTTTATAAAAAAAGTTTTTTTGATAATGTTATTAAATGGGAGGTCGCCATTATAGTATTTCTTAATATATCATTTATTTAATAAAAAAAGTTTATTTTGTGAAGACAAAAGGACCATCCACTTATTTCGAGACATACACGTCAATGAATCAGTCTATGATAATTAAGGTGGCGTTTCGGTAGTTTTCGTACTTCCAAAGTCCAGCAACTGACATTTGAAATTTGCGCCATAGTGTCTATTATATAGTATTAATTATCATTGTTAAGTGTTACTTCTTGACATAAGTACATTCGTACTTCGAAGATTGCCGAAGCACTAAATAGATAATGAATACATATTTTAATATTAATATTATTTTATTTTAAATGCGGTGCTGCATTACTGATTTTTAATGTGATCGCGTGTGTATGTATCATCTGTGGATGTTAAGGTTTGCGCACATTACGATTAATTCTGACGATTGGGGGGATTTTACGAAACACTGTTGCTTTATGATTACAAACAAGAGATAAAACAATTAGCATCAACCTGCTGATAGTAGGACAGTCAGAGGTATAAAACAGAGCAAAAAATGACATTTGTAATGTCAGTGACGCACGTTTTAATTGCATTGTGCGCTCTACCTTGACTAGGCACCGTCGTCAGACAAAAAATATGAATTAAATTATTCAACAATTTGTATTCCAAATTATATGAATTATTGTTACGCAAATCAATTCGTTAATTCATTGTGAATTTCATATTATTTAGTGTAGTTTTGGAATAGAATTTTCAGACAGTGATTTTTATTCAGTATTTCGTAGTGCATCGATTGAAAATTGTACGTGGAACTGCTTTTGACTAAAAAATATAAATAAAGCAGTCCAGTTTGTACTGACGGAAATTTCTATACCAAAACAAAAAGTAAGATTGTCGCATGCATGCGCGGGTGAAGGGGACTTCAGGCTTAAGAAGCCCCACTCCCCCCACCTGCGCAACCATTGTTCTGTTAATATAACTTATTTATTATATTTTATACCTTCTGAATAGACGTCTAAGTAAGATTTTTTATTAAATATTTTATTAATCGAAGCTTTAGTCGTATTGTTCAAATTTTAATAATTTATTTAACTTTTAGTTTTATAATCTTTTTGCCATATACTTTACGTTAATATTAGTTAGATGCACTAAGTATTAATGGTAATGAAATTTATGTGCTTCTGTATTCGTCTTATCTTCACGTACATTCCAGTGTGCTCCTCAATTCGATCGGTTAATGTCGTGGATTTTAGGTCTGGAGTCGACTTACTTACAAATTTTAATATTGGCCGTCGTATATGGCTGGCACAGGCTGAGATTGAAATTTGTACCTTTTAAATAGAAAAATCCTCTGAGCAATTAAATATTTTTATAAATGATGGTAATGAAAGAATGTTTAAGATAATCCTAAAATTAATATAATCAAATAGTTTCGCTGCTTGAAAACGAACTACTGGACGTCGAAGTCAGTTTATCCACATTGGCACTAGTGAAGCATGCACGGCCTTTGATCGTGTAATTGACAGAGCTCGGGTTGTATGCACGTCGTAAGCGTTGTTCCGAAAACAATACAGTTTAGAAGTGCACGCAGACACTGCTCGCTTCGCATGTCTGACAAACACAACTGCTCTACGAAACTGGGAGCAATACGCTCTCAGAGTACGTCTGAATGAGAATGAAGCTCATCTGCCCTGCGCTTGTCTGTAAATAATAGCAATGTTTAAACCTTGTGAGAACAAAGTATCGTATTACGCTCACCTTGAGATATTCGATTTTAAGTATCAATGAACGATAGTTACGGTTGCAACAACATTCTGTGTAAAAGCGTAGTACTATGTAGGTGTGTATTCAGTTATTGGCAAAATGGATGCCACTTTAAGACGTTATAGATATTCATTTCTAAGTCGGTTCTAGATCTAAATTATTACTCACTCTATTGTCAAATAATCACATATTACTTCTATACATAAGTAATCAATAAGGTAACTTGTATAAATTTCTAAACATCGTTTTTGATATGTTGAGTTTCAAATATTTAATTCAAGTTTAAATAAAATGCGGGGTGAAGGTACCAATGTTATTTGAACTTGACCTTAAGCGAGGTCAGAGGTCAGACAATGTCGGCTTGGTCGATAGATGACCCTAGTTAGATTCCATCTTCGCTTGGTGTCAAAGAATTCTTTATGGCAAGTGCAGTACTGAGGTCGCCAAAAATATAAATCGGTGAGGATTAAAATTATGGATTATGATTTAATTTGATTTCGCGTTACATAATATTGTTTAATGAAACTCATAATATAGACTTCTGTGCAACAAAAACGTATTGCCAGGATTAAGTAGCAAATATAGGAAAAGTGTTATACAGGGTGGATTTTTGAGAAGGGGCTGTAAGGGCAGCAACCTTTACCATTGTAACTTCATGAAAACTTTCTTACAAGATAGTCCATGATTATTGAAGACAGTCTCCATAGAAAGATTCCTTGTAGCTGCTCTTGCTGCCCTATCTCGAAAATCCGGCCTGTATTATAATATTTTTGAATATTTTCAAATACATTAGTACATTCATCCCAAAATGATAAAAATGATACATGCTAGTAGTTTACATGCCATAAAACAATTATTCCAGTTGAATAAACGGGTGCAGCGCGAGGCACTGCGCTCGTCAACCAGAGTAATTAGTAATTCTGAATATTTAACAGCACAATTTATACATTAGAAATATTGATAAAAACGATGTTTATAGTAAAAATCCACGACAGCACAGTTCGTAACCTAGTTATTAAAACCGGCGACATGCCACTGTACATACATTTATGTCATGTAGTCGCTGAGCAACATGACGCGCTCCATGCTACGGCTGACCAAGAATTGTGGGCGGAATAAAACGCACGAAATATTCCATTTTTGCAGCACGATGACGTTACTCCAAATGTTGCCTGTATGCGAGCAGTACATGTTGACGTCAATTGTTGCTCACTGAATACATTTATCTACTAATCGTGAATATATTTACAAACGTACCCAAATTTTATTTGACGTGTTTTTTTTATATTTGTCGCGATTGCGATGTACGTTTCGTTGCCCCGCAGTAGGGGTCGCTAGTTGTGTAGCAAAATGCATTTTTATGTTAATACATTTTCTTATATGTGTTATGCTGTTTCATTTACATCCTTAATTTTTAAGTGGCAAAGCTCATTTTTATCAGATAAGCTTGGTGGTGGTAAAAGGGACCGTGAGTATCAATTAAGCTGTTGCTGAACCCATCAATAAGAATTTCAAAGGCGAAAATGTTTAAAATTATTACCATACTAATAGGTTTACCATAGTAGTCCTAGCTTGTCGAGTTTGACAAGTTGCTAACTATGGAACTAATCTAGAGCAATGCCGCGAATTCCCAACACGTCTAATTTCCGTTCTAAAATCGGCACTAAGGCTTTAGTGAGGTCCAGAAAAACACCGTAGCAATAACGACCGTCGCGTCCTCTTGATGTGAGGCTATGGAGCTAATTAGCATTACCCCAGAATCTTCTGTCGATCTACCTCTTCGGAAAACAAGCAAGCTTTTCTTTGCGCAAGCAAGTCATTATTTTCAAGAAAGCCTGATAAACTTTTGATAGTATTTCTTTACAGTATTTTGGGAAACACTGAAGGGAAATTGGTCAATATTGCGCATAATTAATTAGGAGCTGACTCTAAAATAAGGAGCCTGTAGGTATATAATATATACTGTTTAAGGGTTTGAAGGCGGTTTAATTTTGTGTTTAGATGTTTTAGTTCTATATTTTTTTATGGTTATGTAAAAACAAATTTAACTGAACCCAGCACGAGAGTCATTCTACTTGATTTTTAGGAGTACTTCGCCACGTATTCGAAATTCTACCAATGAAATTTATTTTATTTATAATGATCATATTTATGGTAACAGAATAAATATATACCACATCCAACGAAAAATAAATTTTGAAAATCACTTAAAAATATAAGAGGACCTTCTTGTAGTGGTTTAAAAACCTTCCAATTTTATTCTTGTGTGTGAAGTATATTATAGTATATTATGTATCTAATATTATAAATGCGGAAAGTTTGTGAAAATCTTTGTATGTTTGTTAGCAAAAAACACAGAAACAACTTGGATGAAATTTAGCACATTGGTAGATCATGTCTATGTTTAACACATAAGCTAATTTTTATAATTTGCTCCTATGAGTAATAATGGATATTTTAAATTTGATTCTTTAAGTAGATGACACTGGTGTCGTTACAATACAATACAAATACCCTTTATTGTAACCATTTTAAGCAAAAAATAACAAAATATAAGGTTGATACAATTTCCTTATGTCTATCAGTTACGTTCTATCTTAAGTCGTTCTGCGTTTTAGGGATTTTTGTAACGGGAAAGACTTTTCACGCGGGCAAAGCCGCGACCGACACCTAGTACAACACTGCCTCGGTGGTGTAGTTATATTACGGTGCGACTGCAATGCTCAGGTCCCGAGTTCGATATCCGGGCGGGGCAAAGTGATAATGGGTTTTTCTACCGGTATCAGCCTGGAGTCTGTAATTTGAGCCCGATATGGCGATAGGCTGGCCTAATGACTAGTTTTATGCAACCTTGGATGTCGATGAAAGTCGATGCTTCACGATTGTCTTTTTCTATAGGACGATTGTCAGATATTAAACGCGCACGTTTTGGTAGCCCAACGTAGCACGTTCAAAAATTGCAGAATGCACTCCGATAATGTTTCGGCAAGTAACGACTAGTTGCCGCACAGCCAGCCCTTCATATTTTCAGGCTCGAACAAACCATAGTGCGATGTAAAACTCCAAAAGCGCCATCTATTAGTAACATTGGAGGCATGGAAAATCGGCTTTAAAATAAAAAAAATGATAGACTGATAAATTATGTAAAAAATATATTATTATGTTAGTATTTCGTAAAATAATAAAGTTAAACGAGTCAAAGGTTTGTAATAGACGATGTTAGAACATAAAAATTGTCAAGTTGAGCGATTATTCTCGATCATCTTTTGTTTTAAATTAATGAAAATTCAAAAACATTCGTCAATTGTTTTATGTAACTTAATTTTATTCTTCTGGGTATTGCAAACTAGGTGTAGGTTTCAATATATCAAATCTACTTCGGGTCATCATCGCTTAGGTAGCTAGTGAAAGGCTGGTAGGTTAGCTAGGCTAGGGCCTGTAGTGTCCTCACCGGTGAGGATCGCGACGCGTTCCTCACATTAATGTTTAGTAAAAATGTTCTGTTATTACATCCCCTTTCCTGCCAGCCCCATCTGGCTTTTTTGTTTATTTCTCATCATTGATTTTACTTCCAATTATAAAGTCAGTAGTTATATAAGTGACCTTTGGTATTAACAATTTCAATTTAATGTATCTTGACTTATGGTAAGTGCAACTATGTTCGCCTACGTGATGAATAAAAATATTAAAGTATTATAGTATATATTTATTTAAAGTATTTTATTTTATTTTAAATAATAATCCGAATACAAAGTGGACAAATATAATTAGTTGTAAGTAAACGTAAATTAAAATATCTTGTGTGGAATGATAATTATTTGTTTTATTTTATTCTTAATAAAATATTTATTTACTTTGTATTTGTATTCATACCAAAGATTGATATTTCGGTTAGTGAAACTAATTCGAATAATTTAAATTTTCTACTCGTGCTAAACACGAACATTGCCGGTGATTCTTGTATACTGTACGCAATACAAATTATATTACGAATATAACGAGTGGGAGATTGGACAAAGTGTGAAATTATATAACGATATATAAACGACCAATAAAACAGTTTTTGTTTGTGGGTACGACGCTAATGTCTATTTTTGGTGTCAAGTAACGTTGTGGAATTTGTGGAGACGCTGCTCTGTTACGACTTTAGTAGGTATATTAAGATTTGACCAGTGTAACTACTATAGAACTTTAAACACCCTCACTAACTACAAGATATTTGTATTTATCAGCGTTAGGTATAGTATTGGAAGAATTTATGCTATAAATGCTGGTGCATTTAATTGATAATAAATAACAGTTTAAAAAAAAACACGCTTTATAGAAAATCCAACTAAAAATAGAAATATAGTCGATTAAAAAGAAAAGTTTCGTTATAGATTAGCAAAATAAATGGAAAAATTAAATCAGCTATTAATATGCATAGTATAAAATATACACTATCGCTGATCATATTGGCAATAATTAAAAATGCCTTTTCAAGAAGTTAGTACAATTATTTATTATAATTGTTGATATTACTGATAGCACCACTCATATAATGCTTTGCCTTAATTAATAATAATTAACTAAAATAAACCAGATCCGCTAACACTATAAGCATTGAGCATTAGAATTCTCGAGAGAATCGATACACAGAGGTAAACCGGGTCCAACTCTGCGGATTGATTTCACTGTGGGTATTCACGGAACTATGAATAGCAACACATATCCCCTGATTGATTATCTCTGAGAGCCCATTGATTAATCAGTAAAAAACAAAGTCATAAGCTTCACCCGCGAGGAATTAGTTTAAAAAATTAGTAAAAAAATTAGCCCGTCCTTCTCAAAGTTTAAATTTACTCCGTACCAAATTTCTTCAAAATCGTTTTAGTGGTTGAGCATTCATATATTATGAATGATGATATGATATGAAAGCTATAGCTTTGAAAGAATGTTGTTTAATAATATTCATAACTAGTAGTGCTCGTGGCCCCGCCCGCGTGAAAAAGTTTTTCCGGGACAAAAATATTTCCCGCGATAAAAAGTAACCTATAGCACTCAGGAGTTATGTAGCTTCCTATTAGTGAAAAAAATTTCAAAATCGGTTCAGTAGTTCCTGAGATTGGCGCGTTCAAACAAACAAACTCTTCAGCTTTATAATATTACTATAGATGTAACGTCAGTTGCATTCTCGGGGTAGCTCGTTGATGTCTAATAGTTGTGAAAATAAACTTGCATATTCCGACAAAGTCCACTTCCGTATCGGAAATGAAAGGACAGGATATTAATTATAATTTCTTCGTTTAATTTAGAAAATTAAGAAATAACAAATTTAACTTTTTTATTTAAGTGCCCATTATTATAAATAAGTTCTATCCCTGTAAATTACGATTTTGTGTCGTTCAGCAAGCTGTGAAATAATCAATAAAATTTACGTGTTAAGTACAAAACTTCGCTTTAATGTAAATAAACGTCAGATGTAAAACTCATAAGAATCTCCGGTGTTTGACTAGACTGTTAGGCCATGAAATGGTTGATTTTCTATTGGTTCAATAAATATTCTGAGTGGGAGCCCTCTTCTACCAAACATAGTTTTAAGTACTTTTTGTTTGTTTTATGTGTATATAACAAATAAATCATTTCTTTCTTTCTTTCAATGAACGTGGGACTATAATAATATGACATATCATATTATACTATCGTGCCATTTTTTTGGGGTCATTATTGTAATTAAATACGCAAACATACCATACAATAATATAATATTTTTCTATAAAAAAAAGAAAGAGAAATAAGAGCGCTTTAGATAAAATCGTGAAATGCGGTTACTTTTCTCTAGTAATGGTTTTTTTCTTCTAGTAATAGTTTTAATGTAATATCCGGATCAGCGCAATATCTTTTTCTACCGTCAAAAAGCTATGTGCATACACTGTTGTGTTTCGGTTTGGAGGGCATTGTAGCCAGTGTAACCACGGGCCATAGTGAGACTTAAATCTTATGTCTCAGGATGACAAGCGTAGTGTTGCTACTGTTTATGTGTGGTCGTATTACCATCACGCGAACGGTATGCTCGCCTCGTCATTCAGTGTGAAATAACACAATTTTTCTCATCCATACTAATATTATAAATGCGAAAGTAACTCTGTCTGTCCGTCTGTCTGTCTGTCTGTCTGTTAAGCTTTCTCGCCAAAACTACTGAACCGATTTAAATGAAATTTGGTAAACAGATAGTCTAGAGCCTGAGAAAGGACATAGGCTACTTTTTGTCCCGGGAAAATATAATGCGTGACTTTTATCCCGGATTTTATGTTCTCGCGAGTGGAGCCGCCACAGCCAAACCACTGAACCGATTTCGATGATATTTGGTAGGAAGATATTTTAAGACCCTGGGAAGGACCTAGGGTATTTTGTTATCCCAGGAAAATATAAACTGGAACTTTAATCCCGGACACATAGTTTGCTGCGAGTGGAACCACAAGAAAATAAGTATGGTGATAGTTTAGAGATCCAGAGAAGGACATAGGCTACTTCTTATCCCGGGAAAATATAAACCGTGACTTTAACCCCGGAAAATAGTTTTCTGCGAGTAGAACCGCAAGAAAACAAGTATAGAGATAGTTTGAGATCCACAGGACATAGGCTACATTAATCCGGAAAAAAATACACCGGGAATTTTATCCCGGATTTTATTTTCTCACGGTCGGAGCCGTAACGACCAAACCAAAGAATCTATTTCAATAAAATTTTGTAAGGAGATAGTTCAAGACCCTGAGAAGGACTTAGACTACTTCTTAAGCCGGAAAAACATTACCCCGGAATTTTATCTCGGATTTTATTTTCTCGCGAGTGGAGCCGTCACATCCAAACCACTGAACCGATTTCGATGTTTGGTAGGAAGATATTTTAAGACCCTGAGAAGGACCTAGTGTACTTCTTATCCCGGGAAAATATAAACTGGAACTTTAATCCCGGAACATAGTTTGCTGCGAGTGGAACCACAAGAAAATAAGTATGGTGATAGTTTAGAGATCCAGAGATGGACATAGGCTACTTCTTATCCCGGGAAAATATAAACCAGGAATTTTAACCCGTTTTTTTTTATAACGTTTTTTTATATTTTTTTTTAGGAATATGTCATTACATCACTCTTATTATAAAACAAAGTCCCCTATGGCATCTGTTTCTCTCTTGAACGCGATAAACTCAAACACTATCGAACGGATTTTTATTCGTTTTCACCAATGGTCGGTTTGATTCAAGAGAAAGGTTTATGTGTATCCTACTCATATTATAAAGGCGAAAGTTTGTAAGAATGTATGTTACTCTTTCATGAAATTTGGCACACGGGTAGATCATGTCCTGGATTAACATACAAACACACACACACACACACTCACGCCTTTTATCCCCGAAGGGGTAGGCAGAGGCGCAACCAGTGCACCCATTTTTCGCCGTTATTCCGTCCCATGATGTGATAGGAGGAGAGCCTATCGCCATATCGGGCACAAATAACATTAACACATAGGCTACTTTTTATCCCGGGAAAATATAAAGCAGGACTTTTATCCTGAAAAAACTTTTTAACGCGGGCGGAGCCGCGGGCAAAAGCTAGTAGTCATATAAACAACAAAAACAAGTCAATAAACTCTTACTGACCGTTCTGAGGTTCCATTTTAAATAAAATATTTTCGAATTTTTGACGACCGTGCCGTAATAAGAGCGGCGCGATACTAATTGAAATGAGCGCACATTTTGTAAATTGCGCGCTCTTTTTTGAGAAGATGATTGTGTATTTTGAGTTTTTTTATACATTAATGATTAATGCAAAAATATTTATATATTTTCTGGAAATAATTTTCACTTAGCGCTACCTATCGTATACTTAAAGAAACTTCGCGCAATACGATGAAGATTTTATAGATGGCGTTACTTATGAAGTTTGTCATTTGAAGTCCACTATCATTATTTCGATACACTATAATCAATGTTTAATAATCTGAATGTTAATAAGCGCTGCTGAATATTAATTAATTATGGTTATAGTTTTAACCAAATATCGTAATTCTAAAATATGCTTTGAGTCAAAAAGATGGTGTAAAGAGAGGCGCCATCTCTACTACTTTATCTAAACTAATATAAAAGTATTTAGTCTATTGTTGTAGCTTAGTAAAACGGTATAATATGCATACTCCGTTTGATAGATGGCTCTGTTCAAAAGATTAGCAGTCTCTCTTACGATACGACAGCTACAGAAAATCTTGTAATCTTTTCAACCGACGAAAAAAAACGGAGGAAGGTTTTCAATTTCAACGTGTATACATATATATATTTTTACCCATAACTGTTTACAGTGTAGCCGGATTTTCATAATTCTTTTTTATAGGATGGGGTATACCTCAAAGTAGGTCCCATAACACCATTTATCCCCGAAAGGGTAGGCGGAGGCACAATTAATGCACCCACTTTTCGCAGTATTCCGTTCCATGACGTAATAGGGGGCGAGCCTATGGCCATATTGGTCTCAAATTGCAGACTCCGGGGTGATACTGAATAGAAAAATCCAATATCACTTTGTCCGACTTGGTGATTGAACCCCAGACCTCAGCATTTTAATCGTACCGTAATACAACTACGCCACCGAAGCAGTCATGTAGTTCATGTAGTTTATAGTCACAAAAAATTATAAAATAAAAACTTTTTAATAAAAATTATGCCAAATTGCCAACTAAGCTAAGCAAATACACGAACAAATATACGAAAACAATGTTAAATTAGGCATCGACTCCAAATATACGTATATACTACCTACTATGCTCGTTATTTCAATTAGTTATTTATTTATATTAGTTTTATATTACTCGTTATTTATATTAGTTAAAATAGTTATTAAGCTTAAATAAAAACTGTTTATTGTTATTTGCTTTTCATATTTTTCGGCGGTCTAATTTTTATATTAAAGTGATTTCCTACTACAACGCTTGAGAAACTAAAATACAGCACTGATAAAACTTGATGACTCGTACAAAACATAACGGGAAGTGATTACCTTATATTTTAGGCATCGCCATAGTTCTGACAATAATATAATGAATAAAAAGCGAGTGAATTATCATCATAGGCAGTGAAAAGAGATAATCAGTTATGGTTGATACATGGGCTAGCATCCGGGGCGGTTCTTTTTCTAGTATAAGGACTTTTTGGCGGGTGATTCTTGGACCCTGCGCCGAGGTACCACGCACGCCTGGCACCGCCGGTAAAGACGGCCCTTGTACGAAAATCGTAGCCGGAGTAAACAGCAGGTACTTTTTTCATAGTGTTCTGTCAATTTTCATTGGTTATACAAGTAAGTTAAAGCTGGCACCCTTAGTACTTGGTACCCGAGGCGGACCACCCCTACCGCCCCCGCCCCCTTTACGCCGCTAGTGGAGATAATATACAACGGATACTTCACTAATGATAAATTCAACTTGCATAAACACAACCTAGTGGCCAAGATCATACACTAGCAAGTTACTCTTCGGTATGGTCTTGTGATCCCTGAGGTGCCACATTACTAGTATATGCCTCAACCAGTTCTTGAAAATGATCATGTAACGCTGTACTGGGATCGATCTATTATCACGGACAGGACTATTGTTGCCAATAAGCCTGATATTGTAATAGTAGATCGATTGGCGCGCCGAGCAATACTTGTTGATATCACCATTCCGCATGACGATAACCTTGTTAAGGCCGAAAAGGACAAAATGTCTAAATATTTAGACCTGGCACACGAGGTTACTGACATGTGGGATGTGGACTCTACAATTATTGTTCCGATTGTCGTTTCTGCTCATGGGTTGATACCGAAGAGTCTCGACCAACACCTCCAGAGGCTCTCAATTGGTCGTTGGGTCAAGAGCCAGGTGCAGAAAGCAGTACTTCTGGACACAGCACGCATTGTGAGAAGATTCCTCACTTTGAATCCCTGACCACCGGTGGCTTGGGTCTTGAGCCTCGCCATCGATGGGTGATTCACTTTTTTTAATATTTTTATATGTATGAATGTTTTTTTTTATATATATAAAAATGTAAAAAAAAATTAAATTACTCATCCCTGTTTACATAGAACATTTAAAAAAAAGGTTTAATTAAAATAGTTCTTGTGTTTACAACGGCTTGGCTATGTTAGCATTGCCGCGAGCGACGGCGACCACTAACCACTTACCATCAGGTGGGCCGTTAACTCCTCAATAAAGCAGAATGAAGGAAAAAGGCAATAAAAAAACATACTTTGTACTAGCCTGATAGGTATTAAAAAGCTGCACTAGATATCTAATTTCTTATAGCGATATCAGACCGATTAAATGAAAGGTAGTCTATCGTATAAGTTTAAATATTCCTCGGATTGATAACACAATATTCAAATATCCGAGCAAATTATATCTTAAACTAAGAGCCGGACATGTTAAATGTTTGTAATTCTTATGTTTCTATATACAGAATTAGATATATAGTCAACTTCTGTATATAATTCTCATAGCTGGCATGAGATAAAGTGACTCTGTGTGACATCCGATTCAAGATATCATGTCTTCAGGGCATAAATTTGTTTCAAAGTAGCGCTTACGTAAGACCAATACTTATTTTTTACCTTTTTGTTTCACCAGAATCCTACCCGAAAAAATATAAATGTTTATTTCTTCTAATCTAATAATTACACATAGTTAAACCGTATTTGGAGTCCCCTTATAAGCATTTAATATACTTGTGTTATGGCACTTCGCTCTTCTTTATACATATATACTTACAGGTGTGTTCGTATTATTGAAAGAAAAAAAAAATAAACAAAAATATTATAATGTATCTCAGTTGGTGGGTGGGGTTATATAGTCGCTGGCGTGAATTGTGCGTATATGTATGAGTGTGTGTGTATGTGTGTGTGTGTGTGTGTGTGTGTGTATGTGTGTGTGTGTGTGTGTGTGTGTGTTTGTGTGTGTGTTGTGTATGTGTGTGTAGGTATTATTTTGTTAAATTATATCTCTCATAAGGTACTCAATCTCATCATAAGTCTTAGTTTTTAGACAGGTTATTAATGCTATTTACACTTATCCTGGGTCATGGAATAACACGTTACATATTTATTTATAACATTATACAAAACACAGGATTGTCTACTATATTGCCTTTTAACAAACAATGTGTTCACGCTGTCAGCTGGAGCTACATCGCTTTTCCGTCTTTTACTCATAATACTAATGTCGTAACTTAGAGATTTGTGCCGTTTACATATTAAATGTAAGATGTATAATTTCCTAACTGAGGTCACATAATGAGTATAACTTATCAGTTGGGTATCGGTATGGTTTGAAGTACATCACTTTCAAAAGAAGCCTCTGGGCTCTTTCCAGTTCTAAGAATTTTGTTTTTGTAGCCCCGCTCCACACTGGTATATAGTATGTTAGAACCGATTGCTCTATAAACATGTATATTTGATTTAAGAGACTTCTTGAAGCAATATGTCACAAAGCCTTAAAAGTCCACATAAGTTTTCTAATTCTGTTCATTAACAAATCTATGTGATCGTGCCAAGACAATCGTTGGTCAAGAGTCAAGTACAATTCCTAGATATTTCGTTTTGTTAACTTTAGTGATAGTGGTACAGGAGCAATTTAGATTTAGATAGTTGTCACACATATGAATCCTTATCCGAAAGTTTGTGTCCGGCTGAGTTACATTGTACTTGGTGAATGTTACATAATTAGTCTTTGAAACATTTAGTAGCCTCTTATGCCTATATTTTCTAGTCGTTGTACAAGAATAGGAATGGAAACTGTGTCAAAGGCTTTTTTAGGCCTAGAAATACAGTGAGGTATTTTTTCTTATTATCTACTTGTTTGATAATGTGAGAAGTTAATGAAATGATAGCATCTTCAGTAGATAATCCTTGTCTAAAACCGAACTGTGATCCCGAAAGGTCGACAAAATAGACATTTAGAGAATGTAGCCGAATAGATTTGATTCAGGTTTATGCGACCGCCTAACGTAAATTTGCTCCGAAATATCCTGAAGCAAATCGTTTTGAAACCCATATACAGTGTTGTGTTAATGAAAACCCAGAACCTCCTAATCTATAACCCATATGCTGCAATTAGACCAAGGAAATATTAACTATATATACTTGTAATCTTCATAGATAAAAAGGCCGAGAGTGATGTAAGCTGTCCGCCTTTTCTAGAGGTAACTCCCCCCAAATCCATATCTCCGCTCATTCGGGGCACGTACGAAAACCCGTCGTTATAAGTCATACAAGTTATTACTTGTGCATTGACTTGTGGATATAATGTGCAGTTTTCATAGAAATCTTGAGTATAATAGGAAGGAAGGAAATAAGTCCAATCCCGGAAATCAAGCATTCATTAAAGTTCTAGTGACAGTATCGGCATAGCATTTGTTATGTTATATTTTATTGTTGGCATGTGAAATCCGCTTGCTTCACTGCAGTACCACATCATACTATGCATTACAATGTATATAGTATCTACATACATAAATCTGTCATAAGTCCTGTGATGACGCTTTGATTATAAAAAGACGTATTTTTCCTAATGTATACTTTTCCCGCCCTCACACCCGCCACTGGAACTCCTGTAAGGCATGACCAGCAGTGGCCCTTATTATGACACCAATCGAAGCTCGACGAGTGGCAGGGAGCACCAATGTGTCTTTAACCCGCAACGAAATTAAACAAATAGAGAGATATGGAGGAGTTAGAAATATTTATTTTATTTTATTAAACAAAAGGCATATTACAGAACACAATCATTTCAATCAGTAACACTTAAGCAAAAACCACATTAAACAGATATCATTATTATTAGATTGATATTGGATAAAACATTAATTCACACAGTTTGTCGTCACAAAATAACTAAATAATCATAGCAATATAACACCAAAGGCTTATGATATAATGACTAAAATCTTCTTCTTTGTCGGTATCACTCTTGACAGAGTGGCCGTGGTCATGACTTCAGGTGTTGGTGGCAAGCTTCACAACACGCCGCCACTCTTCTCTGATGGTCGCCTTCCTCGTGCATATAGTGATGATGAGCCATTTACTGCCGCTTTTATCCGGTCAGTCCACCTCGTAGGCGTTCTTCCTTATGGCTTGGTACCGTCAACCTTTCCCTGGACCACAAGTCGCTCAATAACCACCTCCTCTCGGCGGCATACGTGACCAAAAAAGGTGAGGATACGAGACTGTACCAAAGATGACTAAATTAACAGCACCCAATTTTTAAGTCCGTAACCGTCTTATTTCGAATTATATCCACACCAACCGAATCTTAGATATCATCAATTTATTATCTGTTCATTCTATGGCCACATTGCGTGAGTTAATATTATCTACATTAAACGAGAGAGTTTACTCAGTCGAATAAACCACATACACGCTAATATCTGGAATAGATTAGGTGCCTAAAATAAACCTAACTAGACTGGGTTGTAATTCTAATGACCCGATTATCTCGACTTTGAAATCATTGTTTCAGTTAAATCTTATAATAAACTTATAACAGTTTAACTTTATGGCTTCCGATTACCAAACTTTACTACTTAGAACAAGTAACTCGCCCAAGTCGTAAACAATATTAAACCTTCACTTTGAAATCGGTTATCTATGCATGGATTACGTTTAACTAAAGTTGGATGTTTGAAACTAATAGCACCGAATACCGAAGAGAACTACGTACTAATAGATTTAATGCGAGGAGACGGCGCTTTACCCTGTCAAACAACGTTTTGTATTCATTATAGGGAACGTGCACGAAATATAAGGGGCAGCACAACATCGACACATAAGCCACATGTGAAAAAAAAAGAAACTTTTTAGTCCTTACAATTACTTATTTATATATTCTTGCGGCGATATCATGTAATATGTGTTGTATTAACCTATTATCTCTATCCACTTGTATCTTTGTGTGTAATTCAAACAATCCCATTGATTAAACTCCATAGACGAATCTATACTAATATGACGAAGCTGAAGAGTTTGTTTGGATGAACTTCTGAACCGATTTTGATAATTCTTTCACTAATAGGAAGCTACGTAACTGAATGCTATAGGCTACTGTTTATCCAGGGAACATATTTTTATCCCGGAAAACCTATTTCACGCGTCCGAAACCGCGAGGAATACTGTAGAAAATATAGCTTCATATTACCTGAGATTTTATTCTATGGCAACAAAGACTTTACAAATCATCTCTCATATCAATTCAAGTGGAGGGGAGGGTGAGGTGCGGGGCAGAGGGGATCTGTTTTATCTCATTGAAAACATTTAATGATCAAATATTAGCATTTGTTTAGGAATAAGGAAAAAAAACAAACAGAAAGTACGTGTAATCGCAAACTCATGAAGATACGAGAACTCTTGAGACAGGACGAAGAAATAAATAAGAATCGGAACAAACTGAACACTTCAAACAATCCGATTGAAAATAGTATTCATTTCCATAGCTCATTGGAAAAATATACTGGCTTTTGTGCACGACTTGGCCTGTGAAATTTTTTTTCTCGGCAGCATGCTTCCGCTGCGCATTTATCGGGAAAAAGGCAGCCCATAATAATATAATATTAATAAATACTTATGGTTCATGATTATTGATTTGTGTCCCAATGTAACAAATATGCAAATCCGCTTTACGCTTTCTTCATTTACGGGTACAAATATTAAAACATCCAAAAACAATAGCTTTTATACATTTGCGCCTGTATCATAATATTATGTTTCATTAGAATATTAAAGTATGATAAAATTTAAATAACATCAAAAACATGGTTGATGCAAGAAATGGGCATTAAATAAAACCACAATTTATAATATTATACATCATATTCAACATTAATTCCACATGGCACAAAAATAGCGTGAATAATAAGAATGAATATTTTCCCTAACAACTTCAATATTTCGACAAAGTGATAAACAAAATAAAAGCAAACACCATTTATAAATAATATAAACACCATTTATAAATATTTCAGTGATCTGCGTAGTAACCATTTATGTATTAAAGGTTTTTTTAATACATCAATGGTAGTAACACGGCAACGTCGCATAATTGTTTTGAGTTTTAAACATGTCTTCGTCACGGCAAGTGACGTGACGTAGGACTAGGCGCCGCGCCGACACTACTAAGTACTAAAAAAATATACTGTTGCTAAACCATTACTTCTATTTAGATAATTTATGTGTAGAATCTGAAAATAATGTACGTAGTTTAATTTAAAGCGTAGCTGTTGTATTAAAAAATTATATAATAACACATGCATTAAAAAATATATATTTTGAAGTTGAAATGTAATAAGTTCATAACTTGGTACGAAGTAGTTTCTATTTTCTGTTTTATTTTATAAATTACACAGCTGCCACGTCTCTGTTGTTTGGAAATACATAACCGAAGAATAGTAAAGTAGTCAAAAGTATAAAATTAGATTTCAATTTCAATTTATTAAAAATAGAGCCTACATAATATAAATGCTAGAGAGTTGTTTGGTTTATCTTTCACGCAATAAAGAATTTACACGATTTTTAATTATGTGTTTGCCTTAACACCAAATCAAAAAAATTGCCTCTACATTAAGAAAGAGAGCTATTCAACTTTATCAAGAAAAGGAGAAAAAAAATATAAAGAATACTTTCTATTCACATATTATCTGGTTTAGTTATGCCGAATACAATAGATTGATTTCTTTCTATGAATAACGTATATTATTTTCATCAGACTGACTGTAACTTAGTTACCATACTGTGACTATATTGTTACTCTGTTTATTTGGCACGTTGTGAGCGCAGTCGACTCCGCATGACAGAGAGCAGTAAACATAACTTCAAAATTACTTTAGAGAGAACTTTAGATGTGTATTTGAAATGTCTGGCAAGTAACCGTTTTGAAATTTTATTGTTATTTCTTTGTATGCTCGTAATATCTAGTAATATTAAATAAATTGCAGGTTTTGTCAAAAAGTTGAATAAAGTACGACATATTTATACATTTTATTGTTTATTATGGAAGTAGATTGTCAAACATTAAAAAACATCAAGTAACTTAATCCCATTTAGTAGTTCTTTTTATTATTGAATATCATTTGGTCTGTAGTGTTTTATCTTCAAATTCAATATATGACGATGTCATCCTTTATATTATTTAAAACATTGATTAATAATTCGCCTTGATAAGGGGCACCTGGGCAAATATATTTCGTGAATAGCACTTGTACTTTTCTGTATATGGCATCGACCTCATTGACACTTAGCTAACCAAAGTTCCTCCAAAGGCTAATAAACTGGGTCAGAAATCAAAAGCAAGAATCAAAGCAAAATATATGTATGGAAATATTTATCCAAAAAATCTACCTATCTTAAACCGCTCGCTATCGGCTTAATCCCGGTGATATACGACTTACCTACCTCTAGTTATTGTTCTAAGAGTATTCCTGCCTAATACATACCTGCCTACCCATACATAATCTATAACTACCTAGTATTTTTAGGGCCTGTTCCACATCTTCGGAGTGAATTAGTTAATTAAGTTAATTAGTTAGTTTAATGAATTACTCGTCACATAGATGTATAAACCGACGAAATACAAAAGTCACCATAATCTATGCTCCCAAATCAATAACAATAAAATTAGCATCTACGCTAGCTGGTTATTACGATAACTATCTAATAAAATGTACTGGAAACTTGTGAATCCTTATGAGTATTTTAACACAGCTACACATTAATTCTACATTTCCGTTACTCAGTTGAGACTTTCGGTATACCCACCCTTACCCAAACGAACAAAGAGGTCTCCAACTAGTTCATGACAAAGAGGCTGCCGGAAATAAAAGTTCCATCAAGATACGTGCACCACAATGCCTTAAATAATAACACAATGGCGTTCTGAAGCCAATAACTGAGTATGGCAACACTGGAAGCGCGGGGCTTCTCGCAGTGGGGACAGGAGGGAGGGTGCAGCTTGACCTTACAATACATTTATAACGTGCCTTCACTGAATGCAACAAAACTTTTGCCGTGTACCAAGAAGAAAATTAATGTTCTTTATAGTTTACCTGTCTGTGCGATGAAATATGTTTGTCTTGTCTATAGTTTAGATGACTGTCCGCGTGAAAATGCACAAGTAATAATGGAAGTTAGGGATTTTTTCTCGAAATGTGCAGTAGAGTTCCGTTTATCTTGTTTTTGTCTTGTCATAAGGTTTCTATCGCTGTAGTATAAACGCTTATTCCAAATAGACCTAAGTTGAGAAAGGGTAGTCATATAATTTACTATATACGAATCGAAAACATTAATATAAAATAAATATACCGACTGCCTCGGTGGCGTAGTTGTATTATGGTACGACTGCAATGCTGAGGTCTCGGGTTCGATTCCCGGGTCGGGCAAATTGATATTGAATTTTTCTATTCAGTATCAGTTCGGAGTCTGGAATTTGTGCCCGATATGGGGATAGGCTCGCTCCCTATCACATCATGAGACGGAATAACGTCGAAAAGTGGGTACACTAGTTGCGCCTCTACCTACCCCTTCAGGGATAAAAGGCGTGAGTGCGTGCGTGCGCGTGTATAACGAGTGGCTTCCCGCATCACTACTCTGTCTCGCTTATCTAACGAAACTGCCATCAAGTGTTGGTGAACTAACGAACTTCGCTTCATAAGCTACAATATGCAAACTTTATTGTCATTTATACACGACTAGGTGAACTGTTGGGGATAGAATAGCCGACCATTTAATTCATATTAGCTTCTGGAGTTATAGTAGGTACATATTTTATTTTGCATAGCAAAGAAAAGTCATACATATATACCAATATTATAAAGCTAAAGAGTTTGTTTGGTTGAACGCGCTAATCTCAGAAACTACTGAACCGATTTTGAAAATTCTTTCACTAATAGGAGGTTAAGTTACTCCTGAGTGATATAGGCTACTTTTTATCCCTGAAAAATATATTTGTCACAAGAAAACTTTATCACGCGGGCTGAGCCGCAAGCATCACCTAGTTATGATATGAACTACAATCTATCAAGTTATCATCAAATATCAATTAGGAAAAAACAAAATACACAAGTCATTATCATGATTATGCACTCTACACAATATGTACTACCAAGGTAAACTTATGCACCGTCAAATCCGTCAAAGTATACACGATAGACGACGCAGCTAAACTTGCTTTAAATGCAGTAACTACCGAACAATACTTTCATGCTTTGATTAATTATGTATATATTGTTTTTCATGGATATAATTTTCTCCTCCCATTAATAGAAACCATGTAATAACTGGTATCATTATGTGCGTGCACTAGGATACACAGAATGATGCAGTTATAGCGTATAACACAGCTGTCACGCATACTATCTCAAGAAAAGTTGGCCTGTTTGTTTTAGTATCATTGCAGCGCGTCACTCTCTCTAGGTATATAATTATTCAAAGCTTTTATGCAACGGTGGGCTACGTGTTTGTTTTTTTTTTCATAGCACCTGATGGTAAGTAAGGTTTAGTTCAAAAAATGTTATACTACCTACTCAATTATATGATTATAGCTCGCATACTGTCGGGCTTCTTGTGGCTATGGCCTTAATGTACTACATAAAAGCTAAGTGACACCTCGATGGTTAGAATAACTTGAGATATTATGCTAGTATGTTTCTTTGTACGCTATAGTTGCATGTTTACGGGTACATTAAACTTTGTTTCTATAGTTTGATGTAATTATTTATAATTATTAATGTCTCTTCTTTTGGTAACTCTAAAATTAAATAAAACATAAATGAGATGACTCACTTCCAGAATATAATCTGTACTATATAGGACAGTTTTGTTTGTTTCCGATGATCTAAAACTACTAATCCATTTTTTTTTACTTAAAAGCAGTTTTAGCCCTAAGTGCTATATATAGCCTATTATTTATTTGCGGAAGGATACATACAAAACAGCGGGTGAAATCTAGTGTTCAATAAAAAGAGCACAATTTTGCCTATTTGTATCGTTAAGCACTATTCCGTTTGAAACATAATTACCCAGTATTGTGATCCAATCTGAATACTAATGGCCGAGAAGCGCTCCGACAATAAAGCTTTGCAATTTGATGTTCTAGTTACTATTCGAGGAATAGCCTTTTCTGAAGTTTACTAAGCAAAAGAATACATCATTTAATAACAGTAACTGAAAATGCCGATTAAAAATGCAAAGTGAAAGTCTATAATTTCCATCTATCCGTGTTATTATTTCGTTGCGATGCTACCAAGCAATAAGCATAACTAGGTATAATTTGTAAAACGCAGTAATTAAATATGCTATATCGAAATTAACATACAAGTTCTTTACCATCTCTGTCTACCCTAGTCTCTGTCTAGGAGACAGGCGTGACACTCTATTACTGTTTTGTAATTTACATATATCACAGAATCCGGACATCTTGTCGTATACATATCAAATAAGAGCAGGCGACACCTCGTGAGAGCGTGTCCCGCTAAATGTAACGAATGGTCACTCTAACGTGGATTTACTGAACTCTCATCTCTAATGACGTAAATACAAATATATGGACTTTGTGCTACAAGTTTCGGAAAAATATCGAAGATTGATGGTAAACGGAAATTGGAAAGTCACAAAAAATTTAAGTGCAACTCGGACTGCTGTATCGAGGAATTTTATGGAGTTCCTGTATTATGTGACGTGTTATGTCGTATAGGGATAGGAATAAAGCCTTAGTCAAGTAGAGTAATTATAATTGCATCATACTATTCAGACACATGCACTTTCTATATCTGTCAAGACTCGTTTATGATTATTTTTTAGGCCGCGCGATTATTGCCTGCAAGGACTGCGTCAACGATGTCATTGTTAGTTATAATTGCGTACGAATTTTGCTAACCATAATTGATCAATCTAAATGAGTCTTTATACTATATACGGCACTAAATCGTCGTGATCGTAGAATAACGACGGTTCTGAAAAAATAGCATTTTCTTTTTTTTGCATAAATCAACTTACAAAAAGATGCTTTATAGTTCGACATTTTTTATTTTTGTAAATTATTAAAAACTTACGAGTAATGCCATAGAATACTGACGGTTTTGATTTTCTATGCGTAAAAAAGTGGCGTATTAATGCATCCGTCCGTATGCTACGCTAATTCCCGCCCTTCGCACCCTTGTCGCACTCGACGAATGTTTAGTGTCGTCGGTGTTCTACGGAAGGCCGCGTTTATTTCATTCACTCCACGAAAGTTTTTGTTTACCCATTATTCGATAAATTATTTGTGTTACTGGCATGATATTTATTTAAGCATGGCATCAAAACGGTCTAAACGTATACTAGATTTAGTAAAGCACGATAATTACGTTGCGGATAGAACTGATCAAGATTCAAATAGCCAATTATTTGAAGAAATAAGAACAAACAACGAAGACAAATATCCTCTATGCAACGTAGGTAAGTTTTTAAATGTTTGTATTATAGTATTACATTTTATTTTTAAAAGATAATCCCACTCTTATTACCTACATACTTTAAAACGGCGATTCATTAAAACCGACATTATTCTTGGCAACTGTCAGTGTTGATTTTTTGTCGTATTAATTATTGTGAAATAATCGTGTTTATGACTTATATTATTAATTACAAACGTAAATTATAACGGTTTTTAAACATTTTTACTGGCGACGGTCACACACATGCGACTATATTCTACGCAGTTGCCATAAGCAGATAATACAAACCGCTATTATTTTATGGAAATATAACAGTCGTTTAGGTACAACCGACCTTATTCTATGGATACATTATCTCTGCCGTCCTTTTTCTGTTTATAAATTAGGTCAAATTTGTATGATACATATTTTTTTTTATCATATAGTTAAATAATTTTATTAGATAATGTTCATAGTTTAAAATTTCTTATCTGAATACCTACAATATTCTAATATTCTAGTAAGTGTGGACTATGCATAATGTCATGATTGTTTTTTTTTATTGCATATTTTGTCTTCTTTTTTACTTTTTTACAGTTGACCGATCTTTTTCGCCACTTAGACCAGAAATGGCTACCATAGCTGAAGAGATACACGATATATACAACGATGCCTTTTCAGATGATGATTGTCAAGAATCATTGACAGCTACTAACGAAACTAATCATGTCATCTTGTTTGAATAACGGAGATATGAATAATCATGAAGTAGCATCCATTGAAAGAAAATATTCTTACCTACCTACCTACTAACCAATGACACCCCTTTTTTAATTGATTGTCCGCAATCACTTAATTCCCAGTTATAGATAAATTCTAGTTCTCTAATGTCGTTGGCACTAATCTTTAACAATTTATTACCACCTGAACTTTCCCCTGCTGTAATTGAAGATCCTGATCAAACAGATTTGTCACTTATACCAATTCCATCTCCACTCAACCATCATACACACTGTAATAATTCATATTGCTGCCAAATCGAGACTAATAATTGTGATTGTCCATCTGTAGATACCATTACCATGAATTCTAATAAAAATTCACCAGCAGCGCTACTTTAAAAAAAATAGTGATAAAAAACTTTTACGAAACCCTGATAACTGGATAGATGTACAAAGAAAGAAACTTACGAATCAAGGGAAGGTATATTGCTCAAAGAAAGGTCGAATTATTGAAAAAAATTTTATGGGTCCGCTATGCCCCTGCTAAATTCTAATGTGGGGCTAAATTTTTAAAAGAAGAGCGACACGGAAATTAGGCGACAGGGAAAATGGATTTACGTTGCTAACTAGATGAAAAAATAACCTACATGTAGAACTTTTGAAGTGATCTAAAGCACAATAGACACTGCACTTACAAATATTTCTTACCTAAAACAGAAATAAAACACGAATCTAATATTAAGATAAAATTTTGTAAAGTCATGTTTTTAAGTACTCTTGGCATAAATGAACGACCAACTCGGACTGTCTGGAAAAAATACGACAGAAGTGCAGCTGTTGAACCAGATATAAGTGGACATCACATTAATCAGAAATGAATCATCAATGTTGATATATCATCTGTGTGTGCTTACGTTAATTCTTTTGTACCTGTTGAATCACATTACTGTTGTAAATCATCAAAAGGACCGTATTTAGATAGCATTTTTAAGTATTACACGCATGTTTGAAATGTACAATGAATGGCCGGACTGAGGGAAATATTCTGTAATATAATGAGATACAAATACAATTTGGAAGAGGATTCTTTGAATTTGGTTATAAGGAGACAAAAAACTATAATAATTTTACTGTCCTGAAAAATGCTTATCTAGAACCGATTCCTATTTCTAATGATAAATTTAAAGATCTTGGTAGTCTTTATGATACTAAAATCATATCCAGTAAATACCATGAGTTTTATAAAGCGTTACAGCACGGTAATACTTAAACTAATGAGGCTGATGAATCTAAATAAGTAATTGTTTTATTAATTTATTTTAAATGATTATTGCTTATATAATTTTGATCCGATAGGGCCTGGACTTAAATAAAGAGAAGTTCCTGAACGTTACTTAGTATTTTTATTACCTAAAAATAATAAAATTTAAACGATTTAAGCAAAACCAGCTATGACTGTTACTATTTTTTTATATTATTTTATTTATTTCTGATTAATAGGAGTTACTCATATTTATAGAAAATATATATGTTTTTTGTTTCTTTACGTTTTCCTTTGTTCCTATATACAAATTTTAATACTTGCCTTATTTTAAAATAATAAAATCGTCTTTTAATTATTGTTTTGTTTCATTTTCTATTTGTTGAATGTACATCCGCCCAAGACATTTAAACAAAACTCCATAAAATAAGAACGGAAACGACTATCCGTCATAATTTCCGCAGTGATCATTCGTAGAATAATGACAGATTGATACATACGTCGCATAGTCATACGTAGAATATCGACGCATCTGATTTTTAAGGAAATCTAAGGACAATAGATAGTTATTTGGTACATTATTGTTCAAAGGTCTCGGCATACATCAATACTCCCAATTTTCAAGTGTATGGGATCAGTGGTTTTAAAAATATGGGACGAAAACTGATTCCGAAACTTTAGAGCGCTCTCCTGTAAACATGCTAAATTGCAGATCCGTCATTGTTCTACGATCACGACGAAATATTCTTTTCTTCACCGCTTGCTGATGCTAATCGTCACACCTCGTCACCCACAATTACAAAGTCATACTGTAATCTATGTTTCAAATCTAAAAGAAGTACTATTTACATTAGCTGTTTAATACTATAACTGTGAAATAAAATCACTTGACCTGTGAAACTGGCCCTTAGAAATATGGTTGGTAAGTCAGCGACAAAATTCACTTAGTGGAAGTGACAGATACTCTACACAATGGAATCCTCAGAATAATAACTAATGACTATAGTTATTATTCTGAGGTTGAATCCACTAAAAACGCCACAAATAAAAACAAAGTCTCTATAATAAGTTCAGCTTATGTTTTTGATTACTGTTATACAAAAGAGCAAAGACAAGTTTCCATTTTTGTTTGAATGCATAGTGTAGAGCTTTCAAAGCGTTTTGGCAGAAGCTTTCGAAGTGTTTAGCGCCAAATTGCAAGATGGATCTCACGGCATTATGCATCGGAACGTTTTGTTTTCCTCTTCCTTCCACAAATTGTTTGCTCGAGACAGAGAGTAGGGAGTGTTTGTAAATCAAGTCATGGCTTACATTTTCTACATAAATCAGTTTAATGTTATCCTCGAGAATTCGAAACTAAAGCCGCCATAATATGGATCACGGCTACAATTTCCGTCCAGAAAAATTACGTGTAATTTAAAGACAAAAATTTGTAAATATCCTAAGTACAATAAAATATAAGTGCCGGTAATTAAACACGGTACTGTAAACATTTTAATTAATAGAATATTTATAATATTATTATAACAAATATCACTTATACTTATAAACATTTCATAACCTATGTATTCTAATACAAACATCGAAAAGCCCGTTCATTCTAAGATCGTAGTATATTTACCCGTTTAGACCGGCCGGTGGTCCAATAAACCGGTGTGTTTACGAGACGGCAATCGAACCCGCACCAGCCCCTGGTACGTAAATACAAAAACTTTCAACTAATACCACTAACTGAAATCATAAAGAACGATTTGGTCTGCTGCCAGACGGGGAGGGACTCAGTTAATAGATATGGGTCGGGGCCCTTTTGTGAGCAATTTTTTGTTGGAGATGATGGTTATATTGCCTCACCTCGGTTATTTAATTAAATTTTAAATATCAATGGGAAGAAAGTTAGTCGAGTTTTGAACAATTAAGAGCACTTGACGTTTTATAATCGAACACTAGTCACATTTCATTGACACCCACAGTCTCTGCGACTCACAAATGCGAAATGCACACTTTATCCCTAGGATTAAGTATTTTTGCGAGACTCTATTTGAAATCATGTGACCTACGCAGTAACTTATAATTTTATTCGTAATATAATATGTAAGGATACAAGATAATTTGTAAGGGGTATGGGCATGACAAACTCGCCTATCGTCTGTGCCTGCCGGATCGTGTGCCAGCCGGGTCGACCACTTCCCTAGAACATGGTTGAGGAAACCGATGGCTGGCACACGCCTCGTGAACGAGTGCTGCTAGCGTGGACTGGTGTGCCAATTTTGCTTAATATATCTAAGTACTCATTATTGGCCTATTACATCTGTTGTAAATGATTTAAACAGCGTCATCTATTGAAGGTTGTTCTAAGACACTTTGATGGCTGTAGATACTAATACGAGAAGGGCAAATACGGCCACATGACTGATAACATGCAGACGTCATAATCAGAGTTCGCCCTATATGACAAGGGGTTGCTACCGCGTTCATGTAGTTTTGCGCGTTTCTTGGCTAGGTTTTTAAGCCGAGCATTGCCGTGTGTGGCTACGCCATCAAAAAGATAGATTTACGTCAGACGATACGATTGTATGGATATTGAACATTTATTTCGCATATAAATAAATAAACTGTGCTAAACAAAATAAAAACATTGTTTTTGCACCATACACTATACCTAGTTAATATCTTTGAACAAATTGTGAAAAAAGCAACACTAGAGTTTCTTGCCTATTCTTTACAGGTGGTAAATTACGGAATCTACATAACGTTTAACATTTTAAGGCTATCGTATCACCCTGGTCCGCCTCTGTGCCGTGACGTCGTCCATGCTGCCCACTGGAACCGACACGAGTCTTGGCATCCTCCGCCCCACATTACAAAACGTCTATAAATTTCGACCTTCTATCCTATCCTAAATCTATTTTAACACTAGATTTAACTGTAAGCTCCTATCGCATAATCACTGAGCTGCTAGTGCTGAAATGTTTGGGCTGAATGTTCATCGATATCCGATTTTTTTTTCTTTTTTATTTTTTTTTTGTCCCTGACTATACTCTTTCTAGCCTGACGAGGGTCGGCTTATGAAAGCACACCGGTCTTTTGGGTGAGCGCAGAAGGCGCTCGCAACCCTTAAATTTAAGCGACCACGCTGAGGGCGACCCACTAATGGGTCACGACCTCGGCTCAGGGCGGCCACTGAGAGGATAAGACATCAGCGTTTGGGGAAATATGGTTTAAACCTAATCCTATTAGTGCGTACGTAGTAGTCTTCGGCTCGCGGGCCGGAACTGCTAAGAGAGGGCAGGGGGTTGGGGAACGCGACGAGGTCCTCGACGGCGAGGACGGTACAGCGGTCTTGTGGAGTGTAAGAGCTTTAGATGCTCGTTCTTTTCGCGTAAAGCCAGAGTGATTTCGTCCTCTGGATCTGACAGGAATATCCGATTGTAATTTTACAATTTGAAGAAGTAAAAAACGTATAAATTTGAATGGTATTGTTTTGTTTGGTTATATAAATAATACACCGCTGTTTCATGGCACATAGGTATACTTAAACACTAACATATGAAGGTTCATAGCCAGCAATATTATGTTTAAACCCTTACCTTCTTAATGTAGATAGGTAAAAAGTAATATTGTGGCGATCAACTAGATAGTATGATTGTAGACGATCCGTTGCGTCAGTACTTCAGTTTACTCTCTCGTTACTCGTTAGGTACTTGATTTGAATTTTTTTCTCAGAAATTGACATTTTACACGTACCATAAAGATCAGAACTTATTTTTCCTTCCTCAATCCTTTTAAACTCTTATTTTAAATATTAGTTTGTTTCTAGTTAGTTGATATTATAAAGTCGAGTGACATACCAGCACCATAAAAAGGTAAGTTCGTATCAGTATGAGACAGTTAAAAGCCCATGGAATCAGTGCAGGCATTACAAATGGTTTGTACTTCTTACGTGGGCGCTCGGGGTCGGCAGAGGAAATAAAAATAAATGTGCGTCAATTAATTGTACTTACTTATGTGGATACTCTCACTGAGGACCGCGCAGTGAAAGACAACACAGTGCTGCAAGGAGATTAAGCATGAATTTTTTAAGGTGGAAAATCGAAAATCGAATTGCGATCAATAAATCTATGCACACAAAGGACATGTCCAAAAATGGGCCTGAAAATCTAAACAAGACAGTTTATATATATTTGGATAGAACTCCTGAAAACTAACCTTTTGTAATAAATCGTTTAATTTTAAAGACCTCCGACTTTGAGATGCGTGTAATTTTATTTGGCTTGAAAACTACACTTAATATTAATGTTATCAAAAAAGTTGGTTATGAATGGAGGGGTCTAAAAATATTTTTTAATGGATCGAAGGTCCATATGTTGCCCCTTTAATATACCTAATGTTTGAGCCTGTTTAGATTTTGAGGCCTAGCACCCATACAAAACCGCTTTTTCATCTTCTTTGTTTTGTGAAAAAATCACAAATCTACACGTAGCACACGCAGATCTAGTTTACTTGTTCTGCCAAGAATACGTACTAACTATGCTAAAAAGAATATTACTATTGAGGAAGCGCAATTTTACAATAAAATACCATCAGACATTAAAAATGAAAGCTGATTCAAAATTTTTAAATCACAGCTATCAAGCTACATAACTGAAAATCAATTACTTTTTGTCTAAATTGTGGAGCAGTCAAGTTTTATTTGATAAATATAAAAATAAAACTGCTCGTTTGAACAGTACCTACTAATAAACAGTACTTTGTTGAGTGAGTGCACGGCGACCACTGTACTTGAAACTGTACATATGTTTTGTTATTTCATTCTCATGTCAGTGACATTCCTTGCCTCTTTGAGAATAAGATTTTCTTTAACCTTAACCTTAAATAAGTAACGATTGCACCAGAATTGCTTTATAAAGGGAATGACGATAAAATAAAGTGGTCTTTATTATCGTCCCTTTCCTATACCATCATTTTGATTAATGCGATAGGTACATTTTAGAAAGCATATAGCATAAAATTTATATTCTTACGTCCAGCTGACTGAATTATGATCATCAAATCCCAAAACACGGTATTAGAAGCCATACAATGCTGCTTGTGAATAAAACCCCGATCCTCCCAGTCCTTCGTCCCCATACTCCACTAGGCAGATGCAATACTGTTTAGTATTTAACTGTGTCCCCTGTAATGGTCGGGCGTAGTTTGAACATAAGAGCGACTTTACTTTGTCTTGATGCGGGCTGCTGGCACTGACCGTAACCTACATCTAATGGTTATATATGGTTCACGACCACTGTTTTACTACCTTTGGGATTGATGAAAACCTACCAACTTAATGTGCTGTAGGCATCTGATGTTTCAGAGTATTTCCTTTCCATAGAAAAAAAATCCCGTAAATTGTACATTTAGACTGAAATTAAGTTTCGTCAAAAAGGGGTGGACTAGACAGTTTATTAATTTTAATTTAACTGGATTTAGAATAATTAAATATGTTAGTGATTGAAATTGTAATGTTGTAGCTATTATCGGCTTTTAAATTTAGCGTTAATATTACTGTATAAGGCATTTCGTTTGTATAACAATACTTTAAACTCTGCAGCTACGCCGAAATAAAAAAAATATGTTTTGTTTTATAAAATTGAACTTTATTATATAATTATAGTTGTATCTACTCATTGATGTAAAAAAATAATCTACAAATGCATCGCAACGATCCCAAAAACATGTCACGTGATATTTGGCTTTAACTTCGTAATTATTATAATTACACACACACACATACACACATATTGCGGCTTTATTCCCGAAGAGACAGAAGTGTAACCAGGGCAGCCACTCTTCACCATGTATATTCTCCACCCCATATTGTGATAGGGGGCGAGTCCATCGCCGTATCGTACACAAATTCCAGACTTCGGGTTATACTGAATGTAAATACCAATATCACTCCCCGCGCCGGGATTCGAATCCGGAATCTTCGAGCAGTCTCGCGCCGCCCATGCTGAGCTAATTCAACTACGCCACCGAGTTAAATCTAACAAAACTTGAATGCGCGTCAAATATTGACTATTTTTCCCCAAATGCACAAAAGCAATTTTTTCGCTTTATATTAGGTAGTGGATCATAGTAAATATTATGTCGTTACTTTATAATATGGAAAAGTACTCTGCGCAAGCAAAGCAGAGCAAACGGTAGCAATTACTTGAGAAAATCGAAAGAGGTTTGTTTATGACATTCAGGGGAGTGTTAATTAATTCAGTGGCAGACACAAAACTGGAACTGACGGTTGCGGTCACAAGTGACAGCGAGGGTGTAAAACTTCAAATATTAGGTTGTGTAAACTCTAAAGACATTAAACTATAATTTCAGAACTCTTTGTGTAAACTATATTATAATTAGTCACGAGCTAAGCTTGGTAAATTAGAGAAACTTTTCCTACACATTTGATTGATACCTATATAATATTAGCAATAAATGCACAATAGTTTAATTGGATTTGAAATGGACTGTCCAGATGAAGGTTCGTAGATTCAAAAACCCAAGGCACCCTTGACCTTTCGAATTAATGTGTCTATCGTTTGCTTTAACGGTGAATGAAAAAATCATGAAACCTACATACCTGAAAATTTTCCAAAATAATTCCGAGGGTATTTGAAGTCTGCCAATCCGCATTAGACCAGTGTGCTGGACTAAGGTCTAAACCGGTGGTAGGTCTCTCATATATGTATAAGAGTCCGTCTGGGTGGGTGCCACCGCAATGTCTATTTTTACCGCCAAGCAGCAGTGTGCATGCTCCGTTGTGTTTCGGTTTGAAGGACATTGTAGCTAGTGTAACTACGTACATAATGAGACTTAACATCTTATATCTCAGGATGACGAGTGCAGTGGAATACCACACAGTACTTTGTAACTCAAGGTGCTGGTGTTGCTACTGCATATGGATGATCATATCGCTTCCCATCAGGCGAAAGGCATGCTCGTCTCGTCATTCAACGGAATAAAAAAAACCCTTTCAGTAGGAGTGCACATACACGGGCCGGGCATATTGGTCCGTGCTCAGCAGTGGGCAGTGTAAAACCCAGGGCTAGTATTATTATGAGGAATCCGCTCGGGGGTGGCGCCTTAACTGGTGTTCAGTAAAAACAGTACCTAAAATTATAAATACACCCAAAAAATACAGCATTGCATCTCTTCCTCTTTCATTTTCTTTTTTGTTGCTTTAGGAAGGCAGAGTATCTATGATGTTTCCGGCATTGTGCTTGTGGGTGTTGATTTTCAAATTTCATTTAACATCATGTGATCATTTGCTGGCATACATCAAAAGAGAATTAGAGTATTTTCTCATAATTAGTGAAGGCTACATGAAATTAGGTTAACCTTGCAATCGAACTATCGGGGATGCTCTATACCCATTTTCTTTCTTCAGAGGCTTCTTTTAGTTAGTGTATCACATCGCAACAGAGGGTACATTTTCCCGGGAAAATAAATGTTCCCCGAGGATAAATATCATCACGCTCGAAGGTTATATTGTAGAAGCGCAAATTAAATTTTAATCTAGTTTAATATATTGAGGATATAAATTACTTCGAATAGCTTTTTATACTTTAAAGTAACTCACGCTTTTGTATTATTAGGCATATTTTATTCACTAACAGAAGTTGTGTATCGGTCAAGTATCAGTGTAATTGGGGTATGAAACATAAAATCCTGTCCGATTTCAAGGTCAATTAAACTGTAATGTCTCCCAACTGGCAAATCTCTGACGTATCTCTTTGTGGAACTTAAATATAGTTTATACCCGAAGGTATTTACATATCTACATGAGCTATACACGCGAGTTATAATTTCCAGAAATATTAATAATTTTATAGGTTACCAAAGATACATGTCAAAGATCAATTAAAATTGGTTGTCTAACGCGACTGAAGTTGTATTCAATAATTTACTGTTAATATGTTTAACAGTAACAGTACTAAACCCGCAGCGATGCTAACGGAACGCTCTCAGCGTAAATATTTCTAAAATCCTTTGCAAACCGACATAATAATATTTTGTTTTAGTTACTAAGCTATCATAGTTTTACATAAGCGGCGGGTAAAGCGGCGATAGCCTAGTTGTGAGTGGAACGGACTGCCGAGACGAATGTCCGCAGGTTCAAAACCCAAGGGCACACACCTCTGACTTTTCTAAAAAAATATGTGTATAATTTTTGTGAATTATCGCTCGCTTTAACGGTGAAGGAAAACATCGTGAAGAAACCTGCATACCTGAAAAGTTCTCTTAATTTGGAAGGTATGTGAAGTTTGCCAACCCGCACTAGGCCAATGTGGTAGACTAAGGCCTTAACCCTCTCAGTTATAGAGGAGGTCCGTGCTCAGCAGTGGGCAATATTTCAGGGCTGGTATGGTATGCTATGGTAGTGTTATATATAGCACACTGATCTAGTATTATAGTAAATTACAGTTTACGTTTAATGATAAAATGAGAAAAACAAAAAATCTCACAGTTTCTTAAAAATAATCATCTTACCATACTTTACCCGGATCTCAAAAGATATTGGAATTTTCCGGTGCGCATGCCATACCGGCATATTGACCGAAGTTCTGGTAATACCGGAATTTTCCGGTTTTCAAACCAGACTGGCACAATCCGTTCCTCAAGACTCGATAACAAAATGACGTAAAGTAACAAGATAGTTTGCAGAGCAGCACAAACTTAGCCATTGTTTTGTCAAGCGCTATTACGGTGTGCTGTACAAGTTTCATCATGTTGCGTCTAAGATACTTGGTCTGTATTATGCTTAACTCTTGATACTGTTTAAATATACAGAGCTGTTAAGGGCTTGTTCTGTTTGTGTATTCATTATAACCAAGGGTCTGTATCTAAACAGAGAAGTGATCTGGTTTGTCTTCAGCCGTGGGTTGTTATGCTTTTAATTTGATATTTAGCTATTTATTATAATTTAGGTCTTGGTTATGATCCCTGGTCGAGAAAAGGGATTTCGGACTTTTCTTTTCAGGGTCAGCCCAGAGTTTAGAATATGTTCCCAATATGACGATAGGCTCGCCCTCTGTCACTTCATGGGACGGAATACGCACAGCGAAAAGTGGGTGCCTTAGTTGCGCCTCTGCCTGCCCCCTCGAGGATAAGAAGCGTGACTGTGTATGTATATCCTATTTCTTACATAGCAGCGAGAAAGAGTAATGAACACACTCAAACACACTACTACCATGTTATAGACAATTTCATACGCGATACTCCGAAGGGAATTTCTCCGGGAATTCTTTGACATTCACTACTTACTGCTAAGTGGATAACTCGATTAAAGGCAACGCGGCTGGAGTAGGCAGGGAAGGTAATTAAAATCGTCTAGCTCAGTCAATACGAAAGGTGTTAATTCAATACAGTTTAACATTAATTGTTTCTTTTTTGTCAGGGGGAAAGGAAAAGCCTTCTATATTAAGACCTCACGACCGTCAGCCTTTACTTATTTCTTGACAAACAAAATGTGTAGGATAAAATAGTGTAAGTACGTACATACCTAATAGGTATGTATAATGTATGAATACTCTCTAACTTGTGCACACTGCCAATTTACAGATATCTGGTGCAAAAGTTACTTTCAAATATTACTCATTTTTTTTCTCAGTAAAGTCTCAGTACTTATTTCACGTATGTTTAAGAAGATAATCAAAAAATTATAATCAATACTGCGAGGCGCTTTCTATTATCGCGCGGGATCCCCAAACGCTTTAAAGAACTAAAAAAACTATCACTATTTTATCCAACATATTCTGTTTTTCAGAAAATAAGTACAGTCTGGCGGCCTTAGCATCTCCATCTATTGATGGTTTTTTATAAACGAATTAAATTAGGCAGGTCTCTCGTATGCGATTGGTCGGGTTGGGTAGGTACCAACCATGTCTGTCTCTAGCGTCTATCTATAAAAATACCAATTAAACCCCTCAGATTTCTAAATACCCAAGTAGCCATATCTATTTCACGGAGACCTTTTTCCAATTCCCGACTCCTTATCGGATAACTGCCAACCGTCTTTCGTAATTACAGAAATAATTTGATCTAAAGTTAAAAGACGAGGCAGATAGGTACGGATAATTGACGTTAAGGTCGTTTACAATAAAACTTGGGTGTTCGCGGTCGTTTTATCCAGAGTTTTATTATTTCACATGATAAATCACGTAGCGATTTTAGGCGTAGATGTGACAAGTCAAAAAATAAAATACAAATAAAATTTTCAATGCTTAGGAACTCATAGCAATGGGTTCGCATATATAGAGCATCAGCCACGGGCCAGGAATAAGATTAGGGAAGGGGAAATTTAGAACCAGAAACAAAAAAATAAAGCATTAATGGCAATTGGCAACCCGTCCTCCCACGAAATTAACAATAACCTATCTATAAACAATGACCTAATTTCAATAAAGTTAGCTATAGATGTAGTGTAACAAGAACTAGTATTAATCACCGGCGTCTGTAATCCGAGCCCGAGTTACTTTGGCATCAGTTAAGTCGGCTCAATGTTCATTAGGAACTACGTAATAGCTAAGTTTGAACTGGGTTTTTGCTTATTAATGTCTATTTAGAGCGTGTAGGTGGGTTTTGGAAGATATCTGATAGAGCCTTACTAATTTTGAGTGAATAATCTAGTTAATATTTAATAGACAGTAAAGAAGACTTTCCACAAATTTTGAGAGATATTTGCCTAGTTTTCACATGATTGTGGAACCTGTAAATCTTGCCATCCTAATAGTGTTGGAATAAATTGGCCATTTGAAATACAATAGACGTAAATGACCAGTAGCCTCGACACTTGTTTATTCTGGAATTTGCTGCTGACACTATTATAATATGTTTATTTGTAGTTAATATTTTTATTGTGTGCCCCTACTTTCCGTCACTTATATTCAGTCCCGTCATTGTGGTAGGGTAATCCTGTTATATCGGGTAGATATTCCAGACTCCAAGGTGATAAAAGCAAAAAATTGTAATACATTAGAATGGGTGGATTATAATGCTATTAGTGTCACATTATTTAAAACAAGGTATTGCTAGTGGTAGGTCTCGCATATATCTAAGAGCCTGTCTGGGTGGGTACCACCGCAATGTCAATTTCTGCCACCAAGCAGCAGTGTGCATTCACTATTGTGTTTCGGTTTGAAGGACATTAGCCAGTATAGGTAACTACTAGACACAATGAGACTTAACATCTTATGTCTCAAGACGACGAGCGCAGTGGAATGCCACACATACTTTGTAACTCAGGTGCTGGATGGTGTCGGTACTGTTTATGAGTGGTCGTATCGCTTACCATCAAGCGAACGACATGCTCGTCACGTCATTCAATACCATAAAAAAACTAGGTACTTATTGTTTGCCTCCCTCTTAGAATTATTTGTGAATACGGATGTAAAAATGTTTGAAGCGTCAATTTACCCACTTTAACGTTAACACCACATTGGTGGCAATAAAGTATGATAGCCGTCATTCTCAGTAAAAAATCACCAATTTTATTTGACGGTGGGGTATTTCATACCCCACCGTTCGCTGACAGGTGATGGATGCGATCCATTTTCTATTACCGATACGGAGACAAATGAACGATGCAATCACAATACTAATCTGTCTGCGTCAGAACACATGAGTTTGTGGCTCCGAAAATAGTATGGTTTGTGAAATGTAATAATTAATAATCATGCAGTCAATCATCAGTTGCATATAATCCGATCCCTTACGATTATAACATGATTTGTGTGATTTTTGTAAAAAAAATGTAAATTTATTATTTGGATGTTGTCACATCAATTTCGTATTTATTATTATTTTGGTTTGATGGATATTGGTAATTAATTACTAGCCCGTATGAGAAATTTTATGTCTCAGGGTGACGAGGGCAATGCAAAGCCACACAGTACTTTGTAATAAAAATGTCTGTATGGTGTTCTACCGTTTATGGGCGGTCGTATCACTTACTATTCGGCGGCCGGCATGGGCGTCTTTTCATAAAACTACATTTAAAAAATCTTAGATTGAGTCGAAATTTCAAATACCTACACGCAGTTCAAAATCTAGGATTTTTTTTAAATTGAGGATCATTACAAATCTATATTTAAGCTTCAGAACTCTCCATAATAACTCGTTTTAAAGAATCGAGTTTCAGCATCGAGTGACACAATATATAGTGCTGGCCGTGGAAAAAACCTCTCTTGTTCCGACATTTCTAGACATCAATATAGTTATTTTCAGCTTCTCGCGCGAACAAAAGGCAGATCCAATATCACGGATTAAAAATTCCTCTCTAATGATAAAATCAGGACTCAAAGAGGCAAGCGAGGTAACAACTTAAAATCTGGGCCACTCCCAGCTGTCTCTCGTGATTTATGAACCAGGGCGATAGCAATATTTAAGGATAAAGTTTAAATTCTTAAAATATTTACTTGGAATTTAGTGGAATCGTTGAACTAACGGAGGTTAGGATCTACACGGTAAAGTTTCGGGCTATCTTTAAGGGAGATCTAGCGGAGTTCGTTTTAGTTCGACTTGTTTGAACGAAAAGTTGTGAGAAATCTAGGATTTTTATATCATTGCGTCACTCCAGTACTAAAATATGTTTTTGATCCTTACGACCTTTTAAATATGTTTCATCAGCTTTAGTTATCTATATCTATCGTTTACTATAAAAATACAATTTGTCGGTAGGAAGCAGGTAAAATAAATGGCCCAATTAATACGATGTTATTTGGTGGGAGCGACATCGACTAATCCCTTATATTTTGTACGAGACTCGATAGCGGCAAACAGCGAAATATGCCATTATAATTGAATCACGGAAATAATTATTAATCCTGATAAATCCGCAAATCATAATAAAATGTTTAGTGCCTTGTTTTACAATTGATTTTCAAAGCGCGACGAACTGTGGTAATGTACATACAGACCAATTACCTACACATCACACTTACTCTGTTTTTACAGCAAACTAGCTGTTGCCGGTGGCTTTGCTTGCGAAAACGGAATAAAAGTAAATACATTTACGCAAATTTATGTATAGCTTATCTATACTAATATTATCAAGCTGAAGAGTTTGTTTGAACGCGCTAATCTCAGGAACTACTGAACCGATTTTGAAAATTCTTTCCCTAATAGGAAGCTACATAACTCCTGAGTGCTATAGGCTACTTTTTATCCCGGGAAAATATTTTTGTCCCGGAAAAACTTTTTCACGCGGGCGGAGCCGTGAGCACTACTAGTTACAGATATTTCTTTTACCATATTTGTATACCATTTACTACTACTGAGAGTTTTTTGAATTGATAGGTGCAAAGATAACCCCAACACAAAATTTTGTACACACACACACACACACACTCATATATACTTATGTCTTCTATCTCGTAAGTAGGTAGGCAGAGGCGTAACAGTGCACCCACTTTTCGCCGTTATTCCGTCCCTTGATGTGATAGGGGGCGAGCTCATCGCCATATCGGACACAAATTCCAGACTTCGGACTGATACTGAGTAGAAAATCTCAATATCACTTTCCCCGACGCGGGGATCGAACCTGAGACCTCAGCATATACGTACCGTAATACAACTACCCCACGGAGGCAGTCAAAATTTTTTGTTCCTTATAATACGGGAACAACGATCAGAATCCAGCAATTCACTTGATAAATGATCTCCAAGTCTCTCGTTAACGAACTTTAAACTTGGGGACTCGGTGATTTGTCATCTAATCTGTGTGTATGACTAAGGAATATGATGTTTTTGTCAGGGTGTTATTAAGCTGGAGGCGCTCGCAGCACCTGGAGCACTCGAAGCTATACGTGCGCGTATAACTTCACTGAAAAACCGCTTCAAATAAAGTCTTTAGTAATTTCTGGATTACGACATACTCTGTATCATAAAATAAAACTTATAGGATTATGTAAGTAGTGTACTTTGTTTATTCTTCTTCCACGTGTTCTTATTCATTGCCAATATGGGGTCGGCGCAACGTGTGCTAGATTCAAATACGACTGGCCTTTTATCTGAAGTCAACCTTCTCAGACTATTCCAGTTCCAATGAAATCGTTTTTAGGGTTCCGTACCTCGAATGGTAAAAACGGAACCCTTATAGGATCACTTTGTTGTCGGTCCGTCCGTCTGTCAAGACCCTTTTTTTCAGGAATGAGTGGAGTATTAAGCTGAATTTATATCAAATACTATACAATAGTCTACAGTCCCTTGGAGATGTAAAAAAAATCAATCTTCTAAGCCAACGCATTCAATAGATACAGCTGTTTATGTCGCAAATTATCCAAACTCGCAAGGGAATCAAAACCTACAGGATACTTCCCGTGAACTCAGAATAATGAAATTTGATACGAAGCAACGTCTTATAGCACAGATAAAGGAAAAATTGCGGAAATCGTAAATTTTACGGAACCCACGGTGCGCGAGTCCAACTCGCACTTGGCTGGTTTTTTTTTATAAAAAAAAACTTGAGTATCAAATCCAAAATTTCCCGCCCATAGTCCACGTGCAAAGCCGCAAAATCAAAGTGTCGGTTAGTATATCTGAAATTCTTTATTATACTTATATTTTTCTAATGAAACCCCTACAATTATTTTCTTCGAATACATTGTCTTTTCGAATGAAGCAACCACTACAAGTATACTTACGTAATTTAATATACTTACGTCTGCCGTGTAGAAATATCCCTCGGGACCCGCTCCAGGGAACTTTCCAGTAAACATCATGGTAACGTTCTTCTTGTAAGTGTAGGTCGATGGAATTTTAGGATTTTAACGAACAAACATCTTGAGGTATCTTGAGGAAATTAGAGTAGCGGTAATGAAATAAAGCTTCTTTAATAACTTATTTGCGTTCAAATCCCTGTATATCATAAATGCGAAAGCTACTCTGTCTTTCTATCTGTTACGCTTTCACGGCTAAAGCACTCAAAGTATTTCGATTAAATTTGATATGGAGATAGTTTGAGACCCAGGGAAATAGACTATTTTATATCTCGGGAACATATAACGGGACCTTTAACCCAGAAAAATATTTTAACGGGGGCCGAGACACTATTGAGAGGGTTTAGGCCTTTGTCCACACGCTGGCCTAGTGCGGGTTGGCAAACTTCATACACTTTCAAAAGCAAAAGCTTGTTATTCAATAATTCCAATTCGCTATAGACATGGCATAGCTCACAAAATGTAGGTGTGATAACACTTCGATGTACCTTTGAAAAGAAGAAAAACACGTAGTGCTATGTTTAATACATTCAAAACAAACATCGCCTTCCCACCATACTTAAAACAAGATCGGGTTTATAAACATTAAAAGTAAGCAATCGTCAAGCAATAAGCACGATCAACACTGCATATTGAAAGTTCGATAACTAGTCGTGAAACGGTTTCTCAAGTATTTTTATTGATCTCTGAAATAAATAAAAAAAACTACTTGTATAATGTATTTTTTTTTATTGCCTTGAATGACAAGACGAGCAATGCCGTTCTCCTGATGGTAAGCGATACGACCACCCATAAACGGAAGCAACACCATCCAGCACCTTGAGTTAAAAAGTACTGTGTGGCATTCCACTGCGCTTGTCATCGTGGAACATAAGCTTTTAAGGGTCATTATGTCCAGTAGTTACACTGGCTACACTGTCCTTCAAAACGAACAACAATAGTACATGGACACTGCTGCTTGGCAGTTGAAATAGACATTGCGGTGGTACCCACCCAGGCGGATGAGACCTACCACCAGTGAAATCTTATATATGTGTATATTTAATATTCTGCACACATACTGTTCATAGGTTAAAGAAGCCCGAAGCCAAGAAAGTCAAACCTCTCTAATCTTGTTCACATTGTACTTATTCTAGTAGAATTAGAAATACCCCTCGTCCTATACATTTACTAACCCACTGCTGGCTACGAGTCTCTTACTACAGAATTAGATTTTTGAGGGAACGAAAAGTTAGTTTTACTGTGCCTGATTTTAAAATTGTTTTAATAACAAATAATACGAAAAGAAGCCCTTATGTGAAATCAGCAATGAAATTGGTTCAGAATTCTGCAATTTATATTTCAAATAGTGCGATGTGTGCGTAGCGGGGATAGCGAGCTAATTCATGTTTCTTGTGCATCGTAAATCCCTGATGAGGTCACTAGATATCATGACCCCTTTTTAGGTTTTTGACATTTAGCTCTTCCGTCATATTCAAAGGTTTTATCTTGTTTATTTTTTGCCGAATTTTGGTTGCGCTTTTTCGTGGGAATTTAAATCACGTAAATTTTTGGTGTACATTATAAAAGAAAAATGAGTATAATAAAAAGCATATTACCCAAAACACCTAATCTGATCCAAAGCTGGTCATTCCACGCGACCACAGGCGACCGGAAATCACGGACGCCGTGACAGCGCGAAATCTCATTTCTAGTATGAGAAATGATTTAAAGTATATAAAGAGAAATTTTAAATTGCTACTCGCAACTTGGAAGGTGGACGGAAGACTTGATATATCGCGATTTCCGATTTGTACGTCACCGTAGAAGCGCCATCTCTTGGCGATGTGATGGACTTACTTTTTTTGTATGATGTGTTACAGGTTCTTAATATCCTCACTTTATTCTATCAGGAACTTTACCTTAGAGGGTAGGGTAGGGCTTATAGTGTGTTGGGTCTACTGCAATGTGCACCTGCCACCCCCGCACCCCCTTGATCGCCCTGACCTCCTTGACCCCCCAAACACGTTTTGACCCCCCTTGACTGCCAAACCCCAATTGACCCCCTGACCCCCTTGACCCCCACACCCATTTTCGACCCTTAACCTCCCTAGTTGCACATAATACTAAATATTAAATTATTTAATGATGCCAAAGAAGTATAACTTCTCCCTCATAAGTACACGCACTCTTTTTTTCCTTCCAGAACGAAGTCACAGAAACCAGGTGGTTGAGTAATGTGTTATCAGCCCAACGCCTACTTAAAGCACTAAAATTGTCATTTTCTATAAACATAGCGTTACATTTGATGTGAGGTTTATCAGATGGCGCGCCCGTCAATTAATTAACTTTGACTATAATAAACGTTGGTTGATAAAGTTACGGAGTGGGAACAACTCACTCTCTAGTTAAATGTCGGTTTAAAAAGTTATATTTTGTACAAAAAGAAGTTTAATGTAACTTAACTTATTACCTGATAATTAGTTGCGAATATATCGACGTTTTTAGAGTACATGTTATGAAAGATCAAAATTCATAAATCGACTCAAAATTTTGATGACTACCTACTAGATAAGGCTTCAAGCAGCCTTTTAGCTAGTTACACAAAAAATACTGTCTAATTATAACGCACTTTTCCATGCAGATTCACCCGGTTTTACGGCCGTTCTCAATAAACAATCCCAATGTAATCTTCCATTCAAACGTCAAAATAACTATGTTCTGATTGTTCTATTTTTGCGATGGATCAAAACAAGCAATTGTGATAGTTTTTGTAAACGGTGGTAACAGCTAAGGTGACTGACTATCTTGGTGGGAACTGCTCTTGACCAGAATCTTAATGCAATGTTACGGATTGATTGGACTGACACTGCACCTATGGACAACTAAAAATGATCTTAGACCAACTGACAATCAATAGTTATAACTTTGTTTTCATGACCATCTCCAACAAAAAGTCTATATGGTCAAAATCCTAAGTATAGCACAATCCACAAAACATTATGGAATTTCAATAATGCGTCACTAAATAAATTGTCCACCACACAATGGAATTATATTATGGAATGGACTGGCAACTAATGTATTAGAAATGGATTTGATTAATCCTCGTGATGATAAATAGTGCGGTCTAGATAATCGACTAGCAAAGGACATTGCGTCTCTCTACGATATTAGTATTCTGTCTGTTTGGTTAGATATATTTGCAGTCCTCAGGATAAAGGAATGAGCTAATATCATAAATCCCGATTTCAGTCCCAAGTATTATCAGATTTTGTAGTATACAAGTTAATACCCAAACAATTGATTTTAATATTTTTATATTATTGTAATTAAAATATCACTAACCGTATATCATCATATGTAAAAGATAATTCCAATTATTATATGTGTGCACGAATGCTGCATTATCTTGGATACATTTAACTATTTTATTTTACTGGTGGTGGGACTCTCATATGTAAGAGTCCGTCTGGGTGGGTACCACAGCAATGTCTATTTCTACCGCCAAGCAACAGTGTGCATGCACTGTTATGTCCCGGTTTGAAGGGCATTGTAGCCGTTGTAACTACAGGACATAATGAGACTTAACATATTATTATGTCTCAGGATGACGAGCGTAGTGGAATGCCATACGGTACTTTGTAACTCAAGGTGCTGGATGGTGTACCTACTGTTTATGGATGGTCGTATCGCTTGCCATCAGGCGAACGGCATATGCGTGTCGTCATTCTGTCTTTACGTGATACTATTAAAAATTTTGTCTTAATGCGTCACTGGATATTTAAGCATTGTAAACACCCTAGAACTAATCCCACTAGGAAAGTAATCATAAAACATTAATTTGCTACGAAATAATTTACACCTCTATCCTAAACTCCTAGTTTATATGCCATAGTGCAGGGCGGCCGCCCGTGCAGTCACCCCTTGCGCCCCGCTCGAAAGCTTACGAGTTGCGCCCGCGCACACCGCCCCGCGGCGCGCGCTTCCGCAGTGCCGAACTAATTATCTTCCGGAGTGGAGGTGCGCGCTCACGGCCTAGACGCTTGATCCTAAAGCGTTGTCTTCTACTAAATAATGTAGTTTAGTTTCCGAGTAGCAAAGTATCGAGATTTATACTTGTGTTTGGCTTTTCTTTTATCTACCTTGACGAGGCACTCAAAATATAAACAGATACATTGTCGCACATACACGCCGCGACAAGTTCATATATTGTGTAGTTTCAAATGATATCATAGTGGAATCAGGTGCGCTAAACTTTTACTATGCATTGTGAATGCGATACCGTAATGGAATGAAAGTTTCAAACTACTGGGCAGGTCTCTCGTGAACGAAATCCACGTTCGTGTGGATACCACACATTTTTCTATGCCTGAAGCAGCTATGTAATGACTTTTATATTCTGTTTTAAAAGGCATGTCTGATTAGTAAATACAAAATCACTGGGAAATATATGAATTATTTCGAAGGTTAAGAACGCGGTGCGGAATGCTATGTATAAAGTGATGTTTTTAATGTTTACACATCAACCACCACGCAAGCGTCTTGTTCTACTCATTATAATCAAGTGGTAAAAAAAATTGCATTATCCCTTAGATTAATAAGGACTAGATTGCCTGTTGGCCGAAGCGAATGTGTCGCAAGTCTACCAAAATTGGTAGACTTGCTCGTCACGTACTTCAGTATCAATTCAATGAAGCCGTTATAATAAAAATGTAGTGATTTATGCTATAAGATTGTGTCGCAATTAAGTAGGAAAGTAACAGCATAATCACCGTCTACCGATAAGTTTTGTTGTTTAATTAATATTTTAAGAGTGAATACGATATTATTATTTCATAGATTCGAGGCGGCTGTGACTGCCTGGTGTTGCCGGTTTATAACTGGAGTAATTTGCTGGAATTATGGGAGGTTGAACATTTAGGTACACGTTAATTTGTATTGCTCAGTAAACTTAAAAAAAAAAACAATTTCTGTATAATTGTTGTAAAATATTATCCTTGTAAATAATTATAATTAAGAATACGATACTAATCTTTAGAGAAAACAATAACTCACATATGTTACGTCTAACGTTACCAAAAGAATGCAGAATAGTACCTACTAGACGTAAGTACCTATAATGCTTTCGTTTAAATGCTCTGCATTTTTCCCACGACTTCTAGACACGGTAATTTTTTTTTTTTTACGTTGTTGATTTTTACGAAACTTATGACTAATTTTATATGCTAAAAATACAGATGACGTGAGCACTTTTATAACATCATTGTTTTATTTACCGCATTGTTCCAACGAAAGTGTTAAGAAAGTGCCTCGGTGGCGTAATTGTATTACGATATGACTGCAATGCTGAGGTCTTGGGTTCAATTCTCGGGTCGGGCAAAGTGATATTGGGTTTTTCTATTCAGTATCAGCCCGGAGTCTGGAATTTGTGCCCGATATGGCGATAGGTTCGCCCCCTATCACATCATGGGACGGAATATGCACGGTGAAAAGTGGGTGCACTAATTGCGCCTCTGCCTACCCCTTCGGGGATAAAAGGCGTAAGTGTGTATCTCACTCTCTCTATCTCTCTCTGTGTGTGTGTGTGTGTGTGTGTGTGTGTGTGTGTGTGTGTGTGTGTGTGTGTGTGTGTGTGTGTGTGTGTGTGTGTGTATGTGAGTGTGTGTGTGTGTGTGTGTGTGTGTGTGTGTGTGTGTGTGTGTGTGTGAGTGTGTGTGTGTTTGTGTCACACATACATGAATTTCTAATTTCTAATCCTAATTTCTACGGAACAACTAATAATCGTACGCAATTCTTGAGCCCCCTCTGAAAATACACAATGGCACGGCGAGGCAATTCTCGTCTGCGTTGACATCATTGACGTACATATGAATCTGCACAGATATTCAAAAAAGGAATATTGCTTGCAATATTTGATCTGTCGAAATGAAGGTTGCTACAATTAATGCCGTTGTCGAGTTATAAAATCTACACATACGCTTCGTCTCGAGTTAATTAATGACTTCAGACCTGCGTCGATTACATATATCGTTAACCAGTGTATAACAAATGGTTACGAGCCCCGAATATCCGGGCACATGTCGTGTCACTGTCGGCCTGGGCAGGGCAAATTCAATTTGATTGATTCCTTGATTGAAGTGATTGCCCGCTCGCTTTAACAGTTATTAGACGTTTCATTTGCATTTCGTTTACTCATCGGCTTACGAGGAACGAGTTTTTCAGTTAATTTTGGCAGAAGTAGTATTTAATTTTTCAGAGGTCTACTTATTTTGGCACATGATAATTCACCATGTAGGTATGCGATCTGACACTGACTCTTGTTGTTGACTATCGTGAGATGATGACAAATTATGGTAGCAAACTTATTTGTAAGGCGCATAAGGCATCGTTTTCGGAGACGCGAGACATCGCACGGTGCGTGTGGCGTAGTCTCGCGGCGCGTCAGGCAATTCTTCCGTTTACAGAGAGGCAGCGCGTGAAGCGGCTCGCATCAATGCACACGTAAACACAAACACATACTAAATATATGTTATGTTGTTGTTTATAACGATGTGAGGTGTGTAGAGTGGCGGTGCCCGCCGCGGCGCCTGCAGCATTACTTCTGACGTGTAGCGTAGCACGCGGTGGGCACCAATTTGGACGCAATTACCGGACGTGCGATGCCACGCATCTTCGCAAATGAGGCCTTAATAGAATGCGTGTAACGTCGTCATACGTCTTGTAACGCAGATCTCCAAATAAAATCCTATCACAACATACAATTCTTTTGTGAGTAGTTGAATGATTCTTACGCATAAGCCGTTGATATGAAATTTAGACTTTGAATAATATATGCAAACGAGCAGACGCGAGCAAAAGTTAGCCTTATCCGCAAATAAAAATGAATGTAGAACAATCAAAGTATAATATTAAAGTGAACCCAAGTCCGCGCGCACAGTGGTTAGTACCTCGGTGCAACGTTTAATAGGCAATGTGAGCTCAATAGAGCGAGATTATGCAAACTATTTTATGATTCCATATTATGAGACAATTTACTTAAAGACCACAGGATACTGACCATTATAAAATATCTTGGTGTACCAATAATATCTAATTAGTATTTTGACTGCCTCGGTGGCGTAATTGTATTGCGTATGCGTTACGAGTACGATTTGCGCGCTGAGGTCCTGGGTTCGAATCCCGGGTCGAGCAAAAAATATTGTGACTGGGTTTTTCCATCTTTAAAATTACTCAGTCGCAGCTCGGAGTCAGGAAGTTGGCGGTGTGATACCCCCGTGCCTCGGAAAGCACGTAAAGCCGTTGGTCCTGCGCCTGATCTCTCTCCGGTCATGTCGGATTGCCGTCTCATCGGACTATGAGAGTGAAGGAATAGCGAATGCACCTGTGTATTGCGCACACACTTGTGCACTATAATATCTCCTGCATACCTGGCTGATCTCCGTTGAGACTGGCCGCCGTGGCCGAAACTGGCTAGGAGGATTTCAATTAGTATTTAACCCGTTTTGTTTTCGAATCTCAAATTATTTCATCATCGCGTAACGCACTAATATTCGCATCTATTTCGACCGAGAGGCAAGAACCCAATGCCCTAGACTAATCAGATCCGCACCACATTTAACATAAATGGCGCCGAAATCCGCAATAGATGGCACAACATCGCGCGTGACAAGTTAATTCCCTGATGAAACCCCCAGCATTGACGAATCGACAAGGAGTAGGAAAGGGTTTCCATCCATATTTGGAATTTCAGTAAATGATGTATACATACACATACATATACACTCACGCCTGTTATCCCCGAAGGGGTAGGCAGAGGCGCAACTAGTGCACCCACTTTGCACCATTATTCCGTCCCATGATGTGATAGGGGGCGAGCCTATCGCCATATCGGGCATAATTTCCAGACTCCGGGCTGATACTGAATAGAAAAATCCAATATCAGATTGCCCGACTCGGGGATCGAACCCGAACCCTCAGCATTGCAGTCATAACGTAGGTAATAAATCTACGTCACCGAGGCAGTCAGTATAGATTTTAATGGAACATCCAAATCGTAATAGCTATCTTATTCATGGTTAAACCTGCATTAAACCATTCAGAGTTCAGAGACTGCGTGAACATACATACAACTATAGGTGCTATTTAATTATTTATTTACACGGTACATTAACAACACATAATATATTCAAAATTCCTATACTATTAGTATAATTAGTGTAATAGTACTGGAATTTTAACAAATTAAGTAATATACTAATATTATAAATGCGAAAGTTTGTGCAAATGTTTGTTTGTTTGTTTGTTAGAAGTAAACGCAGAAACAACTGAACGGATTTGGATGACATTTTGCAAACGGATAGATCATGTCCTGGATTAACACATAGGCTACTTTTATCCTAAAAGTTTGCTCCCATAGGAAATAATTGACACTTTTTAATCTTATTCTATAGATGGCGCTGGTGACGTACTGTTTTTGGGATTTTTGTAGCGGAAAGGCTTTTAACGCAGGCGAAGCCGCATGCAACAACTAGTGACTAATAAATGTAAAAATTATAGACGTAAACCATATTACGTGTTAGGATGCTGTGAGACCGGCTGGTACTCACAAGCTTGTGGGGTGAAAAGCTCAGGCGCCGGTACCGAGCCCGTTGTTTCTTCCCACGTTACCAAGATGCCCGTGAGAGGCGAGTATTATGTTCATTGTTTGTATCGTTGTATGTGTATACTACGGACCTGAACAGCGGCAGTTATAAAGTATGTAAACAAGTATATAGAGTGTTGGGGATGGAAAATAAACAAAATATTATACTTTTGACAAGCCGTTTTTGCCAGCTGCCTAAGCCCTATTCACCGCCAGATACCGAATCGAAGCCACCATACGTCGTGGACCTTTGCTTATAATTTATAACGTTCTAGTCTTCTGTCTCGTTCTTCAGTCTTCCCTCTCGCTCTTCAGAGTTTTCTAGCTCGTCAATGCTGCCAATACTGGGGAAAATCCCAGATTTGCGGGGAATTTATTGTTAGCATGGGGAATAACAAAAATTGGGGAATTTCAAGGCAAGTATCCAAACCAACTTTTTCGGTGGGCACAACTGTTTTATGTCGGATAATACTCACAACTAAAAAAATGTTTGAACTCTACTGGGATTCAAGTATCACTGGCGGGACTAGCTCCTCTTAAATTGTTTACACTACAGGCAAGTATTCGTATATTCGCAACGTGTAAACACTTTCTATATGGGCGAGATTCGCATGTGTTGATGCGCGCTTCAAACAAATTGTTATATACTCATTTTGTACGAGACTCTACTATTCTTAATTTTAATGGCAACATCCGTACGATATTTTTACACAAGCGGTGACCAAGGAGAGTTTGTGGGGCGATACTTGCTTTCGAGAGGCGACATTCGCACCGTTTGTTTACACTAGGCGATAGATTATCGCATGACACAAAAATTACACGCTTTAAACGCTTTAACGATTAATAATCAATATTTTATATTTTATATTTAATATTCAATGATTAATTTTTAATCAACGATTAAACACTCGTATGCGAAAAGATTTCCTCGTCTAACTTCAGCTTAAGTGTGTCGAAACTATACCTTAGAGAGAGCGTCGACCTATTGACCCAATTTCTAATTGATTTTTATTATTGTGGCGATTGGCAATTTTTTTATTAAGTAAAATTCACACATATACAAATAGGGTATCAAATTAAAGCTTTCAACGAGCGCTATTCAATTAAACAACATCAATATTACACGTTATAAGCAAAAAAAGGTATAGACAAAATACCACGGAGTAAAAATTGTTCTGTGCAAAATACAAACAAAAAAAACACATCCAACCTTAATTTCGGAAAAATAACAGGCATTATTTGTAATTTCGAAATGGTGCGTATAACGTCACTGAGGCGAGGGCACATCACTTAAACACTCTGTTCATATCGTCACGACACTACCGGTGGTCTGCGATGGGCGGCACATAGCTAATGGGAGTCGGCGCCAACATTACTGATATAAATTAATAACTAAACCGCCGGTATCGCAGAATAACAGTGTAAAAAATCATAAATTGCGATATAAAAATCAGCGGTTGTTTTTCTATTATTCGGGTATAACAAAATATGTCGATTGTAGGTAGTGGAAATGTATTTACCTCAGCCGAAAAGTTTATTACATGTTATCTTTAATCCTATTATCCTTTTACCGCGAAAACCAAATAAACCAGTTATTTCTAAATCTCAAATTATAAAAACTAAAAAACACGCTTTATAAAAATCGGACTAAAAAACAGAAAATAATTTTTAATAAACTTGAAGTGAGAATAGTGTACATAAGAAAAACATGTATTTTATTTTGAAAAAAGCTTCTGAAGCTGAAGCTAATAAAAGCGTGTTAAAAATGATCCGCCACCGCAAACGTAGGTAAAACGAGGTAAAAGAAGCTGACAATGACATATCGGAGGTAACGCATTTGTAATGGATGCTTTAAAGTACAAAGGGAATGTGTTTGAGGGAGGAAAGAATGAGGGAGTCGGACATCTGGGTTGGTCGGTACATGATACCAAGATTCGTCCATAATTTATCTGTTCTGCGTAATATTAATTAAGAATTATGATCAAGATAGTTATACAAATATAAAATATGGAGATGACTGCCTCGGTGGCGTAGTTATATTACGATACGACTGCAATGCTGAGGTCTCGGGTTCAGCCCCCGATCAGGCAAAAATAAATGCGATTTTTCTATTCAGTATTACTCCGAAGTCTGGAATTTGTGCCCGTAATGGCCCGTGAGCACCCCTTATCACATAGGACGGATTACGCATGGCAATAAGTGGGTGCATTAGTTGCGCCTGCGCATACTCCTTCGGGTATAAAAGGTGTGAGTGTGTACCTATGTATGTATATAAAATATGGAGAGGAGTAAAGCGAAATTTCGAGTAGGCAGCGTCTATGTAAGTCTCCAAAAAAAATTAATCATTGTGAAATTTTGAAATCTGAATGAATCTGATCTGAATGAAATTTGGCACCGAAATTATAGTCTGGAATAGCACACAGGCTCCTTATTATCCCGGGAAAATATATTATAGCGAGACTTTTAAACTGGAAAAACTTCCCACGGGCGGAGCCGCGACCAATATTATTATGAGGAGCTAAACTAAAGTTTGTATGTAGTAAATAATATTTCAAGCAGAAACATTTAAACTATATTTACAATGAGTTATTAATTATATTCATTAAAATTCATCATTATCTGCCACATGAAATGCACAACATAAGCCTGCCCCAAAGATTCCCAGAAAATGCCTTCGACATAATTTATACATAAAATGCTTCTGGGATTAAAACTACTGCAGGTTAATACCGTACTATTAAATTAAATTAATACCACGCCTAATGCATTAGTTTCCAGTTTGATTTAGTAATGAGCACGGGTAATGAGTGACAAGCTGCCTTTTATTCCCAAAACATTTACATTTCTCATTTGGTAAAACCAAAGTTTTGGTCTAGAGGAATGATAATGATGTATATCAAGCTAAATATAGTCGACAGATTTTGACGAGCCTATACCGGTTTATTCTGATGAATAGGTATGAAACTGGTATTATTACAGATGAGTCGCCCGAATCGTTATTAAGAACAGGATGATATTAGTTGCAGCTTTCAACACGGAACACAACAATTTTACATATTCATTTGAGGACAGATACTTAACGTGTAAAAAATAAAAATAGACAAAACATTATACAATATTATTATTAGATTACATTAACATAATATTCAGACGGCCCCTACAGTCGAGAGATATAAATTCTTTCAGGCAATACAGCTAAAGACTTTAATAAACCCTTCGCCCCTAATCTACATTGCACTGAGAGTTGTTTGTCAAAGCGGTTTATTCTTTACCATTTTACCTTTACCCAACCACAATAAAACATGTTGTTATTGTGTATGAAAAGGCACTACGTTAGCGGGAACGAGCCATGTAGCCTCATTATATTATAGTGTTTTGCGATACTGGACTCTATGGCACGGTTATAAAAGCTAAAGTGACGTCGCAGATGTTATTAATTTCAATAATAAGTACATGATATAGTTAGGGACCCGAGAAGGAATATTGAGGCGGAGGCTGTTCCGCCGAATAGTTTGAGGCTTTTGGCTTTGTGTAAGGCGTATTGCTTCCGCTTTTCCGGTGATGGTTATCCATGCTTGAGCTAAGGTAAATTTCAATGCTTACTATTGGGTAAAAATATAAAATTTTTATATTTTATTTCTGTATACTTATAGGCAATTATAACTAAAATATATAGCGTTTGTGACTATATACGTAGCTGAACATATTTTAAATTTAATATCATCTTGTACGTACAGCCTGTACTGTGCTGGGCGGTTCTATAAAGATTTGAGTTCTGTTATTACATATTATCGGTATCCTTTGATGTCTGGTCATGATTTCTGAGAAATTCAAATATAATTCCGCTAAGTGTGCCGGACCAGGAATTCCAAATTAAGATCCCTTGTTCCACGTCTGTCCCATAAGACCGCTTGCGCTTGCAGAGTAGACTCAACTCGGCATTTAGAATAATAAAAAATAAGTTAAAAAACTAAAACCCGACCACGGAAAGAATAACTGAAAAACATTAAACAAGAGAATATTCCTATTTGAAATCATAGTCTAAAACAAGTATGCTGATGTCTAGAATATAACTAAATCATAGTCGCATGCCGCTGTATTTGCCAGCTGGAGTAAGTACATAATTTATTGGATAAAGCCTACAGAATTTTCTAACTATTTACTAATATTTATTTCTTAATATAACGGCATACGACTACGGTTTAGTTATATTCTAGACATCAGCATACTTGTTTTAGACTATGATTTCATATAGGAATATTTTCTTGTTTAATATTTTTCGGCTATTCTTTCCGTGGTCGGGTTTTAGTTTTTTAACTTATTTTTTATGTCACACTTTTTAGTATTTCGTGAACAGTAAAACATTTTTTATGTTAAGTGTTGTTCTATAAAATACTTTGGCACTTAAATAACTAAATTGAGAAAATTGTCTGAAATAAAATTCCTTTCTCCCTAAGATGGGCTTAAGACTGTTCAGCTTGATTATCTCGTAGGTAATACTCCATTCTATAAAGCATGGCTATGTAGCTGTGTGCGTATGCTAGTCATAGCTTGAAAAAATAAGCAATAATTATAATTAAATAATATTCTTCTTCTTCTTTTAAATTATAGCTTCCACCGATTATCTATCGGCGATTTCGCCAATGTCAAGTAGTAATAGCAGATACAAAACAATAAATATAAATTCTTAGAAATAAAAAGTAGTCGCCATATCGAAAAACGAAACACGACCATTAAATAATATGTACATGTACATACAGAAATAATACAATGTAACTCTGACAGTCGGGACAGATGAAATTAATGTGTTTAGAAAAAGGTAGAGTTATTATCCATTCTGTCAAAGTGTCAGTACTCTTGTTTTACCTAATAAATAATTTATTACAATGGAGTAAGATACATTGTACGGTACAACCGCACATGCACTGGCACCGACGCCTACGCAGCAGCATCAGATGCAGAATCAGTCTGTGAGTGTTGTGAATGAAAGTGGTCAGTGTTTTAGTGTAAAAGCAGAGCAAAGTGGTCAGTGTTCAAGTGTAAAAGCAGAGTCAAGTGATCCGTGTTCAAGTGTTAAAGCTGAGCTTAGTGATCAGTGTGCAAACAGTGTTGGTAGGGCAAAAGGACCCAAAATAAAGTCCATCTATCAGGCCACCTCGCCGATACTTGGCAAATTTAGTTTTAGTGTCATCGAGGAATGATTGTCAGGTCTTTGATGTTATCACTTAGTCATAAGTTTTATTGTCTATCATCTTGTAACTAGCTTAGTTTCATCATCATATCAGGACCACTCCGCTGGTCTCTCGGCCGGGAGCATGTACGGTACCACCGCATATACACCTGCACACGCAAACGACCGACTCAGCATTCATCGCAACACGCATTCATTTGTAAAATACAATCAGTTCACCATCAAACCGCGTCCGCATCGCACATTTATCATTAGCATTAGCATTAGCATTAGTGAACTCAATATATTATATCAGCTATTTGAAACAGTCTACATTGTTTCATTTACTCTTAAAAGGTGTACGACTAAAATCATACATATTTTTGGTCCTTCGAGACGGATTTGTTGTGCGATTGGCACTGCGTCATTTTCCCTAATTATTACGCTATATATATTTCAGATTTAGCAAACCATTATGTTATTATGATTTTTTTATAAAATTAAATAAAAAGGAAATATTTGGCTAAAGAAAAATCTGTGGATAAGAATATATACTACTTTAATTGTTCTATACAACGTATATGATTTCATTGAATCACACTTTCAATATTTAGCTTAAATACAAATACCATTCTTCTTTTACGTATAATTGGAAAACAAACAAAAATATTGGAAAAATGTATAGCCTATAACCATCGCACAATAAATACGAACCGATAGACACCTCACTTGTCAAAATCGCTTCAGTAGGAGCGACGCTAGAGTGAAACATAAAATGGATACATACAAACATACATACATACATAGAGTGCTAAACCTATTACCCTTCCCGGCTTCGCGGTAGTCGGGTAAAAATGCAGCTTGGACAAATATTCCCCAATTAATCATAACTCCTCACATACTGCCTCTCCCGAGGCGGATAAACACGTGTATCGGGTTATTGTCAACCGAACACGACGTAGTCGCTCATTACAGTTCAAAATTCCTATCTCAGCACAGATAATTTCTAAAGATTCCTTTGGCGTGAGCGAAGATGGGAATAAAATTTATTACTTATGTACACTGGTTGTCAAAGTAGGTTGTGCTAAATCATGAAAATAGTTTAGTAAAGCCAGTATTAATGCGAAGGTTTAAAAAATACTCCTTCGAGCGGGATTTGAATCAGCGACCTACCGATTAGTAACCTGTAAAGTCCACCGCTCAAATGAGCTATTGAAAGTAGTAATTAATTTCAAATTACAGGCCGACTTGATGCGAACTCATGTTAACAACGCTTTTGTTCCATAGTTCATCCATACTTCTTACTTATAATGTGTATTACTAATGCTAAAGTAACTTTACCTGTCTATCTGTTATGCTGTCACGGCTGAACCACTGAACCGATTTCGATGGAATTTGGTATGGAAACATTCGAGATGAGACCCTGGGAAGGTCATAGGCTATTTTTTATTCCGGGGAAATATATAGTGGGACTTTTATTCCGGAAAAATTTTACGCGGGTGGGGGCTCGAACAAAATAATACAATAAAATGCTTGGTTATTGTCGTTACTATGAGCTGTAGTTAACATTAGGCGTTTACATCTTGTAATACAATATCATTAAAAAAAATATATATCTGTATCCGCCCGGGTAGCGACCACCGCATACGAGGTGCAAAATCCGCCATAGCAGCCAACGCAAGTGCGTAATATTCGGGGATTAGTCTGTATGTATTCGATTTCAAACAGGTCGCCATTGTTGTGTCAACTTGCGAGGGATAATAATCGTCATGAGACGACACTCTATGTGGACTCTACTCCATTTACCATGAGGTGCAGAGGAGCCATTATGCTGTTCATATAAAATACCGTATTGTAATAAAATTCCTTTTTTATAACTCTTTTATATCAAGGTCTGTAGCCAGGATCCTTTTCTACAAGTGTTAACGCCAATAGAATTAAAAAAAAGGATGGGAATGACGTATCCTTGCGCTAGACTCGTCAATAAGATATGTCATTCGCATACATTATGCTGTATTCTATTGAAGTTAACGCTTGTAGAAAAGCATTTCTTCTTCATTCTCTTCAAGCTTGTACAGGCTCTGGTAATGCATTAAATACGATAGATGTCTGATTTCTCCCTGTCGCAAGTTTGGGAACCGTTGCCGTAGCGACAGCGAGTCTAGCGTAGCACATCCAATGTAATAAAACTGGGGGTAATAGTTGCGCCTTTGATTCATCTGTTTGAGAGGTTTTCGGTGGCGTATTTGATTATCGAAGTCTATCGATCTCGGGTATACTTGTTGATGCTTGATTTGTGGATATCTCTCACGAAGGATTAGGTGGAAGACTGGATTCCTGTTTCAGTATCACATACAGCTCTGTCGATTGTGTTTCCTTGTTTAAAGCAAGAGTTTTGATCTCTGTCTAATGAATACTATACATTTGAGAAAACCCTAGGGAGAGCGAGCCGCGAGAGACTCGTAAAGTCTAAATAAGTATGACCGCAATATATACATATGTATTTCTGCAGTAACATTGTACTAGTTTTGGAGGATGTTGTAGCCAGTGTAATTACTGGGCATAGCGATATTTAACATCGTCTCAGGGCAGCGAGGGTCATAAAGTATAACACGAGCCAGTCGATACTTGGCGACTGGCAAGTATCGGCATCATACGTTGCAATACTTGTCGGCAGACCGCGACATATAACAGAGCTCTACACTGGAAAGCAAAGTAGATCCTACCATGATTATATCTGCACCACCTTAAGGTTGGCTGGTAGAGAATGCTTACGGCATTAAGTCCGCCTGTACATTAGATGTATAAAGTGCAAATAAATAAATAAATAAAATCAGTGCTTTCCAAAGAGAAAATAGTAAACGAGCTATAAACTTTTGTCTACAACGTCAAACAACCGGCTTCATTTACCATTTGAAAAACTTTAAAAGCCGGCCGCCATCATTTGGGGTAGAATTAATTTACGTTTTTATATGCCTTGGGAACGCAGAGGGCCCAAAACGATCATATTTTAGTGCTAAATACGCCACCAGTGATAAAATGCGTGAGTATGTGCGTTTATATTCGCCACCAAAAAAGAGCCTTGTCAGTGCCGCGAAATAAAAAATATACCAACAGTAGTTACATTTCCAGGTCGAATTTCACACGAAGGTGCGGAGAGACATCAATTTGTCCCTACATCCCACCATTAATCAAGACGCCGGAGTTTTTCGCGCCCCGGCTCGATTACAAGGCGAGCGTCGTATTATTTATCATTTTTCACACTAACGCACCACGTTGCGTTTTACGCTGTTAGAATGCATTAGGTGAGCACTTGGCCCCGAAATGTATGCTGCCGGTGTTAAATTCGTCTAACAAAATAAAGATAAGCTCAACACGTTCAGTTTTGTGTTGTATTATTGGGTGTTGCATAAAAAATGTGTGCACATTGGCCAGTATTTTTATTGTAATGAAAATAGACAGAGGTTTAGCGTTTTTTAACTTATGGTGCCTACTGAGAGTGTTGCCTGCAGACTATGTGGTTTCACTTTTTTATTTTTTTGAAATCTATAATCAGTATTATGCTATAATATATTTTTATGACCGATTTCAGCAAAAAGAGATTATTCAATTCATCGTATTTTTAATGTTCGTTCGACGATATTTTTTTACTTTTAATCAGCTTTTTAAATTCAATTTCGTAAAGCTTCAAATTGATACCATTTTAATTTCATTGGTATGGACTATGGGATCATGGACTTTAAGAATGCAGAGAGGAATTCCTTAAAATCAAAAAGGGTTTTTCTCATTCTTTCTGTGTTAACTTCAGTAAAGCATCAATATTCTACCATAATTTGTAAAGAATATCTTTATTTCATCTTGAACATTTAAGATGCAGAATGGAACTTCTGAAAATCAAATAGGATTTTGACGATTATTTTTCTGTTGGGTTCATTAATGCATAAACATGCTACTAAATATATTGTTTTATGACCTTGAATTCAAATTGCCAGCTAAGCTAAGTAAAATTGCCATTTTTAAGTAACTTAGATACTCGCGTTTTATTTGATTTCATGTTTTTTGGATAGCCATCAACATTTTGGTTTCTAAAATTTGGTGCTTAACTAATCCGCTTATTGCTCTAGTGGGAGTTGTTGAAAGGTGTAGTTTGTGCATACAAATGTAGCTGTATTTTATTTTTTATTTTTGCTACACTGTATCATAATACAAAGTGCTCACTCTGTCTATATTTGGTGCTGTTGGAAATTCAAAAATATTTTCGTATTTCGTTGTTGAGATGTAGTCTAAAATGCTTCATTATTTATTTTGTTTTTTAGTAGTGCTTCCATGAAACATTTGTATGAGGAATAAATTCGTTTCAAAGGACTACTGAAGAAGGAGTTACTGAAGTCAGATCTACTTCATGAATGATTGGTTATTTAAACAATTTATTTTACTACACACACATGTAAAACAAAATATTTTTTAAAAGTACAGTTAACTATTACTATACATTGGATGTACTTGTGTGGTGGAAGAATTATCAGCACAATATAAACTGCTATATAGTTCTGATTTTCTGCTGCACAAATGTAATTTGTTGGTATCGTGTCAAATGCCAGCTTACTTAGACGGCTATCCGTGTTCGTCTAATTTCGATCGACAGGGCGTGCAGCAAACATTTGGTAACACCAATTGTACGATATTGGAAATAGTGCTCGGTGTAGCGATATGGTCACCTATGTATCACGTGGAGCGGAAATAAGCTCGGCGGCCCATGGACGCTCTATACATGTACAAGTCGCAAAAATATATATTCTCGCCCACCTTAATGTGACATATAAGTTGCTTGCGCGTCGTCTGTCAGCAACACGCAACTCACAACTACTGTAAACGATAAGAGATACTTGCTGTTTCCTTTACACATATCTGAAACGATTGCACCTGCAAGAGATAATAATATGAAAAATGGGCGTTTTATGTTGAGAAAGTGTACTAGCACCAAATTGGGTAATTGTACAGTCAGCCACATAAGTGGCTGAACAAATTCAAAATTCAATTCGCCTTTACGCGGTATGTTTAATTGAAATGTTTTTTTCTTTGTGCGAAGTAAAGTTAATCCCTTTTGTTTCATTTTCGTGAAAAGAAAACTAAAATTTATAAGAACACAAAAGTGTAGAGACTATTTGTAGTTTTGTATTTGTTCAGCTACTTATGTGGCTGACTGTACCTCTATTATTATTTCTATGTAGACCAGTAAAATCTAGAACGGTGTCCCTTGTTACTCACCACTGAACACACAGTCCTGACGTTAGGCATAACACGACGCGACAGACACAATGGGACATTGGTGTAAACTATGGCACTTGACTTTTTATCAAATGTGGTTATGACTGTCTAGATACTAGAACCTGATATTTAGTACTAAAAGATTCAACGAGACATTTTTGACGGATGTCAAAATTAGCCTTGTTTATCAGTTTTTTTTTACAGAGAGACAGTGCGGCGATCTATATCATCGTTTGGACACAAATCATCGTGAAGGCGATCGCTCTGACAAGAACGAAGCGCAGGGTCTGTTTTTACCAGGTGACCTAACGCTCGTCTTTCGTTTCGTCGTTCGTTTTTTATACTTTGGTACACATACATGGCACATGCACAAACAAAATCAACAACCAACGTTAATATAAATTTACCGTGTCGTAAAATGTGCTCCCTCTCTGGCATAATAGTGAAGTCACATAAAAGAAGAAACCAATCAAGTAAGCTTTCAATAGATGTGGCCATGGCACCCGGTTAAGATACCTTTAATGGTTTACGGAATGTTTGAAAACAGTTTTTTGTTTATTTTGACCTACCTAAAGGGCAAGCCGGTTATACATACAAATAACGACCTAAAAGGCTTGGTTAGACAAATAACGACACAAATATATCGGTCATAAGCGCCACGATTATAAACAACATTGCCAATTATGCGCTGCACTTAATTATTTTTTATCTGCATGACGGGAGGAGCACGGCACTTGATGAAGCGAACAGCTGCGTTATAATGTAATGGCTTAAAGCGTTTCAGTGCTGCTTTCCTTTAGTTTTATTCTCGCTCTACAACTTTCTTTTCATACTTTCCTTCATTTAGTATATTCTTATTGTCTTTTTAATTAATTACATAATAAAATAAAATATAATAAAAATGATATTATTTTAGTTACCAATAATGCTCTCACAATTGTTTTGAGGATATATTAACAATGTAGAAAGCTTACCATCGCGTATCCCCCTTGGTCGCTAGTCCTCTGTCATATAAAAAATCATAAGTTACCACACTCGTTAACACAACATTTTACAGGTTCGAGAGTGAAAAAAAAAGTTAACATCTCGAGTTAACTTGTTTGTATCAATTCAATTAGTTTCCCTGATTGGGACATTTGTCATCTTTGTTAATGGTAATTTAAATCCCGAGTTTGACATGAGTCCGAGCTAGAATTAGATGCGGTCCTACGATATAAAAATTTAAGTGGCGTGGATTCTTGACTGCCTCGGTGGCGTAGTTGTATTATGGTTCGACTCCAATTTTGAGGTCTCGGATTCGATCCGCGGTTCACGCAACGTGATATTGAGTTTTTCTATACAGTATCAGCTCGGAGTCTGAAATTTGTGCCCGATTTGGCGATAGGCTTGCCCCCTATCACATCATGGAACGGAATAACGGCGAAAAGTGGGTGCAATAGTTGCGTCTCTGTCTACCCCTTCGGGCATAAAAGGCGTGATTGTGTGTGTGTGTGTGTGTATGTGTGTATTTATGTGGGTTCTTGCCTTGCATAACACAGTATTTTAAAAGCTAGGGGGCGAGTCCAGATCCTCAAAATGTCAGCGGACAGTGGCGTAGCGTGGTTTATTGTAAACTAAGGGGGGGATCCGGACCACCGGAACCTCCGCCCTTACATACACCCATGGTAATAACTAATTACATCCTTATAGGTTTTCAATAAATAAAACATAATTTCAATTGAAACAACAACAAAAAATTGCACACCCCTACGCAAAAAGACGATATAAAAATTCTAATTTCAAAAAAAGAAAACTCGCTCACTCGCACCTAGCTAAAACTGGCCAGTGAACGTGGACCTGTTGATTTTTGTTACCAGTTCCCCGCGCACATTTGATTGGACCATCACGGCGGGGGAGGGGAGCTCATGTAAACTTGGGGGAGCGCTACTTAAGGCACGTGCCGCGAGTTAACCTGCGCACAAGTTGGTGAATCAATCAACGTGGTAACTCTGCCCGGCAATCATTTGAGCCTGGCTTGTGCGCATGCGTCTACACTAGGGACGCGCTACTCGATAGCCCCCCGCGCCCTCTAATTGAGTTTTTATCCACGCGTTTACTGCCTCCATCGTTGCCTTGAGGTATATTGGATTATTATTAAAACGGTGGATTTTATCCAATTCGTTTTTAATACTTTTAGAACGTCGTTTCAAATAATTACAATGGGATAATCAGCTTCTTATTTATAACGCGGAGTTTTTAGAAGCAATTTGAATATTACGCTAAATTGTGTGAATAAATAAAGCTTCTAAAGATCCCCGAAAATAATTACACAATAATCAAAATCTCGACGCATAATGACATTGCGTTTTATTCGGTACGCAAAGGTCTTAGGTCTTACGATTAACAATAGAAATCACAATGTAACTTCGCTTAATGATATAGAAACACACAAACAAAGTTTTATCGATAAGGGCACAATGTCAAGTTTATCGACAGTGGCGTCCCTGGCGCCGCCCGCCGCGAGGTTCGAGAATCCCGCGTAAACGTCCGTTAAGCAGTTACCGCGCGCAACCGGTGTGCATCGCACGTCCATATGCCGCCCGCTACCGCACAACTTTCTAACGAAGGTAAGTCACAAACTTATATTATTTCACGATGTGATTTACGAACTGCATAATTCAAAAAAGTATAAATAAAGTGTTATTGGGTTTCGTACGGGATATAACTTGCCCGGGAAAGGTCTCGGCGAGCGTGACGGTCGCGACTGTTTACGTTTGGAGTTTTTCGGCGGCCCGGCGTCTTTGAATTTGGAACCTCTAGAGAAAATGTGAAAGAAAAATGTGTATTTTCTCTTGTTTGTTTAAAATATGTTATTATAAAGTAACTGGTTGGATAAAGAAAAATAGTAAAATCAAACACAATTATGCAGTGTAAATACTCAAAGAGTGTTTATTAGTTTTTCATTCAAAATTCGGACTTTATAACGTTACAATTATATATCAATGGTTATAAGTTACAACACAGAGTTCTAAAATTATATATAGAGCGGACATTGGGAAAATTTTCATACAATTTTTTGAGCCTCAATTTTTTTGAGCCTGATCGTCAGTAACTCAATCTATCGTGAAATAGCAAAACACTTATGTAAAATGCATTCGAACATACTTTGACATGATCGTAATGCGCAAATTGACATATTTCCTTCCAAAATATTCCTTTCTTTACAAAATTTTCGCATACCGAGACGTCTTACCATGTGGATGTGTCAGAGATATGACAGCGACTTATTACCAACTAGCTTTTGCCCGCGGCTCCGCCCGCCTTAAAAAGTTTTTCCGGGATAAAAGTCCCGCTTTATATTTTCCCGGGATAAAAAGTAGCCTATGTGTTAATCCAGGACATGATCTACCCGTGTGCCAAATTTCATCGAAATCCGTTTAGTAGTTTTTGCGTGAAAGAGGAACAAACATCCATACATCCAAACATCCCGACATTCTTACAAACTTTCGCCTTTATAATATTAGTAGGATTGGTAATAATTTTCTGACGAAAAATTTGGGTCTGTTGACCGGTCTATAACTAACTATAGTCTTTAGGTTACGATGATTATAATTTATGAACATGAAATATTTTAGAGAAATATGTAATTTGATCTACATTATTCTAACAAATTTAAATTGTTGAGTTTAATATTCACGATCGTGTTTATATTAATTACTCCTTAACAACTTAGCGTAATATCTCTTATAGGCACTTCAACATAATTACTGATAAAGTTATCTACAATAATTAACTTTAAGTAAATATTGTTTTATCTCTCGTATATCATGTAATTATTTCTTTTTATTTTAAACTTTCCTGTTTCTACATTTTTATGTTTAAAAAAACATGAATGCATATAAAAATATAATAAAGTGAATTACCCTCTGATCATCATCATCATCATCAGCCTTTATCAGTCCACTGCTGGACATAGGCCTCCCGTAATGAGCGCCATAGCGCCCTGTCTTCAGCTTGCCGCATCCAGCATCTGCCTGCAGTCTTTCGCAGATCGTTATCCCCCCTGGCCGGGCGTCCTACACTACGTTTGCCCAGTCGCGGTCTCCACTCAAGAACACGTTTACCCCAGTGGTTGTCGGTTCTTCGCCAGATATGGCCAGCCCACTGCCACTTCAGCTTACTAATCCTCCGATGGCGAGGCTCAAGACCCAAGCCATCGATGGTCAGGGATTCAAAGTGAGGAATCTCCTCACAATGCGTGCTGAATCCAGAAGAACTGCGCTCTGCATTTGGTTCTTGACCCAACGACCAATTGAGGGCCATGTAATTTATTATTTTGTTGCATTGGTTTGTTAATAAAATCAGTATTTATTTATTTATAATAATAGACAACAAACAGTTAAACAATATGTATTAAATCTTATAAAATACATGTTAATGGTACAAATAATAAATGTGTAACCCAAACATTATCCTCAAATTAGTTTTAAGACAAATTGTCGATTGATAACTGATAGTATTATCCCAAGAGGTAACAACAAGTTGAACATCAAATATCCACATATGTTATGGTTGCTTATTAAGCCTTGCTCCTAAGTATTGAATGATAATTTCACGATTATATCATTGGTTTTTAATTTTGGTGGTTCCTATTACCCAACTCATATAAAATAGGGTATTATTTTTCGGAGATGTATATGGTGTAGTTAACTTCTTTAGCGTTCCGTGTAAACTGGAAGAGTACATTTTAGATGGAAACAACCCAGGACAGGTCCTTAAATAATATACTAAGAGATGTTGAGCTGTATAAGTCAAAACTATATTGCAGTTCTACTGAAACAATTTACTGTTGGACGTTGGTATTGTAGTATGATTGCAGACATATTTTCTTTTAGTTGGATACCTTTTTATAGTAAAAGGGCTACCGTGAAACTGGGTTACTTAATAGTAAGTGACCACAAGCCATAAGCATTCACAATACTAGAGGAATCATCCATGTAGAGCCTTTCAATTAGGAATGGGTTCCTCCTTGAAGGTCCCTAAATCGTATACAAAATATACTTTCAAAATAAATAGAAGTTTTGTACATTGAAATGTTGGAAATAAAGCCAGTTTTCCAATATTCCGCTATTGTCCTTCATTTATCACAAGGTCATATCTGAAGCCAAGATTTAAGATCGATAGACTCAGCATACATGCTATAAAATATCAGAGAGTATTTCTTTGTTTATAATATTATCTCGGAGCCATCATAAGAGGCAACATTTTGTTTTGTCGTTAGCGTAAGGTCTTTTTACCCGACTGCGAAAGACGGAGGGTTATGTTTTTCGAGTGCATGTATGTATGCATATTGCTTTACCACACCCTAAAGCCTAAACGGCTTGTCGTATTTTTATGTGAGTGGTCTCAATAGATTCGTCTTAGTCGTGAGAGTGACACTGGGTACATCAAAATTAAAAAATAAAACAAAATTAAAGATTCTTGGTGGTAAAAAGTAATCTCAAAAAAAAAAATGTTTTCAAAATACATCGAGGGTGGAAGGTATCAAAATAAAGAATTTTAACGTTGATTACGAATGTATTGGAACGAAGTTCCTTGTCGCGCGTTGTGAAAGGGAGCTAGACAGAAAAAATTCTCACGAAAAGTTGAACGACACTTTTATACTTGCCCTGTGAAACCAGCCAGTAACAATAAAGAACTGGCCGTAAAAGTGACATTCGAAATTTAAATAAAAAAAGACATTTTAAATGCTTTTTAGTGTAGTTTTTGAACGAATAAAATATGTAAGAAATTTCAATAAAAAAAGACAATTTATATGCTTTTTAGAGTAGTTTTTTTTTTCGTTAGTTGTATGTTAATTTTAATGTCAATGCTTGCTTAGGTGATGATCGTCATTCGATGACATATCTATTGTGTAGGTAAGGTAGTTAATGTTTTCATTGATGTGGTAACGTTTTAATGAAATATACAATTATTATTATAACTTAAAAGAAATAAAATTTTATTCACTAATTAATCGAAAAGAACTTCGTTCCATCCGGGTATCGCTTGACACCTCTCAAGTTTTATGTATTGGAATTTGGAATAGGAAATGCAAATAAAGGTGCTAGAAAGATGGAAATAAAAAAATATTAAAAAAAGAACAAAAAACCCTATGCGGGTGGTCGTATTGCTTACCATCAGGCGAACGGCACACCGTTGAACAGCATTAATATTGTTTGTCAGTATTAATTCGAAATTATTTTTAGTCACCCATTTAGTTATTCAATTTTATTAGCGGTGTCATCTTTATAAGTTTGTATATGTTTGAGACTGACAGCATGTTACTGCGCTTTTCTTAGTAATTCATTATAAAAATTCATAAAAATTACATTCACTGCTCGGTTTATATAAAATAATCATCATATCACGGAATACATGTTTACAGGAGTTCGAGTCATCAGATGCTAATGTATAATCAATTTATAGACAACATTGATTCGCAGAATATGTTAAATACTACACGAGTTAATTCGTACATTCAGAAAACTGTACGTCCGATCTTTATGTTCTAAAAAACTCGCTCACGCATCGCCTGTCAGCGACATGAAACTTACAACTATAGTAGACAATAAGAGATGTCTATTCTTTTTTCTCTGTCTCCTTTGTTTCCGAAACAATCGTACCTGCTTGGTGAAATATGGAATATGAGCATTTTATCTTGATAAAGTGTACTAACAACAAATTGGATGATTATACTTCAGGGAAATCATAATATTTGTTTGTTTGTAAGTGGTCATCTGTAGCCCTCGATCCCAGTACATCATTGGAAATGACCAATTCTAATAAAAGACTATGTTATGAGTACTATAGTCAATTATATAAAACAATGTGTGTTCTTTTACCCGCCATGGACAAAGAACTGGCTTATATATTTATGTAGGTTATTAAAACGAGACCATCGAAAATTTGTGTATGGAATAAAGCCAGTTTTAGTCCGTTTCCAATCACGGGCTGTATTGTTTGGTTTTCAAATAGGCAGCAAGGTGATTTTTATAGTTTACGCATACATCCGAGTATTGTCTGCATGCATGCATTCTGAAATTATTTATTGTAAAAATTACAGGCCTGGCTAGTAAAGTTTCGTTGGCAGATATTTTGAACTATACTTTATTAAATAAAACTATTTAACAGACTTTTAGCATTTGAAAGAAGTTCTTATAATGTACTTTAGTAACAAAAAAGGCAAATTTACTATTACAAAATGTCTAAATTTGATTAATATATTTTGGCGAATTAATGAATTTACATATTTAAATACCTACATGTTTGTAATGAACACTCGGTAGGCGAGTCCGAGTCTGATTTGTCCGATTTTTTATATTTCGTGGTGTTTTTGACCGCCCCGTGACCATGCCGCAAAGTCTTAGTACCTACAGTAGTAAACTCAATTTCGCTTTTTTGTTACTTACGCGTTACGTTACGTTTTGATAGTTCTCTGGCGATTTGGTCTTTCTCCGCCTTTTTTTGATTTGAGACTGAGTGTACCAACTACCAATACAGCCTTGATTAATAACGCCGTCCCTCTTCCCATAAACACGCTTGTATAAACACTTTTATAAAGAATTTTAATTTCACTTTGAGCCGATTCATGTGAGTGTTAAGCCTCCCACATTATTTTGTACAAATGTGACCTGGAGCACGTTTAAAAAGGAAAATGAATAGGCATTTTCTTTTAAAAGTATGAGACACCTTTTATACATCGTAAAGGAAGTTAGGGAAATTTTATATGTGCATGATACCTATATTGAGAGTGGAAACTGTTCTTAGTAGTCTCTGGTTCGAGTCTTGGTAATGGCACTACAGTAAAACCGTGATAATCTGGATCATATAAAACTCTGACTAATCCGTATAGGGAGCGTGCACGAACTATAGAGGCAGCACAAAAAAAAGAATATTGTCTAAAAGGAAACGTTTTAGAACAGTAATTTATTTATTATCAAATCAAATCATTTTATTTGCTGAATACAGGTTACATGCATGTTACAGATGTTATGTAGTGATAAAAAGTCTCACCGTATTCAACCCTTAGGTACTGAGCATGCAAAGGAGTGAGCCAGAGATATTTAATACAATCATTAGGTACTCTGTTAAGAAAGTCATACATCATACAATTCCATTATAATCTTGCTTGCGCATTCCGCAGTACTTACATATTCTTTTAATATAGGTGACAAAAATGATAAAATATGTATTCTGGCTGAATATTATTGATAACCAGTGTGTCCAGAATAGGTATGCTTTTTTTACATTGGAGTTAGTTATTTAAGCAAAATTAGGAGGTTGTGTTCCCTTAATTACAGATTTTTTTTATTGAATGTGATGTTCCAAACATCTTTATTTTTATAAATTACGTAATGAGACATTTCCAAATGCTTTTCGAACTCATAACTACGTATGTTTTATACAGTTTTTAGTATTTTTGTCGATTTTCACACAACCATGGAATGTAAATATTTACGTACTATTCATGGGAAAATAATAAAATGTCAATGTGATCGGTTTATATTTATGTTTTGGAGCATCCAGATACACAGTAATGATGTCAAGCAGTGTTGCTTTACATTGGAGTGCTTCTGGACCTGAAAATCCAGTCAGTTAATAACCCATAATTACTAAAAAGTCCGCCGCGCTAGTTCATTCCGAGTCGTATTTAGAATCATTTGAGAGGATATCGAAGAACTCGACATCACCCATGGTTCAGAGATTGCACTACCTGAATACAAAAATAAATAGAAATCCTCGTCTTCGGATTAACGTCTAATCCTTTACATTGCCTACGTCAATTCAAAAGTACTGATGGAGAAATCTTTACCTCAGAAAGCTTTAACATCCAACTTCGCTAGTAAACGATGACCTTTACTCTGCAGTGGGAAACATCGCAAACTCACTTAGTAGTTCACCAACAAAGGCAGACGCGATGTTTTAAGTTTTTTGTTTATGGTAATGCTTGGGAAACTAGATAAAAGATTTGGGTAGTTTGGGATTAAGGCCTTTTGTGATTCGTTTAAATGTTATCTATGCGACTATTATAAAAATAAGTCTGTCTCGCCTTCACGACTAAACACAACACACTCAAGAGTAGTGCTTTGTTCAGCGTTAACAAAATATGATTACTAAATAGTCAAAAAGAAAATAGTGCCAACTCTTTGATGGAAAAAGCTTTCTAAACTGGTGTTGAAGTAAATTTTTGATGGAGTCGGGATAAAGTTTAATTGACTCAAATAAATTAATTCATTTCAAACAATTGAGCTGATATTGATTAAATTTCCTATTTATTTTATAATTATACTAGCTTTTGCCCACGGCTTCGCCCGCGTTAATAAGTTTTTCCGGGCTAAAAGTACATACATAAAAACCTCCCGTTGAATCACTCTATCCAACACATTTATTTGTATAAAGATTAATATTATGACGTTGATACAACTCTTAACAAATAAAGCATTAATTTCGACCAAATTTGATTACCATAAAAACGGTTCTAGAGAGTTTATTTTAAAAGATAGATACATATTGTCGCGGACTTTTTTTAGATCATTTCAAGAGGAATAATTCTTTCATACATATATTTTTGGTATCTTGAACCGTTTTCGCAGCGCACGCAATGGAAGCCCTCAAGGATGAATAATTTTCCCCGCATTTTTCACATTTTCCATTATTTCTTCGCTCCTAATAGTTGCATCGTGATGTTATATAGCCTATAGCCTTCCTCGATAAATGGTCTATTCAACACAAAAAGAATTTTTCAATTCGCACCAGTAGTTCCTGAGATTAGCGCGTTCAAACAAACAAACAAACAAACTCTTCAGCTTTATAATATTAGTATAGATTGCAGTACTAGATTATAATCGCAGCTCCACCTGCGTAAAAGGTTTGTTTTAAGAAGAAGAAATATAAAAGTCACGTATATCCTCCCCAAGATCTCAAACAATCTACATACCTATCAAATTTTATCGAGACCCGTTACGCGGTTCAGCCGTGAGAGCGTAACAGAGTGACCTTCACATTAACAAGTATGCATGTAGACTAATTTTTATTATTTGTATCAATCCCACGCGGGTGAAGCTATGAAAAAGCAAGTTAGGGAAATGTCATATCAAAATTAAATAGATACACAGTTCCAAACAAAGAATTAACCACTACAGTTCACTAAAGCTCTCGGTTTTCATTACAATATAAATTTCATAATACCAACGTTGTGGTTCAAAATTTAGAATTGACATATTGAATTAAGTACTTCCTAGCTGGATGCGAGCTTAAAGCCGCCTCCCCTAATTCGGTTACCCACGACAGAGCTTTTCATGCGTCGGATATTCGGATTAAGGGAAATTTACATTAGAACTTCAAGTTTCCACATACATAAGTAAATCGCGGCGAATAGGATTCAAGGTGCGAAAAGAAAATTAAATCTAGATCAAGACAAATGTTGCACATTTATCTCAGAAAAGAGTGCCTAAAGTTTGTGGCAAAAGATTTAATAAGGGTTAACCTTAGACAGATTAGGGCCTGTATCGTAAGTTTTAAATACATTTTATTTGACAGTTGACTTATTAAACATCTATCGTAGATAGTACTCTGACCATAGTCGAGACGCGTCTCTAGAATGGTTAACTCTTATAGAATACAAAAAAAAAGTGTGGATGAAATCCTCCTAGCCAGTTTCGGCCACGGCGGCCAATCTCAACGGAGATCAGCCAGGTACGCAGGAGATATTATAGTGCACAAGTGTGTGCGCAATACACAGGTGCACTCGCTATTCCTTCACTCTCATAGTCCGGTGAGACGGCAATCCGACATGACCGGAGAGAGATCAAGCGCAGGACCAACGGCTTTACGTGCTTTCCGAGGCACGGGGGTATCACACCGCCAACTTCCTGACTCCGAGCTGCGACTGAGTAAATTTTTAAGATGAAAATACCCAGTCACAATTTTTTTGGCTCGACCCGGGATTCGAACCCAGGACCTCAGCGCGCAAATCGTAATGCGTACGCAATACCACTATGCCACCGAGGCAGTCAAAAAAAAAGTGTGGATACAACATTGTCAAACGTTTTTTTAAATTCTATAGGCACTGACGATTGCAGAAAGGCGTCTCGGCTACAGCTCTCATTTCATTACTCTTTATTTGGAAACGTAATTATATTAGTGTTTATTTTGTATTTGGTTCGCTCATACATTTAATATTTATGTGACGAGTAGCATTTATTCATAAGTAGTGAAACAGGGTGATAGTCTATTGACTTTCTGAAATTATAATTCACTTGTCTGCGAATTTGTTTTAATTCTCTTAAAATAATAGAAAACTGTACTCATATAATATATACCACGTCACATTTATCATATTTAGATGATATAGTATTTGAAATTTGAATACGAAAAAGAACAAAACAAATATTTTATAAAATGAATGAGAATTATTTCAGAATATTTAGTAAAGTTCTATAGAGTCTATAACTATTGAAATACAACATTAAGGTATACCTAAAGAAAACAATAGTAAAATTTTCTTTAAAAAAGGCTGCGTTTTGTTGGTTTTCGTTTATGATTTTTGACTTCATCTCTGTCTATCATCCAGCAACAGTCCGCCGTCAAATTAACGTTCCAACGCCCTTCTTCTTTCTTTATGTCCTGATGAAACCGTTCACCTTGTTCTTCACTGTAGTCGCCTAGATTTTTTGGGAAACAATCAATGTGAGAATACAAAAAATGCATTTTCAGGCTCACATTACAGCCTACATTTTTATAGGCATTTAACATTTTCTGGACAATATTTTTTATACTCAGGATATTTTGTGTTGCTTTTCTAGGTAATACAAAAGATCTAGTCTATTTTCGTATATGAGATAAGATATTCGTATAAGATACGTTAAAACAAAATTTATGTTGGTTATATACGGACCAACATCTACATGTTTGTAATAAATCTATTGAAAAACTTTTTCGTAGCAGACCTGTGTAATACGTAGAATATACAATTGTTGACAAAATTAAATTCAATGACTGATAAAATAAACATTTTTAAACGTAAGAAACGTTGTAGGAATGTGCAATATACAATGTCTAACTGAAGGGAGATGTGAATAAAAATGCCTGCATTATCATTAAAAAATAATACTACTTATATAAAAGGTATCAAAGAATTATGGCCGTAATGCTCATTAAAATTTATTGAAACATTCAACATTTTCAAAAAGAGCAATGATGCACGCATAACTGAGTTATTAGCACTCGTCGAATATTTCATATTGTAAAAGAGATATCCTTTGATTTCGGTATCGGTATAAAATAATATTTAATAACAAATATTGAATTACCAGACGTTGAATTTCGAGCAAATTTTCGAATAAACAAAACATTATTTGAAAATTTGTACACTGTATGGAAACCATATTATTATCTAATCGTCCCCAAAAGAAAAAGTGAAATTCTACCTAAATTTACAGCTAGTACTTAGATCTGTCTGTATCATAATTAATCATTAACGTAATCTAAATATTTCAAATCAATAATCTGAGTAACAAGTACCAAGTACCAGCTGCTAAATTAAATTTCGTGTTTTAACGTTTAGATATTAGTGGCGTTGTCCTTTTACGCCTACGGGAGTTACCAGCGGCTAGTTGGAGGTACTAAGGGGCTCATTATGTCCCTACAGTCGGTATCGCGGTGTATAAAGCAGTTGACTTCATGCGCACTTTTTAAAAGCCCTTTTGCCATGTCCACCAAAGGTTCAATTTGCATTTGTAAGTTGGCGTAAACATTTTTCATGTACCCTATATAAAAACCATTTTTAGGCTATATGTACCTCCGCCTTTCTAAATCTAAAAACTGACGCATAATGAATTTCACAACTAAATACTTTTGCAAATTTCTTAACTAATTTTAACTAAATAAAAACAAAATTAAATGGATATCGGTTTCAAAAAGAAAAGTTTTTTCTACGCTTAATGTTAAGTTAAGTTATAAATGAAAACAAAAACTAACACAACTAAGGCCAGTTTTGACCGCAAAGTCCTGTTACCAAAGCGCCAAATAATGAAAAGCATCAAGCTACTTACCTTGTAACTTTATTTGAACTGTGTGTAATGGAGAATGCAAATAAAATTGGGAGGAAAACAACAAAATCAAGCAATAATTTTAGTTCCCTCTTATATTTGACGTTTAAAAAAACAGTCTATGGCAAAGGACTCATAGCATACGGCCTCAGACTTTCAAATAAATTCATTTTAATATACATTCTTTAATGGAAACGTACGTGAAATTATTAAATATTGAAACAGAAATGAATTTTACTTATGGATAAAGGATTTCAAGCGGTAATTGCTAAGATTTTTGTCTTTAATGTTTGTTTTACTGATTACTTCGAAGCTTCGGATATCTCTAATGTAAGCTAACTTAATTTTAAAGACGATCTGTTACCCAATGCCAATGCAATTCTTATTTTAATCCAATTACAATAAATTGCGTTTCAAGAGTACGAAATCATGTAACATACAAAGTGAAATTGGAATTAGATTGAGTCGGGAGTAACCCCACAGGACTCAATCATTACATTATATTGTGTTGACAGACATTATATACGTAAAATGAGATAATCGATGGCAATATTGAAGCGGCTTTTTGCAACTGATGTGTCGCTGGATGAGGCAGTTAATCTCCTGATAAAAAGAACCGCAAACATCTCGCTTGCAACTAAAGTGCAATCTGCAATCTGTTGTTCTGTGAATAAATCATTTAGTTTCATTACACAGTAATTAAGCTGACAACCTCCAACTAACACACATTCTAACTACTCGATGATTACGGTATGCTTATAAATCTAGTAGGCTATGTGAGATTATTAGCTTGGACAGTAATTAAATGATTCCATCAAGCGTCGCTTATCTTGGTCTTACCTACGTAACATCAAAGCTTGTACGCTGCACTGCCTTAAATAGAATACTTACTAATATCACACTAGCGCCATCTTGTTAATTGGTGAGTTGGATAGGCTGGAGCACACGTCTATGACTGGGCTTTGTGACCTGTATGATGTGCGTGCTGAGTTGCCTCCCAGATTCACAATTAGTATAATATGAAATTATGTTCAGCATTGCATAAAATTTATGGCAATTCTATTGGGCGCCTAAGAAGCCTAGCGCCATTATTTTTGCGTACCTCTAATGCTGTTGTGGTGTATCTTTTGATGTTATCGAATGTCTTTAGAATTCCTATAATTTGGAGCATAGACAACAATTAAAAGTGGCCTCCGTATAAAATCGAAATAGTTTTTTTTATTACTACCAAAATATTATGCATGGTTTCATTTTTGTTGTAAGTACTTAAAAAATAACTTAAGCGACATTTTATAAACACGCTTTTATTAGCTTTTTTTACAATAAAAAAACATTTACACTATTCTAAATTCAAATTTATTATAATCTATTTTCTATTTTTTAGTTGGATTTTTTATAAAGCGTGTATTTATAGTTTTTATTTGTTATAATTTTATTAATAAAATTTATCCCTTACCCCTTTTTTAACTTCTCAATATTCCGAGTTTGACAGTTCCATTTCAAAATTCTTATTAGAACCATATCGGTCGGCGCCTAAAGACGACTTCCACTTAATGATAAGTGACGACTTGTTCCCCGGGGAACACCCGAATATTGATGAGCTAAATACATTAAAATATATATTTTGTTGTGCTGCTTATGGTTTCTATCTAGTCTTCTAGAGTTGACTATCAATTCACTGAGAAAAGAAAAATCTACATAGTCCTTTCGAATTTAGTTAAAACCAGGAAAGTTGTGATTCGTGGCAATCCTGCAGGGCAAACGGTAGGTGTTAACGGATTGTTTGTACCATTTGCAGATGCGCAAACAGCTGGATTGTGCCGTTTGGATTATTACTTATTGATACGTTAAATCCCCGGTTTAACAGGACAGCTAACTATGCCAATCAATTGTACGTCTTTCCGCGTCGTTCCCTAAAGGCTTTTGATAGTATATTTTGCGCAACTTTTAAAGATAATAAAAAGAGTGGCAAGTAAAATCTAAAAATGTCGATAAGTGCCTACGTGTTTTAAGCCAACTAATGTCTAACTAGAAACCGACCACGAAGTTAGAATTGGGCTATTGTGTCAACACACTTAGCTTTTCAAAACGGCATGATATTTGGCCATCTATTATTTTTATACAGTTATACCCAAATTATACGTCAGTTTTAAATGAAGGATGCCAATCTTAGTCTTCGATCCAATATCAACAATAAACAAAACAAAATAAGTCATTTGTAACCATGTCTAAAAAAGAATTCGTTCTGATTCGTCCATTTTCATGATGGATCGAAAAAACGATTGGGATTATTATTTAAAAAGGTGGTACCTTATAAATACCTTATTTCATAGTAACGCATTAACAATTCTTCTGATATGAACAGTGGACGCGAACATATATAACCACTTACTCGTTTTTGTAAAAAAGACAATACAATAATAATACCATACGTTATTCCTAACAAAGTTAATCGACGCTGCATTTTTTCCGGCGTTTCCGTCGAAGCTCCTCCGGTATAGCCGGCTCGCCCGTCAGCCGGATGACAAATGACCATCCCAATCCCCCACCTCCCTTTAATGGCAAACGTAAAGGAAATATCTCGGCGTACATTTAAAATTTTTGTTGTGTTTACCTTTCCGAAATCCGGAAAATCGATAGGTGTGTATTTGGTACAACTGAATACGCAACGCGCAACGTCTTTGATGACGATAAGAAGCGTTTATAGCGTTAGAAGATAAAGTTGCCGTGTAATGTGAACTCATCGTTACATCTCGGCAAGGCAGATAATTTCGATTGTCGAACATTTCTCACGTCACTTCATTTATGACAATACATATCATACCTCAGAATAATTTAGTTATTATTCTGAGTATCATACCTGTATCTTTGACAGTAGTTAATACACTTAACTAGGTTTTGCTCGCGGCTTCGCCCGGGTGAACAGCCTTTCCCGCTACAAGTCTCTAAAATTACAGTACGATGCCAGCTCCAACTACTTAAGGGACCAAATTTAAAATATCTATTATTCTCCATGGCAGAAATTTACCGGGATAAAACATAGCCTATGTGTTAATCCAGGTCATGTGGATACAGGTAGGGGTAGACCTACGACACCAGCGCCATCTAACAAAATAAGACTAAAGTATAAAAAGGGAGCACACTTCTAGGATAAAAAGTAGCCTATGTATTAATCCAGAACATGATCTACCCGTGTGCCAAATTTCAACCAAATTCGTTTAGTTGTATCTACGTTTTCTTCTAACAAACATCCAACCATTTTCACTCATTTTCGCATTCATAATATTATAATAGTAAGATCATCTTTATGTTAACATCCAAGCCATACCAAGGTAAGTGCGGTGTACTCCACACTGCTTTTGTAATACTACTTGGTGTTAAAAACAATCATTGTACCCACTTATACTCAGTGACAAATCGTATTACGCCATCGCACAAAATAGTCATAAATCATATCCAGTTAATAACTTCTCCTTTGGGAGTGCAATTCTTCACATCCCACGTATATTTTCCATGCAATTCAGATTACGGGTTTGTGCCTACGTTTGCATCGGATTCGGGAATGTCCGACCGTGGACGAGAATAAGGCTCGAACACTGCCGAGCAGCAGCCGTGCGATGCCGGGGCCGTGTGTTTCCAAATAAAGAGATGAACATAATATTTTTTAGACTGCATTACGAGGCTCGAACACTGCCGAACAGCGGCCGTGCGGTGCCGGGGCCGTGTGTTTCCAAATAAAGCGATGAACGTAATATTTTTTAGACTGCACTATGGTTGTTAGCAGCAGTGGTCATGTAATAAAGAAGCACTTTCTTCTGAGAACACGAGAAATTTTATTTCTACTCTACATTGTATATCTTTTTAATTAAAAGTAATGAAATTGTTAACGGAATATTGTGTTGTCGTAGGCAATGGATCTTATAAAGAGAAAAGCCAACCAACAATATCCTGGCCAACAATCCAATGTTTCCTCAATAGTTAGAATCTAATATTAATCTAGTTTATATAGGTATGTGGTCATTCCTTCCTATCCCAAGAGTTGTTCTCCTAACTTATGTGAATGCATGTTTGCTATCTTTATTGAGCTTATCTGTAAGCTTCGAATGAGAGCCGAGTATTTTTCCAGCAATAACTTGTTTATGATAATGTTAAGCCACATAAGGTCGTTACGTTTGAGTCCCTCTTTTGTCTCTAGTCTTTATGGAATTGTCTTCTTACCGAAGGAAAGGTGGATAGATAAGATTTAGTTTGTCTTATTCTATACTTGCTTTCAATCCCGGCAGTTTATAGTTTTTTCACCGTATAAAAGACGCGCTGTGAACTTTTTACAGCATGAAAAAGTAGCATAAGGGGCATTGCACGTGAAGCGGACAACGAAAAAAATATCAGGTTCCGGATTTTGTTCATAATTGGGTCAATTAGATTTCTATGAGACCTGAATAAGTATACACCATTATTTATTTATTTTACCCTAGTTACGAATTAATGCGATTTCAAATATTTGTAAAAATTTGAGGAAATGAGTTTTCGATAGCTATTAATTTAGTTAAATCCGTTCCTCAAATTTTAACAAATCTTACATTAATTCAGGTCCCATAGAATTCCAATTGACCTAATTATGAACAAAGTCCGGCATCTGACATTTTTGAACGTTGTCCGCTTCACGTGAAATGCCCCATAATATAAATTAATTCAGCACTTGCTATAATAATTACTTGCACTTGCACTTGCTATACTTGTTCCAAATTTCTTAAAATCCGTATAGCTGTTTCAAAAACGATTTTTATTTTGGTGGAGTTGTGAACAAAATCTCTTAAGTATATGAATTATTATGGCATAGATTTTTTAAATAGGGGCGTAGCCAATGTAGAGAAAGCTTAAGGACACTGTTTTCTCGAATTTTCCTCCGTCAATCATAACAATTTTGTACATAAATAACAATAAAGCTATAAGTAGTTATTCAATATTAAGTGATTTTGGTTTGAAGTTCGAACCAGAGAATTTGCAGTCCGTGTGGCTCCCGCGGGGCTATCGCTGTTTTTATATGAACAGTATGATCAAAGGCTTCCCATTTTACATTAAAGCGATTCTTTTGTTCGTTCGTTTCAGTACCAACGCTTTTATGCCATTTTTGTATAATATAATAATTAAAAGAGATTAAAGTAACATGAAAAATATTACGTTATGTAATAAGAACTACATTTTATGTTATTAAAAGTTTACTTTGACCTGAATGTTTATCTTCATGTAGTCCAGTTACCACTGTACCATATGGTTAAAAGTGTAACATATAAAAAAGCTTAAGGGAATTCCTGACGGGTTAGGTAGACAAGGATATACTGCACTGCCCACCGAGAATTATCTTATATTATACCATGATTAGGTAGAGCCCATTGCAAAATAAAAAAGAAATACTCCAAAACCACTACAAGCCGAAAAATAATTGAACTTTATATTATATTGATGGTTTATTGTGAACCATACCAGCCCCGTATTATATACTGCCCACTGCTGAGCATGGGCTTCCTCTAAAACTGAGAGGGTTTTAGGCCTTAGTCCACCACGCTGGCCTAGTGCGGGTTGGCAGACTTCACATACCTTCGTAATTATTTTAGAGAATTTCTTAGAACTGCAGGTCATTTATTGTGTACCTACGTCTGATTTAATTTATTCTGCCTTGAATCCTATTTATATAACAATAATTATGTAATATTATATTAATGACTACCTCGGTGGCGTCTGTATTGAGATACAACTTCTGAGCTTATATCTCAGGTTCCTTAAAATGATATTGGGTTTTTCTGCGTATCATCACACCATGGACCGGAATAAGTACAGCAAATCGAGGTTCCAGTGGTTTTGATTGCCTACCCCTTCGTGAATTAAAGGAGCGTGTGTACATGAGCTCCCAAGGTATGCTGTCATGTGCGTGACTCCGCTTCGGTCATCGAAATCCGCGATGTTTCGCGGTGCAAATGGTACTATGATGTTCAGTGAAGACAGACCCAACAAACGATTGATTATGACTATACCGTCTGATAATGATATGTCTCACGTGGAGCAGTTAGAAGGGAAAATAGGTTTCGGAGTTACATGATGACCGTCACTGTTTACATTGACTCGTCAAGCGACGGACGCCGGCGTCCTTATATATAGGTAATATAGGGTTTCCCCATACATGTATATACATATATAAGCGGGGCTTGACGGGTTAATGGTGACAAGAGATCAGAAAGAGCGAATAGTCCGGGTGGCCTGGTGGTTACCACCACTTGTGACAGGAATAGCGGGGGGATTGCCGATGTGTAAGAGAATGGCAATTAGGAACAGGGTAACACTTGGCCCGCAGCTCATTTTACTGACTGTACGCATTATAACCCAACAAAGCTGTCAATTCAAGACGGTCTCAATGAAACATTAATACAGTCGTACTAGGCTATTTATGCTACATGCAAACTTTATCGTCTTCATAACTTGTTGGTATTGTGTTAGCGTTGACTAACTTCGCTCCGTGCTACATCGATACAGCGACTATTGCATGGTTTACCACGGTTAGATTCCAGTTTATTTCTTCATTACGATGTGATATTATGAACCATGAGCATAGTTCAACAATACAAAATTACCTGTATGATTTATTTATTATTGCTTGCTTTAACGGTGAAGGCATTCATCGTGAAAAAACTTACACACTTGAAAAGTTCTCCGTAAGAATTTCGAACGTATATGAAGTCGGCCAACCCGCATTGGGCCAGTGTCGTGGATTAAGGCCTAAGACCCTCTCAGTGGTAGAGGTGTCCCGTGACAAGCAGTGGGACAGTATGTAATACAGGTCTGGTATTATTATTATTATTTATCACTAGATATTGTAAAACAAAGTCGCTTCACGCAGTCTGTCCCTATGTATCCTTAGATCTTTAAAACTACACAACGGATTTTGATGTGTTTTTTTAATAGACAGAGTGATTCAAGACGAAGCTTTTTATGTACGTTTATCCCAGTAAACTTATGAACGCGGGCAAAGCCACGGGCAAAAGCTAGATATAAAATAAAATATAGTAAAAATCTTTTAATCACTTACACATCTAAAGAAATGTTAAAACAAAAATAGAAAGAATAACAGCAGATCAAACAACAAGTACGGCGATAAAAAGCGGACAAGGGAAGGAAAAGCGGAAAAACATAGTATTGCCTAGAATCTACAGACAAAATCTAGAAATGATTCCATTCTTTTATTACCTTCATTTACATTTCAATATCGAGTGTAATTACAGTCTATAGATTACTATCTATAGACTGTAAATACATAGTAGAGTGTACTTACACCTGTCTCGCAACATTCTGCCACGTCTGGTCTAGATACCTAAGTTCATAACTAGGCCGGCTGGATTTAATTTCCGCAGGAAAACTGCTGTCGAATTCTAACAGATTGTGATCCGACGGATAGAAATCTTGCTCTTACTAATATTATAAATGCGAAAGATTGTGAAAAGTTTGGAAGATTTTTAGAATAAACGCAGAAACAGCTCAACGGATTTGGATGAAAAGTGCCACACGGGTAGACCATATCCTTGTAGTATTTAGTTTATGGTTGCTGAGTAGTTTACAAATAATTCAGTTATGAACTCTGTTATGTCATTACACAACATGGTGACAATGGTGCGATAATTTAATATTTTTAATTAATTGGTGTGTGTTTTTAAACGATAGGTACATCGCATCGGCATAAAATCTAGTTACCAGAAGAATTTCATATAGTAGTGGATAAAAGTGTGACGCCAGTAGTGTACCCTCCACTGAAAATCTCATTAGGGTTTCGAGAAAACTTACAAAATGAATTAGATAAAATGGTTTAATTAGGAGAAATTAGAAAAATAACTCATCTAACACTATGGGTTCATTATTTCGGAGCTGTTGCTAAAAAGCATGAGAAATTGCGTGTTTGCTTTCACCCAAGGCCCTTAAACAAACCCATACAACGTTCTCATTTTCATTTACCGACTATAGATGAATTAGCTACCAAAATGGATGGTGCTAATTACTTTTCCGAACTAGATGCCGGCTCAGGTTTTTGGGCAATTAAATTAGACAGTGAAAGTGCTGATCTATGTACATTCGGTACGCCTTTTGGGCGGAATCAATTGTTTAGGTTTGAAATTGGTTTAAATTAAACCTGAGATATTGTCTCCGAAGTTCTTTATTTGAAAATCAAATATTGGAAGGAGTAAAGCGGGTTGTTTTATTTATTGATATTTAAATAAAACTATTTAAATATTTTTTTTTAGGGAGAAAATTTAAAGTAAAAAACCGCGATAAAAACCGTAAAATAGTTTTATTTAAATGTCTAACATTCGGGTAAACATAAGAAATAATTATTTTTTTGTGTCATTTGTTCGGATTCTACAAAACAGGAACACAAAAAACGCTTGGAAGACTTGTTTAAGAGAGCCAGGTGCATTGAGATAAAATTTAATAAAGAAAAATTTCGTTTATGTGTGCTTGAGGTTACGTACGTAAAATTTCGAGAAAAATAGGGCTATAATGAACATGTCAGAGTCAATTTATGGCAAGGATGTTTTTTTATTGAGACTGACCATAAATTACCCGAGAGTGATTTTAAAAAGGCGTTGTTATTCAATTGCAGCACGATTTCAGCGCACAACATTTAAGGTACAAAGGTTACGAGCTAATAATTACTTGTAAGCCGGGACTGTATACCAGATGAATTGTCACGGGTTTACCTTCCGGATTTGTACGATGACAAAATTAGTAATGTATGTACAGCAGTGCACTTTTAAAGGTTGAAGACAATGAACAAGAAAGTTAATAATGCAATATTGAATAAACTCTAAGTGGTCATTGATAATGTGCGGATGTCGCAAACTAGTCTTGTTAAAAAGAAAACTCGTAAAGGTGAAATCCCCGCTTATATCCTTCAAGCTCCGCATATATAGATGTATGGAACACCGGTGTCCGTCGCGGGGCTTGAGGAGTCCAATCAAATAAATAAATAAATCATATTCATAAATATGATGTTGTACGTGAATTAAAATATTTATGATCTTGAATACACAATTTTGTAATGTTTAAAAGCGAATTGAAGTCGCATTTCCTATGAAATGTATTAAGAATATTTTTTTGCAATTTCTGACCTCAAAAGTACTGAAACCTTAAATGGTCTCATATAGTCTTTTGATCCTTGTAAGCAACAGGATCGATTGGCATCAAAAGAGTTTTTGCATAAATTGGCCATGTTTTCTTGCTGACTGGAATTTTTCTTCAAAATCTGTGAATGCCGATCACATTCTCCTTAGAAAGTTTACTTGTAGCTACAGTGGTCAAGGTAGCTACCCTTGCGGCCCTTTCTCAAAAATCCAATAGATGACCCAGATTACTACACACGAAAGCTATGTATTAAAATCACACCTATCCATTATTTTAACAACGTAATGTTTTATCAAGCTGTCATGATTTTCATAACAATAATCCATAAAGTGGATAAATGCAATATCAATACCGAGGCTATATTAATAAATAACCCACCTGGGCAGCGGTAATTCCCCACCGAATAGCGTTTTTATCCCACGCACATTATTACGGAACTCACTGTGATGTCGATCGATACTCGATGCTAATATACAGTGTGTATTTTTAGTTGAGGGACCTATTTAAACATACGGCAGTTCATGCTTGAATGTCTATACTAATATGATGAAGAGAAAAGATTTGATTGTTTGCATTGAATATGCTCCAAAACTACTGGAGTGATTTGAAAACATAGGCTACTTTATATAAAACGGGACTTTTATACTGGAAAAACTCATTCACGCGGGCAGAGCCACGAGCAGAAGTACTTACTGGTGGTATGATTCTCATATATAAGAGTCCGTCTGGGTGGGTACCACCGCTTTATTTCTAGCGCCAAGCGGCAGTGTGCATATACTGTTGTGTTTCGGTTTGAAGGACATTGTAGCCAGTGCAACTACTGGACATAATGAGACTTTACATCCTATGGCTCAGGATGACGAGCGCAGTGGAATGCCACACAGGCATGCTCGTCTCGTCATGCAATGCAATAAAAATAAAAGAGGTCTAGTATATAACTAATAAAAATATACCCAAGAAGACACACGAATGTGTGGGTACACTTGTGCCAACAACGTATTTGGTCTGCCTTAGCAGTAATTATGTATGATTATGGCCTTTAAGTATAATCCGTTTCCATTCGTACTTCAAACCTGGCTTAGAATATGCATAAATACTAAGGTGCTCAAGTTTTAGGATGAGAATCGAACATTGAATATCCTGCTTAAACAGGTCCCTCCACTGATTTTATATCATCATCATCAGCCACATGACGTCCACTGCTGAACATAGGCCTCCCCTTAAGATCTCCAGGCGGAGATGTCAAAACTAACTTCATATACTTACTGTATATACAATAAGTTCATAATATTATGATTATAAGCACAAATGAGCTGTTTTATGTAGGTATATATTAAAAAGCGAAAGGTCACTTACTCATTACGAAATCACAGAAACTACAAGTGCTAGGAGCCTCAAATTTTCACGGGGTTCCTTTTAGAACGTAGGTGCTCACTGAGACGGGACTTTGCGAAATCCAACCCCTAGGGAGGTAAAAAGGGGTGGCAAATTTTTTCTGAAACTTTTATAGCTTTCAAGTAGATTTTACTATAAAATACTGATTATTTAATTTTCCCGTGCCTCTTAAATTACTTGTTATTTTCCCGCCTAAACGGGACTTAATTCACGGGTAGGACAATATTATAATGAGGAAAGATTTGTATTTTTGTATGTTTGTAACGAATAAACTCAAAGCTACTGGATAGATTTTAAAAATTATTTCACTAATATAAAGCTAAATTATCAGCGAGTAACGTAGTCTATTTTTTATCTAGTAGTGTCTACAACAATACACAAATTTACCTATGGTTCAGCTAATTCTCGTTCCATGGAATGCTGAGACTTCTAAAACGCATCTCTATGCCCTCTGGTGTTGCAGATGTTCATGGGCGGCGGTGGTCACTTACCATCAGATGAACCGTATGCTCATTTGCTCTCTACATCATAAAAAATAGCATATAAATAAATAAATAAAATTCCAATCCTAACCATAATGCCACAGAGAAGTTACCATAACCTAAATTTTATTTATTAATTGCAAACAACATGATACGTACTTCATTCTCCGAAACGAAGTATTGATGCATTTTGCCGAGCTGGTAATCTAGCTCCGGATCTCCCGAGCACAGCAAATAATTGCTACGTTTCGTCGTTCATTGCAAAATCTATGTTATTTATTGGGCTTAGGGTTCCATACGGCAAAAGGAAAGAATATATTTTCTAAGAATATAGTTTCCAATCGCTGTAAGTTTTAAAAAATACGACGGAAAATAATGTGCGGTCACTTATGCCACTTGCCAGAAGACCAACACCTCTAGAGTACTTCTTTATTGATCCAGAATCATGAAATTTGGCACGAAGTAGGCAATGTCTTAGAACAAGTGAAAAAAAAATGAAAACGTGTGGTTAGTTTGTAGTACTATCACATGGTATTTTTTCTAATAATTTTTATTATTTAGAATTTGTATTGATATAATATGGGGATAATTTTTAATTAAAAACTGTCTTTCTATCGACTCATGTTTTGCTAGAGCAATGATGCCTACATAGTTTCAGTAAAATTTACAGAACCCTCGCTATGTTAATCAATTTCGCGCTTACTCGTTTCGTATCTCCAGACTGAAATCTGAGCGATTCTAGATTAATTGGCCATTTGTTTGTTTGATCACAAGGTTGTTTCGAAACAAAAGCTCCGATATGGCTTGTTAATTTTGTGCAGTGTTTGAAATTGCAGTAAGCGATATTTTTTCGATTTATTAACCTAGATCAGATACTTCGCTAGCAAGGCAGAATTTTGTTATATTTTACTTTTCCTTAGAATTTTGAATGTTTTATTTGAGTGCTTGTTGTTGATCGTACTCGTTATAAAAGTAATTGTAAGTACCTCGTTACGCGTTAGTTAAGCCAGCAATATCGTGATTGATTGCATACACGTTTCATTAATCGAAATTATATTACAGCAACATTACACACTAAAGGCATAGTAAACGTAACTAAAAGTACTCTCACTCGACCGCGTCTTTGAAATAATTACCTACAGCCGCGCGGTACGGAAACACGCCATAGGGCTGCCCGTCTTCAGTATTTTAATTTAATCTAAGATACTTGAGATACTTTTTTTAGTTTTGTGATTGAACAAACATACGCACTCACGCCTTTTATCCCCGAAGGGGTAAGCAAAGGCGCAACTAGTGCACCCACTTTTCACCGTGCGTATTCCATCCCATTACGTGATAGAGGGTGAGCCTATCGCCATTTCAGGCATAAATTCCAGATTCCGGGCTGATACTGAATAGTAAAATCCAATACCACTGTACCCGATCTGGGGATCGAACCCGAGTCCTCAGCATTGCAGTCGTACCGTAATACAACTACATCACCGAGGCCGGCAGTTTTGAGATTGTAAAAGATATTATTTAAAAACTAGCTTTTGCCCACGGCTTCGCCCGCGTTAATAAGATTTTCCGAGCTAAAATAATAAATAATAAATATAAATAATTCTTTCATACATATATTTTTGGTATCTTGTATCTTTTTCGCAGCCCACGCAATGGAAGCCCTCAAGGATGAATAATTTTCCCCGTTTTTTCACATTTTCCATTATTTCTTCGCTCCTAATAGTTGCATCGTGATGTTATATAGCCTAAAGCCTTCCTCGATTAATGGTCTATTCAACACAAAAAGAATTTTTCAATTCGAACCAGTAGTTCCTGAGATTAGCGCGTTCAAACAAACAAACAAACAAACTCTTCAGCTTTATAATATTAGTACAGATGAATTTCTTTGTAAATGAAATAAGAAGTGTTCAATTTAAATACATGTTGAGTTTTATGATAAGTAGATTTAATAAAAAAAATACACTTTTATAAATTCGAGACTAAAAAATATTTGCGTCTCGACTGAGACGTACGAAAAGCTTTATTGTTAAATTTAATAGTATAAAAAATCCAGATTCGGATAAAAAGTTTAATTAAATATACTTTTGGGACGAATGGACAAGAATTCAAGCAAATACTCGCTTCGAGTACGCAACTCGTAGTAATCATAACTTGTACGTAAATAACGCAATGCCAGGACATTTGCACACAAAGGCCCTTAACGAGAGCGTTTGTGCGGCCCCGTCACACAGGTTTAATTGTGGCCACAGCTTTACCGCTGAAATACGGGCCGATAAAATTGATTCGTATTCCCCGATAAAAGGGAAAGTACGGGGATATTACATCAAGGAGCACTAGTTAACAGATTCAGGCTTGCATGTCAAATGATTTATAAAATAACTAGATATTTCACCACATCAATAACAGTAATTAACTTTGAATACTGCCTCTCAAATGCGATACCACTGCCGTGCCTAATATTGTGTTTCCTAAATAGGTTAAAGTAATATTCTGATAATAAGCACGCCCCCTATTACACCCCTATTACTAAAAGAGGTATGCTACATACATGAAATTGTGTAAGACTAAACAGCTGCGCATGACATTGCACTGCGTTCGTCATGCGTTACCGTCTAAAGGGCAGTGATTATCCTGCAAATAGAATGCTATCAATTACGCTGGTGGCTATATGCCCCGTAATTGGTGAGGGCCTGTATTCGATCCCAGGTTGCGAAAATATTTTGTCTAAATGTACAAATTATAAAAAAAAAAATAAGGATAGAAATAAGAAGTACAAAATGTTTGTCTGCACTCAAATAAGTATGAACTTGTACGTGTCTTCTATAAACACAGACCAAGTACTACGAGTTTTTACGTTCAATAAAATTAATTTTGGTAAAGTTACTCTGTCGGCAATGTTGCTACATCATGAAATTTCAGGCGATACTAATAACTAATTGACATAATCAGAATACAAAAGCAGTTTTAAATAGGCGGTCGGCCCGATAAGCGTTTATTGTTTGGATGATGCGGTTAATAGTTATTATGTAAATTTTACCTTACACCTTTATTTTAATATCTTCAATGACAAGCTATTGCCCGCGGTTCCGCTCGCATGGATGGTCTTGGAATACTAGGAATCAAAATTTTACATAGCCTGTATATAAAAGGATAGTATTTTTTTACTAAGTACTTAGAATTAGAAAGCTCGTAAACTTGTACTTTTATGTCATCATACTTTCAATCTGTTGTTCCTATACTGTGAGAAAGTCGACAAACCAATACTTACACCGCCACTAATATAGTAGGTACGTACTATAAATGAACAAAACACACACACCGCCGAGGAAGTGAGGCAGAGGCGCAACTAGTGCACCTAGTTTTTGCCGTGCGCTTTCCATCCCGTGATGTATTAAGGGGCGAGCCTATTGCCATATCGGGCACAAATCCAGGCTCCAGGCAGACACTGAATAGAAAAACCTAATAGTGATATTATATGCCCAACCCGGGAATCGAACCTGAGGCACAAAGGTAGTTATAAATCAACAATCACTATGATAAACTCTTTATGTTGCTAAAATGGAAATATGAATCCATATTTTCTAGGACATATACGATAGGCCAGAAATATTTATGTTTAATTACGTAACAAAAATAAAGCTATGTATAAACTGTTGGCAAGATGCCACGAGAGCAAATGAACTCACTGTCGGTGCTAAAAATTGATGTGGCATAGATAAAGTGAGTTATGTTAGTAGGGGTGAAAGAATAATCATACCATAAAAAAACATATAATACATATCGTACCATATTCAGAAAATGAAACAAATATTACATTTATTATACCAAACCTTAATTTTTTATTCGCGTCGTTTCCGATACTGAGAGGGTTTTCAGTAACTACTTATGATGTTATTTACATATTCATTTTTTTTACACAATAATACCCACGTTTTTTATACGCATTAATACTTTAATTTCCAATTTGTGGGCTGGCTCATTAGCGCCCAACATTGATATGTGTGTGAAAAACGAAATGTAAGATATACTCGCTTACCAATCATGCATCTCATTAATCTCTATTTTATTCAGTTATTCCGATATAGCAAAAACCATATTAAATGTTTGTTTAATTTTATGAGTTTTTAAAGCACATGGTGTTCGAGCTTTTTTATCGTATACTTGGCTATGTAAAGTAGCTGAACAAATTCAAAATTTCAAATTGCTTACATACTTTTGTGTTCTAACTTTTTTCTCTTCACAAAAATAAAATAAAAGAGAGTTGCTTTACATCATACGAAGAATTTTTTTTCAGTTTAACTTAACGCGTAGGCGATTTGAAATTTTAATTTTGTACAGATATTTATGATGCTAACTGTACACTGCAGCCTGCACCTGATGTTAAGTGGGGTGAAGCCTATAAAAATTTACCGTCTAGAGATAAATAAATTCCTGGGCGGTCGGCACGGCTATACCGGGTTGTCTAATAGCTTCTTCACGATCGCCTTTATTCCTGTTTCAATACGCGGGGCGTTCTGGCTATATTCTGATGCTGGAGTGCAATGAAACAGATTATTGAGGTAATCGCGTACATCAGCTTCTTCATCGGGTTTCCCTTATCTTTTACCAATATGAATATATTTTCATACCAGGTTTTTCATAAAGGATTTGGATTCAGGAATCATTAGTTCTTACTAAGCAATCGAATGATAGAAAAACACATATAATATGATTTGGAAACTGAAATCGGGCTCGCCCATTCTATCATTGATTATAATACATAATGCCCCATTCCGACAGGTTAATCCTTGCTAAAAATATTCGTACGCAATCATTGATGTATTTAAAAACCCAATACATCAATGTACGCAATACTACGAATGTTTGTTTTTAAAATATAATAACTATGTCAAAACTTGAAAGAATCTTTTGTCATCGCGGGCGAGAATTTCATCGACATTTTGCGTGTTCAGACGGCATTCAATAATTGCTAACAATGATTGTTCCTTCTAAATTACGAAGTAATCACTATTCAATATTTAAAATCAGTATTTAAAACACTAAAGGCAGTACATTGATCCGGGAAGTGGTGGCAGTACCTAATTGCTTACAGGCATGGCTGGTTCACGCGTGTCACTGCCCACCCCACACGCGGCCGAGCGTGAAAGTTACAGTGTGGGGAGCATGCGGGAGCTACACTCCGTTGTCCAAAATCGTTTGATCCTATTGTAGTTGATCACTTTGTACTACACTATGAAAATGAAGGGGCCTGGTGTTGTTTATCTATTGGTTTACAAATTCTCATTTTCGCTTGCACGCACAGGATAGAGAAGCTTATGGTATAATGTTAGTTTAAGATTGCCGCGATGGCGTAGTTGTATTGCATGTACAGTAAGACCATAAGGTGAGCAGTTCCGGGCTCGAATGCCGTGTCAAGCATAGTGATATTAGGTTTTTCTCCCTGAGTAGAATCGGCTGACGCTGATATCACCCCGGAGTTCGAGTCTCGTGCCCAGTATGGCGATAATATGCTATCAGATCAAAGGACAGAACGCACAAAGCGAAAACTGGGCGTCTTGGATGCCACCTCTGCCTACGTCTTCAGGAAAAAAGATTGAATGTGTGTGCGTTAGTTCCAAATAGTGTTGCTACTGTTGGGCGGTCGTGTCGCTTATCAAGGCGGAAGAAATACTCCTCCAACCATCGTATGGAAATAATTCTCAAAGCGACTCCCTCCCGCCGCGCTGTCAGCCCGCTACCACTCAAACCTGATAAATATATATGATTAGCTGACGTCGAGTCCTGTGACGTATGTTCAAATATTCAGCGCTTGCCGCATTTACGGCGCATAAAGCTCAGCCAATCGAAATTTCAATATGAGCCGCGAAGCCCTTCACGCCTCGTTTTATGATCTACTAGCGGCCCGCCCTGGCTTCGCTCAGGTAGCATAGCATATTACATGCTGAAATTAGTTTTTTGTCATACAAAATATTTATGTAACATACACATAACCCTGCATTTTAAATCTGTAATATCTTCGAAAATATTTATTTAAATTACATGTTGTATAGAGCCATATTGATCTATATTAAATGTACAATGTATTTATGGTACTTAATTGGCTAAGGATTAATGCTGTATTGCTTAAAATCGCTTCGTAAATAAGCCATTATTTCTCGTCAAAAGTAAAGGATAAAAAATGGTTATTGTGGGTTATCCCTAAGAGATGGACATATACCATTGCGGACTTTTTCGTAGACCTTTCTAAGGTGTACAAAAGTGTAGTACATTATTTTGATCTATCTCGTAGAGTTTAGCCAGCGTCTGCAATGTAAGCGCAAAAAAATGTGTTTATCTACGACATCACATTAGAAAACTTTTACATTATCAATGTTTCTCTACTATATTATGCATGTATTATACATATAAACCTTCCTCTCGAATCACTCTATCTATTAAAAAAAACCGCATCAAAATCCGTTGCGTAGTTTTAAAGATTTAAGCATACATAGGGACATGAGGACATAGGGACAGACAGCGGGAAGCGACTTTGTTTTATACTACGTAATGATTTTCCTGGAACTGGAGGGTGAAAGAACATGTACAGGTTGTTGAGAATTATGGGGATACATGTTTGTCGTATACATCTTTGTGTTAGAGACCTCATATAACAGTTGAATATTAAAACCTTTGCCATTATGAGCGATGATGTTTCTTGTTGCCATTCAGTTAAAGAACATGTACGAAATGTTGGAAAATACGGCGATATATTTTCTTCTGTCACATTTTTATTTCGAAGACATCATTGGTATAATTAATTAGTATGAACATATATATGAGACATTATACGAGACTGCCTCGGTGGCGTAGTTATATCATGGTACGACTGCTAATGCTGAGGTCTCGGGTTCAATCCCGGGTCGGGCAAAGTGATATTGAGTTTTTCTATTCAGTATCAGCTCGGAGTCTGGAATTTGTGCCCGATATGGCGATAGGCTCGCCCCCTATCACATCATGGGACGGAATAACGGCGAAAAGTGGATGCACTAGTTGCGCCTCTGCCTACCCCTTCGGGGATAACAGGCGTGAGTGTGTGTATGTGTATACGTGATAAAGCCATGAAACGGAATATTATATTGATTTGATAGCCTTTTCATAATACCATCTTCATCCACCACATAATAGGTACTTATATTCATCGATGTAAAGTTGTGTTTTAATTTTAGAGTGTGTAACATTGCAATTCGTGTTTGCTTGATACCAAAAATTACTATTATAATATTATTATTATTCACTTATTTTTAGTTTTGCTTTTAATTATTATTTGTGAGAGACGTTATTCGGTTCTCAAATTAATTAATCAAAATAAGTAACATTAATGAGAATTATTATATTACACAATACCATTGAAACTAATATGCCAAATACAATGGGTGCCCACTCCATTGTTGAAATTTTATATTTTGAGGAAAGGGCCTTTCAAATTAAATGTCATCAAAAATATTAAGAACGAAGCGGCCTGTATTCGAGATTGCGTATTGGTTTTATTAGTATGCCAGGAATGTCAAAAGGCTTAACAAAATATGAAAAATGTAATATATGGGAAAACGAGAAGTGAAGTAACCTTTACAGCCTATAAGTCAAAACCAATTATAATACCAAGCGAATAAAAAATTTGCGACAAAATATTACCGACGAATTGATATTTAATTATCGAAAGTTTTGAAAGTTTATATTAAACCGGTAGCTTTTATAATATTTTTAAAAACATGTTTCTTTATTGATACCTACAATCTATTATGTCTTTATGTAACTATATTTTTGTTTGTCACACAATAAACATTTTATGGCTATTTTCAAAAGTAGAATTCAATACTTTTTGTATATCAACATTAAATTCTACGTCAAACATCACTGTTCCAACAAAAGGTAATTCGTGGATTCAATTTGTATGCTAATTTGACTCGAAAACAAACTGCATGACTTTGAAGTAAGTCCGTTGCAGTATCGATTTATTCAAATTGGATTTGTTCACAAGACATCCAGGATCGGGGGCTTATGCCATGATGTGATTTTATTAGGAAATTGTAAATGAGTCGCCTTAAAGAAGCGTTCATAAATTAAAACAGTAAGTTATCGTACTATTAAGAACAGAAGTAGTTTTGTTTAAAATAAAAAGATCCAGCAGTTATTATATAGAAATTCGTCTACGACGATATCACCAATCAGCCGATCGGTACGAAAGTTAATAATCAAAGAGTGTTATTTAATAATCAACTACTTCGATCGGGTTTTTTACCTAACTACTTCGGCCAGTAGCCTGACGCGAGTCGGCCTTTCTGGCCACATCGGACTTTCGGGTGAATACTTTAGGCACTCGGAACCCTTTTCGTTTAATTTCCATGCTGAGGGCAACCAATAACGGGTTAAGAACCTCGGTAGGACGGCCTCTGGGAAAGGATGAGACATTGAGATTAGTTGGGAGGATTGGTGCGGTTCAAATTGTTTTGAATCGAATTGCTAATCTATCCGTTGTTTTCGTTGGTACGCGGGCCGGAACTGCGGTCTTGTTGATTATATGCGTTTTAAGAACTCGTTCTTAGGACGAATAGCTGGAGTGATATCGTCCTCTGGATCGATTAGAGCTAAACGCGACCATTTCGATTTGGCGCGGTCGAATGGAGATATCCGATCTGTCAAACCCTCGGTGCTTATATAGCAAAAATTGCAGGATAGGTCACAAATACCCTCATAAAAATATTTTTGTTCCAACAGTACATTACAAAGCTCTATGCCACTGCGCTCTTCATATCGAGATAGATGTGCCTTTATGTCCATTAAGTTCACTTGTTTTCATGCAATCGCCCGCGTGTAAGCCTTTCCTGCTACAAAAGTCTCTAAAATACAGTAGGTACGATGCCAGCGCCATCTACTGAAAGAATCAGATTAAATATATCCAATATTACCCATGGGAGCAAATTACCGGGATAAAAAGTAGCCTATGTGTTAATCCAGGACATGATCTACCCGTGTTCCAAATTTCATCAAAATCCGTTTAGTTGCTTCTGCGTTTACTTCTACGAAACATCCAAACATTTGAACAATCCTTCGCATTTATAATATTAGCAAGTTTTATTCTAAGAGCCCTAAAAATATTCCAGTGACACTAAATTGTAAAGATTTTTTGAACCTGCGACCTGCGACCTTCGTTTCGCCAATCCGTTCCAATCCTGGTTACACTATCGTTTTCACGAGTAATAATTTACCACCAAGTAATTATGAATGAAAAAATCTTAAAACATTCAAGCGTTACTGATCGTAATTTCTTTTGAAAGCCCACACTTTTCCGATGTACAAAGTTATGCAGGTCTGAAGCGCAAACGACACTGCCACCGTCCCCCCCACTCCCTGGGGAGATGTATTACCATAATGCCTACCTTTGGCTGGCTACTGATTGCTGCTCCCCTAGTTCTCTTAACTCAGATCTATAAACTTTAAGGACCTCCGCACACAATGTGATTGATATGTGGCGCGTCTGCGCGTACATACTTAGTGTAGAGGTAAGCTGTAAATAAAGGTTCATTTTTACTTTGTCTTCACCTCTGCTAACATCTTGCCTAAATCATCCATGAATAACGAATATTTTTACCCAATGGTTGTAGTTTTCCTTTTTTTTTATGATTTCGTCGTTTAGAGCGAGTATGGTTTGTGCGTAGTGTATTACTGACTGAAAGTGTAATTTTGCTGCTGCGACGAATTCTGTTAGAGCAGTAGTCGTTGTATTAGGGCATGTAAGCTAAAAAGTTACTTTTTGTATATTGTTATAATAATAGCTTCGTAACTTCCATCGCACTAAAGTTGCAGAATCACAACTTACGTTACACTCGCGTACGCGGGCAGAACATGCGCTCCGTTCTGTAAAGCGAAAAAAACTCTGAGAACTGATTTTTCGAACGTTACTAGCCGATTCTCTCTCACGAGCAATGTCTTTGTGTGTTAGATACATAAATGTGAAATTCTTAATGGGACACCTTTTATGTAGCCTTTGCCGGCTTAGGTACGGGCAAAACTAGTCCATAGTTTGCGGAGTTTATTTGTAACTTAGGATATGGGGGCAAACCTGAGAAATGACCGACTTTGTTTCAAATCCAAAGAAACTAAATATGAAGTCATATTTGACTAGATTTCTATTAGAAAGCAACACTTTTTCAAATCGAAAAACAAAATTGATTTACGCGGTCAATCGCTAAATATTACGGTTCAAGCATCGAAGCGTTTATTTATTACAAAAATATTACAAATTGATACGAGTAATACGGCAATTCATTCGTATAATAAAATCTGAACCAAAACATTTTCGCGGTCGCTCCCGCAGGCTTTGAATGCTCGGAATTTTCAACGCAAACACTTCTGCTACATGGAAAGTGGAAATGCATCTCGCTTTTCCACTGAACTTTCTAGGTAGGGTGACTTAACAGGTGGTCATCCTATGAAAATGTTATCGATGTATGCGGTAAAGTTTCGTTATATATTAGAACATTCGTCAGCCTGAGACATTAGGTGCTACGCCGCATAATGGCCTGAATTATAATATTGTTAGAAGAAAACGTCACGTAGTTGTAAATTAAAAAAAAATAAAAACCAGTTATGAAAACCAGTCGAGATATAAAACTAATAGTAGAAGTGACAGTTGCAGACAGTTGGGTGTATAAAAAGGGTCCCATATCGACATGCACGTTCTTTTGGTCTCAGCCGGTCCCAGTCAGTATCAGTGCTAGTCTTAGTGACAGTTGAGTAAGTTGTGCATTTACTCTCGTACCGGTCAGTCGGTTGGTGATATCTTGGTGTTAGTATTTCTTTAAAATGAGTGGTAGATCTTTTTTATTTAATTCAGAATCACTTCTGCTTCTAAAAATATTAAAATCCATTAGTACCACCGTGGTTTCACATTTTAGGAGCTTAGTAGTAATTGTATGCATCTGTCGTAGTTGAGCGATGTTTTATCTTTCTTCGTCTTATTAAATGTCACTCAATTGTGAATGTATTTAACTATTTCGAGGAATATGACTATTAATAATTAAGCTGTTCTTAAAGACAATGAGCTCTTTTGCATACCAGAGTCTCATCACTTATTTATATTAGTTATTGCTCTTAGTTCCCTTATGTGTATTCCATCGCACATAGATATATAATAATACTAGCGGGCCCGACAGACGTTATCCTGTCCTAAAAACGAAATTAAATCCTAGAACACGGGTACAGCGCTACCTATTGGATGCAATCGTTAATGTAAACCATTCTTGAATTCACCTGACGACACACAAAAAAAACATTAAAATCAGTCCAGTCGCTTAGGAGGAGTTTAGTCACATACACACGCACAGGAGAATAGGCCAAATGACTACTTTTTTAAAACCTTTTCAAAAATGTATGCCATCCAAAATGTAACGGGAAAAGAATTTTCGAAATTGGTGCAATAATAAGGAAGTTATAAAGATTTGAAATTTGGTAGAAGGGGTAAACAGTACTATCAGATATCTGGCAAATAACAGTACTATCAGACTGTGACGTCATCGGGTGTCACCGGCCATACCACACCACCTGTGTGCGAAAGAGATAGCGCGATATCCCCACCACAACCCTACTTTTACTCATGATAATAATATTTCAAATGTGATTAACTGCTTTATTTTTCAACCAAATTTGATGCTGATTTCACAGAAGAATTTCTTTTTCATATTATTTCTGTTACATACAAAATAATGTACAAAATAGAACATAGGAAACATCCCTATTATAATTATATAAGATGTATACACACACGCTATATATTCCCGAATGGGTAGGCACAGTCTCTACTAGTGCACCCATTTGGCCATGTGTATTCGCTCCCATGATTTAATAGAGGGCGATGCTATCTCCATATCGGGCACAAATTGCAGACTCCGGGCTGATACTGAATAGAAAAATCCAATATCACTTTGCCCTTATAGGAGTACAAATCCGAAACCTCACCAATACTAAAATACAACTACACCACCGAACCAGCTTATAACTTAATTACTTTAAGAAATTACAGAAGATAACAGCCAGCGTAATTAATTTTGCTTAAAGATTAAAGGTTAAAGTTCCTTTCACTATTTCATTAAAAGTAATATTCCGTATCTCAGCGTTTAATTTCAGAGATGAGAAACTATCTTTAGGTATTTATTATATTCTCGTCTATCGTCTGATTAATTAATAGTCTCTATTTATTATTTACAGGAACAAATAAGTTAGTGGACGGCCAACATCGAAGTAATAAGGATTAATCAATGCGTTAATTGATAGGTATACCATTTAATATTACAGAATAGAGAAATTACAGGTATTGAACGTTAAAATATTGTTATATATAATAGAAAAATACAATATGAATATTTGTAACTAACTAAGAGCAGCTTTTTCAATTGTCAGCAAAAGTTTTTCGGTGGAATACAACATAAACCAATTAAAATGTCAGTTCCATGATATAGTCAGATTTTTTATTTGTATATTGAGTCAGGTAATTATTTAATTTTTTTGTAAAGTCGGTGATGATGACAGAATTACCGGTCCGCATCATATTATATTAACACTTCACAGATTTTGTTGTATGTAGCATTTTTTAAATAACTATATTTTGCTCTCTGCGTAACCCGTGTGAAAAAATTTTGTGGTATATGCTCTTCCCGGGGTCTCAAATTATTTACATACCAAATTTCATGGAAATCCGTTTCATAGTTTCAGAGATGTGCGCTAACAACCAAACAGAAAAACAGATAGACGGACAGACAAAAGAATCCAAAAAATAGGTGATAGGTGTCTCAGGTGCTTTTCTTTAGTCGTCCCCCTACTTTTTCATTATTTTTCTTTCAATGTACAGACACACCGGGTTCTACAGCTTTATTATATATAATATGACATGCGAGAAATCGTAGATAATAGCGTCTATGGTCCACCGACTCCATGTAACAACATGAGCTTAAAAGTACCCTCATTGACGTAAAATTAGAATCAGAATTAAAATACGTTCATTACATACTTTCAAATCTTTTATTGACAAGTTGAATTGTGATTTTAAAATTACGTATTCACATTCGTTAAATAATTTTAGTCTGAAACAAGCACATTTACATTATTGTCAGATCGTTTATTGAAAAAAAAAACTACGGCAAAACAGCGATACTCTGGCTAATAATCTCCGGTGATAGCTCGGCTCAAACCTGAAGCAATTGGACCCAACGTTGCCTAATCACAGCTCCAGTTTTCATTCAACTGCAGAGAAATGTAGGCTTTTTACCTATTTCAGTCGATTGGGTAGTAACTGAAATGGGAATTACGGATGCATCAATTGCTTATAAGATTGTTTTCTGACGTAAACACCAATAGATATATTATGTAAACCATGCCTGAGGAGCTGAGTAATAAAATGAAACCCGATTTAAATACTTATTATATTACTTATAATATTTCATTTGTAAAAAATTAAACATCGGTACCACGCAGAATATTTATTGTGGCTGCAAACTCCTTCAAAATAATAGCCGCTTGGCGAATAAAGGCCTAAATGGGAATAATAATTATAGGGAGAGTTTGACAAATTAGATGGAGGAGGTAATCTCCGAAACTCCTAATCAATTTCTTAAAAAACCTTTCACGAATAGAAAACTACATTATTCCTGAGTGCTACAAACTAAGTGATTTTATCCTAGGAACAGGTTTTTATCTCAGGGACAAATGAAAATAACGGACGGGAACAAATTGTGCGCGAACTTGCGAAGGGAATCTGTGTAGCGTATTATTTTGTTTGCGCCAAAAACCCGTAACAAGCAATATACCATTCGTTCGAAAACCAACAAAAAATGTTTATCAAACAACGCATTGAACAAAAACTTCCTTCGCAAAACAATTAACACACGTTTGTAACCAAAACGGCCGATATACACTTGATTATCAAAACAGTGGGATGTTTTGGTAAAACGATCCGCAATACACCGTCGGCTGTGGGGGCCGCAGAGCAGATGTACACTCGTGGCCAAAATATACATTTGCCGCACCTACTGACGAATGCGGGGCCGTTACGCGAAATGTGTAATTAATTTCGCGCGCGATGATTTTGGCCGCAATTGTAATTAGTTTATAAGTGACGAAGTGTTTTTTTTTTACATCAATGGTGACGAATGTATATTTATGATTGACAGAAGTTTCATCTGTTTGAAGCATTAGTTTAATGAAACGGTTTCACGGCATATAAATAGGTACATTAATCTACGATACACCAATACTTTTACAATTCTTGATTTTTTTTAAATATATTTCATTGTTATTTCTTTTATGTGTATTGGTGTTAGTGTGTTTTGTTTAGTATTAATATAATTTATTTACATTGTTTGTAATTTGTTTGTGTCATGGTTTTGTGTGAATAAACGTTTTTGTATTTGTCTAAATTGCTTTTAATCTGTCGGTTAGTGCGTCACATGAATGCTGGGCCAATTTCGGTCCAATAAAAATAGAATCTCTTAACATAATATATATTTTTTAATACAATCATTAATCAGTCTTTATGAGAGCATGCACCATACTCCTCATATAAGAATTGAACTCTAACTCGTTCATAACCGTGCACTACACAAAGTTGTCTTCAAGAATCCATCATAGTTAACTAAGAAACTTAAGGTTAATCTAAGAACGTTTACGATACGATCTCGACGTCTCCATAACTAAATACTAATATAAAATAGTTCTAAAGTTTATAAATACAGACCGCCGATGCACAAACTTAGTTACAGGTACGGATTTAATGATAAAAAGGGGATTGACCCCCTACGGTTAGATGCTTGCAGTTTCTTAAACTTCGATATGTCTTCGGTAATTGTTAAATGCTCTTTATTTGCGGTGTTGCTCGCGGCTCCGAAAAAGCTCATTGAAAATAGTAAATATGTTTTTCTTTTGCTTTCTATTATTTCATTGCCGCATTTTTCACCAATTACTTCGTAGGTCAATATACTCAAGTGAATAGTCCACCAAACCCGGGCGGGTAGATTGACTTGATTTTCTCGTTCCATAAAATGGCTTTTGTACTACGTAGGTATACTGTTTGTAAACAATCGCGAGGTTTTTGGTATTTCTTTCGAAAGCTTATGTGCAGCTAGCAAACCTCTAGGTTTGACACTATATACTTAAACAAAAACGGCTTTTTTCACTATCGGCTTATATACATGTAAATTATTCTCCGGGATACATAATTTACAGGAACCGAACGTTTGTAGGGTTAAAAATGATATAAGTAAAATCAGTTGTTTCCTTATTAAAGTAAAGCCGTTTTAAGTTAGTCGCAATGTGATTAAGTGCATCATAAAATTCTCGCTAGTGGTGTCCGTATTAATACCGGAATGGTCGGTTTAGACGGCTAATCGGTCAGGTTTATAGCCAGCAATTAGTGCGAACGGATCGATCCAGCCATCAGTTCAGGGATAGATGAAAGCATATCATACGATGCCGGCGCATCCGGAGATATACCCGGTGTATTTCGCCCTGGATTATTGTTTCACGTGGCCGGATAAGCCGAAAAAGCGCATTTATTTTCTATCAATGTTATTCGGAGCGTAGTGCTATACCGGGTGGAAGGGAAACGCTCTCTATACCGGAACGGTAAGAGAGAAGAACCTTAACATTAACGAAAAACTATATTCATTTGCAAAGCTAAGCGATAATACTTACGATTTTAGTATTTCCGTAATTCATGCGCGTGCAATGTAAAGCGTACAAAAACTGGGCGGCCGCCGCGCTGCGCCAGCACCGGCCCGCGGTCGTTAACCCGTCAGCTGATGTACGTGTTTAATTACGATTTTTTTGAAATATTGACCTTTTTTACTGTGTTTTTCAGAATAATAGTTTGATTTATCTATCCATACGTGAAGCTGTACAGAAAATCGAGAAAATCCTACTAAAATTGTAACATTGCGATCGCGATTTTTTTAGTGCCATCACGTCAGGAATCACCAATACTATCACCTGTTAATGATCTTATATTTTTATAGAATCCTGAAAAAGAAACAGTCGAAGGCGGGACTCGAACCCACGACCTCCGGCGTACCGTGCCAGTGCTCTTCTAATTGAGCTACCTCGACTACCGCCATCGATTGCTAATTTCAGGATCCGTATTTAATTATCTTAAAGGAGATGACCAGCGACATCTGTTAGCAGTTATTACAACTACTAAATCAGCATTACTCCTTTACAGGAGTAAGTAACCGAAACGAGTCGCTAAACTTTTTTCCTAATTTTATATTATGATTTTTTATATATGTTAATGGCCATGTAGTGCCTGGTTAATGATTTTATATTTTTATAGAATCCTGAAAAAGAAAAATATAAAATCATTAACCAGGCACTACCTGGCCATTAACATGTATAAAAATCATAATATAAAACTATCACCTGTATTCGTTTCCGAGAGCGTTTCCCTTCCACCCGGTATAACTGTGCAATATTGTCCTGCATTGCTTTGTAAAGAATAGGCTCAGCTGACACGTATTACATGCAAAATAATTGCGCTCTGATGAGTATGAAGGTAAGGTGCGATGTATCATGAATGCAATGGTCTGCAATAACGTTAGACTAGTAAAATGAAAGCATTCCTCAAAAACAAGGGAGTGCAACTTCTGTACTATTCAGTATTCTGTGGTATGACTTCGTAGAACACTGATGTAATTTAACTAGTTTGATATGTTTCGTGTGCCAACTGACAGTCGGAACTTTTGAAACTAACTTCTATACTATGTTTTGTTTTGCTAAAGCCTTTGTGACGCACTCGAAATTTTTCTGCTACAGTAAATTCAGCGGTAGATTTAAGGTTTTATGATTTACAATACAAGTAAAGTGATAAAACAATATACACTATCTGAAAATAAACGTACCTATGGTTAGAGATTGTGTACATCTATAATGTTTAGCTAAAAAACCCTTTGTCTTCTTCGCATGGGGAAATAATTGGTCCAATCAGATCACCACAAATACTTTGTCTTATATTAATTACATTACTTATTATTCTACTAATATTATATACGCGAAATTTTGTAAGAATGTATCGATGTATGTTTGTTACTCTTTCACGCAAAAATTACTGGATGGATTTCGATGAAATTTGTCACACGGGTAGATCATGTCCTGGATTAAACATATAGGCTACTTTTTATTCCGGGAAAATATAAAGCGGGACTTTTATCCCGGAAAAACTTTTTAACGCGTGAGGAGCCGCGGGCAAAGGCTAGTAATTCATATGACATTTATATAAGTTAGTATGGTCTAGTGTTAAAAGATACTTGGTATAACTACCTTCACTGGAAGTAAACAATAACGCTGTGTACTCCAAATGACTACCAGGTTTCATGGTCACGAAACATTCCGACATTATTCTATCGCATTATTTTGAAAAGCTTCTTTTATATTAAGGTAATATTTTATTTAAAAATAATTCTTTGTGTTCCCTTTATTTAAGCACGGAAAGATTTTCGTTGACGTATTTTTTATATTTCGCTTTAAAAATACACTTTAACGTAAATCTCGTTGAGTTAAAGAAAAAAATAGCGTATAATCTACGCCCAGGATGTCGAAAATCGACGGTAACATCTCTTTTCCACATTTTCCTCCGCAGAAAAAGCATAAATCAAAGAAAATATTTATTCCTTCCCATTTTTTCGCGACGCGCGCCGTGCTGGTTGTAATTTTAATTTAGTCGTTAAATTTTGAAAGGAAAGTGTTAAAAAAAGTAAATCTTTGAGTCAAATCTTGTTTGAACGCTGTTGCTAATTGGAGGCCCAGGTTTGACGTTACTGAAAACTTTTCTTTTTTGTGCGAAGTGCATAAAGTAAATTCCTTTTATATTATTTTTGAAGCAGCTACTTATATCGCTGACTGCACATGTATACTAAAATCACACACACACACACACACATATAGTATTAAAGTACATATTTACTGTTTTCTCATTTTTACCTTTACATGTGTAATAATACCTTGCTTATTGCCAATTTTCATGATTCTAGGTCAACGGGAATTACTTTATAGGTTTTAATTCTCTTATGAAATTGCAAAATAAGCGATATAGACGGTCATATCTTTTGATTGTCTTGACTTACAAGTTTGACTTTTTCACAACTGAAAGAGACCGCAGACTCAAGTATTTGACATAATTTTCTACTTTGATATAATAGAAAAGGGGACTCGACAGATAGACGGAAAACAAAGTGATCCTATAAGGATTCCTTTTTTCAATTTGAGGTACGCGACCATAAAAACAGGTATTTTGGTACCAGTGACTTGCACCGGTGCAAAAGACTTTAAAAAATATATATATAAAGACAAATGATGGAAAAATGATGACAAAAAAGTAAGCCCGGAGTTTCTTTCTGCCTTTCTTCTTCGGGTAGTCGTCGCTTAGGTAGCTAGTGAAAGGCTGGTAGGTTAGCTAGGCTAGGGCCTGTAGAGTCCTCACCGGTGAGGATCGCGACGCGTTCCTCCCATTATTATTACTATTATTATATATTTTTTTTATGTTAATTATCTCTTGTTTCATATTGCTTTTCTTGCCAGCCCGAGCTGGCTTCTTACTTTTTACTTTTTATTTTTCATCATTTATTTTACTCCTAATAAAAATGTCTGTAGTTATATAAGTGACTAATAATTATTATTAAATATGTCTCGACTTATCATAAGTGCAACTATGTTCGCCTACGTGATGAATAAAGTATTTTATTTTATTTTATTTTATTTTATTTTAGTGTGTTTAAGGTAACTTTTGAGACAGTATGGAGGGCAAAATACTTATTTTCTAGTCATTAGTAGCAAGCGCGTTTGAACTGTCAATTGATTACGATTGACACTTCAAACGCGCTTGCTACTAAACATCCTAATCCTAAACATTAGTTTATGATTCAATTCTTAGCAAAAATCAGGGGTCTGCTAATCTGCAACACAAAATATTAATCCAGGCTTTGAATTGAATGGCTAAACAGTACTATGCGATCAGCTCGCATCACATAATTATAACAACGTCGAAATCCGTGTACAAATGTATGTACTCTAGAAAATTATTTACACGGCAAATATTACACTAATGAATGCAATCAAGTACCTCTTCTCTCTGGTGGTCAACGTATTGATAAATCTGAAAGAATATTACGAGTACCCTCAGGACCAGGGTGACCATGCGTTCGGTACACTCGGTAATATCCAAGGATCTAAGATTTACAGTATAGCACTGGTGTTACGCGCTGACTTCCAATACCACTTAAACGAAGTGTTTTGCCATATATTGTTTTACAATGTAGGTTTACTAATATTGCTGAATCACATTGTCAAACGAACTAATAATTTTATCCTAATAGTAGTAGCGTGTGAATTTTCTAATGTTACGTGTGTATTCTTTGTGAATTATCACTTGCTTTAACGGTGAAGGAAAACATCGTGAGGTAACCTGCGAATCTGAAAAATTCTCCATATTAAGAATATCGAATTTGTGTCAATTCTACCATCCCACACTAGCCAAGCATGATGGACTAAGGCCTAAGCCCTCTCAGTAGTAGTGGAGGCCCGTGCTCAGCAGTGGGCAGTATATATACAGTATATAGTACAGGGCTGATATTATTACTATATTATAGGCGTAGCGACACTAGAAATTTATTATGTTCAGTAAAATGTCCATATTCCAAAGGATTCCGTCCCACATCATGATTATTGATGGTGATCCTACAGAGAGGTCTTGAATTAACGATTGAAGAGCTCCTTAGTCCTCACCGAGTAATTACTTGTAAATGAGATTACGTGAGATATGACGTATTGAGGGCGCAGTCAGGGAGGCCCTTGTCCTAAAGTTAGATTGTCAATTTTAAGGGTCCCGTGACACAATTTGAGTAAGGTACGGTTAGTTAATATAGCTACTGTCTGTTTGTATGTTGGATAACGTTTAAAGCATCGAATTTTTTGCAGTGCACGAAGAAATGCATTTCGTGTGCTGACGACCGTCCATTCCTTCAATTTCCATTCAAACAATTTAGATTATATTTCGGGAGAAATAGATAACCTTTCCTTGTATTACTGTTCTTTAAGTTGTATTTATATCATTGTTTAGATAGATGTAGAGATAGTAACATCGTCATGTGACCCAATCGTCCATTTGCCAACCCATGTATATATTATAATATTAAATTAAAATCTTTATTTGTTCCAGGTATCCACTCATATATCCAATACAAAGGTATTTATTTTTTGTTTTATTATAATTTTTAAGTTTCTTTTATTGCTTATATTATTTTTATATTTATCTTTCATTTTTGTATTCGGTTTTTTTATTTCAATAATCTTTTATTATTGGTTTTTCAAGTAAGCCGTCTTCTAAGGACCTGAGTAAAATTTATTTGACGGTTATCGTATTAAACAGCAATGTAGATAGTACTCATTTTATTACAATTTATTTGAGAGCATAGATTACAGTGTGAAATTTGTATTTAGTTGACTTATACATTTATGTGACGAGTAAGTAGCACTGGACGTGGACTGGAGCGTGTGGACTGCCTCGGTGGCGTAGTTGTATTACAGAACGATTGCTATGCTGAGGTCTCTGGTTCGATTCCCGGGTCGGGCAAAGTGATATTGAGTTTTTCTATTCACTATCAGCTCGGAGTCTGGAATTTGTGCCCGATATGGCGATAGGCTCGCCCCCTATCACATCATGGGACGGAATAACGGCGAAAAGTGGGTGCACTAGTTGCGCCTCTGCCTACCCCTTCGGGGATAAAAGGCATGAGTGTATATGTATATATAATATATGTATATGTAAGTAGCATTTACTCAAACGTTGTAAAACACGACCTTAATCTCCCAACAATCTAAAGCCTGCACTACACTACTCGCGAAGTTGAGCGACTACGATAGTGTAGATGGGCACTTCGGTTCGTTTCGTGCAACCTCGGCTCGCCTCGGACGACTTCCAGTCGTTGTCGGTTTTAGCGCCCGAGTCAAAGGACTCGAAGTGTCCCGAAGTTCGAACACGTGTCGTGCGGGCGCCGGGCGACTGAGCTCCTCGCGAGCTTGCACGAGTCTGTAGTACATAGTTCGGACTTCGGTCAACTTCGAAGAGTACTTCGTCGAGGTAACTTCGCGAGTAGTGTATTACAGGCTTAAGGGTGTTAAGGTCCCTTTCTCAGTGTACTTCCAGACCGCAGGCCGAGGATGGTGCGTTACGCATGTTTGCACCTCCACTTGATTTATGAAGCACTGGAGATTCACGTATATTTATTTACGGGCTTGGAGACGTGTCTGGCGAAACTAACGCCGTATTTCTCTATTCTGGGAATTATTTCTCATTATGAAATATTTTAGCTTAATTGTAAAACTATTTAACCACAATATTGTGTCGTTACAGGCAGATATGAAAGCATATAGAGTAAGCAAGCGGTCAATGTCATTATTACTTTTATAAAATACTATGAAGTTACCTGTAATTTCTTTAAAGCCATGGATTTTTAACATCGCAAAAGTGCTGCAGTTCCACGCAATGGTCTATTTGCTATATTCAAATCCCTGCTTAGAAGTGAATACTCTAAGCAACTTAAAATCTATATATATAATAAAGCAGTAGAGCCGGTGTGTCTGTACATTTAAAGAAATGTGATAAAAAAGAAAGGGGGTGACTAAAGAAGAGTGATGGAACACAAATCAGTGATTTTTAAATTCTTTTCTATCTCTGATTTTCTATTTGTTTGTTACTACAGATCTTCAAAATTACTGAACGTATTTCGATGAAATTTAGCACACGGGTGGATCAGCACATAGGCTACTTTTTATCCCGCGAAAATATAAAGCGGGACTTTTAACTCGGTTTTTGTTTTCACGCCGACGGAGCTCAGAGCAAAAGCTAGTACTTAATATAATTAATTTAATATAGTTAAAGCGTCCGTCTAACTTTGTAATAAAAATCTGCTATTATGGTATCACCCCTGCTGAAAGTCTAACGTTTCGCAGTTGACCCTTTTTTCTGTTTATCTCAACTTATTTTTCTATTTTTCGGGCAGATTACATGTACTGACTACCTCGGTGGCATAGTTGTATTACGAACACAGTATGACTTCCGCTCTGAGGGCCCAGCTTCGAACCCCGGGTCGGGTAAATTTATATTAGGGGTTTTCTACTCACTGTCATCAGCCCAGAATATTGAATTGATGTCCGATATAATCCCGCCCTATCACATCATGGGACTCAACACATGGCAAAAATTAAGTGTCCTAATTGCACTTCTGGCTATCTTTTCAAGGATAAATGCTTTGTTTGTTTTAAGATTTCACGTGGAGCCGCGGAATGAAATACTGAAAAATAGCGATTTCATTTTGATGTGTACTTTATAAGTAATTTGAGTAAAATCGATATTTTAAATATTGACAACTTAATTTAGTTGTTTGCGCAGCTAGTGTGTAAACGCACGTTTCCTATTTGTTGAACTTTAATTTTTCAACACTATCTTTTGTTTTCGTTCGAACGTGTGAACAGTTAGCCCGTTTTGTCTCCGCTGAAGTACAGGGGCGCTGGAGCCGTCTCCCTGTCTGATTGCATTTAATATAAGGCTGGCGGCAGACGGATGCTTGGGGTCCAAACACGGGGGCGATTTAGGCGTGATTTTGTGTTGGTATAAAGTGTTATTAACAGAGTGAAGCCTACTCTTCGGTCATGGACCGAGACTTTTGAATAGTTGAGAGTGAAATCTCGTTTCTGATATTTGTCGTTTCTATTGATTATTATCTATACTCCAAATGATGAATGGTATTGTCTAAGATTTGCCACAGAATATCAAAGCGAAGTGACAAAATTTCTCTAGAAAGTTTTCTAAACAAAGCGACGCGATCACGCGATGGTTCACAGAAACACAATAAATCTTCTGAAAGTGTTATTCATGATCGTTAGTGGTCACGAGCAAAGTTGTTTCCTCATATATTTATTACAAAAAATAATCATAAGGATGTGTGTATGTAAATACCAACAAAAATATTACCACATCTACGCATATACATATACGTAATATAATAAGTTTGTATCGTACTTACCATCACCTAAAAGGCTACATAATATTATACCTTAGACCACCTTTCGACTACGCGGCGACAAAAATTTTACTGCAGCGTACGCCCTGCCTATCTCTTTACGACGTGACTTGAATCCGAGGCGACAGCTCAGCCCGACTACATTTAACTTTATTTCTATGTGTTTTTTCAATAAAACAAATATTTGTTCTTAGTATTATATCATTACAGGATTGTACCTAACGTTAAGGAGCTGACAGAAATAATGTTTTAAGGACAAGTTTATGCAGTAAAATCTCATTGGCCTAATACATCTATTGTAGATGATATAAACAGCGTCAACTGTTGGAGGTTCTTCTGAGACAGTTTCTTTGATGGCTGTATAGACCAACAGTGTTGGTTTCCACCCAGCTTAAAAGCTATGGTGGGTGAAGTTCAGTACGCGATTTAGGTAGCGCAGGCATGCCCGGAACCTACGCCATCCTCTCGACCTAACCGGCAGTACCCACAGGAACGACGAGTCGATACGTGTGGTGCCTTACGGAGATACCGTTCCGGGATTGTGTCAAGTGGCACTAAAATAGGGTGAAAATAACTTAGGCGAAGAGAAATATATCGGATATTTTAGGATTAAAGTTCGAAAGTATATGGGGTGAACATGGTTCGAGGGTGAGAAACGATATGAGATAGCGGTCCATTGGTTTATTTTGCTGATGGGAAGGTATTCCATTTTTGGTGTTTATCTAAAGTCATTATAAACGGTGACCAACGTGGCAACCATAGTGATTCCTCTGCGTGAGCTTTTTCGGTATGCCGTATAATTTGAGTTCAATTATAAAATCGATATGCCTAATACCAAATATTTTCCGGATTATCTTGGGCCCGTATTAGTTGATGCAACTCAGTTTCCTCTGAAGTGCGATATGAGAAGAGATGTTGTCAAATTAAAGACGACATCTTTGGATATAAACCCATATTAACGTCAGCTCAAATGGCATCTTAAGTCGCAGTATGTGACGGATTTCGAGAGCTGAGTTTGGTTTATGTACCATCGCCGACTCAACTGAGAAGAAGCTCTTAAATTACACCTATTGCATAATTCAATACATTAACTGTCTACTTGAGATTTTTTTATTAACTAGATCGTACCTCGTCCGAATAAGCTAAGGCTTTTTTTTCAAGTATACAGTACCCAAACCTAACAAGATGTATTTCTGAGATTTTCTAGATAGCGAAACAATGTACCAATATAACGTTACTCTTAAGACTATTTTTGATTAAGTGCGATTATCTCTGGGATTATTGCCCGACAAAAAAAAATATGTTTCATATAGAAAGCTAGGCTAACTAAACGAGTATGGATGAAATTTGGCACACGGGTCCATCATATCCTAGATTACGCAGGGTACTTATCCCCGTAATTGCGCTCATAGGAAATAATAGATATTATAAATGTAGATGTTGCTGGCGTCGTATTGTGTTTTTAGTGACTTTTGTAGCGGCAAAGGCTTTCACGCGGGCGAAGCCGCGAGCAACACATAGTACCAAATAAAACTTAATATTCTACAGTTATTCAATTTGGAAACCAATGATTGAAACTGGCGTCATACACCAACGAACATTTAGCAAACAGACAAAAATAACAAAAGTTGTTGTTTCCATTTTGTTACCTATTACACGCGCGTCTTACAGGTGTTTTCCCAATAACTATGATTTCATAATAGTATGTAAAAGATTATTGAAAGAAAATAACTTTTGGCGTAAACATTCCACGAATCGTGACTGACCTTGTTGATTTTGCTTTGAACCAAACGTTCAGTAAATTGAACCCGCGCCCACTCTGTTCAAGAACTTCGCGAAACCAGTTTCAAACCTAACAAAGCTAAATACAAGTTTAAGGGTGATTAATTGTGCATGTTTGTGTAGGGTGAGTCGACACGGCGCCGAATCATGCTGGGATCACACAGCCTCCAATATTAGAACAATAGTACTGTTTAGCTTAGCAATTTGTGATTACGCGACCCTTACCAACTGTTCTCACTTTTCTTTATGAATATTTAACAGATTTATAAAATTGGAGTATGGTGATTTAAATGCGTTTATCAATGTGAAACATTTATTACGGTGATGATCTAGGGCCGTAGTTAATATGCCTTTCTAAAAGTGCTAATGCTAATAGAAAAAAAATATGCGACTGACATGTCCTGCCAATACGTTAATCGCAAAGCTACGTCAAAGGGTTGCGAGCGTCTTCTGCGTTCACCCTATAGACCGGTATGGCCAGAAAAGCCGACTCGCGTCGGACTACTAGCGATAGGGCAATTAACAAAAAAAAAGGATACATTTTTAGCGATTGTACAAAAGCATCTTGGCTACTGTCCCTGTTTTCGTAGCAACACTATCTCACTGAGCCCGTATTTCTAAATATAATTATTTTTTATGCCATATTCATTTCTGTTTAAACCATTGCATGCATATTATCTTTACAAAACAGTTCCGGTTTTTCATCTGCCAGGCGATTCGAGCATTTTTTTCTACTTATGTTTTAATATGGTTACTAGTCTCTAAATCCTTCTTGTTTCTTATTGGGGCAGGAGCCTGAAAGAAAAAAAAATAAGTTTATAAATAATATTTAATAACTTAAGATATTTTTATTATTGCTGCCGATAACTTAATTCCTGATAATGTCCAATGAGTCTAGTGAAAGACTATAAATATCAAAATAAAAACAGAAAACGTTTCACAGAATTACTCAGGAATCTCATATCTTTTCAAATCAAAAATACTCGGACCCCGTGGTAGGGGCTCCCCCAGGGCTACGCGCCCACAGTTGAAACTTGGGAGTAATTAATTTTTGAACAACGCTCGATCACACGACGTTATGGCTCTTGATTTATTGTTGTTTATCCCTTTGTTTAGGACTTTTAAATATTGTGATAAGTGTTAACAATTATTTTTAAGTTATCATCAACGCACCCCAAACCTCAAAGATACGAACGAACCTAACTCACGCAGCCTCTTACTATGATGGAAATCCTGTGACTTTGACCTTATCATAAATTATTAAAGTCACATTTACTTTCATAAAAACCTGCAGAAGTTTTTTACTGACCCAACTTCACGGTCATAGTAAAGCAGCTAACCAATAAGTGGGTATTTTTCGAGTGAACATTCTTTTCTAAATCACAATATTTAAAACGCTTAGAAGGAATTTGAAGAAATAATCACAATATCTCACAATCACTTTATTTTAACACTCTTCACTACTTGGTCCTTCGCCGAGAGCTCGTATTCGTATGCTCGTCTGTATCACAGACTATCGCCAGCAACAAATATCAAAAACTAGTGATGCGACAGAAATAGCATACCAGCGATAAACTATTGACTAGTGATGTGACATTAATAAATTAACGTTACAAATATTGTTGAGCACGGTGATTCGCTGTAATTGGGGATTTGTCCAATACGACCCATTATGTCGGCTTTTGACAGGTCAGTCTGGAAATCTTTAGGGGAGGCCTGTGATCAGTAGCGAATGTCATGTGATGGCTGATGATGATGTCGGCTTTTTCATGGCATTGAATGATGAGACGAGCATGCCGTTCGCCTGATGGTAAGCGATACGACCATCCATGTACAGTAGCAACACATCCAGCACCTTGAGTTACAAAGTAGGTACTGTGTGGCATTCCACTGCGCTCGTCATCCTGAAATAAAAGATGTTAAGTCAATATGTCCTGTAGTTACACTGGCTACAATGTTCTTCAAACCGAAACACAACAATGCATGGTCACTGCAGCTTGGCGGTAGAAATAGGCATTGTGGTGGTACCCACCCAGACGGACTCTTACATATGAGAGTCCTAATACCAGTGCTTAAAATGGCGAAAGTATTAAAACCTGGTATTTAGATATTTCCTGTTCGTATTGGGCCTTCACGTGTTCGATCGACCCTACTCTCCTCTCCAACAACCCCTTGCCCCTTTTCGATACAAGTGTGAAGCTAATTGCACTTCCATTTCCGAGACTTTCCCGTGAAAGATTTTACCATCGGCGCCAAATTACTTTCGTAATAAGGGATGTACCGGCGTCCGGACAACCGACTAATCGGTCCGGCGGGAGCCAGCTAATCGGCAAATCATTCAGCTTTTCCGATACCCAGATACCTTGAGAACGATCAGTATCTGTAAATGCTTTTCTAGAAATGTTTAGAGATAAGATTCTTATAAATGTGAGTAATAAGTCAGTTATATGACTTATTTATGAATCTGTGGCAGTTTTTCACACACACACACACACACACACACACACACACACACACCTTTTCATTCTTTACTATTTTAATTGCATAACTCTGTTAGCGTTTTTTTAATAACGTCCCTGTGTGTACTTTTCGCGGAAAGAAACTAGCTTTTATAAATGTGATCCAAAACTTAATTCCAGTGTGCGAAATTTATTTCAAAGTTCTTCAGTAATTTTTATATTTAAATATTTTACACGCTTTTACTTAGGCCGTTTCAAAGTACCAAGTTTCTTATGAACCTGGATACTACCATCACACTATACATTGCGACTAAATAAAAGATGCAGTTAATTTTTATATTCTATTAAAATAATAATCCTAATAAAAACTATGGCACATTTAACTCTGTTTATAAATTCAGCCGAAAACAATTATCCGAACGATTAGCCGGCAGAGCCGTTTATCCGGTATGTCCGGCTGTGCCGAACTTCCGGTCGCTATCTGTCCGGGTCACGTCATATAGTCGCCTTTTTGTTATCCTCACGAATTGTACGCGCGAGTCATTAACAACAATTTATTGATTGCGGTACGTCCGTATTGACTAGCTATGCCCCATTTCAGCGACGGCGGCCAATCTCAACGGAGATCAGCCAGGTACGCAGGAGATATTATAGTTCACAGGTGTGTGCGTAATACATAGGTACACTAGCTATTCGTTCACTCTTATTGGATTGGTAACAATAATAGTCTTTTGAATATCAGACTATCTAAAGACTCGTACATATCAACGCAGGAGAGAATTGCTTCACCGCTGCGTATATTCAGGCGCGTTCAATAATTACGTACGATTATTGCTAACAATAAAATTATTGATACCTCTAAAGGGCCTTAGGTTATATATTTTTGGTATCGCTTTAGTATTACCATATTACTTCGACCATCGGTGCCCGTGACTGCCTCGGTGGCGTAGTTGTAATACAGTACGACTGCAAAGCTGAGGTCTCGGGTTCGATTCCCGGGTCGGGCAGAGTGATATTGAGTGTTTCTATTCAGTATCAGCCTGGAGTCTGGAATTTGTACACGATATGGCGATAGGCTCGCCCCCTATCACATCATGGGACGGAATAACGGCGAAAAGTGAGTGCACTAGTTGCGCCTCTGCCTACCCCTTCGGGGATAACAGGCGTGAGTGTATGTGTGTCTGTACTTCGACCATCAAACTTCTGCAAGATTATTTTTGGAATTTATACTCCACCTAGTATTTTTAAGGCAAACTAATGATAATTAAAATGATTTTTATAATATATTTTTGTAGTAATTATAATTTTTGCAGTAAATGTAGAAAGTTTAAAAATAAGTCCTTTGCATGATAATGAATCAATTCTGTGGAGAAAGGCGCGACTCTACCCACATGACAGATTAAGGGCAGCTAATTGATGATAACGCAGAAATTTTCTTACATTAAGGGCTTTATGCCTACTTTCGGTTTAAATAGATCACATAGCACAACGCTGCCTCGGTGGCGTAATTGTATTGCGTGCTCGGTTGTACTACCGCACTCAGGTCTCGGATTCAAATTCGGGGTCGGGAAAATTGATATTGTGGTTTTTGACTCACTATCGGCTCGGAGTCGTGCCCGGTAAAGATAGGCCCGGGCTCTGTTAAATGGGACCTAACATAGCTGTCAAAATGTGTGTGTACACTGTAGCTTACCCTTGACAATTAATATTTCCAACACCCTCCTATCTTTCTGTTTGTTTGAATTCGTTGCGGGTTAAAGACAGATTAGTGTTCCCTGAGACTCGCCGAGCTTCACCGCTCGGTGTCATAAAATTCGTGCCAATGACGATCCTGGCTTACAGGAGTTGCAGTGGTGAGTGTGGCCGGTTAGTCTCTATTCCTTTGACAAGAAAAATACATGTAGGTAAGGTATTTAAGTATACATATAAGTTTAATACGCCAAAATTAATTGATAAATTAATCAAATTTGCAAATACAAATGTATTCACACAACACATGACACAAAAAAATTACAAACAACATAAAGAAATTATATTAAAAACACACAACAAAAACGCCAATACACATAAAAGAAATAACAATGAAATTAAAAAAAAACAAGAATTTAATGTGTTCAACAGTATTTCAGGTCAACGCGAAGTACCCTATAGGTTTTGATTCCCTGGCGAAATCGCAAAGTATGCGACATAAACGGTCATATCTTTTGACCGCGTTCACTTACAAGTTTGATTTTTTTACTGCTGAAAGAGACAGTATTCCCTAGTATTGGATATATATTTCAACTTGATATCTCTACGCGTACCTAAGGACAAGGTTCTTGACAGACAGACAGACGGACAACAAAGTGGTCCTACGAAGGTTCCTTTTTTCCTTTTGAGGTACGGAACTCTAAAAACCGTGATTCTGCGTGTATCTGGAATAATCTTAGAACATTTAACATTCCGGAAAAATACAATGCAATGCAAACAGCCCTGTTTATATATTGCCCACTGCTGAGCACGGGCCTCCTCTACTACTGAGAGGATTCAGGCCGTAGTCCACCACGCTGGACTAATGCGCGTTGGCAGACTTCACATACCCTCGAAATTCTTATAAAGAATTCTTAGGTATGCCGGTTTCCTCACGATGTTTTCCTTCACCGTTAAAGCGAACGATAATTAATTGATAAACAATACACACATAACTTCGAAAGTCAGAGGTGTGTGCCTTGGGTTTGAATCTCCGGGCATTGTCTCGGCAGACCGTTCCATTCCCAACTAGGCTATCGTCGCTTAATATAATAATACCTATAACAAATTAAATAGACGGACATCGGCAATTACAGAGAAGAGCCTCAACCCTACCGATGGTACTTAACTAAACCTATCGGTGGCCCCAGTATACTATGTTTAAATCTTGTTAACAGATGTTATAGCATCAAAGAAACATCTAACGAAGGCTACAGATATAAGCCAAACGGCTTGTCGTATTTTTATGTGAGTGGTGTCAACAGATTTGTCTTCGTCGTGAAAGTGACACTAGGTACGTTAAAATAAAAAATAAAAACAAAATTAAAGATTTTTGGCGGCAAAAACTAATCTTTAAAATATATATTTTCTAAATACGCACAGCATCGCCCGGAGACATCCCGGCTTCTAAGACAGGTCTCTCTGTAACAGCTAACAACTTGTGCGCTACGTGACACCATATTACCTAATCTATATAATATTAATACGTGAATGTTTACTAGATGATACTCATGGCTTCGCACACGTGATAAGGCTTTTCTGGGATAAAAATAATTTCTTGGGATAAAAAGTAGCCTATAGCACTCAGGAGTGATGTAGCTTCCTATTAATGAAAGAATTTTCAAAATCGGTTCAGTGGTTCCTGAGAATAGCGCGTTCAACCAAAGAAACAAACTCTTCAGGTTTATAATATTAGTATAGATTCGACGATTGAATTTCGACCAATGGACGACCACAAGTTATAATTATTCCAAACCACTTTTAAACGAGATCAATGCGTACATTTTCCATGTCAGAAATGTACGATGCTGTAGCACTTACTCTGACTCACATACAAGAGGCTAGCACCTATTAAAGCCGGGCTTAATTCGTGAAAAAAGGTAGACATGTCAGTGATTGATGTGAAAGCTTTGTTTTGAGCTTTTGACCCGGAGCGCAACGACCTGGCCATTGTTCCGAGATTATTTCGCGGGTAGCCCGGGAGACGTAATCTGGGCACAATGGGGCCTGGTCCAGTTTTACCCTAAATTGTGTGCATAAAAATAAAATATCTACATTGACTATGACTACGTTTTACGATTGGGTAAAATTCAAATAATTTATTATGTAATTAGGCTTCTAGAGTCACTTTTACACTTCATTTTTAACATTTATTTTTAAACTATAAGATTCTACCAGACCTGAGAAGAAGCACTAAGAAACTCAGGGTGGATATTTTTTGGTCATCTTGTTTTTTTTTTTAAGTTTAAGGTACCTACAAAAGCTTAAGAACAAACTTTTTAATTTAAATATATTAATTTTTCTGACTCGAGACTTTTAACCCTACAACATTACATACATATACACTCACGCCTGTTATCCCCGAAGGGGTAGGCAGAGGCACAACTAGTGCACCCACTTTTCGCCATTATTCCGTCCCATGATGTGATAGGGGGCGAGCCTATCGCCATATCGGGCACAACTTCCAGACTATGTATTGGTTCGATACGACTTTCTCGGATGGAGCCGCGCACTAAAGCTAGTTTGCATCATAAAAAAACTACATCGAGTACTTTTTTATGGTTGTGCGCATTCTCGTCCTCCAATATTGTGAGTTTTAATACTGTCCGCGATATGTATTAGGTATTTGGCGCCAGAAAAATATTTTATTTCTGGCAATAACAAGTTACGACTTAGTAAAATCTGAACAGTTTTTTATGTAAGGAATCTTTTATTGTATTTTTCGTCGTTCTTTTTCTTTGATGAAAGGCTGGATGCGATTTTTTTTGTCACAGAAAGTTGACGAAAGGGCGTTACTTAACATGTATGGCTACTGGATTGTAAGTTTGTCTAAAATTATGAGAAATAAAGAAAATTATTACACATACCTACATAGACATACACTCACGCCATATATCCCAAAAGAGGTAGACAGAGGAGCAACTAGTGCATATACTTTTTGCCGTGTGTATTCCGTCCCGTTACGTGGCCCTACCACGACGAGTCTATTGCCATCAAACACAAACTCCAGACTTCGAGCTGATTCTGAGCATAAAAACTTAATATCACTTTGCCGGATCCGGAATTCGAACCCGATAACTCCAACATGCCACCGAAATTATATAAAAGCAGTACAATGTAAACCCTTATCTGAACAAGTTAAGCACAATGCTTGAACCCAGCACAAATTATTGCAATACGGCAGACCCTTTCAAAGCAAATTGTATAATAACGGATCTTACATCAGCTCGAATGACTGTCAGATAACGCCGCGCGGATATCGAAACAGATTTGTATAGAAAGCTTATCTGATAGGATGTTGTTATCCAGAGGTTTTTAGTACGAGACATGTTATGTTGAAGCGATACAAGGCCCTTCTCCTAGGGGTAGTAACAAGTGACTCGCATTAAGGCGGCCCCCCTCTACAAAATGGTGCGCTAACCTATTTTTAGAAGGTATGTTCGAAACTTATCTATATCTATACTAATATTATAAAGCTGAAGAGTTTGTTTGTTTGTTTGTTTGTTTGAACGCGCTAATCTCAGGAACTACTGGTGCGAATTGAAAAATTCTTTTTGTGTTGAATAGACTATTTATCGAGGAAGGCTTTAGGCTATATAACATCACGATGCAACTATTAGGAGCGAAGAAATAATGGAAAATGTGAAAAATGCGGGGAAAATTATTCATCCTTGAGGGCTTCCATTGCGTGCGCTGCGAAAACGGTTCAAGATACCAAAAATATATGTATGAAAGAATTATTCCTCTTGAAATGATCTAAAAAAAAGTCCGCGACAGTATATGTCTATCTTTTAAAATAAACTCTCTAGAACCGTTTTTATGGTAATCAAATTTGGTCGAAATTAATGCATTATTTGTTAAGAGTTGTATCAACGTCATAATATTAATCTTTATACAAATAAATGTGTTGGATAGAGTGATTCAACGGGAAGGTTTTTCGATGTACTTTTAGCCCGGAAAAACTTGTTAACGCGGGCGAAGCCGTGGGCAAAAGCTAGTAACAAATATAGGAAAAAAACCTTGAGAGGTGTCAAGGGACGCCCGGATGGAACGAAGTTGTTCTCGATTTAGTGAAGATATTGTAATTAAATTTTATTTCTTTTAAGTTATAATAATCCTACTAATATTATAAAGGCGAAAGTTTGTAAGAATGTATGGATGTTTGGATGTTTGGATGTTTGGATGTTTGGATGTAAGGATGTTTGTTCCTCTTTCACGCAAAAACTACTGAACGGATTTCGATGAAATTTGGCACACGGGTAGATCATATCCTGGATTAACACATAGGCTACTTTTTATTCCGGGAAAATATAAAGCGGGACTTTTATCCCGGAAAAACTTTTTAAAGCGGGCGGAGCCGCGGGCAAAAGCTAGTATTGTATATTTCATTAAAACGTTACCACATCAATGGAAACATTTACTTCTACCTACACAATAGATATGTCATCGAATCACGATCATCACCTAAACTAGTATTGACATTGAAATTAACATACAACTAACGAAAAAAAAACTACTCTAAAAAGCATTTAAATCTTAGAGTATGTATACGTAGTTATACTTACTCTAAGATTTAAATTGTCTTTTTTTATTTGAATTTCGAATGTCACTTTTACGGCCAGTTCTTTATTGTTAGGTTTCACAGGGCAAGTATAAAAGTGTCGTGACAACTTTTATAAAAGTGTCGTGACAACCTTTCGTAAGAATTTTTTGCGTCTAGCCCCCTTTCACAACGCGCGATAAGGAACTTCGTTCCAAAATTAAACATTATATCTACAATATGGTTATCTTTACTTATTTTGTTTCATTTATTTTTTACTAGCTTTTGCCCGCGGCTCCGCCCGCATTAAAAAGTTTTTCCGGGATAAAAGTCCCGCTTTAAGTTTTCCCGGGATAAAAAGTAGCCTATGTGTTAATCCAGGACATAATCTACCCGTGTGCCAAATTTCATCGAAATCCGTTCAGTAGTTTTTGCGTGAAAGAGGAACAAACATCCATACATCCAAACATCCATACATTCTTACAAACTTTCGCCTTTATAATAATAGTAGGATATCATGGATATTGTTTTATTCATTTCATAATGAAATTGCCTCTAAAATTGTTGATTCCGTGCAGCTCCCTCTTAAGTACATGTCGCACCTTTAGGATGAAAACGACACAATTCAAAAAAATAGAACATTTAGTTATCGTTATAAAATGACTAAAATCTGGTCACTTTATGTAATTTCTAGAAAGAATAATATACTGAAGAGTTTCTGAAAGAATGTTTTGCTCTGGCCCAGTAATTTTCAAATTTATAATAATGTGATCCATTTTAAGGTTTTTACAGCGACGATAGCCTAGTTGGGAATGGAACGGTCTACCGAGACATTGTCCGGAGGTTCAAACCCAAGGCACACACCTGTGACTTTTCGAAGTTATGTATGTATTGTTTATCAATTATCGTTCGCTTTAACGGTGAAGAAAAACATCGTGAGGAAACCTACATACCTGAGAATTCTATAAGAGTTTTGAGGGTATGTGAAGTCTGCCAACCCGCATTAGGCCAGCGTGATGGACTAAGGCCTGAACCCTCTGAGTAATAGAGGAAGCCCGTGCTCAGCAGTGGGCAATATATAATACAGGCCTGATTGCATTGATTGCATTGCATTAAGGTTTTTATACCCCGTGGTATATTAAGTAAAATAAAACACAATAATTGATAAAACAAGTACTTATTTTAACTTACTAACTTTTTCTGAGAGGATGTGGAAATGAGAAAGTAGGTCACTGAATGTTAATTGATCTTGATCGGTAGTAAATAGCCACAATAACAGAGCAGTCATGGCGCTGCCGATCTTAAGAAAATGAGCAGCAATTAAGCGGGATATAGTGCCTTCAGTTCAAGTTTACCTAAGTAAAAGAAAATAATATTTACAAAATGTATAAAATTATACAAATGAAACTGAATATATATGCCCCATAAAATTATTCTGAAAAAATCCGTCAAGTAGTTTAGAAGTACAAAAGAAAAATATCATATTTATTATTCTCTTTTGAGATATGATATTCCAAGTACTCGTAATATAACTTCTCAGATAATCTAATTGAATCCGTCATACCCTAACATTGTCGGCGAAAACCACTAATATGCGAAGGCTGAGTATAGAGTAAGGTTTGGATAACGCAGCACAGATTGGCACAGCCATCTCATTTGATCTGATTATAAATACAGTACAGGACATAATATTGAACAAGAATATCGATGAAGGATGCTTCCAAAATCATCTTCGCTACTTAATTATTGCATTAAGATTACACCTGCAACGCACGAAAGTTTTTAGTTGAATGCCCGACAGAGTCTTTTATTTATTCATCTTAAAGCATTGATGTATTAGGGTTTTTAATACATCAATGTCTTAAAGTCTTTATTTTACATCTAAGACATAAATATGAAGATGCAACAGGTACTAAGCTTGTACAATAAAAGGCTTATATTTCTAGTACTGAATCTTTTATGTTGTTAGTATAATGTGATTGTGGGACCTTGCGAAGCTCGTCAACGGTCGGCTAGACTTCTTGGTTAGTGGATAACTACTATGTATATTCGTCGTCTGACCCAAGCCCGAGAATTGGTATGATGAGCCAATTTGGTAGGTAGGTTTTATAGGCTCAGCTTCGCCTGAAAAGCCTTTACAATTACAAAAGTCCCTAAAACACAGTACGACCCCAGCGCTATCTGCGTTAAGAATCAAAATGAAAATATCAATTATTTCCCATGGGAGCAAATTACCGGGATAAAAAGTACCCTGTGTGTGCCAGGACAGGACCTACCCATGTGCCAAATTTCATCCAAATCCGTTTAGTTGTTTGTGCGTTAACTTTCGCATTTATAATATTAATGTGTTTTTTATATATAATGAATTCAAGTCGCTGCATAGTTCTGAAACGTAGTCGGAATGAAATGTAGAATAGCCGTCAAGATAGGATTACTGTAGGTAATATATTCAATTTTTATTGTCACTATGTCACACACGCTCCCACATTTTTCATAATAGGAATTACATTATTTATACACGTTTTACGCTACCACACTTGATTTTCATCGCATTGTGAATTCTGTGAAATCTATTTTCCCCTGGCCTCAGCGTCCGCGAGTTCTGTAAAGTAAAAGTTCATACAATGAGCATGATTTGGCCGCACTGACTATTATGGAAAGCGTGCAGAATTCTAAGTAAGAGACGTCTATTGTAAAACATATTTCACAGTATTGTGTTTTATACAAGTGAGTGTGAATGGCATCATTGAGATTTTATATTACGTGACCGCTTTCCTGGTGGTAATTGCAACGACTGGCAATAAAAAGGAAGTATATTTTGATATCTTGTAGCACGGAGACAATTAATTTTACTGTTATGGCGATGACAGCAAAGCACAAAATACAGTATATAAAAGGGATATTTTACAGGAGAACATTTTAAGAGTTATGGACTAATAAACATATTTTTTTCTATTTTTCATTATTACAACCTAATTTATTGATTTTGAATTACTGTACGTATATTTTTTTTTTCTCTGAGAAAAGCGCAACTTATACGTTGGGATAAAAAAACACCCATACCATCGAATTTACCCAATAAACTAATATCTATACATCATGAAGATATAGATCAGCATTTACCCCTTAATCTGTCAAGGCCCGCGACGGACACCGGTGTCCATATACATAGGGTTTTCTCATACATCTATATATATAAGCGGACCTTGAAGGGTAAAAAAAATCCTCTGTCATGCCCTGGCATCACTGGGCGCTGTGTCTATTCATATTTTCACTCCCTGCATGTTGTTGAGGTAGATACTTTCAATTTACATTTTCATCGGCACTCGACGCGCACAGCTTAGTTAAGGAAGAAAATATTTTATTCCTTTGTATACCTAATTTCCCTTCGGACCGGTTCCTCGTATCGTGAGAGAATTTCAACTGCCAATTTTAGTTAGCGTATGATACACTAGCAGGTCATGCGGCTTCACTCGTGTTGAATCATTTCATAGACGTAGGGATAATGTAACTTTGTATTGGAGATTTTTTTTACGTTTTTAGTAAGTAGTGTAGCTCGCGGCTCCGCCCGCGCCCATAAGTTTTTCCACGGTAAAATTATTTTCCCGGTATAAAAAGTAGCATATAGCACTCAAGAGTAATGTGGATTCGTATTAGTAAAGAATTTTCAAAATAGGTTCAGTAGCCCCTGAGATTAGTGCGTTCAACCAAACAAACAAACAAACTCTTCAGCTTTATAATATTAGTATAGATACCAGGGATAAAGCTCCACAATCACACAATCTTTACCACTTTATTGGCATTTTACTGCTCTTAGATACAATTGTTCAAATTATTCTACCCTTTATGTCGTATAGTCAATGTAGTTAAACAGTGACGATGTAATAAATTATGAACATTAAATTGTTGATGGACATATTTTATACTATACTTCGCTCGTGATTCTGCCTGACTGCTAAAACCTAAAATTAAATAGTTACATAAACACTATCTTTTTTACTAAATGAACATACATAAATACATCTTATTATAGTGGATTTGGTCGCGATGTAGCAATAACAGACTGGCAAAAAGAATGAAAATACAGCCAACTCATAGGGGCACTAGTTGCGCCTACATTCCCATCTCTATAATACGTAAAGATATAGGCAGGATCCTAAAAAGTACAAACTCCTAAAAGTCCAACAAATCCTAGACATGGCACAAATATTTGCCGAACAAACATTGATCAAACCTTCAGACATTTCGTTTCAAAATCTGTGCGCTGTAGACGTGTAGATAGACTTTTAATTGACGGCAAAAAATCGACGATTTGCATTAGAAAGGCCGAATTAAAAAAGATGAATCAATTACAAGTAGATATTAATTAAGCTGTGTAAATGATTATTGGAAACAAGGTTGATCTCGCGTCTTCGCTCGCGTCTAATATTTTGCCTAATATAGAATAGAATAGAAATATAAGTAGTCTATATTAAAAGACTTGGGAAAGTAAAGGCACCGAATACGGTACTTTTCTATGTTGGATTTTGTACACTATTTTATATGCAACAGCAAATAGTCCGGATAAGCAGCCCTTCTGTGAAAACTGCATAAAAATTGGTTAAGAAATGAGACAGTAATTTAGATTCCCGAGTGAGGAGTGTGCGTGTATTGCTTCACCTCTTCTGGCACGCATCGTTATAGCCGATGACGTCACGATCGCGTGTAGCGCCGCTATCCTCGTTTTTTACACTTACCCTTCTACCGAAACTCAAAGGCTTATAACTTGTAAAATAATAATTACCGGGAAAATTGATGCAGAGACCCAGAGGCAGGAACCCAATGCGCTGGACTGATCAGATCCGCACCACACTCAACATAAATGCCGTTGCAGCTATCCATATCGCTGAAAACCGGAGTAGTTGGCACAACATCGTGCGCGAATTCCCGGATGACTCACGACCCCCAGCATTGGAGAATCGACGCAAGGAGGAGAATAACTTGTTGATTTTTGTCTGGCTTATAAATAAAAATTAACTAACTAGCCTAGCCAAACTCGGCTAGAACCTTTATTATTCTCGGTTAGCGAGGACCGTGGCGTTACCTTTCCTTGTTATGTTAAGATACTCCTTTTTTATATCAGCTCAACTTCTCCTTCTCTAGCCCTATTCCCATCCCCAATGTCCATGTCCTCTGTACCTATGCCCGTGCTGATTGTTCGTTGTTTAATGTAGGTAGTTACTTTAAATTATTTAATCGGTATATCTACGTACGCTTTGTAAATTTGTTATTCTCTACCTGGCCATAACTTCTCATAAGTGCTTTTCATAAGCCTGCTTGATTAAGAAATGATTTTATTTATTAATTTTATCCCGGAAAAATATTTTTATCCTGAAAAAACGTTGAATAAAAGTAGAGAACAAAAATGAAACAAATACCTTTTTGCATCGAAATCCGTTCAGGGATTTTTGCGTTTACATGTTCAGAAAGGATTCTAAAATAACGTAAGATTATTGCCAGCAATAATTTATTTGTCTAAATGAGGCCTTAGCGATGTTAGTATTGGTTTTATTTTGAATTATTTGGCATATAAACAATGTGCAAATCACATGATTCTCTAATTTACAATATTCAGAATAACTAATTTAAATTTGTACACCGATAAAACCCGCGCACAATATTTGAGTAGACTACTAATGTAAACTACTTCATTTTTATCAGTTTAAAATGATAAAGCTGCGATAGAGACCTAAAGTAATTTTAGATTTTTTATACTTGCATTGAAGATGCCTATATGATTGAATATATCAAAGTCCTTGCAGTGTTCATTATATCAATTACACATAGGACATAACGACTATTATATGCTAAGTTATTGCAATTTGTATGACTTTTACTGCAGATATTACTTTAATTTCTACAGCTTATGGAAGAACTGGCCGTTAGCCATTAAAGTCAATATTTACGACCGGTTAGTTAAGACTTACGATACGGTTGTGTTCGAAAACGTAAAGAGGATTTGGAAATTCAAATCCATTTTAGAAATTCGTGCAATTCTGTAAAACCACAGTTCGCGTGAAGTGCGGTGACTTCGACATCTCGGGTTAGATTATATCACAACAGCAGTATGACAATCGAATTTAGAGTTTTCAGCATATATTTTGATATACATAAGATCTCTTGAGTACCAATAAATGCTCTAAGGATCTCACTTATAAGTGAGTGTAGTTCGCTTCACCAACACTCACACCTTGTGGCGCTAGTGTAGGCTGTAGATGACACGCGAACTTGATCGTAAGATCTTACGAAATAGCATAGCTGTTTATAACTGGAACTCTAGGTGACAAGTCTCTCGTATACAAGTGTCCTTTATATACTGCATTGCCTGCCTCCAAACAGTGTGCACACAGCCTTGATAAAAAATAATGGTTCAAAACTATCTACAACCCTAAAATATGCTAGCATATGTTTATAGTTGACCTAGTCTCATCAGCATGAGGTCATGTTATATTTAAGTTTGAATCTGTATGATATACTCAGAATTTACCAAAACTTCTCATTTCCCTTACCCAACTATAATATAAACTTATAACACACAATTAGTTATCAAAATCGCAGAGGAGCTTTCATAATAATGGCTTAATTAAATATGAGAGAAGCTATGTGGCAAAGTTGCCTAATAACATAGTTGCTGCAAGCAGGCTCGGTGCTGCGCTATAACTTTACTATTTAAGTGAGATAGTCTAGAAGATTTAATCTATAATTATAATCGAAGGGAACAATTACTGCAACCTGGTAGAGCGTAATATTTATTGTCAGGAAATATCTAAATTATCGAAACTCGCGACGCGACCCTATACGCGGTAACAAATAAATATTAAAACTACTATCCATTCAAAAACTTAGGATTTCGACATTAATATCCCCATTTCATGACTATTTAGCATGATTGATCTAATATTATAAAGAGGAAAGATTAATAAACTCAAAAACTACTGGACTGATTTTAAAAATGTGACCAATATCAGCTTGATTATTACCGAGTAATAAAGGCTACTTTTATACCGGGAAAATAATAATTGGACGTTTTCCCGGAAAACTCATTTGCGCGGGCGGAGCCGTGAATAAAAGTACCGACTTCCTGCGTTAGCTGCGTCGATATCAAAACCGAGGAACAATTTTTTTTTATAGCATTGAATGACGAGACGAGCATGCCGTACGCCTGATGGTAAGCGATACGACCACCCATAAACAGCAGAAATACCATCCAGAACCTTGATTTATAAAGTACTGTGTGGCATTCCACTGCGCTCGTCATCCTGAGACATAAGATGTTAAGTCTCATTATGTCCTGTAGTTACACTGGCTACAATGCCCTTCAAACCGAAACACAACAGTGCGTGCACACTGCTGCTTGGCGGTAGAAATAGACATTGTGGTGGTACCCACCCCGATGGACTCTTACATATGCGAGTTCTACCACCAGTCTAATTAGTGTTGATAGGATTTTTATCCGCTCAAACAACCCATGGTTACTGGGCTTTATGGCCTTATGGCTCAGGTTATAATACAGAATCAGCGGGAAGTTCAATACATTGTAAAAAAAACCTCGAAATAGTTTATCAAAGCTAGATTTAATTGGAAATGGTAAAATGTCGAATCCATATAAATGGATATATAAATAAGCGGATAGCGAATACCTACCCTGTTACCCGGGAACGAAATATTGCCCGGATATCGGAGAGCTATTATCCGGACGGTGCTTTGTATTTGACAGCCGGGTTTCCGGTTGACTTCTGTAGTCTAGAAATTATAGTGTTTACTTAATTATGAATTTGAGTGGAACTATTTATTTTACTTGCTCAGGAACATATATTCTTAGAATATACTAATTAATGTGAATGTTCGTGGAAAATAATCGGATGTTTGTTAGAAGTAAACACAGAGGAAACATATTTGACGAAATATGGTACATGTAGGAACCAAGTCAAAGATTATTATGTAACTAGCTTTTGCGCGAGGCTCCGCCTACATGAAAATGTTATTTCGGGATTAATTTCCCGGTTTTTATTTTACAAGGATAAAAGTAGCCTGTGTGTGACAAATTTCATCGAAATCCGTTCAGTAATTACGACATGTGCAACAGAAAAACTGACAGAAAAAATTACAAAAATCGCTGATTTGTGTACCATTACTCTTCTTTTTTATCAAATTTCTTTAAATGTACTGACTCGCCGGTTTAACTCCTTTATTAAATGTATAGAATTGCTTGATACAATAAATTTATTCCAGTGAAAAATATTTCATTTGATTTTTAATTAGATGGCGTTGGTGTATTACAGATGGTGCTATGAATCGCTCCAGTAGTGTAGGATTTTTTGTAGCAGGAAATCGCTTTTTACGCAGGCGGAGACACGAGAGAATACCTAGTACTGATAGTTTAGAATCCACTTGATAGCGAATGAATATATGGTGACAATTCTGCATAGACTTTTTTATTTATTGCATTGAATAACGAGACGAGCATGCAGTTCGCCTGATGGTAAGCGATACGACCACCGATAAACAGTAGCAACACCATCCAGCACCTTGAGTTACAAATTACTATGTGGCATTCCACTGCGCTCGTCATCCTGAGACATAATATGTTAAGTCTCATTATGTCCACTGGCTTCACCCAGACAGACTCTTAAATATGAGAGACCTACCACCAGTTGCAGGCTTTTTCTGACTATTTGGTTTCCAGAGTCAGCCAGTGTAAGTACGGCTCGTATATCTATTCGAACATCCTCGGACTACGCAACGTCTTAAATCAATGGTCAAATTTTGCATGGTCTTATAGTCAGATGACTTCCTCATCGTTACGAAAATACTTGAGATAAAAATGACTTCCCAGTAATATTAGTCTCAAAGGGACCGGCAGATGTAGGTGACTACGGCAATCGCGATAGACGACCAAAGATACATGAGACCAACTCGTTCCACTACTGATCTAAAAATCTTTTAGGCGAATCCAATTTTTAACGTAAATAGGTATTAGTGCTTTGACAATCTATGTAACTACTACTCTGTGACTAATCACTACTTCAAAGACTTGTATGTGGTTCAATATACAATATAATTGCATAGAGGCCCTGAGCTTACTGCGTCACATTTAAATTATCATATGCATTCGGAGATGCTAAACATGGGGACGGACTTAGGAGACACTGGGGGATAAAGGCCCCCGAGAATTCATAACAATATGACATTTTCATATAAAATTAATGGCGTGACAATCAATTCGTTCGCTTGATTAAAAGCTGCGAGTGTTTATAAACATAGATTGTTTTAATACATATAAAGTTGCTTTAAAGATCGGACTTATATCGTATAATTGGTTCTATCATTTTGTTGACGTCCTTTGAATTCAGGTCTTATGAACCCGAAACGGCGTCCAAGCATTCTCCTGCATGGTACAGTTCATCAAGTCTCGAGATTAATCCAAATTGCTTCGACAGCGTTACTAGTGTCTCCATTAGGCTGGAGTCCAAGATAATTAAAGCATTCACCTCAAACATTAACAATTGGTGTGCACGCCGCTTTATGTTGTGGTACAGTCTGTTCTATTATAATAATATATATAATATATATACACATATCTTTATTTAGATAGATATATAGGCAATCCATTTCTTAAAATACATTTTAAAATTTATTTTCTCGGCCTTATGTCAACGCCAGACCTCAGCTATAGATAGGAAGTACTACTCTTGAGTACTACGGGCTACTTTTTATCTTGAGAAAATATAAAAAATATAAAGCGGGACTTTTATGCCGGAAAAACGTTTTCATGCGGGCGGAGATAATAATTTGACTTCTACATTAGATGTCTACCATCTGTAAACACTCGTATAGAAGTTTAGACAATACAGTACAAAATACATCCGTAGAGTTACTAGCCAAAAGCCCAGCTGCTGCTGAAATAATATGAAATGTTGTTCGAAGCCCTCCAAGTGTAAAGGTCGCGTAATCCGCGTAACACTGTTTCACAACGTTTTAAATGCACATTTCCACGTACTTAGAAGTAACATACAGCTAAGGGGCTTATGCCCTGTAAGTGCTTACATACGAATTTATTTTCTACGTCTGTAATTGAAATAAAAATTATGGTTATTCTTCCCCGTGCGGTTTGCTTTTGTATAGCATGTGTTGAACAATACTATATTGATAAATATTGACAGTGGTATCTACATCCATTAATTACAAAACAATCTTTACCTAATAACTGCCTCGGTGTCGTAGTTGTATTACGGTACGACTGCAACGCTGAGCTCTCGGGTTCGATCCCCAGGTCGGGCAAACTGATCTTGGGTTTTTCTATTCAGTAGTAGCCCCGAGTCTGGAATTTGTGCCCAATATGGCGATAAAGGCTTGCCCCCTATCACATGATGGGACGGAATACGCACGGCGAAGGACTGTGTGGCATTCCACTGCGCTCGTCATCATGAGACGTAAGATGTTAAGTCTCATTATGTCCTGTAGTTACACTGGCTACAATGCCCTTCAAACCGAAACAACAGGGCATGCACACTGCTTCTTAGCGGTAGAAATAGACATTGCGGTGGTACCCACCCAGACGGACTCTTACGTATGAAACCTACCACTAGTAAAACTATAATTATCGTAGTAAGACGTAATGAAAAAAGTTTCCCAATCGAATATGAACCACAACGTACCTAGACAGAACGGCCCCTGTCGCCCCACACACACAATTCCTATTCATTGATAGAAAGTTTTGTCATTTCGTCGGCCTATACGTGCAATATTAAGCTCTGCCTTTCTGTGCGGTGTAAGCAGTATTTTGTCTTTTTCAGGTCGGTAAATAATATTCACTGGGCATAGGATTTAAGACCTATTTTACAACGAGTAAATGCTACTCATCACGCAAATGAATAAGTCGACTAAATACAAAAACCATACTGGTAATAAAATGTGTACCGTCTTAATAAAAATTGTTTAATACGATAACTGTCAAATGAAGTTAAGATGATCTTGTGTAATGATAGGCCCTGAGTATATTAATTACACTAGATGAAAAATCTCATGTGCCTCATCTTGGTAGATATTTGTATATAGTTAGTTTTATTATCGCGCCGCACTGTGAAAGCAATTTTCCAGTTTGAGCATTCAAACTAATGTAATTTTCCGACTTAAGTGCGTTTACTGCGCGTTTTAATTCGTGTCGTTTCAATGGACACCTCACGCCTCACGCGTCACACTTCACGCGTCACACCTCAAAGTGGGCCACATACGATGCGATTTGGTACAGCCGAATCATTAAAATGGTATGCCATCGAACCATATCGCATCGTGTGGGGCACGGTTCGATGGACATTATTATTATTATTGTTGGTACGGCTGGTTCGATGGCTTGTCCATAAAACTTGGTTGCATACAATTGGACGTCGCATGGTACGGTTCGATCGTGTGGCGTGAAGACTGTACCGCGTGACGAATTGGTCGCATGATACCAAATCACATCGTATGTGGATACTATCACGCGTCACATCTCACGCGTCACGCGCGCCGGAGCACTAGAAGCTCTGCGAGCGCGTCGATCTTAATAACACCGATGATTACCAAAACTTGTGGAAAAAAAACAAATTGAAAAAACACGGGCTTGCTTGGGCGTTTGAAACTACAATACTATATCATTCAGTGTTATAAATAAAGTATAATTCTAAATTAAAATATAAAAATCTCGGAGTATCGACTATACAACTCCTATAGGTGGCCATGATGCTCTAAACAAAAATGACAAATATATCTATATCATGTTATTTTTTTATTATTAATTGTATTTTATACCTTGAACTGATTTTGAAAAGAGCAACACTAGAGTTTCTTGCTCGTTCTTCTCTAGAGTGCTTTCCGAACTGGTGGTAGAGTGAATATTGACTGAATCTAAATAATGTATAACATTTTATGGGTTCGAATAAATTTATTTCATTTCATTTCATTTCATGGGCGTATATAGGGAGGGGGGTCAGGGAGTCCGGACCCCCCTTAGCTTCTAAAATAAGGTGTCATGCAAGGCAAGAACCCACGCCACTATTTTTTTTATATCGTAGGACCACCCCCCACCCGCATGTGAAAGCTATAACTACACCCATGGGTATGGCCCGTCAACAAGCATGCTCGATTTTTCTAAAACGTGGATGCATCTAACGAAAACAGCTCGGCTGGCGGGCTCGTGTTGCCGTTTTTAACTATTTGCAACGACCCGGATTGGTCTATTGACGTTGGCGCTGATTGCCTCCATTTTTGAAACCGGTATTTTTGATGGATTGTCTGCATATTCGAGTTTTATTTTGGAGTACTTGCTGTCTCTATTTTTTAAAATGGGATTGTGATAAATTATAGCCATCGACCCGAGTCTGAAGAGGGTGACAATCACAATAAGATTTTAATTATGTTGATAAAATTTACATGTTTCCAGCTTCTAAACAATTGCATCGGTGTACATAAGTTGTTAATTAGTTTTACGGAAAAAGCAAGATTTTAGTTCACATTGTCGTGAAAGTAAGAAATAATAATTCTTCTTAATATTATTACGTTTATTATTTAGATTTTTTTTATCTACTTTCCTAAATGTTAATTTCATTCATACTATATAATATTCGTTCCTGTTTTTATATATATATTTACAATATTAATTATTTATGTATACAGCACCATTATTATATAATGTCAAGAAGTCTTGTAGATAATAAAAGTATTTTAATAAACATTACTAATGGTCCTCACACTAGGCACCCAGTAAGTACTCTATATTATTTTTTGTGTGTAGTCTGTCAAGACCCGCGACGGACGCCGGCGTATATATATAGAGTTTCCCCATACATCTATATATATAAGCGGGGCTTGACGGGTTAGTAATACATGAATATCGATATTACGACTACTGCAATGATAGCAGAGTTTAATTGACTGGATTCAGTTAATGTCCAAATACAATGTTTATTACACCACACGATGTTATTGCCGATCATAGATTTTAAGGATAATCTATGTTGTCAAAATATACCAAACAATTACACGCATTAAATCGTCTACATATTTATACGTGAACTAATTATTACTTTATTTTTTCAGATAAAGTAATAATTAGTTCACGTATAAAATGAGAAAGGCCAATATTTTCTCAATATTTTTATTGTTTTTATATCTGCAAAGCAGCAGTTAACTTATAAATTAAATTTAAAGTACACATAGTATAGTATAGTACCATCATAGTATCACACCTCTATGCCATAGGCAGAGACTATGGATTGCCAACTTGCACGCTCTGGAACACTGTTTCCACTGATGAATACTCTCATTTCTTTCCGCTGCTACATGATACTTATGATCTGGCTTTTACCCAGACTATGAGATATTTATAAAATTCACGCCCCTAGTAGCTCCTCCACCCACCCGCGCTTTACATCCTGTTTATGAGTCCCCTATCATCTATACTCTAACAGTATTTCGGAGTGATTTTTGTAATAACACAGTGTAAATTCATAGCAAAATCTACAAAAATATAATACACAAGCAATATATTGGGGAAGCAGAATTAAAGAACAAAAAAGGATTATATAAACTACTTTTTACTAGCACTTACTTTCTGGAGCTATAATGCCGAATTCACCTTACTCACAAAAAAATACAGAAATATAAAAATATCTAGCGACTTTTCATGATATTATCATTAATTATTTTGATCATATTTTTTTTTATAATGATTTTTTAATAATATTAGAAGCAGTTATTGTGCGCGGTATTCTCAGTATACTATAGAGTTACACAACATTCCGAGAAAGTCCATTAAATAATAATAAGCATAATTATGCAATATCTAGACTACCTCGGTAGCGTAGAAGCGTGGTATCACAACCGCGCTGAGATCTCTGGTGCGATCGCGGGTTGGGCAAAGTGATATGAGGATTTTCCACTGAGTATCAGCCAGAGTCTATGATAAGCCCAGTAAATGGCATCAGAGCCGCCCTCTATAACATAGGACTTAACATAGCTGGGAAAAGTGGTGTTATACTTTTACTCCTGAAAAGACAAAATAGAGTGTTGCTATATTAAGTACATACATACATAGTACCACGCCTGTATCCCATAGGGGTAGGCAGAGACTATGGATCGCCACTTTGCTCGATTCTGGCACACTACTTTCGCTTCCTCTACCTTCATCAATCTTTTCATGCCCTCACGCCGGTTCAGGGTACTTTTGACCTGGCCTCTACTTAGAATGTCAGATATCTGACATTCGAAGGTTCGGTGCGGTCGACCCCTGCCGACCCTTCCATCCACACTCGCCTTATATATCCTCTTTGTCAGTCTCCTATCATCCATCCTTTCCAAATGCCCAAACCACCTTAGCATACCCTTCTCAATTTTGATCACTACATCCTCTGTCACTCCACACATGTCCATCACCCTAGTGTTCCGCACTCTATCACACACATGCTTCTTAACGCTCTCATTTCTACTGCTTTAATCTTACTTTCATGCTTTTTCTGCCATACCCAACTTTCACTACCATACATTAGAGTTGGTAATAACACTCCTCTATAGACAGCCAGTCGTGCCTTTTTGGATACATTCCGGCTACCCATAAAGGAGTGCAACGCTCCATTCACCCGATTACCTGCACTATATTAAGTATGATAATTATATTTCTTTAGATTGTTTAGATAAAGCCAGTGTGCACTATAAATATCAAATTAAAATCCACTTCAATATGAACCATTGTCCCATGATATCCTAACACCCTAACAACTATCTTGTAACGGACAAGTACACGAATTGAGTGTGACCCAAGGGTCTGTAAGGGCACGTTTATCGCAAATCCTTAATAAAGCGAGCACTGGTTATTGCGCGGACATCGAACCCGCACGAACGTAATAAGGTCTAAAATGGCGTGGAATATAGGGAATATAGTCGAGGGTTTCAACAATAATATTATAAGCACCTTTAAGTTTTTATTGATATTATTATCCTGCAATCAACCTAGGTTTCTCGGATAGGTGTTATTCTTAGCAGGTACAACAGCTGTATGTTATCTGATAAGTGATTAGATCTATAAAACTACGTAAAACTTTAAATATCTAGATATAGAGAACATATTGTATAAGTTAAATTATAAAAAAGCAACACAACCGGGCAATGTCCGCAATTATATTGTATCCGCCATAATAAAACATAACATTCGCCTTTAGCCCACAACGAATACATCCAAATCCGATAGGGCAGTGACAGTACCAATACGCCTCCTTACAATAATTAGGTTTGGTAGATTTTTTGTGCAACTAAGGCGTTGCGCAGACGGTATCAATAGACGCATGGGACTAAATGTTGACGGATCGTCAATAATATTGTTTTGTCATCTTGGAATTAATATTAGATGGTTATCATTCATTTAGAATGACACCGATTCAACGAAATAGTTAAATTAATGCATTATATGGTCTTCCTGCTTTTATTTCTCTTTACCTACTATGGGGTCGACACGACAAAGTTGCAGGAAAGAACTGACGTATTTTTTTGAGCTCCTGCTTAATATTATACATTATTATGTATTTAATAGCACAATACACACAATAAAGTATATAAGTATATACTTTAGAATGTGTATTGTATGTATAGACTTCTATAATACACAGAATTTTCATTAATCATATTATTTTTATTACAATTTAATTTTAATTATCAAATTGTTACAGCATATCGAGGTTGATTAAAGTTTTGCATAAACCACAAATATTGTGTTGAGTGTGCCTCAATCGTTATGTTACGAAATATTCAACTCGAACGTTAGCACGATTTCAATAGAGTTTCAATTGCAATACTGGAATTAATGCATAATTACTGGTAGGCAACAATCAGTATAATTTGCGGTTTATTTTAAATATTTTTGTTCAATGGATTATTAATTGTTTTGTTACACATATCACATACCAATTATATTATAATACCCAGTAATTAATCATTGTTATGAGTCGTAAAACATGTGTTTTCGGGAGATGTACGAGGGAGACCCGAATTCGGGATATTTATGTGCAGTGAACACTTAACATATATTACCACATTAAAAAAATATCTGTGTAGAGATAGTCTTCGTAGTTTGCGACTCCATCATTTATTGCACTACCTAACTAGCATCTCAGTCAAATTCCTCTCCTCGGGGACGTCGGGTAATATTAGAGCGGACGTTTTATGACGTCTTATAAAATGCACCTTGTAATGTGACTTAACGGCCAATAAAAACTTGCTCGGGCACAAACTATCCCTCCCCACTTTCTCCTGAACACTTTAATAGCGCAGTACGCTGTCTGCGACGAATTTGCTTTTGGGTTTTGTGACGGAAAATTTGTGATAAGTTTGATAATGCGTCTTGTGTCATAAATTTTGACAAATATAGTATCACATTTTTATTAATAGGTCTATTGAGTTTTGTATTTTTTGTATGCCTTGATCAACAAGACGAGCATTTCGCTCGCCTGATAGTAAGCAATACTACTGTCCATAAAATTTATTACATAGTACTGCGTGGCACGCCAATGTTCTCGTCGCCCTGTGCCACAATTCAATAATCCATTCATTACACTATCAATGTGATTGCAATCACATCTCACTGGTTAAAAGTATGACAAACTGAACATGTGGCCCACTTAGAAGGCACATAGTCAGTTCAACTAATAATTTAAAATAGGCAATTGTTTACATTTCTGGTGGAAACTGACATGGAATACACACTGAGTATATAATATACGAATCCCGGTACGATCACGTTAATTTGCAAACCAAGGCCTATAGCGACCGAACCTGACAGGTTATTTTCTGTTAATGAATTATTGAAAAGGTTTAAGAACTACTTTAGATTACACCTATGAAATTAAAATAATGATTATTGGTTAGAAGCTTAGAATTATTAATATCTCAAATAATAAGATTATTAATGAAGACGATCCTCACAAACGGCAATACAGTTCAAACATATGGCATTACCTATACCCAATACGAATATTGACATCGATAGTAGGCAAATTTGTCGGGATATAGTAGCATGCGCTATTAGCCTATATCGCGGATAACATGGATATAAGCATTATATTATAAAACTCATGATTCCAGAAACCAGAGCATATCCAGCAAAGCAGACATAGATACGTCTATATTTAAACTTTACAACCTACCGTCAGTTACAGTGCCAGAATAAGAAATCTGGCGAACCTAAATAGACGCTCAGTTTAAGAACGTAAATAGACGTTCAGTCTAAGAAATTCCTTCCAACTTATCATCAAACTAAAAACTGTATCGTTAGGATTCAAATTTCCTTAACATTACTACAAAATACCTCAACACGTTTAAAATTTTACAACGCGGCAATATTATAAAGCTGTTAATACACGGCGAAGCCCGATTCGTATAGATGATAAAAAAGTAAATGTGCCATTAACTGGCCATAGCTGGCGGAAACTGGCGCTAGCCGACGATTACCGGCTTGTAATAGGGTTGGCACGTATCAAGGATAGACAGGCAGAACAATGCCTTAACTAATTAATTCACGGTTTTTTGTGTTTAAATAGGCATGCAGTGTGAAATATAAACAGCAGTAACTTAATACCCATGTTTTATAAATTGTATTGAGATAATAGTCTCGATAGGACCATTCATGTTAAAGATAAATATGACTCTAGGGTGACCCTACTACTTTTTAATTAACACATTTCCTTTTAAAATGACTGTACAGATCTAGCTCTGCAGTTTCATGCAAATCCAAGTCGCTTACCTGTCAAATCTCTCCGAGTTGGACAATCAACAACGAGCCGTATTATGAAACATACGAAAACAATTTCCTGCCCTTGGAATAGAACACAAAACCTCCCGGTATACCACCAATATACACAGACCATAGAGGCAACTATTCGATCAGCCAATTCATAAATTGATTTCTACAAGACGTTTCATATTCCATGTAACCTGCCAACCCTAGCAGTAACCGGTTGGGGCGAATCTTCGCCGCAGTAAATCTTTCATTTTCGACGTGGACGCGGGCCGTTGACGGTAGGGGTAAAGAGGGGGGGGGGCTGTGCGAGGGTCATGGCAATTTATTCCCCGTTTCTTTAAGAATTGTGGCTACAACAGCGTGAATAGGGAACACACAAAGTCATACACGTTTAATTGTTCTATTACGATATAAGAATTGCAATGGTAATGACTGCCTAATAACATTACACGCATCTTGTTTCGGTTGTATAGAGACTATATTATGCAGTGAGAAAATTATGGTTGTAATCACTTAGCTAATATTTATTCTGGTTTATTTTGTGGACCGAAAACCGGTCCTAGCTGATAGCAAATGTACAAAACGGGTACTGTTTATTCAGTACTAATGTAAACCTAGTCCAGTCCCGTTCATCAATTTTCCAGGTGGCAAGCAATCTAATCGTCTCTGCCTACCCGAGAGGCGTAATAGAATTAGCCGATCGATCCTATTCGCCCCCGGCCTTTCCCCAATTAGGCACACACAATCCGCACCCATGTTCAATTATCAAAGAGTACAATGCCAGTGTTTTGGTTGCTTCATCAAACGACTAGGCTGCAGTATTTAGAGTTGAGAATAGAGATTGTTTTTGTTTCTGATATTACTTTATATCCTTTTATTTAGGCAGTATTATATTGTTGTATTATATTAGCCTACAATGCCCCATCTCCCAATGTTGGGCAAATACTTCCCAAAGATACTTTCATGAATCGCGATTCTGCGCTGTATTAAGCCACATATTTGAAAATAAATTCTCAATCCGGTAACTTTTCAATGACATAGGTAAAGATAAAAACCAGTAACTTTTTTGACGAGTTTGCAGACAAGCTTCTTTATCATAAATCAGTTGCTACCAGAAAGAAATAGGTAGTTGTAACAATTATCACTAAAGGTTATTACGTAGTTTTTGTCCGAGTGGACTATCCTTGCTGTCTACCTAATGGTACGTATACCGCCTGGCGCCTATGACAAGACGCTGTCTTCCTCATAATTTAGCTAATCAATGCTTTGTTGGTGTTTATCATTGAATATCAATCGTTATGATAAAAATATATATAGTAACTGCAAATTTACGAATTGCGGGATCCATAAACCAAATTTCATAAACATAATATTAAAACTACAACTAATCATTTTACTCGTTCGAACTAAAAATCACCCGTTTTCAAAGAGATTCTATCGCAAGCTAATCCAGTCTAGCCGCGACAAAACTGGCATTACGTCGGCTCTAAGCCCAGTCGAGCCGTTTCTAAAACTGTAGTCGCTCTTACTATCTGTTGCTCTCCAAGAGCTATATACAGACCACAAAGATATTGTAGAGTTCTACGTTAGGCGATTATGGTGAGTGTTCTGTCGGTAACCTTCAAACGTTGCTACTGAGACGCTTTTATCAACGGGAAACATTCAGTTGGGCCACTAAAGCGATGTAAAAAACGTTAAGTAACCTACACTCATTTCTGAAGACGTGGAGTTGGTTCGCTTCTGTTCTATAACTCTTATAGTGTTTAATTATACTATTGCTACTTATATTATATTAAAGTGATTAAACCTTTTATGCCTACAGTAGCCGTTAGGATACCTAATATATCGGGTAATACTAAAAAGATTTTTGTGTTAAATACTTTAACAGTAAACTATCTAGTGCCCGAGTAACTGATAACGTGATAACTTTTTACTTAAAATTATTATACTTAGTTGTAAAACCTACATTTTTGTTGTATGTTTAGCTGTGTTCAAAGGAACTTTTTTTTACTTCTTTTTGTTTCTGTGTATGATTACTACTATAAGTTACAATAGGGTTGATATGTTCTTGTGGGCAAAAACCCTAAACAAATAATAAATAAAAAAAAATAAGCCATATAAGTGTTTATAAAATATTCAAATTATTTGACATAAGGAAATTGGCATAATTACATTAAACGTTAAATGCCAAAGACTCCGACTTGATGCAGGTCACAGCAATACGCTGGATGCAGGCCACTTTTAAGATCCGTCTGTAAATCTTCAGGGAAGGCCTACATTCATATGACTTTATGTGGCTGATGGGGGTGATTATGTCAACGCTAACGTTCATTACTAAATAAGCTTTTGAAAAATGTGTAATATAATCTACGCTGCGAGTTTAATTGGTTTCAACGTTCACGAACCGATTACATAAATTTTACTTCTCGATAACTAGAAGTTCTTTCAAACTACTAATGCAGTGTTGTTCAACTATTTAGTCGAGTTCGAATTCATCGCCCGCAGTATTAACTTCACAACAGTTACTCGAGTTGTGTAGGTTACTCCTCTGGGACGCTGACTTCACTATGCTAACGTTAAATTAGCTTTTCAACGTTAATCAGTTTAACTAACCACTTTGGTCACTTTTATTATAATATTTTGGTGCCGCGTGGAATTGGGTTAATGACAAATATTAAAAGTTAGCTTCAAAGTTATTTACCATTTTTATATTATTTTTCCCCAGCAACGTGATCCCTCTGCGTCTATGTGTAAGTGGAGTAGGAGATAGTGTCAATTGACGAGAGATACTTTCCGCTCGCCAGTTGACTCAACTATGCCGGCTTATTCGAAAATCCATATGGTTTAGTCGTGAAAACGTAATAATATATACACTCACGCCTGTTATCCCCGAAGGGGTAGTCAGAGGCGCAACCAGTGCACCCACTTTTCGCCATTATTCCGTCCCATGATGTGATAGGGGGCGAGCCTATCGCCATATCAGGCACAAATTCCAGACTCCGAGCTGATACTGAATAGAAAAACTCAATATCACTTTGCCCGACCCGGGGATCGAACCCGAGACCTCAGCTTTTAACGTAATAAGGCAGATAAATTTTCTCATTTATATCAATATGGATAATTCTATCCTTTCCCACTGATGGGCAGAGCCTCCTCTTCAGCTGTCTTCTCTATTACCTCCTTTATTGTTATCAATCACACAAGTACACATTAAATGTTATTCTTAATATTTTTCAACATAGAAATAATTTAAAAAGAACCTAAAGCTTTTTAAATCATTCGGTGTATTCAATTTGCGAACCGACCTCAGTTTTTATTTAAACTGGCGCATTTTCAGAATCAATCAACAGAACCACGTGTGTTGGCTTATGGAACCGCAGTTTCGTGGTCTCCTCCATTCAAGTCTGTACCAAAAGGCTAAGAAATGTGTTCTACTGCCGTGCCAGCTGTAGAACAGTTTCCGCCACACGTGTTCCACCCGTCCTTCAACATGGGATCCTTCAAGCGGAACATGAGGAAGCAATTAGCAGCGGCCTAATAAGGGATAATTTTCCCTTGCCGGTTGTCATTTTTCCTTGGGCTTCAATTTACACGAGTATGCAGTGACGTCACATTGTCGAGCTAATTGCATTCAAAAAATGTTTTGTGTGTAATTTTCTCTGCTATGCAAACTAAAGCAAGCTAATCTAACTGATTTCTTGGTCACAACCGGTGTCATTCCAGTATAGTACTGTGTGTAAACTTAAAGTACAATCTGCTGGAGAACCTAAATGAATAAATAAATAGTACTAATCTCCCTGCCTAGACATTGCGGTTACTTCATCTAAATTATGTTTGTGCGAAAAAAATGTCTTGAATGTAAATTGCAAAGACTGAGAGGAACCACTGTAGTTAAATATACACCGCCCCACTCTCCCCAACGAAATCACCGAATAACGTTGTCTCCCCTATGTTTTATTTAAGTGAAACAGCGCGAGACACTTTTATGTGCTTGTCTTGCTACTTTATTGAGATTTATATGATTTATAGCCGTGAGTCGCTTTCAATGTTGTCTATTATGCATAAGTGGAACTACATTCATATCTTTTGAGCATTTCATGAGAGTTTATACTTTGTAAAGTCAAAGTAATAGTTTCATATGTGTATAAGGACGAGGTTAGTTCGTAACTTTATTCAAATCTCTTTGATAATTTGTGGTGCGTTTGTACTATAAAGTGTGACTTTTAGGAATCGCATCCTGGTAGGCAAAAGAAATTTGTAACATTTTCGATTTTAAAAAAAATCCCAAAAACGCCGTTGAAAAGCCTAATAACGATAGGCCCACCCTCCGACACTTACGATATAACGAAGCCATGCATTACTCACGCTTTTAAAAACCCAGTCGGATATGGTATGGTCTTTTGAAAAGCATAAGACTTCAGTCTCAAGGTATACACATGTCTCACTCGTCTACATCCCCACACTGGTCGCGCCCCCGTGTAACAGAGGGAAATCGGATGTTCCTGCAAAAAGTGTGTAGAGATTTATCGTTATACTACGCCGTGTTTCAGCGTTTGTTTTACTTGTAACAGTCTAGGTTAGAGGCTGAAGCGTGGGTGGAATATCTAGGCTATTAATTTCTCATAGCATATATAGTTGGTATCCACCGCTACGCATGGATAGGGTTGAATTGTCATAGAAAATAACAAAGCTAGTGTGAGACCAATATCCTTATTCTTATGTATAGTATAAAATAAAAGACCCGCCGCTTCTGTGCGCGATAATCTCAAAAAGTGCCGAACGGATTTCAATTAAATTTGGTATGGCATGTTTTATCCCGAGAAAAATCTATAGCGACTTATATATAGGAAAAACTCTTTCACGTGGGTGAAGCCGCGAGAAAAAGTTAGCTATATTATATAATACCAGACCTGTACTATATGCTGTCTCACTACTGGGCGCGAGCCTCCTCGATCACCGAGAGGGTCTAAACCCTCTCCCTTAAGACCTCAGTCTTAGGCCACACACGCTGCCCTAGTGTGGGTTGGCAGACTTTATACCTTCGAAATTCTAGTGTATAATTGTATGTAGTATAGATTTCCACCCAATATTTAAAGCGAGCGATAATTATTGATAAATAATACACACATGACTTCGAAAATTCAGAGGTGTGTGCCTTGGACTCCGAATCTGCGGATCTTCGTCTTGGCAGCCTGTTCCATTTCACAGGCACTTATACCAGTCCTATTCTGTGTCAATATGGATTCTAAAAAAACTAGAATAAGTAATAAATAATAAATCAGATATATCGTTTGCTTTTCTATAATATGTATGTACACATTCTTATATTCTAGGTGGAAATGGATGAGTAAGGATTGTTGATAAATGGTAACTCTTAGTAACATAATAAGAGCAAAAGTATGGTAATTATCGTGTGATAAACTTTTTACAATATCTTAAGTTAAAAGTCGACGTTCTTTCTTGCCTTGTACCCTTGCTGTTCCTCGGATACATCTTGAAAGGAAAATAATTTATTATTTTCTTGCGTTATTACTTTGTTTGATATCTTATTTACGTTTGTGCGGGGTTTCCTATTTAAACTATGCTCCCGACGGCTCCGAGATATATTCTTCTTCTTCTTCGCTTCGCTCTTGACAGAGCGGTCGTGGTCACGATGATTTGTGCCCAGACGATGATGTAGCTCGCCGCACGATATCCCTCCATCTGTCTCTGTTAGAAGACAATCGGGTACATTCGTTTACAGGGCCTCCTACTGCTGTTTTAATTTGGTCGGTCCACCTCATTGGTGCCCTACCACGAGGTCTATTTCCTTCCACTCTGCCCTGAACGACTAGACGCTCTATGGAGTCATTATTTCGCCGAGAGATATGACCGAAAAATTTTAGTATACGCGACTGTACTAACTCGGATAGACGTTGCTTGATGCCGAGTTCTTGGAGTATGGAAAGGTTTGTTCGGAATTCAGTCCATGATATCCCAAGCATTCTTCTCCAGCACCACATCTCTAGAGCATCCACCTTTTTCTTTTCCAGTTCGCGTAACGTCCACGTTTCAGCTGCGTACAGAAATATGGGGAATATAAGTGCCCTAACGAGCCTGCTCTTTGTGGCCTTTGTTATGTTACGATTCCTCCATATTTTCTTTAGTTTGTCCATTGCCCCTCTAGCCATCGCCATGCGTCGTTTCACTTCGTCGACGCTACCACCATTGTTTGATATCAAAGCACCCAAGTAAACATACGACTGACCGACGTCGCAATTCGCAATTTGTGTTACTCCTAGTGCATTGACATTAGCGCGGTCCACAATCATAACCTTACCGATATATTATTGGTTTATATATATTAAATACGTTACACAATCATTTATTATGTGTTATCTCTATTTGCTTTTAGACAAGCGTCGATGGCGTAGTTGTATTCTGTGATTCCATTGCATGCGTGAAATGGAATATTGGGGTTTTCTGCTGAGAATCAGCTTGGAGTCTGGAATCTGTGCTCGATATGACGATAGGCTTTCCCCCTATCACATCATGGGATGAAATACACATGGCGAATAGCGGAAGCACTAATTGTGCGCCTCTGTCTCTCCCTTCGGGAAAAAAGGCGTGGGAATGTGCTATTCATTATATTAAAAGACGTAAAAGTATGTGTGAGTTACCTTTAGTTTTCCATGAGCACAGAATATTCGAGACTTAATTGTACATTTGAATATTATGCTTGATGAGATGTTTTCAGAAAAAAAAAAACATTTTTTTTTTTTTATTTTAAATTATCGTCCTGGTACTTGTTACCTAACTGACCGTTCAGGCTGTTTGTGATGCTCTGTCAAAAGTAGTTTGTGATTTTTTTTTTGTTTTCGTAATAAATAACCATTCGGTTATTTACTAACCGACTTCATTAACCGACTTCAAAAAGGAGGTTCTGTATTCGATCCGTATGTATGTATGTAAATTTGTATGGCCGCGAGTTTCTCAAAAACTGCTGATCCGATTTGGATGTTATTTTCGATGTTCAAATGTATGTTTTTTAGGGAAGGTTTTAGTATATAATTTATGAAGATCTGATGACGTTCTTCGGAGATACACCATGGAACTCTTCAATAACTAGCAGCAGATGACTCGCGAATGCTGCAATCGTATATCTATGATGTATTATTTACATTATTATATAGTTAACTAACAAAAAAGCAATAAATAAAAACTTATTAACAAAAAATAAACCGACTTCAAAACCACTGCAAAACCAAAAAATAATTCAACTTTATATTTGCTTAGTATATACGTATATTTGGAGTCGATGCCTAATTTAAATTTAACAATGGGTTCGTATATTTGATCTTGTATTTCCTTGGCTTAGCTGGCAATTTAAATTAGGCATCGACTCCAAATATACGTATATACTAAGCAAATATAAAGTTGAATTATTTTTTAGTTTTGCAGTTGTTTTGATATAGACATAAAACAATATGAAAATCCAGACTGACATTTTTATCCTCTTCAAGGACGTCACACCGCATTATTGTTTCCGGGCTACTTGCTTGCTGCATCTAAAAGAACTTAAGAAATGTAGATTTCAGTTTTAAAATTGAAGTTGCACGAACAAGGTTGTAGTCAGAGAGATAAAGGAGGGTATTGTGATGAAATAGCAATTATTTCCCTCGTAAGCGAGTGCTTGAATAGTAAAATACCTTTGTTTCTGCATTCAAACAGCATTGTTGTTTTATTTGCAGAACGTTGAAGCTTGTGTAATAAGTATTAGGTATAAGAGTTTAATATCTCAAAACACAGTTATACAGTATATTTTCGTTATTCTGGATGGTATTTATGATGTTTCAATAAGGCAATGATGGCCTTTATACCATAAAATAGGTTTTTGACAATTGTATAACCAATTCTACTGTAGAATTAAGAGTATTTTTTTATTCATTGAGGGGCATTACCACAAAGTTACGGGAAAACTCATTGCGGCTCTGAGTCTCCGTATTGTGTGAAAAAAACATTTTTAAAATATATAAAATTTGTGTTTCGTTACTTATGAGCTATTTGTTTTGCAAATAAGATACAAGTATTTCACTGTGATGAAATTTAAGAAGTTGAGACGCATAGCAACGTCGTTTTTCTTAAATATATTTAACATCTTATATATCACTACATAGTAAAAACAAAGTCGCTTCCCGCTGTCTGTCTGTCCCTATGTATGCTTATATCTTTAAAACTACGCAACGGATTTTGATGCGTTTTTTTTTATAGATAGAATGATTTTGTTTGCCAAGTGAATAGTTTTATAAAATGTAGTGATGATATAATTCTTCTGTGCGTGTGTGTGTCACTGAACTCCTCCTAAATGGCTGGACCGATTGTAATGATATTTTTTGTGTGTATTCAGGTGGATTCGAAAAAGATTCAGATTTACAATTCAGTCATGGAAAATGTATAGATTTTGTGTATAAAGTAACTTTAATACAGTAAATCTCTTTAATGCGGGCAAAGTCGCATGCAAAAGCTAGTTGATATATAAAATCTCACAGTTAATGGAATTTGAACCTTTCTTTGACAGTGAATCGTAAGCTGATGGTCAATGTTTGCTTTTAATGCTATCTGTTAGGTCAGATGTTCTGCCTCCCTCGTATTTGATACCTGGAATAACACTTGCATAGTGAGTGGTTATTACTACGAGCCTTAAGCGTATTATTTTACCTATTGACTGCCTCGGTGGCGTAGTTGTATTGCGTACGCATTACGAGTACGATTTGCGCGCTGAGGTTCTGGGTTCGAATCCCGGGTCGAGCCAAAAAAACATTGTGACTGGGTTTTTCCATCTTAAAATTTACTCAGTCGCAGCTCGGAGTCAGGAAGTTGGCGGTGTGATACTCCCGTGCCTCGGAAAGCACGTAAAGCCGTTGGTCCTGCGCCTGATCTCTCTCCGGTCATGTCGGATTGCCGTCTCACCGGACTATGAGAGTGAAGGAATAGCGAGTGCACCTGTGTATTGCGCACACACTTGTGCACTATAATATCTCCTGCGTACCTGGCTGGTCTCCGTTGAGATTGGCCGCCGTGGCCGAAACTGGCTAGGAGAATTATTTTATTATTATTATTATTTTACCTAGTGACGGCATAGTTAGTAATAGGGACCGGATAATATGCATTTGCATGTTTTTGCCAATTTATACCAACTGATCTCGTACAGCAAAAAAAAACAATACTTAATATCCCCGCCGACTTATTTTTCGGAACAAAGTAGCTTATATTAAAATTCAAAATTTAGTCTACATGCGTATAAAATTTTATCCAAATCCACAAAACAACTTAACCTGTATGGCTGAAAAACATCATAAAGTTTAACATTCATTCATAGGACGTTAGTACACCATAGTCATTAAAGCTCAGAATATCCCAACATGGTAATCGGAAAATACACTCATTTTGACAAGATTATACGATTTAACTAATTACACCGTCAAATCCCACCCCTTCCTGGGGTGGAAAAAATAAATCCTCCGACCTTCATGTATTTATTTAAGAGGGTGACAAATTGTCCCCCGCCCTCTCCCTTCCGGGGGACGCTACGCAGTCGAGTTGGCAGTTCTCAGAACAAACTCAATTTGTATTAACATTTTTATGATGTATTTTTATCTTCAACTTGGAATTTAAGGATGATGTTGGGGTGTTAACGCATGTTGTATGGATTAGATGATTGCTTAATGAGTTACTAAAATACAATGTGATTTATAATAAAACACGACTGTATGTCTTGGATGCTTTGCAAACTTTTTGGATTCATCGGTAGATTTATTCGTTAGTAGGAGATGCTCACGACTCCGCCCACGTGAGAAAGTTTTTTTGTGATAAAATTATGTTCCCGGGTAAAAAGTAGCATATAACACTCGTGAGTAGTATAGCTTCCTATTAGTGTAAGAATTGTCAAAATCGGTTCAGTAGTTCCTGAGATTAGCGTATTCAATCAAACAAACTCTTCAGCCTTATATTAGTATGGATTTAATTATTGTAAAAATAACCAATGAATTAGTTCGTAACGCTTCTAAGTAAATTATTAGAACATAAAACTAGAGATAGAAGTCTCTCGTTGATACTTAGAGAAGTATACTCCTTCTCAAGTAGCCAGGCGTCATGGCAGGCTTTTAATATTTTTTTGGCAACCTAAATATACAAAGACTTATAAATAAAAATACATAGACAAATACATAATCATGAATAATATTGTAATTGCTGTTATATTGTTAATTGGTACTGAAAGAGGAATTCACAATTTCCTGTAAACTATTTTAAGAACTAGCAATAGCGTAAACAATTACGGCCTTATTCATTTTATAAACCTATTTTAGCTATCAAATGTTTTGTCTTCTTCAAACGAATTTTGAGTTGAATTTGAAAGAAGAAGACAAAACATTTTATACCTAAAATCGGTTTATAAACTGTTTATGAATAATGTCGTTAGTGTCTAAATCCTTACATAGAAAAAAAAAGGTGCTCGCCGCCTCTGTACGCGATGAACTTGAAAACTACCGAAAGGATTTCGATGAAATTTGATATGGAGATAGATTGAGACCCTGGAAAGGTTTTAGGCTTTTTATCCCGAGAACATATATCATAGCGGGAATTTCATCCCGGAAAATTGTTTCACGCGGCCGAAGCCTCGAGCAAAAGCTAGTAATATATGACATTTTACAGGTTTAATAAAATATTTCCATCTTCAAACGCGGTAAAGGTAAAGAATATTTATTCAAACCATCTGCTTGTTAAAAAAACGAAGAATATTCTATTTCAAAGAGATACATCTTTGATACAAATACGCTACGCTGCGCTACGGACTACGTCGCTACGAACTACGCTGTAGTGTTCGGAAATGGGCACACAAAATACTTCTCTTTTATCGCTTCGTTGAACTTTCTTTCCATTAATATTAATTCGAAGTCAACGAAATAATGTACTTCCATAAATAATACCATGTAATGACGTTATATAATGTCGTGTGTTGCGGGTCTTTATTCTTTATTTTTAAATAGAACAATAACATAGCTTTGATTTTATTGGAAATTGGTATTTCTTTTCAAAGTAGAATATTAAAGTATATGGCTTAGACTAAGCAAAAACAAAAGTCATGAGCTAGTTTACATTGACCAGTACTATGGGACCTTTCATATCTTCTTATAACAAATCACATTATTTCACCTACTTCCTAGTGCAATGGAAGAACGTTCGTGGTATAACCACAATAGAATTTTTATTTATTTAACAAGAGCAAACGAGAAATGACCACATAAAGCGTAATTTTTAAGAAAATTCAGTTCTTGTCTTATACATCGGAAATTTCAATCACAGCTGCAACTTTTTCCTATTTTAGTCTTTTTAGCATTAAGATTTACTTGAGAAACTGATAGTAAGTAAATTCACAATACCTGTTATTTTTATTTCTGACCTATAATTTGCATTTCAAGTAATGAAAGTTTGGTGTGCCAAACCCCTTAGAGAATTTATTAGACAACACATTTCACAATGGTGATTATAGCGCCACATCGCGCCGCATACCTCGGCTGACTCGCGCGCCGACGCACCACAGATTTAGAAAATGGAACGACAACATTAATATTGAATTCACAAAATGTAACAATGTGTTTACATAAACATAGTACACCTATTTCGCATTTTAGGGACATAACATCGCGCCTTCTGTAAGGTCCCATGTTAGAGGTGAACTATTAGCATTTACTGGACACAGTTCCAGATTTCGGAAAAACTCAACATCGCTTAACACAAACTTAGTAATTGCAGCCACACACAAACCAACACCATTAACAGTATATAATGTTGAGTTTTCTTAAGGACTTACAATCAAGCAATTTCATTGTTGACCTTAGATTCTTTTAGCTAAATAATAATATCTATACTAATATTATAAAGCTGAAGAGTTTGTTTGTTTGTTTGAACGCGCTAATCTCAGGAACTACTGGTGCGAATTGAAAAATTCTTTTTGTGTTGAATAGACCATTTATCGAGCAAGGCTATAGGCTATATAACATCACGATGCTACTATAAGGAGCGAAGAAATAATGGAAAATGTGAAAAAAGCGGCAAAAAATTATTCATCCTTGAGGGCTTTCATTGCGTGCGCTGCGAAAACGGTTCAATATACCAAAAATATATGTATGACAGAATTATTCCTCTTGAAATGATCTAAAAAAATGTTCGCGATAGTATGTGTCTATCTTTTAAGATTAACTCACTAGAACCGTTTTTATGGTAATCAAATTTGGTCGGAATTAATGCATTATTTGTTAAGAGTTGTATCAACGTCATAACATTAATCTTTATCCAAATAAATGTGTTGGATAGAGTGATTCAACGGGAAGGTTTTTATGTACTTTTAGCCCGGAAAAACTTATTAACGCGGGCGAAGCCGTGGGCAAAAGCTAGTAGTATATATACAACACTTCTATATACTCCTCCGTAAAGACGACAAATTTTCTTAAATAATATTATTATTATTTATTTATTTATTTACCAACTGATACTACTTACAGTATTATTATCCCAGTGCTGTAGTATCGACAATCCATTTACAAAGAAGTTGTATTATTATTATTTAGTGTTATAACATATTTTCCATGTTGCTATCCCTTATGAATTCACTCATAGTACAATTAAATATATCGGCCTCCATAGCCACGAGGTGGTGTAATATATAAGTATCACATGAAAATATTTTATAGTTATATTATTATTCATTTATTGACTATCGCAGGAACGTCTTCTAATAATCACTCAAATATTAGGATCACTCAATATGTTTTTAAATTGTTTTCTCAAACATTTTCACACGCTTAGAACCGAACGAGATCGCCAGAAATACCTTGCCAGGAAATTGAGATTGACAATTTCCTACTAACTTTATTTTAATACGTTCCACTATCGAATATAATTATCTTGTCGTTGAGGCGTCATTCCTTTGATCAATGGATCCTAGATCCCTGGACGTGCGCGTTAAGCGCTCAATACAGCCAGCTAGCAGGAACGCGTCTCAGGGATATCTTGATGTCTAAATGCCTTTGAAGACGCAATTAAGCCCCAGTTAATCGTATCAGTTTAATTGATTTTGGAGTAGGCCTGTGCTTCGATTGTGTACATAGTATTTATCAATATATAAATGAGTACAATATAGTGAACACATCAAATTATAGAAATGTTGGTTATTGTATAGATTCGATAGTTTCATTGAGCCGTCTCGACTGAGGTTATACCAAAATGATATGACAGCTTGTACCGTTTCTGCCAGTATCCCGTTCTATGTTGTCGTGTTTATAAGGCACTTTGACAAACATTTTATTACTCATTATAACTATTAATATTTTGCTGATTATTTTTTGAATGTTTCACTCGTATCTCCGTCTATGTAAAAGTCATTTCCATTAATAATAATGCATCCACTTCACCTGTATACCAAACATAATTCGATACTCGTTTGCTCAAATATGAAAATTCACTTAAAATTTGAGTACAATTTCAGCACATAATTCCCCGAATTGGAATCCGCTTTGAACCCACGTATTATCGATAACAATTATTCTCACGTCGCGTCGGTCGCAACGGTTCGGTGCGCGGTGATTGATTGTTTCTGCAGACCGAGCTCCTTATTAATTGTACTAAAACTAGTTTCAGTTCTTAACGAGTTTTACTGATCGATCAATCTTTGGCGTTCACTGCGAGGTATTAAGTTCGCTTTCAGGACAATTTTCTGGATAATTTATTCGGTAAACACTGAAAGCTATAGTCGCTCGGTTGGGCGATATGCGTGTGCGGTCAGTCGGCACATAAAGGCGACATTAATCTGGCGATCGTTAGCAATTTCTTGGTTAACACGACATCCAGACTTACACTATTATTTTACAGTATTAGAACATAAGCGATGGACTTGCTTGTCTTCTCAATCCTACTAATATTATAAAGGGAAAAGTTTGTAAGAATGTATGAATGTATGTTCCTCTTTAACGCAAAAACTTCTAAACGGAATTCGATGAAACTTGGCACACGGGTAGATCATGTCCGGGATTAACACAAAGGCTACTTTTTATCCCGGAAAATCTTTTTAATGCGGGCGGGGCCGCGGGCAAGAGGTAGTTTTAATATATTCCTACGAGACGTTGCTCGTAGCATGGCCCACGTGAATGCCAATTTCCGGAATAAAAACCTCGGAAATAGTTTTCCGGGAAAAAGTAGCCTTTGCTGTCAATAATGTTGAAATTTTCTACGTGCCAAAGATTATAAAAATTGGTTTTACTTTGGACGCTATGTATAAGTATAATTTCCTAAAAATATTAAAAGCTTTTAATAAAGTAATTTTCTGGGTCACCTGATCATAATCAGACTTACTTGAGGATACAAGGGAATCATTTTGGCTCTTTTTTACCGTACCATAGCAGACTAACATTTCCAAGTCTGATGTTCTGTGCACTGCTTTGCGGATCTTAAGAAGTCAGTATCACAAGAAGATGACAATTTACATCGGACAGCAAATGTATCTTACGATACAAAGCCACTGAACACAAGTTCTCTGAAATACTGGCTGAGTACAGCCATAAACAAAACTAGCTAGTTTTTAGGATATAGAGCGTCCATTTTACTTCACGACTACCTCGGTAGCATTGTATTACGCAATGCTCGTACCGCTGAGGTCTCGGATACAAATCCCAGGTCGATTAATGGAATGAATTTTCTGTTTAATATCAGCCTGAAGTCTGAAATTTGTGTCCAATGTAGCGATCACCTATCATATCATGGGACGAAATACACATGGCGAAACGTGGGTGCGCTACTTACGCCTCGGCTTACCCCATCGAGAAACAAAAGCCTTCTAGTTCATCTATAATAATTTATACAAAACCTAATGTTCCTCACTTATCGCTTTAAAATTAACACCTAACAAGTATCTGTTCACTAGTACAATCAATGACATATAGGGCAATGAACCACTAATTAACTAATACTTAATAGACTCCGAGTAGAGCGCTACATGCCAAATGATTGGTCCTGTCTATTGCATCGTAATTGGTAATCTCAAACTAGTTATGCTCACGCAACTTAATCTACGATGAGGTAATGGAGACGTTCGGTGATTAGGTCTGACGTTTTGACACCGATTTGTATATTTTGTTATATTACAAGCATGGTGCTCGGATACTATGATAGAAAGTGTAACATGGGCATTGGTGTTTTTATTTCCTTAACCCTAAACATTAAATCATTTAAGAGGAATGCATTTAAAAATATTATCTCATAATGAGCGTAGAGTGCCTAATGTAATGTATAATTTGAAGCTTATATAAATTTCGTTGATGTTTGGTGAAATGCAAGGCTTACCCACTTACCTTCATATTAAAAATTAAACACTGAATTATATATTTAGGAATGAAAAGTACGAATATTACGTTTCATGTCAATAATTAATTGAAATAATTTTCTGTTCCAGATCAAAAACGCAAGAGGAAGATCAGAATAACCAACATTCTTACCGGCGGTAAGTACATAACTCCTTCTTCTTCAGCCTCTGGAAGCCCACGGCTGAATATAGACTTTCCCCAAAGATTTCCAGACTGACCTGTTAGAAGCGATATCTATTAGAGATAAATTATTAAGTGTATCCTACTAATATTATAAAGGCGAAAGTTTGTAAGAATGTATGGATGTTTGGATGTATGGATGTTTATTCCTCTTTCACGCAAAAACTACTGAACGGATTTCGATGAAATTTGGCACACGGGTAGATCATGTTTTGGATTAACACATAGGCTACTTTTTATCCCGGGAAAACATAAAGCGGGACTTTTATCCCGGAAAAACTTTTTAACGCGGGCGGAGCCGCGCGCAAAAGCTAGTTAATTATAATCTTAAAAAATAATAGAGAAAGCATCAAAATCAATTTACTCAGTAGTGTCAAAAGAGATAAGAAACTGCAGTGTTTATTTCTTCAAACCAGTTTAATAAGCAGCCAATTAGCCGACTTCAAATAATTTCAAAAAGATAATGTAACACAGTCGTGTTAGGAATTTACATTGTCAAAGATAATAAAGCCCCTGCCTCCTATCGCCAAAAAACGCAACTCGTAAATCGATGTCGTATAATATTAACGTTTGCGATTAATCAAGAGACAGTACGCTAGTCACGTGTTAGTCTGTCAACCAATCCCAATAAAACGAAATGGAGTCGTGTCGTGTTTTTGCAAACATTCTAAGCGCCTTGATCTGCTGTCTCGTTTCATGTATAAACAACGGGTCTATCTGACTAGGCCGCCTCGTCAACATTTAACACAACATTTCCATTAGTACAATTCGAAACAATTTGTATGTCGGGTAATTCCTTTTTATAAATCTCATTGAGGTTGTCTGAATATATTACGACGGGTAAGATAAAATAATAATCGTGAAAAGAAAAGTCGGTATGTAAAACTCGTAGTGGGAGCGACAGTTGGGTGTATAAAAAGGGTGCCTAATCATTTGAAGCGAATAGTTCAGTGCAGTTCAATACTAAGTACTAACAATGTTGGTTTTCATATCGGTCAGTGCTTAGTAAAGCGGTTACTATGTTAATTAGGGTTGTTACTAGGTGAATCGATTAGAGTTGCGAAATTTGGCTAAGTAATTGTCTCAATATGCAATTTGTTATAATAACCAAAGTTAATACTGAATCCTTACGTGGAATTCTACTCTGTGAACAGTTCATTACGCAATAATTGCCGAACGAACAATAAATAGCGAGTTGAAAATAATTCATTTGTAACTTTTATTATGTAAACCTATTTGTATCGAGATCGGCCGTCACTGTCTCCGACATGTATATATTTGAAATTAAGCCAATTAATACCTTTTTAATGTATTAAATTGGTTACCTGATTCAATATTGCAGACAATACTAATAAATTAATTTTACCAATACATAAATTATCATGAAGTTTTGGCTTCTAAATAAACAGTAAAGGTTTTGTATATAATGCCCGGCTATTTTAAAGCTTATATTTTCTGCATTGGCTATTGAAGTTTGTCGGATAAAAAAAAGATTACTTATACTGGCAAGCCCAGCGTGGGACGTCCTCCCACAAGGTGGACCTACGACCTTGTAAAGGAACCCGCTGGACACAGGCTGCTTCTAACAGGATGGTCTGGAGGTCTTTGGGGGAGGTCTATGTTCAGTAGTCGACTTCTAAATGCTGAATAAGAATAATTTATTATTTATAATAATAATAATAATAATAATAATAAGACATTTATTGCACACAATTTACAAGTTACAAAAAGTATTAACAAAAAAGCAAAACAAAAGGAACAAAACACAGTTACAAAAAAACGAGAAAAGAAAATTTACTCCGAATCCTGAGAGATTTTAGTACAGGTAAACGAAACCTAGCGACCGCTATGACTTGATTTTTAAACGAGGCTTAAAGAGTTCTCTCGAAAGGAACAGATGACTATCCATGGTAGGAGCCGTTTCAGAGCAAGTAGATTATTTTCTCGTTACCTTATGCTTCCAAAAAACATTCAGATCTTGCCAAAGGATCTAAGACTATGTTGTTGAGGTTAAGGGAGACGGTTTTAGAGAAGGCTTCTGGCAATAATAATCGTAACATCATAGCAGTTCTGTCGTTTCTCGACCGAATACCCCAATATTGCTAACATACTTGTTTTACCACTAGAACTAGATTAGACCCCTCTTTTTCATCTCTCAAAAAAATTACAACTTGTAGTGGAGTTGAATTAAAAAAAAAATCACATAATCTACTTACGCTCTCATCTATCGGCCAACTTCGTAAAAAACTTCGCCTGATTTGTTATTCTTGAACGCTTCTTCAAACATCTTCATTAAGCGCATTGAATCACTATGAACTTGTTTTGAACGTCAAAAGCGAGAGTCCCCGCCAAAGGTTCAACTACACTCAAAGATCCGATGAACTCCAAATAAATTTGTTATAAACCTTTCAAAGTTATTATTCCGTGGGTGGACGCATCGGTAAACGTAGCCAACTGATTTTATAGGTAACTTTTGAAGCATTCGTTTTTGGTGCTAACTTGCATTCAAAGCATTGCAGGCAAGCACTTAAGAAGCCCCATTCCTGTGCTACTGTCATTCGGTCTGTCTCTCTGACTTTTAGGCTGTATTTTCAGTCCTTAATATTTAAGGTATGGGCAGAAATTTTTCTAGTTTCATAATACTGCAACCAAATAGTTAAATGCATGTCTAGACAATTACTATGTTTCATTAATATTCGTAGCACTGATTACTTACAGCCGCATGAGTTCGAAGTTAATCTCTTTACAATAGTTTTAATTAATTACTCTTGGAGAACCGTGTCTGCGGTAAATGTTTAAACTGTTCCAAGGTTTTGACATCTATTGGATTATTTGTAAGTTGTGGAATAAGTCGCTGTGGCCTCCTTTATCGTGGTCAACTATTGACTAGCGTTTATGGCTTACTATACATACCTTTACCAGATATAGTTTTATTAACGTGTAATCACGCTGTTCTTACTACTGGATGGGTGGACCAGCTCGATCGAGGTAATGCTACTGCCTACAAAAAACCATAGTGTACGGCCAATGTCACAGACATATAATAATGTAATTCGCGTTTTAAAGTAAATCGAGTAATTTACAATTCTTTAACGCCCGACGTTTTCCATCTCTCCGGGCGGCTCAACGTCGGGTCGTAAGGCACGGTGAACCCAACATAACCGCTCAGTCGTTCCCCTTGAACACTGGGCGGTAGTAATAATTCACTTTATCCGCGTAAAAAAAAATGAACAAAATTTGTACACTGGCTGCCATAAACAAGTAAAAAACGGCATAATTTAAAAGGCATAAAACTAATGAGCACCCAAACTTGTAGTAATAATCGATAAAAGTGATATAATTTGTGCATATATAAAAGAGCAGAAATACAAAAATAATATTTCCAGTTTGTATGTGCCCAGCTCAACCACAGTGTACCGTTTCAGGTGACGTACACTACCAATTTGGCGTTAAACTTGATATTATTATTATATTGTCGCATCATTTATTGTGATTTGATTTGGATTGTGAGCAATTAGCAAAAACGATGTATACATTGACGGTCCCATAGAACAAAGTCGTATATGCAAAATGTTAGCTTTTCAGTAGAGCGCTTTGAAAGCCGTAAGTTTGTATTCATGTGCGAATTAGTGCTATTTTCACACATTAGGTTCAAATTTGTTACTGAACCCTTTAGAATATAATGTTTCCTTTATGTATAACTTGTGATTTTCACAATTAATTTAGACTTTTAAAGCGCTCTACTGAAAAGCTAACATTTTGCATATACGACTTTGTTCTATGGGACCGTCGACATAATGGTCGCACTATACTGTTTAATGTCCTTGATGGTCGCTAACTGGAAGACGTGCGGTCGCGGTGTCGGCAAATAAAAAATAACAATTATCTGAAATTTCTTCATATCTTGCAGAATAAAATATAAAGCTGAAAATTAAGACGAGTTGCATATTTAACGTGGCGTGCCTTTTATTCAAGGCCATCTAATTTTCCGTGTCCGTTGGTGTGTTGATTTAACATAGTTGCAATACTTTTATGTACTACTAGCTTTTGCCCGCGGCTCCGCCCGCGTTAAAAAGTTTTTCCGGGATAAAAGTCCCACTTTATGTATTCCCGGGATAAAAAGTAGCTTATGTGTTAATCCAGGACATGATCTATCTGTGTGCCAAATTTCATCGAAATCCGTTCAGTAGTTTTTGCGTGAAAGAGGAACAAACATCCATACATCCAAACATCCATACATTCTTACAAACTTTTGCCTTTATAATATTAGTAGGATTACAAAGATTCTTTAATTTTTATATTTAAAATCGTAATTATGATTTATACTATTAATCTATATTTATGTAATTTGTACTTTATATATCTATATATATAAAAGAAAGTGGTGTTAGTTACACCACTTATAACTCAAGAATGGCTGAACGGATTTACCTGAAAATTGGTGGAGAGGTAGCTTAGAACCAGGAGACGGACATAGGATACTTTTTATCCCGGGAAAATATAAACCGGGACTTTTATCCCGGATAATTGTTTTCTGCCAGTGGAACCGCAAGAAAACAAGTATAGAGATATTTCGAGATCCAGTTGAGGACATAATTACTCTTATCCCGGAAAAAGATAAACCGGGAATTATATCCCGGATTTTAATTTCTCGCGAGTGGAGCCGCCACGACTAAACCACTGAACCGATAGCGATGCAATTTGGCAGGGAGATAGTTTTAAACCCTGGGAAGAATCTAGGCTACTTCATATCCCGGGAAAATATAAACCGGGACCTTAATCTCGGAAAATAGTTTTTTGCCAGTGGAACCGTATGAAAATAAGTATGGAGATAGTTTGTGATCCAAAGGAAATCAATCTCAAGTTTGAGTTACATCTCAAGTAGACATAATGTATGAACAGTTCAATACATTATGTCTACTTGAGATGTAACTCAAACTTGAGATTGACCTATTAATACCGCCCATAGGCTACTATTATCCCGGAAAACAGACACCGGGAATTTTATTCGGGATTTTTTTCCGGAAAAAAATATGGTTAGGTATTATTTACGGGGCGGTGGGGGTGTTTAGGGATTTTAAAATTTCGTTAAATAAGGACTCATTTGGTGGCAGGGAGGTTTTTTGCAAGAAAATTACGCGGAAAATTTGAAAATTTAAGAATACTTTTTTACCGATTTTAATGATTTTTTTGTGTCCTCAGGTGGGTTTGAGAATAGTTTCGATTAACAATTAGATCCGATAGGTGGCGCTGTACTCGGGTTCTAGGATTTCATTTCCTTTTTAGGGCAGGACAACGTCTGTCGGGGCCGCTAGTCTATATATATAAAAGAAAGTGGTGTTAGTTACACCACTTATAACTCAAGAATGGCTAACGGATTTACCTGAAAATTGGTGGAGAGGTAGCTTAGAACCAGGAGACGGACATAGGATACTTTTTATCCCGGGAAAATATAAACCGGGACTTTTATCCCGGATAATTGTTTTCTGCCAGTGGAACCGCAAGAAAACAAGTATAGAGATATTTCGAGATCCAGTTGAGGACATAATTACTCTTATCCCGGAAAAAGATAAACCGGGAATTATATCCCGGATTTTAATTTCTCGCGAGTGGAGCCGCCACGACTAAACCACTGAACCGATAGCGATGCAATTTGGCAGGGAGATAGTTTTAAACCCTGGGAAGAATCTAGGCTACTTCATATCCCGGGAAAATATAAACCGGGACCTTAATCTCGGAAAATAGTTTTTTGCCAGTGGAACCGTATGAAAATAAGTATGGAGATAGTTTGTGATCCAAAGGAAATCAATCTCAAGTTTGAGTTACATCTCAAGTAGACATAATGTATGAACAGTTCAATACATTATGTCTACTTGAGATGTAACTCAAACTTGAGATTGACCTATTAATACCGCCCATAGGCTACTATTATCCCGGAAAACAGACACCGGGAATTTTATTCGGGATTTTTTCCGGAAAAAAATATGGTTAGGTATTATTTACGGGGGGCTGGGGGTGTTTAGGGATTTTAACATTTCGTTAAATAAGGACTCATTTGGTGGCAGGGAGGTTTTTTGCAAGAAAATTACGCGGAAAATTTGAAAATTTAAGAATACTTAACCGCCATATTAAACGTGTATGTCACTGAATTCCTCCTAAGCGGCTGGACCGATTTTAATGATTTTTTTGTGTCGTCAGGTGGGTTTGAGAATAGTTTCGATTAACAATTAGATCCGGTAGGTGGAGCTGTACTCGGGTTCTAGGATTTCATTTCCTTTTTAGGGCAGGACAACGTCTGTCGGGGCCGCTAGTTTATTATATTTATAATGTTACTTATATTATGTTTTGTATTTAATTTACATACCTATTTATTATTGATTTCTTTGTTTACTTTCATTTACGTTTATTCGCATCTCCAATATCAAGTTATGTATCTGATGCACCTACCTTATGTATCTCTGCACCACCCTAAGGTTGACTGGGAGAGAATGCCCTTGGCATTAAGTCCGCCAATATACAATTGTATATAAAGTGCAAAAAATAAATAAATAAATAAAATAGTTTCTAAATAATGTCGAAGATCATTTTGTGAGAGTCCATGTGGTTTTATTAAGCTTGGAATAAAGTTGTCTATTCTCAATAACGTTATACAAAATGAGTATAAAAATCCAGCAATCTGTTCGACTTTTTAAACTACCGAGCGCCTCACAGAGCAAAATTATTACACGAAACTAAGCTAAATACAGTGGACGAGCCTACTTGGGAATGAAACCGTCTGCCGAGACAATGTCCGGAGATTCAAAACCCACGGCACATACCTCTGACTTTTCGAAATTAAGTGTGTATTGTTTATCAATTATAAACATCGTGAGGAAATCTACATACCTGACAATTCTCCATAAGAATTTCGAGGGTATGTGAAGTCTGCCAACCCGCACTAGGCCAGCGTGGTGGACTAAAGCCTAAAACCGTCTCAGTCGTAAAGGAGGCCCGTGCTCAGCAGTGAGCAGTATACTTATATAATGCAGGGCTGGTATTATTATTTATTATTATTAAGGTAAAAATAAAAAAAATATTACAGTTCAAATATAATTATTTGTAAAGTGACCTTCACAAATCAAATAATAATGATTCACTTCCACACATAAAGATATGCAGTGTCTACGAAAGGTAGCAAGAGATTTGCTTTAATGCATGCGAAGATTTTTTTTTCAGTTTAACTTAACGCGTATCGATTTGAAATTTTGATTTTGTACAATTATTTATTCAGCTGACTGTACACGAGGCCCGGAAAATCTTACAGTTTAATGGTACCAGGACATACGAATTTCTGCTTCGAGGCAGATTAGTATAAACCTTCGTGCGAAGCTCTACTTCCACAAACAGAAAGGACGAGATATTTGGAACGCGAACAGATTTTTTTATTGTTTCGCTTTTACTGCCTTCAGTTTTACTTTCTGGTTAGTATCGTCATACCAGCGTGGTATTTACCAGTGCTAATTACAGGTTTTTAAGATCCCGACGATACGACCTTTTTTGTCCTTCAAACTAACACCGTACCAATTTCATGAAAATCGGTTCGATTGTCCAGTCAGTACATAACAGACGGACAGAGTTACTTTATTAGCGCATTTATTTCGCCTTTACACTGTCCCAACGGCGTAATTTATAACAGTACGACTGCAATGCTGAGGTCTCGGGTTGGATCCCTGGGTCGGACAAAGTGATATTGGATTTTTCGCCTTAGGGGATAAAAGGCGTAAGCGTTATGCGTTATTTCGCCTTTAAGAAAACGAGATACCTTATTTCATTTCATTAAGAGGATATCATAATACTTTGTACAGTTTCATTAACCCTGTTCCCACTATTTCCACTTCACAGACTTTTATCTTTAAACCTTTACGGTGAGGTACACATCTATTTAGTGTTATGGTATCACAGTGAAAGCATCTTAATCTAATTAACTACGAGCTAGTGTGAGATTGCAATTAATTTCACCTTGCAGCTTTAAAGGAACTTGTAATATTACCAGACTATCCAGAGTCTTTCAAGGAAATAGCTATTTCTTAAAGTTCGCATTACATTGGCATTATTGCCAAGGACTAGACAAAACTGCGAAGACATGTTCGGTGCGTTTTTTGAACGCAATATACGATCTTTGTGTTACTCAGTGTGGACTCACTTTACGATTTCATACTGAATGGTTATGGTCGGAGTACGTGCTACTGTAAAGGTATGGAGCTGGAAGTTATCTCGACTTCAAGTGGCTTATTTACTTAGACAGTCTCTGTTTTATTAATTAGTACATTCGCAAATAATCATTATGAAACATAGACGCATAAATTTGATTAGTTCAGTATTTTATTATGTACCATCGCTTTGATACCCGTTAGCAGCACTTGTGGCACTTTAGATTACCTTTCTCCTTTGCTACATAAATGAAGCGAATTATCCCCACCTTTTAGTTGTATATTACACACAGTTGCGACTTCACTTCTAACATTCAAATGAGCGTCGATGCCATTGCTTACAAATGGCGTACGCCAGAAGCTTGAAAGGGTAATAAGGTTTAATTATTTATCAGCAAGAATTCCGCGAATGGAGTTTGCTAGTTAATTTCATTTCCGCGACAAGCTCTTGAACACTTCCTTATCAATAATGTAAGGGAACCCATCAGGGAGGGAATTCACTCCGAATTACATACTTCATGTTTTATTAGTCCTTACTGCCTCCACTCGTGTAAAGATACTTACTATGTAATCAATTACACTTATGATTAAAAATTCGGGTGGTTACTACTGACCATAGGCAGATTGTCACCACTTAGCATAAAGTAGCAAGTAAGTACTCGGCGCGTCAAACAGTTATAAAAAACGATATTTCCAAATTCAACATGGGGCTACATAGGAATCTGAGTTACGGCCTGGTTCCGATCTACAAGGCTGAGGGTTCACACAAACACAAGTCCGTATCGCACAAACATCTCGTTTGCCAATTGTTTCGCGGCACTGAGTCAATATTGCAAATTGAATGGCCCGCGACAATCCTTAATGGTGTCGGATTCTAATCCCTTAAGGGGTTGGAACAAGGAATATATTTAGGTGTGCAACAGAAATATCTGTTCTTGATTAATAATATTTGTATATATATAGGCCTCGGTGGCGTAGTGGTATTGCGTACGCATTACGAGTACGATTTGCGCGCTGAGGTCCTGGGTTCGAATCCCGGGTCGAGCCAAAAAAATTGTGACTGGGTTTTTCCATCTTAAAATTTACTCAGTCGCAGCTCGGAGTCAGGACGTTGGCGGTGTGATACCCCCGTGCCTCGGAAAGCACGTAAAGCCGTTGGTCCTGCGCCTGATCTCTCTCCGGTCATGTCGGATTGCCGTCTCACCGGACTATGAGAGTGAAGGAATAGCGAGTGCACCTGTGTATTGCGCACACACTTGTGCACTATAATATCTCCTGCGTACCTGGCTGATCTCCGTTGAGATTGGCCGCCGTGGCCGAAACTGGCTAGGAGGATTTCATTTCATTTTTTTTCATATATATAGGACTCAGAAATATTTGTACATAAACAGACCATAAATACCTAGTTGCTCGATGAATCAACTATTTTATACGTATAATAATTCGAGGAAAAAGGCACTATGTGCTAAAATACAGGACCCAAACCTAGTTTAATAGCAGATAATGAAATGCACACAAATATAATTATACTACATATAAAATTAGATAAATTAACTGATTCATATTTTTGTAATTATCTTGTAACGAATTTATTAATAAAATAAATAAATAAAGTCACCTACGTTAATATGCTGTGCCCATTTTACAGACATGTTTTATCCTTCGTAGCTTTAGATAAGAAATCATCCGAGCCCTTCTGTATAGCTTATTTATGGAGTATTCGGACACTTGTGGCATACTCTTAGTAGATAGTAACGATGGATAGATTTCACCAAGTTTTATGCGACACTAACCTGGACGATTGATAGAATTTATTATAACCAGTAAATCAAAACAAAATTTTAAATTATTATTAAGACCACAATATTAATTACTGTACCACACCGGACTATGTAACCCCGAAAATGTTAGTATCAACAAACCGTTTTACTGTTGATTTTCAAAAGCCCCAATGAGCACGCGGTCACACCACCCGTGTCATTCTACGTTATTTTTTCGGTTCAAAACGCATAGTAATTACTCGTATTGCCGTGAAAATATTAACAATGGATTTACGCGGAAATTAACAAATATTCACTACATTTTTTGTAAGGCAACCAGTATTTTTTAACTTTGTGGTTCGGATTTGAACATCCACCAGCTAGTAATTGTATTGTAAATTTAATACTCATCAATTTGATATACCTCTTAACTTGATATTGATTATAGCAGCTAATTAAGTACCAGTTTCGTGTTCATTGTATAAAATGTTGATATTATAGATTTTGTGTTGTAATTGGCAACGTCTACGCGGCGCCTAAATATTGTACTAAGATAAAGCCCATAATTAATGTAGTAAATAGACAATAGACGTAGCGTGCCGAAACAGTCGTCAAAATAGGAAGTCTGTTTTACGGGATATACATTATGCACGAAGGATTCTCGAACCGCGATTCAAAAAAATACAACATCAAATATACGAAAAATTGTTCAATTTAAATTAGGCACCGACTCCAAATATAAGTATATACTAAGGGAATATAAAGTTGAATTAATTTTTGGTTTGCAGTGGTTTTGAAGTCGGTTTATTTTTTGTTAAAAAGTTTTTATTTATTTATTTATAACTTTATTGTACATCACAACGTACAATAGTATTTCACATAATATAGGCAAAAGGGTGGTACAATTGGCGGTCTTATCGCTCGAGGCAATCTCTTACAGACAACCATGTTTTTATGACTGCCTCGGTGGCGTAGTTGTATTACAGTACGACTGCAAAGCTGGGGTCTCGGGTTCGATCCCCGGGTCGGGCAAAGTGATATTGAGTTTTTCTATTCAGTATCAGCTCGGAGTCTGGAATTTGTGCCCGATATGGCGATAGGCTCGCCCCCTATTACATCATGGGACGGAATAATGGCGAAAAGTGGGTGCACTAGTTGCGCCTCTGCCCACCCCTTCGGGGATAACAGGCGTGAGTGTATATATATGTATGTATGTACAACCATGTTTTTAACCATGTTCTTACAGACAACAAAGTTTTTATTTATTACTTTTTTGTTAGTTAATTATAGAATAGTGTAAACAATACATCATAGATATACGATTGCAGCATTCGCGAGTCAACTGCTGTTAGTTCATAGGATCTTCATCTTCATAAATTATATACTAAAACCTTCCCTGAAAACTATACATTTGAAAATAAAAAACCACATCCAAATCGGATCAGTAGTTTTTAAGAAACTCGCGGCCATACAAATTTACATACACACATATATACAAACAAACATACATACATACATACATATATACAAACAAACATACATACATAGGGATCGAATACAGAACCTCTTTTTTGAAGTCGGTTCAATAAGCTTCGTGCGTCCATAACTTACTGTATCGTGTTCTTCATCCTTTGGGAATGAAATACACCCGATACTACAACAAAGTTCTATCTTCTAAAGATACCATTTTCTATTAAAATTTGAGGCATTTTAGCCGTAGGAAATGAAATTATGGTAAAATTCAAACAAAAGATAAATTGTCCGTGCATTTGGCAAAACCGCAGGGAATACCAGAGATATCGTGAACCGAAAAGAATATAGCTCGTGTACACGCTAATTCAGACTTCAGAGCGACCGAATTGGGTATATTATCAAATGACTCGGCAGTTTAAATTGAACATTTATCAACTATAATTATGTATATTGTATGGTTCATACTCCACACATTGTATTTTTCGTTTTCATGTTAGCGACCTTTATTTATGCGCTACATTCTGGGTCCTGGATACCCGGTAGATAATGCTTTTGTAATTAAGTGTTTTATTCAGCATGTATATTTTTAAATACACTTTGTGACTATGGCACTAAGGACCGAATTCACCTCTTGCTGAATTCGGTCCTTAGAATAAACGTTGTCACTTAAATGTATAATGTACTAGATGTTGCCCGCAGCTTTGCCCGCGTGACTAGCCTTTCTCACTATAAAAGTTTCTGAAACACAGTACGAAGCCAGAGCCAGAGCCATCTACATAAAGAATCACATAAAAAAATAAACTTTATTTCTCATAGGAGCAAATTACCGAGAGAAAAGTAGTCTATGTGTTAATTCAGGATATGATCTACCCATGTGCCAAAGGCCAATGGCAGGTCCCCATACATGATTTTAGTTGATGTAAATGTGAAGCGTTTAGAAGTAAAAGAAATATAACAATTCAGCAGCAATGCTTAAACAATTTTGTATCAAAATTATTAGTGAAAAAAGTCTAAAACTAAAGATTTTTCACTTTAAAGATTTGAGGTTTTGATTTAGTTGACATATTTTATGAATTATATTTTACATAATAAGTAATATGAATAGTCTCATAAAATATTTGGTAATTTGTCTAATATACCACCATACTTATGCAATAATAATACAAAATGATGAATTAAAACAAGAGCACCTCATAACACTTCGAAGTTCCCGCAAAAACTCCACTACGAAAGTTTTTTTTTTTTTTTTTTTTTTTTTTTTAAAGCGCGGGAAACTTTGGAATAGGCGGTCGCATTTTTTCCACTTCTGTTATAAATTAATTAATTTTGTAAATATTTGTTATCAGCAGGGTAATATTTTCTGTATATTTTGTAGTTTAGTGTGTTTTTCTTTATTCATTTTCATTTTGGTAAGTTTTTGTACATATATATTATAGATTAGTTCGTATGAATTTGCCGCCTGATCCGGGGGGCTTCGTCCCTCCGGCGGGCCATTTCATCACCGTAGAGACTGAAAAGTCAAATAACTATGTCTCAGAGTCAGGCATGGAGACTGATACGTCGGTATCAGCCCGGCCGGTAAAAATAAGTCGTCGACATGTTTGCAAGCGCTGCAATAAAAGACGCAGAAAACATGACTCTAGTGATAGTAATTTACCCGGTTGTGATTGCGAAGATCTTGCTCAGTCTCCTCAATCACATCCGGCAAACAAAACTACTAATATAGAAACCCCACCAACTCCCGCGCAAACTGTAGGTAGGAAGGTGTATGATGGTTCGGATAGCGGGCCCTTCATTATTCACGTTCAAAAAAATATTGTTCAGGAGAATGACTCTACCACACTGCATCCACTTTCATTTGGAAGATTCCTACAACGTGGAAACTTTAAAAACATTATTAACGGTAGTGTTAAGAGAATTGGCAGAAATAAAATAGCTTTGGCTTTTTCCTCATTTATTGACGCCAACTCTTTTATTAATCATGAATATCTAGCTAAATTTAACTATAAGGCATTCATTCCCTCCTTTAACGTCACTAGAATGGGTTTGGTACGTGGTGTGCCAGCAGAGTGGACCCCAGAAGAAGTCATAGAAAATACATCAGTACCAATTGGCTGTGGGCCTATATTAAAAGCACGCAGATTAAATTTTAAAACTTTCGTCGACGGCTCTGTGGTGTGGAAGCCCTCACAAACGGTCGTCTTCACTTTTGATGGCCAAGTTCTGCCAAAACGCATTTTTATGTGTTACAATGCAATGCCTGTGGACCTTTATATATATCCTACTGTTCAATGTTTTAATTGCTGCCGATTTGGCCACACTAAAATACAGTGTCGGTCCAAACCAAAATGTTATAAATGTGGTGATAATCACTCTGGGGAATCTTGCGAGAGGGACGAGCGCAATGCTAACTGTTGCTTATGCTCAGGGTTCCACTTTGCTACAAGTAAAGTGTGCCCCGAATTTTCAAGGCAAAAACAAATAAAAACCCACATGGCACAGAACTCTGTATCTTATGCAGAGGCCAGTAAATTACTTCCACCTGTTACTAGATCTTTTGCTGATACTCTTATATCCCAAGCTCCCAGAGAAATGGACACCTCTTCTCCTATCACATTCAATAAACAGTCAAGTTATAAAAAAACAGTCTTCCGCAAACCTCAACCCCCCAAAAGCCCTTCTAAAGGGTATGATAAAGAAGCCCACAATGCTTTAATAAAGGAGTCTAGAATTCCTGACCCCACTAATGGCTGTGCCATCAATAATTCATGTAAAGATGAATCTGTTAAAGAACTTAACGTAATTGAACTTATTACAGCTTTGCTAAATCTTTTAACTACATTTAACATTTCACCGTCCAACGTTGCCTTACTTCAAAGTATTATCTCTTCTTTCTTACCCCAAAATGGACAGTCAAGTTCAAAATATAATTCAATGGAATTGCCGCAGTGCAATAAATAAAAAAAGCGATATTATTTATTTATCTAATAAATATGAACCATTGGCTTTTGCATTAAGTGAAACATGGTTCAAATCTAATTATGTATATAAAATTAATGGCTACAACACTGTAAGAGAGGACAGATCTGATGGGTATGGCGGTGTCGCTATACTTGTGAAGGATTCAGTTCCCTTCACAGTGGTTTCTTTACCCTCACATAGTGAAGAAATTTCTATTGTAGCTGTAATTGTAAATAAAATCTGTCTTGTTTCTATATACATTTCACACCCTTCTCATTCTACACTTAATGAAATCAACAATATTCTTTCCTCCTTTGCTGATCCTTACATTCTGTTAGGGGATTTTAACTGCCATCACCAATCATGGGGTAGTTCTACTTCTAATTCTTATGGGGAAAAACTGCTGGATATTTTAGATACACACAATTTATGCATTTTAAATTCCGGTTCCCCCACACGCCGCAGTGATCCCAGCCATAATAATAGTGCAATTGATTTATCAGTCTGCACTCCTAACTTTGCTTCTTACCTCTCTTGGTGCACCCTTTCCTCAACATTTGGTAGCGACCATTTCCCCATTAAAATCTCCTTTCCATTCCCAATCACATACTCACAACACAGAAAATCTCACTTAAGGCATAAACTTCCAGATAGTAATAGCAACATTTGGGTAAACTATAAGAATAATGTGGACAGTCAGATTTCTTCTCTCCCCCTTGTCAAAAATGGCAATGAGCAGGCCTGTGCAAAAGCATTAGCTCACACACTTATTTCAGCTGCAGATGATGCATTCCCAGTCAAAAAAGACACATCATTTAGAAAAATTCCAATGCCGCCATGGTGGGACTCTGAATGCACAGCTGCAGCTAAAAAACGTAAAGAAGCTGAAATAGAATATAGTTTTAACATGACACAAGAAAACTTTTCATATCTCTCCAGCATCATTAAACAAACTCGAAAACTTTATAAACAGAAGAAAAGAGATGGTTGGCATAATTTTTGTTCCGGCATTTCACCGAACACACACCCCTCAACCGTTTGGCGTAACATTAGGAGATTTCGGTCTGCCTTCTCCAATCACACAGCTTCCCATATCCCTGATAATTTAGCAGGTGACTTTGTGGATAAACTGGCTCCGCCCTGGGTACCACAAGAAGTTACTCTTCAACCGGTAAATAGTGTGGAATCCAATATAACCTCCGATACCACGTCATTAAATCTGCCTTTTAATATGGAGGAATTAAAAGGTATCCTTTTGAATACTGTAGACTCGGCTCCAGGCGTTGATGGCATTCCATACTCATTTTTATCTAATGTTAGTACCACCGTTCTTGCTTATTATTTATCTCTTATCAATTCCATAATGGCAACAGCAAACATTCCTCAGGAATGGAAACGTCATGTGGTGTTGCCAATCCTCAAACCTAATAAAATTCCGTCAGACATTTCATCATATCGCCCCATCGTTTTAAGTTCGGTTTTAATGAAAATAGCAGAGCATCTTATTAAGAACCGACTAGAATGGTACGTAGAAAATAAAGACTTACTGGCAAAATCTCAGTACGGTTTTCGAAAAGGCAAGAGTACATTGGATTGCTTAAGTATTTTTTCTACAGATATTCGTTTATCCTTCTCAAAAAATTGCTCAACAGTTGCGGTGTTTCTAGACATAAAGGGGGCTTACGACAACGTCGTATTATCCATCATGCATAATAAATTACAGTCATTGGGAGTTCCAGTAAATCTTTCGAATTTTATAATGAACATTTTAAACAATCGTACCGTTAGCATTACAGCTACCTCTCAGGTGTTAACTCGCCATGTATGGAGGGGACTTCCGCAAGGCTCTGTTCTTAGTCCTTTGTTGTACAATGTTTATACCTACGACTTGGACCGCTCTATTAATAAAGATGTCCAAGTTTTACAATATGCGGACGACGTACTTCTTTACTATAGTTCCCATTCAGTGGATCAAGCTTGTCTTATTTTAAACTCTGCTCTTCAATCTCTATCTTTTTGGCTCCACCAAAATGGCTTAGAACTCTCAACATCTAAAAGTGCAGCGGTTTTATTTTCCAAAAAAAGAAGTCCTCCAACAATTAACATTACTTACCGAGACATTCCAATCCCAGTTAAAAACAATTTTAAATATCTGGGTGTTGTATTGGACTCTCAACTTTCTGGTAGTCCGCACTGCGACTACATTGTTAGTAAAGTTGAGCGTCATATTAACATGCTAAGATGTTTATCTGGTGTGTGGTGGGGCGCACACCCCCAGTCTTTAAGACTTGTTTATAATGCTATTATCAGAAGTATTTTTGATTACGGTTCATTTCTATTGGAGCCAGGCATAGCTTATTCTCTCAAAAAATTGGATAACCTTCAATCAAAATCACTACGCATAATTACAGGAGCAATGAAATCTAGCCCTATTAATGCAATGCAAGTGGAGTGTTGTGAACCTCCACTTCATTACAGAAGACAATTTCTTGCCGATAAATATTTATTCAAAATCATACAATTTTCCACCCATCCCCTCTTTCCGCTACTTGAAGCTCTGTCTACATACTACTCCACTCTACCTAGTCACCGTTTCCGCAAAACTCCATGTCTAATTACAAGTTATCATAGAATCTGTTCAATCCCTGCCCCCACTCACCGTTTTAATAAATTCCCGCTATTTATCAACAGTTACAACTCTTTAATTTTGTCTCCTAGTATAATCTACAACTGTATTAATAAAACTGCACCCAACATAAAAACTGCGTTTAACGCTTTCCTTGAGGAACATTTTGAGGGCTTCCATCACTTGTATACAGATGCTTCTAAATTCTCAATTTCGGAATGTATTGGGGTTGGTGTTTTTCACTCCCAATACAAAATTGTTCAAAAAATTAAACTTCCCCCGGAATCATCTGTTTTTACTGGTGAATGTTTTGGTATACTTAAAGCCATAGAATATATTCTTTTACTTAAATTAAATAAGGCTGTTATCTTTTCCGATTCGCTAAGTGCGCTTCAAGCTGTCTTTAAATTTCCTTTTAAATATAATGGTATTTTGCCAGCAATTCTCCAAATAAGAGAGTTGGCGTTCAAATGTATTTCGAAGGGATACTTATTACATTTTGTTTGGATTCCCAGTCACTCTGGAATCAGTGGCAACGAAACCGTTGACAAACTTGCCAAGGATGCGGTGCAGAGTGGTGATTTATTCCCATTAAAAAATTATAGCCAAGACCTACAATCATTGCCGAAATCTTTTCTTCGCGACTCTTGGACAGAAACTTGGTCATCCAGTCGCTTATTGAAGGGCCGCTATTACTCCGTCATCCAACCTCAGATCCCAACGAAACCGTGGTTTTCTAGAGTTAAGTTTGGCAAGGTTGAGACTTCTATTCTTATTCGTGTTAGACTTGGTCACACTTGTGTCCCTGCTCACCTTGCCAGGCTTAATATAGTTAATAGCCCCATGTGCGCTTGTGGGTGTGATGTCGGCGATTTAAATCATATTCTGTTTTCTTGCTCTCAATTTGACCGCTCACCTCTGATTCGATCCCTTCTAGACCTTCGTATTCCTTTTCCTTGTTCTATCCTCTGTCTTCTTGGTACGAATAATTTTCTTGTGTATAAATGTATAGCATCTTTTTTCATCAAAAACAACATAAAATTGTAGATATTTCATTCTCGTCCATTATTGTTATAGTATGTTTACATGTATATATTTTCTACCTGTATATTTAATTTAGATCTTTTATGTACTATGCCTAGTCCTTTCTTTTGCCTCAAACCCTCCTGATAGTCCTTTATTTTCTTTTTTCAAAATTTCCTTACCAATATTAATAATATTATAAGTCAAACAGTTTCCCTACCTTTGTCCTATATGAGTACCTACTTTGCTAAAGAAAACTACAAAGACTATCTCAAGACGAGCAAGCCCAAATTATCGACAAATACAACTTGTTTTTGGCTAAATGCACAAGACGTGCGAAGCCATGAAGAAAAAAAAAAAAAAAAAAAGTATTTTTTTTAATATTTTCCCTCATAGGGAAGGCAAAGGGTTCAAGCCCATTGAGCCTCGTTTTATGTGATATTTTTGTTTTTTTTTTACTATGTACTATGTCGTAGTAAAGCAGTGGCTACCTTACCAAGACTTTATCGAGGAGTTTTGGCGGCAACTAAAAACACTTGATTGGCACAGTTATTTCAATTCACTTCATTTGAGCTCTTTAATAGCTCTTTAATTTTTTACTATATTGGATAATATACCACCATAATTATGCCACATAACACTTAGTATCACCCAAAATAATGAATTAACAAGAGAACCTCATGACACTTCCACATTCCCGCCAAAACTCCTCAGACTATAGTAAAGATTTCTTTGTTTTTTTTTGTAGTCACCTATGAAACTATTGGGAGAAAATACGTTCAGACGCTAAGTTCTACACTTGGAGGCAAAATTGGTTTTTACCAATGTGTTTGTGTTTTATTTTTCTCCAAAGCTCGTTTTTACGAGCTTTGGAGAAAAATAAAACACTTGTTTTTTTTTATCCATCTTCTTCATAATCATTCTCTCAGATAAATATCTCATTACATATAATTAAAATGTGGTAAGAATGTTGTTATTCTCAATGAAAATTTTATAGTCAGATATATTTTTAGCAATTTTTAGGGACTTGATGAAAATGATGTTTTGGTAGCCTAAAAGATTCTATGCCATAAGCCATTCATAAAAAAATGGCCGCGACACATTAACAAGAAAGTCAATTAAGTTTATTTTTAATTTATGCAAGTTATACACACTTATATAACTAAAATTGGTATGCTGAAAACTCATACAAAATAATTATATTGAGCGTTACTATGTATGGAATTTCTAAACGCACAATTTGTTTATAAATACGATTTCGCCATTGTCCTTTCATCCAAATCCGTCCAGTTGTTTCTGCGTTTACTTCTAACATTCAAACTTTTTCATCAACTTTCGCATTTATATTATTACTAGTAGTGCTTGCGGCTCCGCCCGCGTGAAAAAGTTTTTCCGGGACAAAAATATTTTCCCGGCATAAAAAGGAGCCTATAGCACTCAGGAGTTATATAGCTTCCTATTAGTGAAAGAATTTTCAAAATCGGTTCAGTAGTTTCTGAGATTAGCGCGTTCAAACAAACAAACAAACAAACAAACTCTTCAGCTTTATAATATTAGTATAGATAAGTAAGATAAGATTTGGTCAGCTTATTAAGTGTCAAATAAGGATTTTTTTTAATGTATCGACATCACGGTATAATGACCTAATGATGGTTATCAGCTAGCGGTAAAAGCAACTTTAAATATAGTATGGTTTTAATGAAACGTCAATTTTCTACAATTAGTCTTCCAAGTATGTACGACGGTTATTTCATATCGAAAACGTGTATCATATGTATGTATTTATGCACATACGTCTAAAAATATAGGTAATATTTTCTTCATGTCTATTATACATACCTATAGGTTACATATTTAAAGTTTTTCTTAATCACCGTGAAACGAGAGGTTTTTTAATGAGGGTGGACACTAGTCATACAAGGATCACCATGCTAGCGACTTATTCATCGTCTATATCTTAAAAATAAATGTGTATGTTCCCTGCGGACTCCAAAACGGCTGGAGCGATTTAATGATAGTTTACCTTCAGATCAGCAAAGCGTGATCATATAAAGTTTCATAGTGATTGAATCAATAAAATGATTTTTTTGGCTCTATAGTAGTTTTGTATCATAGAATCTGACTTATAAATTTAAATGAATGATAATTAGAAACCGATGCGGGTTGCTAATTCATTATATAACACAAGCTAACTTTATCCCATACTAAATAGTTTTTTCAGCATATTTCGTAGACACGAACAAAACACGTAAAATTAAATTTCCTGCACAACAGGAGAAAATGACGCGCTCAGCTGTCGTGACTCGAGTGAATTATCCGCGAAATTGAACAGAAGTGTTAGAGACTGAGACGGTGAGCGCCCCCCTCCCCCCCTCCCCGCCCATCCCACTACATAACCTGGTCGCCTGCAATGTGGATGCATTATGTCACTTGCGAATGCGAATGTGGATGGGACATCCATTACTGTAAGTAGCTTCGTAGCGTGTGTATTCTTTATAGTAATTGTACATATTGGCGATCGTTTGTTTGTCCGATTATATGTCTAGTGGCAGTGTAGTATTATTTACTAGGTCATGCTTGTGGTTCCGCCCAAGGCGGGCGGAACCGCGAGCATGCCCTAAAAAGATTTTCTTGGAGAAAAGTCCCGGGATATAAAGTAGCTTACGTGCTCTTAAAGACTATAAGTCACTCCTAGCCGGATTTCGGCCACAGTGGACAATCTCAACGGAGATCAGCTAGGCAGGCAGAATATATTGTAGTGCACAATTGTATGTGCAGTATACAGGTACATCCTTTAGGCCTTCACTCTTATAGCCCGGTGTGAGACGGTAATCCGACATGACCGGAGAGATCAGGTGCAGGATCAACGACTTTACGTGCTTTCCGAGGCACGGGTGTATTACACCGCCACCTTCTTGACTCCGAGCTACGACTGAGTAATTTTTAAGATGGAAAAAGCCAGTCACAATATTTTTGTCCCGACCCGGGACCTCATCGCAGTACCTGTACTCGTAACGCGTACGCAGTAAGACTACACTGCCGAAGCAGTGAAGTCAATTTATTTGCATTTTTTTATCCAAATCAGTTCAGCCATTCAGGTGTAAATGAGTAATAAACATCAAAGCGTTTACACTAGCGGCAATATTTCGATAATTCTATACCCATGTGACTCGCAGCAAGTCCTGGAAAACTGACAGAAGTCAGCTTGCCGTTTCCGTTAAGAAAAACCCCGCTTTTCTCAGAGAAAAATATGGTATCATCATTTTGGTCTACATATATGTCAAACCTCATATAAAAATATATTCCAAGATTTCTGCATTTATTTCTAACAAACATCCAGATATCTAAATGTTTTCCGCACATAGGGTTACCATTTATAAATAGAAGATCGCCTTTGTAGTGTACATTTTACATACCCATAATATTCTACACATTCGCGAGTCACGACGTAGTGCATTGGAAGGAACCTATTGTTCTATGCTCTACCTCACTTGACGAGCGACAACTGTCAGCGGGCACCGGCCGCCGGCCGTACCCCAAGCTCAGTTGGTACACACTGTCGCTCGTAAATCCCGAGTGGCCCTTACCGCAACGCTTAAAGAGTTCCTCTACGGCGACTTTTTGCAGCGATGGCCTCAGGCAGTCCACCACGTCCGCGATTTTATATTGCTCCAATCGCAATGCTGTTCCTCCAGCTCCGTTTATTTTTCTACATTTTACACTATTTTAATAATTCGTATTGTAGTAATCTATTACTTTTATTCATTTTTTGAATTCCTTTAGGGCTCATTTGTCAATCGTCAGATGAAAATTATTGTTTATGAATTATATTATAATCTTAATAAATTTAAAAATGGATTACTGTATTATGATTTTTATACATGTTAATGGCCATGTAGTGCCTGGATAATGTTTTTATGTTTTATGGACACTTGAAAAAGAAACAGTCGAAAGTAGGATTTGAACCCACGACCTCCAGCGAAATAGCTCAATTGGTAGATATATTTACGCGAATGTTAGACACTAAAATAAAACTGTTTTACGGATTTTATCGGAGTTTTTTCATTTATATTTTCTACCGGCGTTATTCAATATCGTTTTTTTTTATTCCTGAAGCTGTTGCACTCGTATCTGAAGGCAGAAGCGATTATTACCTCAAGTGTTCTGGCTCGAGACAGGGGGAAGCGAGCACCTTGCGCATTGTGATAAGAATTGCTAATTCTCTAACACGTTGAATGCAGGCCGGTTTTGAGATGCGCTTGGAAATCTTTGTTCAGCAGTAGACATATGTTGCTGATGATGAAGAATTTTCCAGAGGCCGTGGAACCGATGGTTTTAGGTTAATAGTACATTGATTTGTTTTATTCATTTTATTGCCCCTTGTTCTTAAAGAATGCCTAAGTTGCATACCAAGAGATTGGCTACGTTAGTTCAGCTTAGCTCATAGTTGTGGTAGATTTCTTGCACTTATATTCAGAACACATACTAAAATATATAATTATTGATAGCCTTACTTCACCAGAGGTCACTTCTTGGCCTGACTTAGATTTATGAATTACTTTTTCTGCAAACTGCTTGCACACTGTGCGTAGGTACTATTTATCGCACCTCCCAGCACCTTATCAGTTTCACACATCTTAATATACCTTAACATTGAGAAAACCTCGATGAATTATCAGTCATATTATTTTACTGGCGGTAGGTCTCTCATTATGTAAGAGTCCGTCTGGGTGGGTACCACCGGAATGTCTATTTCTACCGCCAAGCAGCAGTGTACATGAACAGTTATATTTCGATTTGAACGACATTGTAGCCAGTGTAACTACTGGACATAATGAGACTTAACATCTTATGTCTCAGGATGCCGAGCGCAGTGAATGCCACACAGTACTTTGTAACTCAAGGTGCTGGATGGAGTTGGTGTTGTTCATGGGTGGTCGTGTTGCTTACCATCAGGCGAGCGGCATGCTTGTCTCGTCATTCGACGAAATAAAAAAGTCAATTATAACCTAAATGTTGTTAAGGCTAGGATATCTGAGCGCTGTTGGCATTTACAGCTGTCTAATGTACCGGCGCGTCAGGTGCCGCGATGTTGAATTTCAAATGAACTCGCTTGACACCGATCAGCCACGACTACGTCACAATAAATCATTAAACGATAGTGAAGCAGTTTGTTTTACGACAAAAGATGTCCGCCTTTTTATGGGTGCTAGGCCTCAAAATCTAACACGGCTCAAACTATACGAATATTAAAAGGACAAAAATATGGATCTTGAATCCATAAAAAAAAATTAGACCCCTCCATCGATAGCTAATATATTTTAAACTAGACTTCTGCTCGCGGCTTCGTCCGCGTGAATGATTTCTGGGATAAAAGTCCCGCTTTATAATCCCTGGGATAATGGACCTTTATATTGATGAAAGAGTTTTTCAAATCGGTCCAGCAGTTTCGGAGCCAATTCAATGCCAACAAACATACAATTGAATCTTTCCTCTTTATAATATTAGTATAGATAAGTGTAGATGTAGTTTTTAAGCAAAATAAAATTACATACATCTCAAAATTGGAGGACTTTAAAATTATACGATTTATGGCGAAGGTCTAACTTTTGGGAGTACTATCCAAACATATGTATGTCGCAGGTAGAAATAGGTATACGTAGGCATACATAATAAAAGTTACCTATGAATTATGTCTTGATGTCACGATTTATTGTTCGTTGATCAATGATTACGTAATCAAATGTTCGCAGAGTACAATACCACGTCTTGACGTGGTGAATGAATCATGATTCATTATTATCTTTAGTTATTGTGACATAATATTGGTAATTGAGACAATTACTTAACCAATATTAACTATAATAATCGACTAGTCTAGTAACCTGAATATGACCTCAAGTTTAAACCCGAAACCCTTTCAGTATTCCGAGTTTGACAGGTGTCATTTCAGATTTTTTTATTAGAACCCTATGGGTAGGCGCGTAAAGACGATTTCCATTGAATGAAAAGTGACGTCTTGTTCGCCGGGGAAGACGCGAATATGGAATGGTTAACATAGTAACCGCTCAACTAAGCAATGACCGATATGAAAACTGCAATAGTTACTACTTAGTAATTAGTATTGAACTGCACCGAAGTAGTTGCTTTATATGATTTGGCAGCCTTATTATATACCCAACTCTTGCGACTACTACTAGTCTGACAAATCAAATGGATTTTCACGGTTATTATTTTATCTTACGCGACGTTATATATTCAGACACCCTCAATGAGATCAATAAAAAGGAATTACCCGACATACAAAATATCTTGGTAAGACATTGAAATAAAACCATTTTTTTATTTTATCGCGATTTTTTAAATGATATTTTCGTATTTGTTTACTACCTACTTTAAAGTTTGAACTGTATAGAAAATATTGACTTTGCTGTCCCATCTGAAAAATTTACTCCATATACCTATAAATATGTCGGACAGTATTTTTTCAAATCATAATAGTATGGTCTTCATTTAAATTGTAGTCAAGTCCAAATTGCCGTAAAATCCTGAAAATAACTTATTATTTTGTATTAGTATGTACTATTGTGACTCATACTATTTTATTGTTGTTTCCTGGCAGCGTCGCCCGCATAAAATAATTTTTATGGGTTAAAAAGTATACCTATGCTCTACCCAGGGACTCAAGCTATCTCCATACCATTTCATAGATATCCGTTTAGAAGTGTCGGAGATGTGCGCTAACAAATAAACAGAAAAACAGATACGCAGACAAACAGCGAGAAAAGAATGAAATAAAAAAACGGTGATTTGTGTTCTATTACTCTTATTTAGTCGTCCCCTTATTTTTTATTTTATTTTTCTTTCTATGTACAGACACACCGGGTTCTAGTACTGCTTTATAGATGTTACACAAAGAAGCCTATACCGATACCTCCAGGGTCTGCAGAGCTCGTATGCATATTTATAAGCAGATACTTAATTTAGGGGACCCAAACCGGGACTTTTTCAAGAAAATGTGGGCTACTGGACCAAATGAAGAACTTAAAAATACCGGTATTGATATCGCAATAATTGGGAATTACTTGTATCAATAATAAGGTTTTGTGTTATTCTGTACTATGATCTTCTATCCATAATATTAAATAGCAAATAAAAAAACAAAAAACAAGCCTTATAGAAAATCCAACTAAAAAATAGAAAATAAATTTCAATTAAGCTATGTAACGTACGTTTAAATGTATCTATGTAACAGAAACTTTGAACATGATTTTGACCGCCTTCAAAACGTCGGATGAAAATTTGGCATATTTATCAAGAACCGAAGACAATTCAATATTTTAAACAAAAAACACTATTTTATAGAAAATCCAACTAATAATGAATAAACATTCAAAATGAATACGTAAATGATAGCTCATTTTTTTTTGACATCTGTTGGACCATAGTAGAGTTATAACTAAACTGGCTACTCTTATGTAAAAAAATAATCTTACTTGTTTTTAGTGACATCTGTTGGACAATAGTAGAACAAGACTAAAAAATGAAAAATAAATAACAGTTAGAAAAAAAAACTAAAAAACATGTTTTATAGGAAATCCAACTAAAAATAGAAAATAAATTTGAATTAAGAATAGTGCAAATAAGAAAAAGATGTACTTATTTTATTGTAAAAGAAGCGTGGGGTGCTTTTTAAGATATTATCAAAATGATAATCCTTCTACTCATATTATCTTTCAATAAAATATTTATATGTATTGACACCATGCATCCCACGCTTTTTTTACAATAAAGTACATATTTCTTTATTTACATTATTTTCCTTTGTATGTATAATGCCAAAATATTATCCAAATATATTATTTTAATATTTTACACGCAATAAATTCAAATGTGATCCTTTACTATTCAGCAAAAACAAACAAGAGTTGAAACAAGTATGACAACGTGTTTAAAGAAGAAAGAAAAAGAATAGGAAAGATTCATAGAAAAATCCATCTATTACAAATAAGAATCCATAATTGTTGTTCAAAAGTAATTGGTTCCTTTTCTACATAACGCGGTCCAACTATAAACAAAAGCTGTCAAATACTTCGATAAATTAGTGGCAGCAAGCGCGAAAAATTGACGTAGGTCCGACCTCCACGGCGCCTCGGGCGCATCTGAAACGAGACGCGTTGTGCAGAATTGTTAAAAAATTCGTGTTTTTTTGAATTTTGAAAAGTGCAAATTACTTTTGTGAAAATTTCTTTGCATAGCAATCTGCTAAATGTTATTACCCTTTTATTGACTTATATTTTTAAAGTAATTGTTTAATATACTATAATTAATTTTTAAAAATAAAATCCGAATTTTCTCTGTTTTCGTGATTTTTTATGATCGAGCGAAGTTGTAAGTATCGTGTTTTGGAATCCACACCAATGTAGAATGATTATTTAACTATAACATATATTTTTATCGGACCGAAATGTTGATTATTTCTTGGTTTAAAATTGAATAGAAAAGAAGGTGTTTTGGGATATGGCAGCCTTAAATGACTTTCTATGATCGTCGTACCAACAACTACATTGTTTCATTTTACAATAAGCAACAACTTCTCGAAACTACACTAGTTTCCCGAAAGCGCTAATTTTCAGTTGCCTCCGACCACGACTATTTGAAACAATGGTCCCGAATTTCAATACTCCAGTGTTGGAACAAAAGTAGCAATCGGGATTGCATTGTTGTTTGTTCATTGTGCCGTTCAGTTTACTGCTTACATGTACAATTGATTACTCGTCTGTTCTCAAAGGGGTGGGCAGTGGCGCAACTGGTGTAGTTCACGATAACGTCCGCTTTATGACGAAATAAAAATCAAGTGTATTATTGGAACAATAATAGCAGCTTATTGTGTTTTCTGACTAGCTTTTGCTTGGGATTCCGCCCGCGTTTCACGTATAAAAGTCCCACTTTATTTTTCCGGGATAAAAAGTTGTCTGAGTTACTCAAATATACCTAATATAGCAATCTAATGGTGAAGGAATTTTTCAAAACGATCCAGTAGTTTTTTAGTTTATTCGTTACAAAAATACAAATCTTTCCTCTTTATCATAATGTTAATGTCGATTACTAATGTCAAAAAAATCTAATTATTGGAAATTATATTTATGTCATATAATAATAGTAATAACAATTAAAGATCATAATTAAAGTCAAATCCATCTCGAAAAATTTTTAGGGGATGCCTTTGTTGTGCAGTCTTCGTATGACTGATGATTATGATTTAAAGGTATTGATATAGATTTAAGGTATTATATATTCCGGCTCCATGTAAATGAAAAAAAAAGGAATGAAATCAGTAATTTCATAGATTTTCTAACTTGTTGTAGAATAGACACTAGTGGTATCAAAAACGTTGTTTTTATTTTAGTATATTGAGCTTCTGAGGCGTATGCTGTAGAATGAACCCTAAAACAATGAATTTCAGAGATTTTTCACACTGAGTCTGGCGTCCATCTAAGTACGTCAGTATATAACAATGCAAATTTCACAATAGCCCAACCGTGATACAGGAACAACAGTGCTCGGCGGCAGAAATAAACAAACCGCTACTCCCTAGATACTACACGAGGCCTAGCAAGCACACACCCTAAGTAATTATCGCCGGCCATTCATTGCAGACCCACAAACGATTGACTCAATAAAGCTAATAGCACTGAAGGTGGACCTTAATTTAAGAGCACAAAGGCCTTATATGCGACATATTATAATTACTACTTTTAAAGCCTCTTTCTTGTTACGAAGCTCAATTATTCCACGAGCCCGGGATTACTACCCAAGGTTTGACAATGTTATTATTCTGTCCCTCTCGCACTAGTAGATGTAGTGTACCCGTCCCTTTCACATCTGCGTGTGACGTGAAGGACGGCGGCCAAAATAATAGCGACCTGTGGATTCTAGTTTAATGTCCTTGGGACCAAATTTTAAGGGCGAAGTTGTCATACATTGTATATCGATTGCTCGGGGTACGGGTTAAAGAGTGTTATAAGTTATAACAAATATACCCAATGATCAGATGATTCGGACTTTTAATATGTTTTTGTTTTTTATTGTGGATAATTGCTGTGAAGTTCAAAAACGGTCTTTATCTATGAAATTGCCATTTATTATACAGAACGTTGGTAATTTTGTTTTATAAGTATCCTTTATTTCTATCCATCGAAATGTGCACTCATGCTATCGATGCATCTCTGCCAGATCTTGAGCCGACAGACTTCTACCTTTTCAAAATTTAGACAACTTTTTGGCAGAAAAAAATTGTATATATTGAGAGAGAGATAGTCCAAAATGCCTTTGAAGAGTTTGTTGGCTCCCGTACACCTGACTTCTTCAATAAGGGCATTGAAAAATTACCACTGCGCTGGCAGAGATGCATCGATAGCACGGGTGCATATTTTGATTGATAGAAATAAAACATGACTTTATTTTTATGTATACTAAACGGCAATATCATAAGGAAAGACCCAATACTTATAGCCTGACAAAATGTCATGTTGGGTGAAAAAATTATGTAAGTATGTCTTCGCACGTATTGACTATTTGCAACAGAATATATAATGTAGAAACTTTTGGGTTGAACTCAAATTAGGTAGTTTCTACTAGAACGAAATCTAAATGTTTTCAAATTTATCTCGGTACGAGGCTCAATCCTACAGTCTTACATTTCTCTGCCTTATTTTTCACAGAGACATTGTTCGTTTGTTTGTCCATTTCCATAACAAAAAAAAATGGAACACAATTTATCATTTTTATAAGCACATTCAAAACTCAGCGAGCCGTTATAACAAACATTTTCGTATTGAATTTCCACTTGGCGATCCCGTTTTGGGAACGCTGGGACCCTGGCGTCCCTGAAAGCCGGGCAAATCCCGGGCAACGAAGATGGACGGCACAAAACAATTCATCACATTACCTAACGGTTAAACAACTATTTTTATAAAATTAAACACGGGATTGTTTGGCACGTTCGTTGGTTATTTTCAGTTCGTTTTATTACAAACTTCTGAAGGTAAATTCCGAAGTTGCCTTTGTTCGGTTCTGGAGGAACTTTGTACAGTCTTTTGCAGTTAACAGTTTACGGCTAACCGGGAAAACAAAACGGCTAAAAGCGTGCCCTTTTACAGAAATAAAATCCTTAAATGTTTATTAATGTTCTTGAAATTTCTAAATGTGTTTTCTTTACTCGTAAATGAGATTTGTGGTAACGGCCTATTTGTAAAGGTATAGCACTGATTTCTCAAGTGGTGTAGGTTTTTAGGCGGCAGCGTTCACTTAAATATATTAAGCATGACTTTTGTAGTACATACCTACTCGTTTAATAATATCACATTTACGCTTCGTATACGTATAATTTACGTATTTATTTTAGTTACCAACATACATATACACTCACGCCTGTTATCCCCGAAGGGGTAGGCGTAGGTAGGGCGCAACTAGTGCACCCACTTTTCGCCTTTATTCCGTCCCATGATGTGATAGAGGGCGAGCCTATCGCCATATCGGGCACAAATTCCAGACTCCGAGCTGATACTGAGTAGAAAAACTCAATATTGTAACAAGAAGATGTGATGTAGGGGGGTTTTGATTTGCCCCACGATAGTTGCCAGATGTAACGGAGATGAAGTTGGAATTGTAGATGACAGCAAACACAGTCTCGGGGTTATAAGTTGTTTATTTTACATTAACAGTGACTGTGAATAGCCTACTACAGGTGATGCGTCCCACGGCGTGGAAGCGCTATCACTGGAAACGTCGGTCCCAAAAATAGTCCCACGCAGTGGAAGCTATGATCGGAAGCCGGATATATGAATAAATCTATAGCGGAATACTAATGGATTAATTTTTAGCCATATGATAGTCTTGTATTCTAGAACGAGCCAGACTGAGGTCATGTTTCGCCGGAGAATCTTGACATCGCGATGCACGATACGCAACAGCGCCATCTCTTGGCGAATGTGATGAACTTATTTTTATATGATGTGTTACAATATCACTTTGCCCGACCCGGGAATCGAACCCCAGACCTCAGCTTTGCAGTCGTACTGTAATACAAATACGCCACCGAGGCAGTCACTAAGTTTATTTTATTTATACCTTAGAAGAACTCGCTGGATGCAGGCCGCTTTTGACAGATTTATTTAGAGATCTTTGGGGGAGGCCTATGTTCAGCAGTGGACCTCTAAAGGCTGAAGACGAAGAAAGTAATTTAAATCAGAGGTTTTTATTTTGATTTTATAATAGTCTACTAAATTATGTATTGACATAAATTAAAAATACACTGCTTCTTCCACTTGCCCTTCTATGTAATGTAGTATGGACACAAATCTTTTCCAAGTATATTGCACAAACGATTAAGCTTACTTGTTATGGTTTCTGGCAGCCTGGTAGATGTCTCACATCAACTTTTACACTAGGATCGAATCCCGAGTAAATGTTAAAAAACACACACAAACTTTTGCCATACCTCTTCTAAAACCCACGCAATAAAAAATACTCTATCGGAAATGAAAATATAATCAAATAGAAAAACAACTAGTACAATAATTAATGTACAATGTTTATGGGTATTATATCGGAAAAATATTCTAGACAATGTAAAGACTGATCTAAAGATCAAGTGGCGTACAATAGACAGAAAAAATATATGCCTTGTTGACGAGCGAATGTAGAACTACGCCTGGTTTTTTAGGGCTATTTTTGGCTAGTCAGGGCAAAAAAAAATATTTTTTTCTCTAGTGATAATCCCATTACACGTCATGTTATCATTAGCGCTTTATTCATTTGAATAGAACATTGAAAAGGCTTTTCAAACTAATAAATGCGATATGATTAATTTTGTTTCAAGCTCACTGGTTTTGTTTCATTCAAAGCGTGAAGTGAGTTTGAATTAATTGAACTCCATTACGAATATTACCGGATTCAGTTTCGCTAAAGACTCACGCCTTTTATCCCTGAAGGTAGGCAAAGGCGTAACTAGTGCACCCACTTTTCACGATGCGTATTCCGTCCCACGTTGTGATAGGATTGAGCCTATAGCCATATCAAACACAAATTCCAAGCTCCGGGCTAATACTGATTAGAAAAACTCAATATCACTTTGCCTGACCCGGGGATCGAACCCGAGACAGTATGGTAATTGCAGTCGTATCATAATACAACTACGCCACCGAGGCAGTCTAATTTAATACCATTTCATAATACACAGTTAATACGCTAGTTATTGTGCATTGCCATACTTCCAACAATCGTAACAAAATTCCGCATTACCTTTAAGGTAGCCGACACAATACCCCATTGTAGTCCTCGGCGTTCACAATAACAACCACTTGCTCCTTGTTGAATAAAAACCCTACAAGCCTATCCTTTCAGAGGCGACACAAACTAAGTACAGATAAATAAAGGCTATTCCCGTTCCGCTGCGATTAAAGGGATATTTGCAATGACAATTTAAATCGTTACGAAGCCTCGATGTAAATGAAGCAACGTGACGACATTAGTATCGGATATATTTGATTTCTCCTCTTAATATCCTTGTTTCGGAAGTTATAATTTTGTAGCCAACTTTAACAGAGTATAAAATCGGATTTTGAATGTTGTCATACGATTGTGCAAGTAAAGTTTGTTGCTTATCACAATTTTAACTTTCCAAATAACAACATGAATTGTTAATATGCTCGGCAATTTTGATGTGTCGTGTATTTTTGAAGTGGAATTCGCCATCGTTTCCCAATAATGTAACCAAAAAGAATATAAACACTTGAATTTAACTGTCTCAATGTAACTAAGAAATCAATTTGTCATTTAATAATGGCACGATTTGTTCTTATTATTCTCTTTACTTAGTTTGGTGAAGCATTAAGTAATTTATAACGCAATGTGAATAAAGCCTATGAAAATAACGTCCTTCATCCGTACCCTAACCAAATTAATTAAACAGTTCAACTTTTCAAGGAAAATATAATGGGAAATTACATAGCTCCTGTTACCGGGTCGACCTAAAATTGATAGAAAAGGAGAAAAGCGTCAAATGAAGCGTTAACAACAGGCCATGCTGTTTTGTTTTAATCAACATTCCTTGAGTACTTTCTTGGGGCTTTTCCAATTAACTCGGCCCTTGTGGCCTTGGTATTTACAGAATGAATTCGAACAAGTTTCCTGTAAGTTTCGATCAACTTACGACTTTCGTTTTCACCGTTTTGAAAGTCATTTGGAATTTATGCTCTTTTGTACTTGACGAGAATTTTGTTTATAAATTTTTGCTTGGCATGGAGTAGCAATTAAAAATGTATTACGGTTGTGCGTTTATTTTATGGTGTAATGCATTGACTATTAATTATTCAGTGAAACCCAGCATGAAAGTGTTTACACGAATTTAAAAAATACTCTTTTGTAATTTGTGTATTTTGCGATGTAACAGTTTTTTTCGAAATAGTGTCGGCTGGGAATAGATGGTTACCCCTCACTGGTCGACACAACTATGTCGGCCTGTGTGAACCGCTCAGGCTGATCACGGATCGTGACACACTTGCGTGGGCCACTATGGGCGTTTTATACATCGTGCAGTCAGTAGCAAAATTTCAAATCGCCTATATACGCGTTAACTTAAACAGAATTTCTTTCTTTGTTTGAGGTAAAGTAAATCTATTATATGTTATTTTTGAGAAAAGTAATATTAGTTAGAACACAAAAATATGCAGGCAATTTGAAATTTTGAATCTGTTCAGCTACTTATGATGGTGACTGTACATGTTTTATATCTCGCTAACTGAGCGTTCAAAATGCCTTTGAAGAGTTTGTAGGCTCCCGTACACACGACTTCTTTAGGAAGAGCATTGATACATTACCACTGCGCTGGCAGAGATGCGTCGATAGAATGGGTGCATATTTTGATTGATAATAATAAAAACCATTTATAAAAAATTACTTATATTCTGTATACTAAACGGCAACTTCATAGGTAAAGACTTAATATTAATTTCTCATCGCAATTCGAATGGAACTTGTAAAGTAGCACTTAAACAAACCGTTTAATTTAATAAGCTTGGATTACCGACACAAGCTTTCTTTCAAAGTTTTCTATATGGAAATATGTTTGGCAATATGAAACCGGCATGTAGATCAAATGAAATTTATAATTACTCTTTGTGGTATTATTTGTACGATAATTTAAGATAAGTCGTTCAAAAATAAACCATTTACTATTTATATAATGATTATATTGAAATCAATTGCTGTTCTTTTGCTGTTCGGCCAATTTGAATATATATTTTTTTGTTAGTAGTAACATAGGAACGGTTTAAAAAATACAATGTTGTTCGTGTGTTATGCGCTGTCATTCCATTCATACAATAAAACTTTGTCAACTTACTGCTTGTATTTACGAGTAAATTATAAGCATAGTACAATGTACTCACAGTATATGCCGCGCATATCGGCCACACCAATCTCCGAAACCCCTTCACCGATTTCAAACAAATTGTATGCTTTGTAAAGAACTGACGTCTGACATTCTGGCACGTATAGAAGAAGGCACGTATAAAATTATTTTACGGAAATCGCATGCATGAATAAAACAAGGACAGGATGAATCGGATGAAATAGCAATTTATTAATATTGAGCTGTGCCTTATACTGCCATAATATTATTATTGTTCTAACAATAAACGTGAATCTTATTTTAGCTCTTATAGCATCATATGGCATATTGTTCTTTCTAAATATTTGTTTTGATGCAGTGAGAATGGTGAACCGATGTGAGAGACGCCTGGTGGCCTGCGCGCTGCTGGCTGTGACGGCGGTGGTGGCGGCCGCGTCCTACGACCGCGAGAGACTTGAGATTGCCAAGCAGATCTTGGAAGAGGTGCCCTTAACTGACGGGTAGGTCAACAATTACTAGTAAAAGTAATGTATTGTTTACATGTCCATATTCGAGTAACATAGAAACCACTCAAAACTATATTTAATGGAATTTTAAAGTAAAGCATTTTAATTACGCGCAATAAAATACGAACTCAGTTTTACCATATACCGTTCTGCAAATTCATTTATAAAAAGTCCCAGTAGGTAATCTCCACTCCAACTTTAAGCAATTATCCTCGAAAATAACATAAAAATGGCAAAAAAGGGGAAAATATAACTCCAATTTAGTGTATAAATATTTGTTTCGTCAGGCACAATGACCTTCCGTGGAACATCAGGAAATTCCTGAGGAATCAGATCAATGAATTCGAGCTGGATACCGACCTGACTTTGGTGGAACCTTGGTCTATCTCCAAGTACTCGCATACTGATCTGCCAAGACTGAGAGAAGGCATGGTTGGAGCTCAGGTCAGTGGCATTTTAAATATTATGCGATTATTGGTGTATAATATTGTTTTGGGGTTAATCGTAAACATAGAACAGATTGTTACAAATAATTGATAGAAATTTAAAACATTATTAATTATTAAGATGGTTAATCAATTAAAGTTATTGGGCTAATAAATTCAACCTTTCTGAATATAAACAATGCTAAAGCTAAATAGGTATATCTCATTTATATTTCCCAGAGCAATTAGTGAGTAAGCGGGCTGGCTAGTAATTGTTATATTACAACACTTATAATAATTATCAATACGCGAACTATTCTAATCAAAATATGTTTAATTACATCTGCGACTGTAAAATCAATACTTATATAAATAAAGTTGAGTGCACACGGCGCGGCGCGGCGCGGCGGGAGAGCTCACCATAATCAACGTCGACTAATGAGATGTGTGAACTCGTAAAGACTTAAATTTTGTACTCAGTTTTTATGATCAGATAACAAAATACATTCATTAAATACGTGTTTTCTTTTATTTTAGTTTTAGGCCGATATATTTTTAATATTGTGGTTCGATCAACCAATCTGGTTAAGATCCCTAAGGTGTTAAGATTAAGCTCGTGATCGTTCCAAAATACCATCCCGAGGCATGTAGTTTATATTTCGCGATCGAAACTTAATTTGAACTTAAAGAAGATCACAGTAAATTCACACTTAATTCGCACGCTATTCTGACAATTACATCTACTTTTACAGCTCAATTATCACATCCTGGGCTACTCAATTAAGCTTTGCGTACTTTGTTGCATAGTAACAAATTTTGAACACTTGCTTCACAAACGGAGCACTTCAATTCTACAGCACCCCTTAATCTATGACGCGGGGTGGGTTTAGTTCATTTCGCGAAAAGGGGATTACTTGTAACGCTCTTCCTGATAGAGGATTAAGAGCTATTTGTATACACAAACCGAGCTGGTACACGAAATTACACGGCGACTCTAAATTCTTTGGCATTATTTTTTTAATTGTGTTTTGATTACCCGGGGCGCTGAGCGACGAAAGGGTAACTCAGTGGTACATTGTCTCGGTTGTGATCGAGTATTACTTTATATAACTGAATAATGGCCTCACCTGCTCTACAACACCAATGCTACCACCAATTTCAAATTACGTAGTATTGAATTTTTATTATTATAAGTATGAATATCTCATTTCTAATTATGCACAGTAACTGTACTTGTTACAAAATGTAACTTATTACACAGATTAAAAAATAGATAATGTTAGTACTTCTGTTTGACTCTCGCGTACGAGGCCTAGTCTACAATTTTATGAGAAGTATCTGTTATATATAATTTTCATAGCCCCTTTTCCTCGTCACACTATGAATAAATACAGTGGCTAGTAAAAATATTATACAGGCATAAAAAACTAAATTATCTCCCAAACCTCAGGCTTACCGACCCTTGTAAACCCTTTAAAAACTCCCCCGACATGAATGTACCGCTGCGAATTATTCTCTTGTTGGCAGCAAAAATATTTATGGTGGACATAAATTCAAATTAACCCCCTCAGTCCGGGAGGGGGATGAATCGTGCGAAAACACCGATTCAGGGATGAAACTGAGTATTTGTTGTTCACTTAATCCGCATTTGTATAGGTTGTTTGGTATTTTTGGCCCCAATCGCGTTGTGGGATGTGCTGTTTGTCCATCGAGCTCGGTTTGAGGTAAATGGTAAACATCGTTCTAAACTGGGTATTAATTGAATGAACGCGGAGAGTTCACTGATTCAACGTTTCTAATCGAACGTAATCAAATATTTTAATTCAAAATATTGGTATTCAATTTAGCTTTGAAACTGTTAATGGTATTTTCAATGTAACCCCTGAGGGTTATACAAATAGTAGGTAGAACCACGCGTGCTGTTTATAAACGTAAGAAAAATCGAGATTAATCATACGCCATTACCTATCTAGCCACATTAAATGCAATGATTGAAAGTCACGTAATTTCAGCCGCAAATATATCAGCGATTAGGTATTCGAGGACGAAAAAAGTAACTTAAATACTAATACATTCATCCATCTAATGGAAATGTAGGAGTGAGATTATGGGTAGATTAAATCGCCCTGCCTTTGCACTTAAAACGCAACCAGAACTAACTTCACCTGGATAGATAGTTTAAACAAAGTTCTTGTGTGACTGGTTATGATAATAGCATCACATTTCAAATTAGAGCAGCGCATAGCCTTTATAATATTTCAACATTAGCACCGTCAGTTGAACATTTTCATAATAAAACCATCTCATTATTTTCCAACAATTTATCAAGACTTTCTTTTATTTTCGCTTCTTCAACGTAAATATATTGCCGTAACGCTAAGGTGGTTATGCCAAGAACGAAATGAATTAGTGATTTTCGATACGTTAGAGTTAAGTTAGAATATTTATTATATTTCTAAACTATCTTTTACCCGTGGCTCCGCTGGCGTGAACATCTTTTCCCGAAATAAAAAGTAGCCTATGACACTTATGAGTAATGTAGCTTCCTATTAGTGATAGAATTTACGAAATGGGTTGTGTAGTTCCAGAGATACATACAAACCTAAAAACCAACTCACAAACTTTTCCTCTTTATAATATTGCTGTAGATTAATATAAATTGGCTTATAACTAACTTTGGAAGAGATTTAAAGTATTCATTCCCTAAAAAAAAAGCTTTAATATTCCCAAATAACTTTAAAAAATTACCTTTTTTTCACTCCTAACGCGACATATTTTTACGTAATATTTGTAATGCATTTCTACTGAAACGTCAATCAGCAAGAAACATTTTATTTCCATAACTGGCACAATTTTCCGCCTGTGCTAATTACTTTTTCACATTTCGCTAAAAGACCAAATTTTATGTGGAAAAGTTACGACACGTGTGTCGCAAAATTGCTTCACAGCTTAAAGCTTAAGTACCAAGTCGAGGTTGTAAAGAAAAAGTTGGGTGGATCCTTTTTGATGTAAAATGGTACCTCAAATTTATTCTATGTTTTTTTTTACCTAAAAAACAACTTCAATGTTGTTTGTAAACGCTGAAATATCTATCTATCTGTCTGGGTTTAGAAGAAATTTTAGTTCACGGATATAATAAGTCTTGGATTAATATATAAATTACTATCATCGTGAAAATGCACAAAAAGGCTTTTATTGTAGTAGAAATATTTTACACGGGCTGAGTAGCGACCAACATTATTTACTAAGCGTTTTTGGTATTCGTTTGATGCGATGTTCGACACGGCCACCCAAGCCCTACGCTCCGTATTTACTGCAGAATTATTACTCTGCTGGCGGATTCTTTTTAATCATTTTCGTGTGAATGGGGCTCTCAGATAGCACGTAACGGTCTCAATTTATATAGCTACGATCTTCCCTATAGAAGCGATTGAAAAAATATAAAGCGGGACTCTTATCCAGGGAAAACCTATTCACGCGGGCGAAGCCGCGGGCAAAAGCAGTGTGTAATAAATTGTTTTTGTCTGTAACAATCTTGGCTCTATGTAACACTATGATGTTACCAATTGTATAATGTATGGCTTTCATATATTTATGTTTTCTTTTTGTTCTATGTGTGAGTATATCTCCCACTTGGAGTAGATAAATATTTATTAACAATTAATGTATACCGGATACCAGCATAATTACCAGAGCTTTGCTCCTTGAAGCATTGCATATTGCTGACCTGGGGCCTGTTTGTAGCTACAACATTTTATAAATGTATGTGTGCTTGTCTGTTGTCTAATGTCTATATATAGGTATACACACGAAGTTGGGTATACACTACATGTAGTGTATTATTTGTGGCCAAAATAAACTTTTATGCCTATTTAGACCTATTTAAATATTTAATTTAATAAAGAAAATAGATTTAATTATAAGTAAGATACACGATATATATTTTTTTTTTGTTACAAGAGACCAGGAAGTGAATTAGGTAAAAATAAGGAAATAAATGTTTCTTAAAGTAATTAAAAAATATTTTTAGATTTAAACGTGAAATCATTTCTATAAGTTTCTAACTAATGCAGATATTATCGAACATTATAATTAAAAAACTTTATAAATATTCCAAATAAAGATTTTATTATTATTATTATTATAAAAGTACCCAAAAAAATAAATTAAAATGTTGTTTTACCTAGGGTGTCCCAAAAGTTACACAAGATTTGAATTAAATAGAAAACACAGTTTTTAGTATTTTGATTAATATTTTTTATTGAATTATAAAGTACATAAGATATATATAGTACATATAAGATATAAGGTTATTTATGGAATAACACATCGGGCAAATGGCCTTCTATCGTGAAGATGAAAATGTGCTTCATCGCTTAAGATAATTTTGCTCGAAAAATCAGCATCCACTTGTTGACGTTCAATAATCCGTTCTGTTGAATAGATTTGAAGAGAGTTTGTTAACTCTCTTCGCTGTACATGGTTTTTTGGCGTCAAATTGGCTTCAATTCAATTGTGTTAACCGAATTTTGTTAGCATGGAGACCCAGATCATTGGTGAGTATACCTACGCTTTAGAAAGCTTCATGAAATTCGCATTTCATGTCCACGGTGCCGAATTTATGTTCCTGGATCTTCAGCAACCACCACTCTTACTCACTGCTTCGATATTAACGTTTGAACAGCTTCTTTTTGGACGACCAGTGTGCTTGGTGTCTCCAACTGTTCCAGGCCTCTTGGTTTTTTTTATTAATCTCTTCACCGTTGATGAAATTAAAACGCTATTCCGACTATGTATAGTACTTATGTAATTTTCGAACTGCGTCCGCCAAACTTTCGTTACTTTTTAAATAATTTTCAACAATAAAGACACGATGTTCTATTGTGTAACGCTCCATTTTTACTAACCCTAAAGTGTCTAATTGTGTTATTTTGCGTTGCCTACACTTGCGCAAATGACGGCAAATCCATATATTGCGTTAATTCTGTGACACCTATACTTAATTCACATAGATTCACCCTATATTTAATATTCAAAGCTTTCTCTGTCTGCTTTCTTTTTCTGTAGATATTTTGTCCCATGTTCATCGGGCACATACCACCCGGTACAAAAGTCGTGTAGGCGCTGCCAGCGCTGCCGGCAAACTGACAGAATGCAGTGGGTTATTCCACCCCGACCCTAAGCCGCGCTGCTACCCAAGGCAACGTAGAACTCTCGCGGTCACACTATATATCTTTTAAATTGATATTTTCCTTCACCGTTAAAACTAATGATACTTAACACAAAAACATACAACATCAAAAAGTGAGACAATAAGTCTTATAATGCCCAGTAATTGCTAAATACAATGTCGTTCAAATCGAAACACAACAGCGCATGGAGACCGATCAGTTAAATAAAACAATAATACTAGCCCTGTATTATATACTGGCACAAGCCTTCTCTACTACTGAGAGGCCTTAGTCAACCACGCTGGCCTAATGCGTGTTAGTAGACTTCACATACCTTCGAAATTCTTATACAGAACTTCTCAAATATGCACGCGTCGTCACAATGTTTTCCTTCACCGTTTAAGCGAGCGATTGTTCACAAAGAATACAAGCATAACTTTAGAAAAGTCACAGGTGCGTGCCCTTGGGTTTTGAACCTGCAGACATTCATTTCGTCAGTCCGTCCACTCCCAAATACGCTATCGCCGCTTTATTAGTCAGTAAAATAAGTTACACAAAATAAACAAGTTGTGTTGAAATACCGAAGTTTTCTGGCAGATACTCTTTTAGTTCTTTAAATAACATGTTATAGCTCGCAAACAAAAATGGACAAATATAGATCCACCGAGACTCTTGTACGGTAGTATTTTTATTCTACATTCGCTAAAAGATTGAATTCGGGTATAACGTACGATTCCAACAAAAGGAATCTATTCCTGGAACAAGTTATTACAAGAGACGTCAGAGATTCCGATAGCGGTTGAGACGTCTCGTCGAACACTGCAATGTAATAATATGGTATCGATTTAGGTATTGTTTCTGTCATGCAGCAAGGAGGAATGTTGGTTTTTCCCTGGCATGGCAGAATATCAACAACGCCAAGGTAATATAAAAAATAAAGAACTGTGTATTTCACCTGAAACTAGTGTGTTCAAATTATAATAGATAGTCACATCACCGGGGAACGCGGCTCATTAAAGCACGTGCCGAAGTGTTCCTCCGTGTTCTTAATTTGAATTTGAAATGAAAAATTATTTTAAAATTTTAAAAGGGCACAATGTACTCCTTGAAAACAATATAAAAGTCATAAACTTTTTGCATTATTGGCAACCCTACATAAATCGTAAAAGTCGTAAACGAAGCAAATGGTTTAAACAAAAGCAAAATTGAAATAATTTGCGTCCCAGTGATTAAGTAATATTAATCATGAAATGAAATCTATCTATATCTATTATATAAAAATGAATCCCAATTTTCTTGGTCACGGCATCACGCGTGAACGGCTGGACTGATTTCGTTATTTCTTTTTTTGATGTGTTTATTACTGTCAGGAGAAGGTTCCTATGAAAGAAAAAATTAAGAAAATTGCGCGGAAAAACGGCTGGACCGATTTTAATGAAATTTTTTTGTGTGTTTCCAAGAGGATTCCAGAATGGTTTAGATTACAATTCTATCCGGTAGGTAGCGCTGTACTCGGGTTCTAGGATTTTATTTCCTTTTTAGGGCAGGACAACGTCTGTCGGGACCGCTAGTGAAATATAAATTTACAAATTCCAACGCGTTTGGTCATTTAATCGGTTTTCGATTTATTAATTTGTTTCGGTTACAAACCTAGACCAATTTTATCTATAGGACACACCTGTAGGGTTGTTAACTTTCTTTTTTATTACAATACTATAAAATATAAAGTTTATCAGCTCTGACTGCCTTGGACCCATTTTTGTAATTCAATTAAATTACTTTATAAAGTAAAATTCAATCAATGCGTCATTATAATCATTGCCACATAAATAATTTGCAAGATAAAAGTGTCAAAATAGTATTTAGTAAGTAATTTATAAGAGCCAAAAATTTACCTGACCAAGGATGAAACCGGGCTAAGTGTCAAAACTGGCCTGTCATTCCCTGGCTACGATATTCTGCAAACTGGAATATAACACTGTATTCACACCAGTTCTAGCCAGCAGAAATAGGCCATCATTACAGCTATAAAGCTAAGAAACACCACAACAAAGACGCGCGTGTCCATACATCAGAGCCTTTTAATTTTCCACAGTCGTTTACTCGCATAATTGAAAGGTGTCCGCATCGGTCCATCTGTGCATATTATTCATGCGCACTGCCGGTTACCTCGAGCTGGACCAATGTGGGATACGAAAAGTAACTATTAGAATTGTTTGTTACTTGAAATAGTATAGTAGCATAGTAGTTACTGACATGAGTTTTTCCATTTACAGAATGTGGATTTGACGTATTTAAAGTTTTTTTAGATATTCATTGTTAATTAAAATTTCAGAATTACCTTATAATATGATAAGAATATCTTTTGAATATAAATGAAGACCTAACAGGCCGTAGACCAGGGCTGTTGACAGCTTAAATTTGTATAGTTGGATAAGCACGTGCCCATCGGGCAATAGACGTAGGAATAGGAATGAATATAGGAAAGGCAAAGTCAAAGCAAAAACGTCGCTCCTGCTTTTACGTATGATCAACGTGCCGCGATCGTAGCGCGTAGCGTGGTAGTACTCGCGTAGCCCGGACGTAGGGAGATCGTAGCGCAGTGTCATAAAAGAGTAGCTCTTTTAGCAGGCCACTGTGAAATCACGTTTTAGCTCTGATTGCGTAAAGTGTAGAGAGAAGATGGTTCTGTAGAATGTATTTTGCAAAATTGTTTCAACTTTGTTTGTTTGTCTTTCATATTTGTACATTCATGTAAACACACGCTTTTTATTTTAAAATAGCAGCTATTTTCGTGGAGTTTATGTTATGCCGGTGAAAAACTCGTAAAAGTATTTGCATAGCCTGCAAATCGTATACAGTACCATAATTCTACGATTAGTGGTTCAAAGAAAAGTAGAGGGCAAAAGAGCTCGTGGACGCGCTCCTAAACGTTGGACAGACCTAATTAAAACCAAACATCGAGACATATGGCGACGCATCGTGAAAACGGCAGTTCATAAATCAGCTCAAACATGACCACTCTGTCAGGAGTGCACGGCTACGAAGAAGAAGCATCGCAAACCACAGTGAGGGCACTTATCCAATCAGGCGACCTAATATTATCATTTTATACCTCCTAGTGAAACACAATGTACAAATGTAGAGGTCCAATCCAGTGTTTTCCAACTCAAAATGCCACTTTTATTGGTGTTCAATGTGATTGCAAAGCGCTTATAATTGAAAAAGCGTCGCGGCTTATACCAGTTTTTCGAGTGAATTAAAAGTGAGTACGTAACAAGTGGTTGCTCTGCGTCTGATCTAGACGTCACGTCGCGCAACCGCGACGCAAGGGCGACCGGAGGGCATCTGGGTCGAAATAAATTTCAAAATAGACTTTACGCACCCTATACTAGGCTGAGAGTTTATTTTGGGAAATTGTTTTGTTAATTATGTAGACTTAATGTTATGTGTAACGTTCAATGTCCACCGTCGATTATTTAGACCCCTGAATGATTAGGAATCAGTCACTACAGTTTTTCGCCTTAAATTGCTCTACAAACGAGCTCTACTTACTAGCAAAGCAATGGAATGCCAGGCAGATTTCATATATTGGATATTGCTAGCGGCTTCGCCAGCGCAACCGGTTTTCCGTGATAAAACTCCCGCTATATATTTTTGGACGATAGCCTAGTTGGGAATGGAACGGTCTGCCGAGACAATGTCCGGAGGTTAGAAACCCAAGGCACACACCTCTGACTTTTCAAAGTTATGTGGGTATTGTTTATCAATTATCGTTCGCTTTAACGGTGAAGGAAAACATCGTGAGGAAACCTGAATACCTAAGAAGTTCCTTATAAGAATTTCGAAGGTATGTGAAGTCTACCAATCCGCACTAGGCCAGCGTGGTGGACTAAGGCCTAAAACCCTCTCAGTAGAGGAGGCACGTGCTCAGCAGTGGGCAAGTATATAATACAGGGCTGGTATTATTATATATATTTTTCCGGGATGAAAATACCATCAAAGGATTGAAACTGCCTTCATGCCAAATTTCATCGTAATCCGTGCGGCAGTTGAGTTTATTCCGTTCCGATCGACAGGCAGACGTATTATAATCATTGTGTAATACGTAAGGATGTACGAAGTTTTGTTGTGGTTTGAGCTTGGCGAAGGTTTGAGCATTCTTAAGCTGTAAGCACAGAGATCCAGAGTTGAGATGACTCAATAACATGTGGTTAACAAGAAAAAAAAATAGGAATTTGAAAAACAAAAAGCGAGGCGTATAGAAGCGTACGCACTTGACGCTTTTATCAAATTGAAATCGGGCTTTTTTATACGAGAGTGCTCGATGCGTATTTGTATATTAAAATTCACTTGTCCCAACTGCAATATGTGTGCGTTGCAGGTGCATTTTGCCATCAGGTTATAAAAAAGCGTGCATGAATAAACCCTAAAACATATTGTAACTAAATAATTAATCCATTACCTACCTTATACGTTGCGACAGTTCGCTGCCGTAGCGGTAAATGTGCGCCAACCTTAACGATTACAAAGGGATTTACACTGTAGCCTGACAAGGAAACTTAGATTGTCTGCTACCATTACTAGAGTCGGCCTAATGCAGTTTGTATGGATAAGTTTCAACGAGTTTTAATTTAAGTTTTACTATGCTGCATTATACTGTGAAGAAGTTAAGTTTTAAATCGTCTAGTAATTATACTGTCTAAAAGTGGAATAGAAATACACACGGTTTTATGGTAGAAATATGCATTACCAAAGAGTTTTTTGTATAGAAACCTGTTCAGTCCTATACTTTTATCTTATCAAGGCCTATTGGCCTAGGCGCGTAGATTTGAGTGGGCAGACCATTTCCTAATTTCATAAAAGTCTGTCAAGTGTTTTAAGTAGTGTATAATAAGTAAATAGGTTAAGACGCACACACACACACTCTCACGTCTTTTATCCCCATAGGAGTAGGCAAATGTGCAACTAGTGTACCCGCTTTTTGCTGTATGTATTCCATCCCATGATGTGACAGGGGCTAAGCCTATTGTCAAATCGAGCACAAATTCCAGACTCCGTGGTGATACTAACTAGAAAAATTCAATATGACCGGCCGTCCCGGGACGCGAACCCGGGACGTCAAAGCGGTGTCGTACCACGCAAGCAATACAACTACGCTACCGTGGCAGTTGTTGGTATTTTGTTATTCAAAAACGATGTATACGATGTTTCATTAATTAGCAATCTGATTAACGAAAGATCGTTCGATCGAAATTTTATATGTGCGAAAAAATAGGAACAATTGACCCACAGGAACCGTGCTTTTTCACGGGTTAAAAAAACATTATAATAACTCCCATAAACTATCTCTATGCAAATCATGTCGGTCTGCTCGTCCGGAAGAGAATAAACGGACGGGCACTTTCGCATTTATAATAATAACGGGCGGCCCGCCCTGGCTTCGCACAGGTAGCAAAGCATAATGCCGAAATTTATTTTTCTGTTATACAAAATATTTGTGTAATATACAAATAAACCTTCCTCTTGGATCACTTCGTCCATTGGTGAAAGACGTATATGAAAATCCGTTTGGTAGTTTTTGAGTTTATCATTTTCAGACAATCAAATGCGATAGGGGGACTTTATTTTATAATATGTAATGATGTAACGACCACTCGCGAGAAAAAACATCCGGGATAAAAGTCCCGGTTTGAACTTTTCCGGGATAAAAAGTAGCCTATTCCTATTAGTAAAAGACTTTTCAAAGTCGGTCCAGTAGTTATTTAGTTTATCCATTATAAACAAACAAACAACCAAATCATTCCTCTTTATAATATTAGTATCTATAAATTTTCCGGGACCTAATAGTAAATCTGAACCATTTTCGAATCCACTTGAATACACATAAAAACATAAATTAAAGTGCTGAAGGGAGAAGCGAGGCCGTCGATGCGCTATTTATAGGCACGCGTCGACGGCCGGTACCGCCGCAACCGCTATGTCCCTGCATTTTAATTTTGTAATATCTTCGAAAATGTTTATTTATATTATATGCTGTAAAGGGCAATATTGATCTATATTAAATGCACAATGTATTTAAGGTACTTGACTGGATAAGGATTATTGCTGTATTGCTTAAAATAGCTTCGTAAATAAACCATTATTTCTCGTAAAAAGTAAAGCATAAAAAATGGCTATTGTGGGTTATCCGTTGAATTTTTTGTAGAACTTTTTAAGTTGTACAATACTATAGATCATTTTTATCTATCTTGTAGGGTTTAGCCAGCGTTTGCATTGTAAGCGCAAAAAATGTGTATACGACATCACATTAGAAACCTCTAAAATTATCAATGTTTCTCTACTGTATTATGCATCTATTATAATATTATAAACCTTCCTCTTGAATCACTCTATCTATAAAAAAAACCGCATCAAAATCGGTTGCGTAGTTTTAAAGATCTAAGCATACATAGGAACACGAGGACATAGGGACAGACAGCGATAAGAGACTTTGTTTATACTATGTAGTGATGATTTATTGATTCTAGACTTCCCAGTAGGGCACTTCCCGATAAAGCGACTTTTCAATTGGTTATTTAATACAATTGAATGGAACACGTCGGTTGCGTCATCATACAATTTAATTGCGTTTTGTTCGATTTCTTGCTACAGTTAACATCATAATATTTATTTTTTATTTTATTCCTTTATTTTTTTTTTCATTTATTAAAATGGTGAATTTTAAGTACAATAGCTATAATATAATAATATTAAGAGTGGGCAGCCGGCATAATAGTAGTGACAACGACCAGGGATACCGAGTGAAGTCGTTTGGATTCCCTTACAATTTGTATCAGGCGCAGTGAATTCACTGCAGTACCGCAAGGAAAAAGGAACAATATCCTAACCTATTTTAAAATAATCCGCAGCATATTCTAGATCTGTCGGTCTATGTCTGGTCTCTATTGTTTACGTATTAGTAGTTCGTATTCAAAATTATAATCGATCATAATGCATCAATTTTCATTATTTCTGTTACATCCCACAATCACGACTTTTGATCTCCGAAGCGGTAGGTAGGAGCGCAACTAGCGCTAACACTGTACTTTGTGTATTCCGTCCTATGATGTGATAGGGGTTATAGTCATAAGGCACACATTCCACCAGACCTTCGATTCGAACGCGAGACCTCAGATTGAAAGTCGTACCGCCACCGAGACTAACTTATTATTTTCTATAAAATTTTCATTGATCCAAGTGCTAACAAAATATCAATTAAGTCTTGTGTACCAAGAAACTGCATTAACGGAGGTTGGCTTGTGCATAACTAATAGTGAGCCCCGATTTTATGCGCCATCTAATCTGGAGAAAAGTGTTTGGTACCCGACTCTTCAATTACGGTGTTCGCTTGTGAGTTTAATTTTGATACCTATAGTATTTAATCTTCTTTGGTACATTATATAAAGGCTCCAGGCGACGCGACGTCGATATTCCAGCTAGTGGAATTAGAATGTGGCAAAAGACGCAAGTCGTGTAAGTTTAATTTTGATTTTTGATTGATCTAGAGACATATACGTCAGTCACGTGCTAGTCTCTCAACCAGCCCCAATAAAACGAAGCGTAGACGTGTCGTGTTTTTGTTTTTATATTCTAAGCACACAGGGCACTTTAAAGTTACACAATTAACGCATAAAATGTTAAGCATTACATTCTACTGTGAAGGAACGTGCAGGGTCCTAAACGTTATTGCTGCTAAGTGGAATATTTTTAAATACAGCTCAGAATGTTACGAAAATCTCACGCATCAAAGTAAATATTACACTACATGTCATCACTGACCTCATCACAGTTTGGACTTGTTAAATGAATGCTCTAAGCATCACAGGAATATTGTACAATGCCGCTTGTAAATTCTAACTTAGTGATTGCAACAGCCCCCAAAATCCTAGTAAAGCTACTAGTTGCATCATTGCTTTGCAAGTTACTGTGTGTTGTTTCGTGAGCGGTTTTTTTTTATAATCACTCACAAAAGGCTAGTTTTAAAAAGTAGTCATTGTAGCACTGCTGCTCAAGTTGCTATTTTGTCTCGTGCCTGGCTATTTCGATTGATGAGTTTCATGAGCGGCGAGGGTTTTTGCACGGTTTCTTGTTTGCTCTAATGTTCAGTATTTTGGTTGAGTTTTCGTAGGATTGGATTTGATAGCGGTTTTGCCAGGGGTTATTAGGTGGTGTAGTAATTTGTGTCGTGAGATTATGTTAAGTTCGACCTCAAAGCACATTTTTTGTGATATTTGACGAGAGCATAGCCTGATACCAAGATGAGTTAACAGGGTTTTTTATAAATGAATGACTTGTTGAGATTAAAATATTTGTTCGCGTGGAGTTCAACACATCAAGGAACAAGTATGAGGTAGAGGACATGTGGAAGCGCGTATAGCGTCTCTATCTACAACTTATTTTTATAATCCTTGTATCAAAATGAACATCATCGTCGTCACCATCTAAATGAAGTCTATTGCTGAACATAGGCCTCCCAAAAAGACATTCAGGCGAACCTGTCAAATCGTTCTGCAGTCAGCGTGTTCCTGCGACCTTATTTATTAAATACTTTCTCAAAATTTACCTATTAAGGTTATTTAAAACGGCCAATATAAATCTCAGCGAACACATATGAGGAGATATTCCGAAGAGTGAAGGAATTTAAGCTAGTGTTTGCTACGTTCAGAGGCGAGCGTAAAAGCAAAATTTATTTCGTGCCTTAATGCGGGGTAACGACTCACGGCTTACATTTTGTATATAAAATGTAAATACTATTCTTCTCTGGTAGTGCAATAAAAATATCGTCGGCGTAGAGGGAGAACTAAATAACTAACATTGTATAGTTTGAGAAAACTGCAAATTATAATATTTTGCTGAGTTCTTGATCATAATCATAAATTGGAGACAAATTAACTGCCGGTAATTTAGTAATTTTTGTTTTGTTAGGTATATTTGTGTCTTAGGTATGCTAAAATTACATAGGTACATAATTAATTCTCTATTAACCCTCACTTTGTGTTTTCTGACATAATGAAAATCTAATACCAAATTTAATCAGCTCTTAAACCTTTTTACTCCAAAATAAAACTCAAGACCTGCGAACTGACCATCCAGATCACCATAATAGTCAACTATTCACGAACATTGCCAAATTTCCTCCCCTGAAAGGGTCAATAAGTTAGTTCCTCATAAAACAAAACTTTTCGCGGCGTCTAGTAGGTTTAAGTGTGTCCGTCTGACTAAACTTGGGAGTGTTATACGGCTCTCATAAAATCTGTGATGGATTCAGGAGTTGTGTAATCTAGTTTATCTAGTGTGGTTCTGATCCCAGGATAAGCAATTTAAAACCAATATGCTTGGGATTTACATACGTTTCCGTGTTAGATTCGTCCCCGTATGAATCAGTAAATATGACAGAAATAGATTCAAAAAGTATTAATTGTAACATTTCATTATAGTCAATATTTTCTAGGCACAACATAAAAGTCTTAAAATAATAATCAGATTGTTACTATTCTGAGATAAAATTAGTAAAACATATGCCATTTTTGAGTTGCTAAGTAATTATAAAACTTGGTTCACAAACTTGTCAGTAATTAAGCCCCGTATACACACGTCTATCTTCTTAATCAAGTTGTAACTGAACACTCTCACGTCGAGTCGGCTCAGTGTCATACGGGTTCAAGACCGGCGTGGTTAATCGACTTTTTGGTTTGGAAAATCTTGTGTGCGTTTCCCTACCGTATTTTCAATGTCACTTCTATTCAAATGTATTCGCTTTAAAAGCATTTTGCCCGTTGCAACGTGTGGCCCTTTTAATCTCCAAAATTTTATTCGGTCTGTATTAACATTAAAAAAACGTTTAAAGTTTCGTTTCTCAAATTTTCGAATTTGTTGATAGCTGATGACGAATTGTTTCTGCCTTCATTGTCACCCGTGTGAAAACGTTCCCAGGTTTGTGTATACAGAAAATTTAGTCTTATTAGTGACAGAATTTTATGTATCGGTATAGTAGTTAGAAATTATCGCGTTCAAATTTGAACCACTAGGGTAAACTTTTTTGTTTCTAATATTATCCTAGGACATGATTATCATTCCATATGCATTGATTTGAACTTTGTATACCTTAATTATTATTAATGTTTATTTAATTAAACCAATTCTTGACAAGCACAACAGCTTATTTGAACTTGTATTACGTATTCAAAGATTTGAACTAAACCTTTTTTATGTTGATCAAAATAAAAAGAATTTGACTGCCGCAAAATTGTTATAGAGCCAGTATGTACTCAAATGTATTCTAAACGTCTCGGGGGCTTAAATAAAACCCAAAAGAGGCTCCAAAGGTCTTTCTGTAACGTCCGGAATGATTCTGTAAGCCAGTCGTGCGGTCAGTATGTAAATGAGACGAGTACGTCAGCGTCTCGATGTGGCTGTTTTTCGTTTAGGTTCATATCTTCGTAAAACTTATAGTTTGATTAGATGTTTGTGAAAGTATGTTGGTAGCCCCCTTATACAGTGTGTATTTTAGTTGAGGGACGTATTCAAACACACGGCAGTTCATACTTGAATGTAACTAATAAAAATATACGCAAAAATCCTACTAATATTATAAAGGCGAAAGTTTGTAAGAATGTATAGATGTATGGATGTTTGTTGCTCTTTCACGCAAAAACTGTTGAAAGGGTTTCGATGATATTTAGCACACGCGTAGATCATGTCCTGGATTAACATATAGGCCACTTCTTATCCTGGGAAAATATAAACCGAGACTTTTACCCACGAAAAACTTTTTAACACGGGCGGAGCCGCGGGCAAAAGCTAGTGTATTATATGCGAAAACTGCATCCCGGGATCGGGACCGCAAGAACCGGGATCCCGGTCAAAAGTAGCGGTGATGCGGCGGCAGGTGAATGGCAAGTGTGTCAAATAGAATGGACATAGATAATTAGCCAAGGAAAAAATAGAAGTTATTTATGTCCTTGGCATGTTTTGCAATTTGGTGCTAGCGTCCGTTCCATATCCAAACTTGACACTTCAAGCTTGAGTGAATAAGGGTAGGGAAAATGAGTTGTGTTGTTTAGCATAATACAGACAATGCACAGTCATCATCATCATCATCAGCCACATGACGTCCAATGACAATGCACAGTGCATAATGCCAATATATTATAACAATACCAACCACTAATAAAATAAAGAAACTATTTAATCCTCATTTAATCACAATCATAGGAAGCGATTCCTCACTATCCTGGCTCCATGGTCTTCGTACTGTCTCTTGTAAACCCACATTTTCTTGGCGTCCGCCATGCCAGCGAACGTGGCGCCACCGAGCCACGACACTGCGTACGCTTCGGGAGACGTCAGGACGTTGACCGGTCGGCTGATGATCTCCTCGACTTCTAAAGCCAAGCGTTTAAATAATCCTGGAAAGAATATTGAATAAGTAGGACATCATCCTCCCGCTTTTATAACACTCGACTATGGGGATTGCTTTAGTTTTTACGTTCTTCTTCGTACGTACGATCTTTGGAATGGAAAAAAACTTAGTATTACTGGGTGTGGGAGTCACACCACGGATCTCCCAGTTTACAGTTCATTTAGATATGATCAAAAATAGCGAAACAAACTTTGTTGTGAAAAAATGAGAAGAAAAATAATTTACAGACCTGGAGTAGACGCCAATCCTCCACAAGGCACAATGGCATCAAACAACTCAGGTCTCAGTTCCGAATCGCATTTCATAGCTGCCATCACCACCGCCTCTTGTAGCGGGAGAAATTCTGACTTCCGACTCATCACAAGGTCAGGTTGAAACATCAGCTCCGCAGCCATGAACGCCTCTTGACACACATGGATCTCCTCCCCACTTGGTAGCTGGTAGGCCTTCTTATAATCCTTTCTAGACATTGCAACATCTTCTGTGACGTACATACAGTCCCTTTTTATGCCCTCAATGATAGATGAAGAATGGATTCCCAAAGCCAGCTTTCTTTCGACCAGCTGACGCTCAATGAAGTCGGAAATCTGAGCTCCTGCAAGATTGGTCTGTATGTGAGCGTAGGGCAAGAGACCACCTTCGTATACTGGAATTATATCTGTGGTGTCGTAGCCAAGGTCTACTGATATGCCGGTGGTGTACCCTGAGCCGTAGAGAGAGAGCACGTTTTGAGACTGGACGCAGAGGGCGGGAGCGTTAAGGGTCTCGAAGAAAACTTCGCAGCATTTGATCCTGGAGAACACGAGGCATGATATTAGGATACATAATTTTCTTTTTACTGCCTCGGTGGCGTAGTTCTATTACAGTACGACTGCAAAGCTGAGGTCTCGGGTTCGATCCCCGGGTCGGACAAAGTGGTTTCTATTCTGTATCAGCTCGGAGTCTGGAATTTGTACCCGATATGGCGATAGGCTCGCCCCCTATCACATCATTGGACGGAATAATGGCGAAAAGTGGGTGCACTAGTTGCGCATCTGCCTACCCCTTCGGGGATAACAGGCGTGAATGTATATATATGTATATGTAATTTTCTTTTTAGATTTGATTGTTTATGACCTCGATTCAAGAATATAGGGAAAAAGTTGGCTATCCCTCTACCCCACAATCCAAGTTCATCAAAATATTTTTTACATAAAGCACTTTAGCCACTACAGAAGCATTAAATTCAACGTTGTTTCCATGCAAAATAAAAAATTTACTAAAAGATTTATCGAGATTGTAACCCAAAGCAACGCAAACAACATGCAAAGTGCAAACTTTTAAGTCCCCGGTGAAATTGAGTGCAAAAGTTTACAAGGAATATTGTAATCCTTTCGCCTGACTACCCTAACTCAAACGAAATATAGTTAAACAGGAGGCGTATCAATAAAAGAAGCATTAGTAACCTAATCATGATTATTTATATCATCATTCAGCCATATGACGTCCACTGCAGAACATAAGCCTATCCCAAAGATTATATAGATAATAGATAATATAGTGTCACGTTCCCAAAAAAACAAAGTTTACCGCTCTTTCTGTAGCTGGAAGATCCATCACCACTGAACTCTTAGGGCCTATCTCACAACTTCTGAATAAATACAATGTATAATGATGAATAGAATAACTGTTAAATCTTAAATTTACTTTAAATTTACTTCGAAACTTATGAAACAAGCCGTAAGACTCATATCACGCTGATCAATCGCACCGTTACCGCACCCAAATACCGTCAAAAGTCATCACAAACGAAGACCCCTGATCGCCATGTCATGGCCATTTATGCAAGCAGACAAGTGTATAATTACTGAACCGCCCGGGCACGGCCCCTCCTCTCTGCTATCCCGCGACCCCCGCCAACGTCCCTTCACGGTCTGCTGGAATGGAATCTGCGTGACGTTTGAACTATGATTATACTTAACTATGATGCTTCTATACACGCCTGCTGTTTAAAGTGTGTTGTGATTGTGAACTGTCTGGATTTTTTTTCTGGGTAATTTGAAGTTCAATTGTAACATCGTGGCAAAGAAAATCGATGTATAATCGGTACCAATATGGTATAAAGCCATATTTGATAAATATTTATTTCGCTAAGGAGTACGTTAACTTCCCAGTACTTCAATTACTAAGCGCTGCGCCATCACAATTCGCCTTTCAAATTGCAATAACGCTGGCCTTAAAGTCTTGTAAATTAAAACAATATCGCAGTTCTGTTTGGTAGTAGAAAAAATCTAATAACTAAAAGCCACGCACCGAAACCAAACCATCTTTTATAGTTTGTAAATGCCCACCACCCGGTTGCAGATTCGATTCCTCTCACGTTCTATTTGTGCCAATAAACATTGGGCCAAACAACGCACCGTGCCGGACGGTATTTTATTATTTAACTTATCCTATATCCGCTGGTTATTTGAAGAATTGGATTTACCGTTTGTTATGTGATCAGATTTGTAAATTAGTTTTGTGGTGGGTACCTGGGGCTATAGAGGACATGCGTTCCGACAGTCGATAAAGGTAATAAAATGTATGAAATTGATACATCGTAGCGATAGCTCCATCTCTTGGACAATATGTCATTGCCATACATTTTTGTTTTCTATGACGTTTGTAGAAAGCATCTTTACTACGGTTCCTAGCACAGAACAGGGATTTCTTCTGTTTCCTCCGTGGTTCCTGGTATGTCTTCTAACTCACGAGACAGTAATAAATCATGGCGACTTGCCCTAACGTTTGCCACTGCAAGTCCTGTAACCCAAGATCGACAGGGGCACGCATTTTATTAATTAGTCAATATTCGTTTAATATGTAAATCAATAGTTATTCAATATGAAACCCAATATCAAGTTGGCTTATGTGGCGTGACGGTACAATTACCGTACGATGGACACGAGTTCGATTTCCGAGTCAAGTAAAATAATATTTGGAATTTTCTCCCTTATCAGCCTAAAGTCACGTATTTTGCTGAAATAGTAAAAATCGCTTAGAACATAATATATGGGGAATGTGATCCTTTGTCTACCCGCAAAGGGAAAACATCATAATGACCAAGGAAATTTTCCCAAACAATCCCGATGCTACTGCGCAAGACGCACACAATCAGCAATGAACGTTGAAATATCTCCCGACGGTTTTTCACAGACGTGTTGTTATTCAGGACGCGTCCGCGGACCGCCAGGCCGCCGGTCGAGCCGGGCCCGTCTAGCGATTCAATAATCAAGTACATGTCCTTTGTTACCCGTATCTGATCATTCAGCGTGACTTGCGTGAGTTACGAAAGTAATGTTAGTCGAGATTTAGGTTTTTCTAGAGTTAGGGTACGATAGCGTGGTTTTTACGTTCAGAAGATGTCTGACTAATAATATGTTTGCCTGTTTTATCTAGTTGTCTGTGCATTAGCCGTAATATATTTTCGATAGTGTTATAGCTCTAAAAAAATCAAATTTGATATCAGTGTTATCAATATACATAATCAACAAGAAATGTGCGTAACTTTTGTTACATGAAAAATTATAAAAGACTGAATTCTACAGGACACAAGCCTTTTATCCCCGAAGGTGTAGGCAGAGGCGCAACTAGTGTTCGCACTTGACGCCGTTTGTACTCTGTCCCATTATGTGATAGGCGGCGATTCTATCGCCATACCGGGTGCGAATTCCAAACTCCGGGCTGATGTTAATTAGAAAAACACATTGCCTGACCTGGGGATCGAACCCGAAACCTCGGCATTCCAGTCGTGCCTTAAAACAACTGCGGGACCGAGGAAGTCAACGAGGCTTCTAAATGAATAAAGTAAATAAATTAGAATAATTAATCCACCGGGAACGTCGAAGAAAATTATTTGACAAATAATATAGAGGTCAAGGAAATTAATGAAACTATTGGAATTGAAAGGTCCCTTAGGAACTAAATCCAAACTTACTAAAAAAGTGTCTAGTAAATCCTTTTGTAACTTGAGTATAATATTATAGCTATACTGATCGGCTATGAGCGGAGCGGAAAGCGGTGGTGGGCAGCGGGCAACATAAGGCGGGTTCGAACGTCTCGCATGTTTGTTAACTTCTTTACTTTTAAATAACGAGACGAGCAGGTCACTCGTAGGGTGGTAAGCGATACGAAAATTCACAATCTGCAGAGTCAATAAATATAACGCAAAACATATTTAATATGAAATATTAAATATGTTTTGCGTTATTATGTATATTTAATATGAAAATATCAAAAAAAAAAAAAAAAAAAAAAAAAAAAAAAAAAATGGAATTACTGAGGTGTTTTTATTTGCAATGTTGAATAATGAACCCCAGTTTTAATTCTAAATAAATCTTAATCACTTACACGAGAGTACCAATGTGGAAAATATCCTTTCGAGGGAATACATTAAACGGGCGGAGCAGCAAGCAAAAGTATAGAACATTGTAAAGCAAAAGCTTCGGTGAAAAACTTTTTCCGGGATAAAAGTTCCGTTATATATTTCCCGGAATAAAAAAATTATTCCAAAATTTTTCCGGAGCCTCAAACTGTCTCTATACCAAATTTCATCGAAGTCCGTTAGATAGTTCTTGAATTTATCGTATATGACGGAGCGGCGGGTATTTTGAAATAATAATCGTGCAAAAAACTAGTCGAGATGTCAAATCGTTGGTATAAATAGGGTGCCTCGCATTTGAAAAAGCAGTCTCTTGTGAGACTCCCAACTGTTCGGAGCTCCAAAAATAAGTTTGGAACATCCAGAAATAAAGGATGCAGAACAATTTGGAATTTTACTCTCACATCATGGGTTATGATGATGAGATGGAACCCTGTGACGTCGGCAGAGCTGACGTCACCTCTTTTTAAAGAGTTCCAGGACCTTCTCCTCCGTCATATACAAAGGCGGAGGGAGACTTTATTTTATACTATGTAAAGATGTAGTCTGCTCTATCTTTGAAAACCAATCAAGTATTGGTAATCTTTCGCACCCAATACTAAAGATAATTTACGAATACTTCATGAATTCAATAGCGATTTCAAAGGAATTCGTAAATAGAAATACTATTTAATTACTTCACATTTTACGTTAACAGATGGCTTAATTAAAATAAATCATAAGCTACGAAATTTTTCATCTTAGAGTATTTTCGAGGAAAATGTGATTGTATTTGGGTCGTTTGTAAAACAATTCACTTTGGTCGCTTACTATTAATGTAGAACGCACTATAAACTTGCTTTTTGGTTTATACTTCTTGACTATATTTCCAAGTGGGGGGATCAAACTACTGTCCTATTTTTTGTCCGGTATTCAAATTTGGCGATAGGTTCCGACTTTTTTCCAGTATCATAGAACAAATATAGCATCGGTTAAGTGTGGGCGCACTAGTAGTACTACCTACCCTTTAGTAAGTAAGAGGTGTGCAGGTGTGTGTGAACTATTTCTATGTTTGCGATGAGAAAACAATGGATTTTCTAAATCAAACATAATCTAATATTTTAATTGGAAAAGTTATTGACGAGTCCTAATAGTATTCGATTTCACGTATTCCAGTGTTTATGAGCTAAGATTAAACTCATGGGAAGACAATAATATAATATTAATATGACAATAATAATATAATATGAATAGCGAGTGCAATACACAGTGCAGGCTTTACGTGCTTTCCGAGGCACGGGGGTATCACACCGCCAACTTCCTGACTCCGAGCTGCGACTGAGTAATTTAAGATGGAAAAACCCAGTCACAATTTTTTTGCCTCGACACGGGATTCGAACCCAGGACCTCAGCGCGCAAATCGTGCTTATAACGCTAACGCAATACAACTACGCCACCGAGGCAGTCAGCAGAAGTTATCTATAGGCATAGTGGCAATCCAATGATACGAATCACTACAGAAAAGGTATTTGAACTGTGGTACTAAATCACTCAAATTTACCTATTCACACTAGCGATATTTTATACACCGTGACTCTAAAATTACATAATTATGTTCATAATTCATGATTTTTATTATATTATTTTCTATTTTCATATTTATATTTTATTATGCATGTGGATTAGCATTTTCATGTAATAATACTAAGCATGTAAATGTCAGCTCCACTCCGATAAAAAGATCTGAACGGTTAGTTTATGTGTAATGAACGTCGTCGTCTAAATCACTCCACGTAGGAAAATGCACTATGACGATCTTCTTCTTGCAAGGGTGGTGAAAACACAAGGGTGAACTGCTTAAGAGCAAAAATTTACAAATGGCTGCCGATACTTCCCACAACTGACTCCTGAATAGGAGATCTACCAATCAAAAATTGTACACTGCCAGGTTGTCCAATTGAACCAGGAAAAGCCTTTTAATTGTTAGAGAGAGCTAAAGTAGTTGGGAATTTCGTGCATAACGTTCAGAGCAGTCGTGGCCGAGTGGTTAAGGCGTCTGACTCGAAATCAGATTCCCTCTGGGAGCGTAGGTTCGAATCCTACCGGCTGCGAAACGGTTTCTCTTTTTGTTCTCAATAACGTAATAAAATTTAAAAATAATATTTAATAAAGACATGAACTGCATATAATTTATATTTAATTTATTGTTGAAACTATATTAATATTCGTAAAAAGTATTGGTTCATTTCGTTGTACTATGATTTCTGTGAATTACTTTTTTATACGCTAAGATTTTTAATCGTCCGAGAAAGAAACTACTATTTATTGTACTATGAATAATGGCAGCATTCGATGTCACATATATTATATTCAAAATTGAATCAACATTTCACTGGTGACAGGTCTCTCGGATGCGAGGGACCGTGTGGGTAGGCAGTAGGTACCACCACAATATCTAGTGTACATGCACTGTTGTGTTTCGGTTTGAAAGATATTGTAACCAGCGTAATTACTGGGCATTATGAGACTTAACATCTTCTGTCTCAGGTTGACGAACGAAATGAAGTTGAAGTGAAGGCGTTGCTGCTGTTTATGGGGGGTCCTGTCGCTTACCATCTGGCGAGCGTCATGCTCGTCTTGTCATTTAACTACAATAAAAAAAAACAAGGAACTTCACTTCTCTTCCATGGGCATGGTGCAAGCGCATCCTAGAATTACTGAGCGATCCTCCGGAGCCACTTTCAGCTCGCGGTAGAACACGTGGTGCCAGATCCTCTCCATATTGTCCCAGTGCACAATCCTGCCATTTACTACTGGCCTGCTGAACTCCAAATCGGCTATCTTGGCGATTGCTTCGTCACCTAATAGTAAAAATTCAGTATTTGATGATGAGTATGGGACATGTTAAGAGTATAAGACGAACTGAAACCCTCATAAATCAATCAGTTAGTCTATCGACGACCACTGCTGAACTTAGGCCTCCCCAAGTGAGCGACAACCATCCCGGTCGTGAGCAGTTCGCATCCATCCGCTACCCGCTGCCTTTTGTAAGTCGCTCGGAGTCTCTCTGGTAAATAAAATTATCCTCCAGAGAACTAGAGTAACGGACGTCGCTCGCAAAATCATCACCCTGATGTGGACTTGGGACGGCCGTGTCTGCAGACGGACGGACGGTCGATGGAGCAGACAGGTGCTGGAGTGGAGACCGCGATTAGATAAACGTAGTGTAGGGCGCCGTTCGGCATGATGTACCGACGACTTGAAACCATAATACTTTTTGAAATCCCTACTTACCAATGAAAACGTCATAATGCTGCTTCCCATAGCTGCCTTGCAGATAGTTAGGCCTTCCCACCACAGTTCTGAATATAGACACCGGGTGATTATCGCAAGAGAATCCTGCCTTGATGCTATAGCTTCCGTTATCGATTACGACCACTGGTTTTTCAAACGCCATTTTGATTTTTGGCATTGACAGTTGACATTTGACCAAGAGCTACCAATAGGAGCCAGTATCTTGTGTTATGTATGTATTGTCTATGAGCCAGTATGCAGGCTTTTTAATTTAATTATTGTGTACCTAATGAATATATAGATATCTTTTTCCTTTTTTTGATAGAACATAAATAGATAAGTGGATACGTAGTGGTGAACTGAGTATTAGTTTGATATGTCTCCTATTATTACTTTTCCGATACGAAGTGGACGTTAGCCTAATTGGGAATGGAACGGTCTGCTGAGACAATGTCCGGAGGTTCGAAACCCAAGGCACACACCTCTGACTTCTCGAAGTTATGTGTGTATTGTTTATCAATTATCGTTCGCTTTAATGGTGAAACAAAACATCGTGAGGAAACTTACATACCTGAGAATTCTTAATAAGAATTTCAAGGGTATGTGAATTCAGCCAATCCTCACTAGGTCAGCGTGGTAGACTAAGGCCTAAAACCCTCTCAGTCGTAGAAGAGGCCCGTGCTCAGCAGTGGGCAGTATTATATACAGGGCTGGTATTATTATTATTATATTATTATTACTTTTCCAAAAAGCTTAATTTTAATTACTTAATATGTGGAATATCTGATGTTAAGTAATGTGCTCCGCTTACACCGCCGCGCCTTATGAAATATCTTTGGCCGTGCCGGTGTAATAGATGCGCATCAATTCTTCAAGTAGTACTAACCTGACCAAAACTGAGAGGGGTCGAGCTACGTATAAAATAGCGTAACGTCGCCTCCCCAACACCCCATATATTGCAATGATAGTAAAATGTAGGAAAAAAACACCTGACCAAACTTGTGTTTTTATATTACACATCATACTGTGTCTGCAGCTTGGCTCTACCAGCATGAGAGCAAAATAGGTGGACCTAAACAATCATTAATTTAATTCATGTTTATTATCTTGCTAATACTTTCTGAACGAAATATATTCAAATCTAAGCTTGAATCAGAAGAACTTATAATGTACTCTTTCTGAGCCCACATCTTCATACTCCTCTTTAGTCATCCAAAAACCTTTCAGCGAGCTCATAGAAGCCATTACAGATCCGCCAGCCCACGCAGCAAATCTCCTGGAAGTCATCGCGTCAACGTTTGCTTTCATACCTGGTATTCCTTTCAATCGCGAAGCTAGTTCAGCATACAGTCTTTCTGGTAGACCTGGGAACATACTGGAGCCACCACTTAATACCACATTTTCGTAGAACATTGCTCTATAATCCATATCACATTTATTTATGCTTGAGTAGATAAGATCGATTATGTTTGGACAGTCTATACCTCCTAGGGAAGGTTGGAAAAGAAGTTCTGGACATTGATAAAGCTCTTGATCTAAAAGAACGTGTTGGCCATCTGGAAGATCATATCGGGTCTTATTTTCTCCAGCACTGATAGCTTCACCAATTTTAGCTTCGTAATCTTGAACTATGTAGCATTTTTCAGCCTGAAAAATAAAGAAAAGTTAGAGTTGTTTGTTTTAGGTTTTTCGCAAGATTTTGTAGAATCTGCCTTTCTTCTTCGGGTAGTCATCGCTTAGGTAGCTTGCGAAAAGCTAGTAGGTTAGCTAGGCTAGGGCCTGTAGTGTTCTCACCGGTGAGGATTGCGACGCGGTCCTCCCATTAATTTTAATAAAAATTACTCTTTTTTTTATCTCTTTCCTGCCAGCCCTAGCTAGCCTTCTTTATATTTGTTTTTCATTGAATTGGTCCCTATAAAAATGACTGTTTTATATAAGTGACTATTTGAGTCGTATAATATCAAAGGCGGCAAAGTCCACCGATACACAAAATTATTTTATTGATTTGATATTATTATCTGTAAGAGTCGCATCAATTGGTATAATAATTTCCGTGCAAAAACTATACTATCCTAGGTAAATTGTCGTTAAAAGTAATTTTTCCAATGCAAAGCCGGCTAAGTCCGTCAATTTTTACATAAAATGTAGCTGCCTTTGTTAACCAGTATTTAGTATGGCGTACAACAACAAACATGTCTTTCTCCATGTCAGTTTAAAACAAATACGGCAAAATCCAAATTTTTGTATCAAATCCGGCAATCTCCATCAGTTCTTCGCAAATACCTGGCTTAATTAACTTTATCTCTATATTTTTGTTCTTTAAATAAGACCGGATCATTACTTGGCTTTTACATACGTAATACTAAAATATGGTAATGAAAGAAAGCCAAGAAAATAAACTTATTTATCTCCTACAATTTTAGGTATTTTGGACATTGCCGTATTTGATATTATATGACTCATTTGTAATAGTAATTATTATTAATTGAATGTATCTTCACTTATCATAAGTGCAACTATGTTTGCCTCCTAGATGAATAGGTAGAGTATTTTATTTTATTTTAAGATTGAGTACTATAGTAACGTGTTGCCGACATTAAAAATTAACAAATTTCTTTAACTAATTAACAATGATAATACACTGTACTGAAGGTCTCATATTTGTTTATAAATATTCTACTTCAAAGTTAAACTCATGATTGTAACCTCTACCTCAGGCTACTCTTTTGGTGGCCAAAATTCTTTTTACCATTAAGATACATACTAGTGAAGTTAGTTCTGATGCTAGAAAAGTTTTATTGGCCCAAGGACTTCTTTGTTATTAGGAGAACAAGAAACTTTAGGAGTAGGTACCGACTAGGTATGAAATTATTATATACTTCGTCCAAGATTTTAGTGACTTTAATATAACGGTGTACCGTGACATTCTTTAGAACATTGGTAGTAATATCAAAACAGCATTGTTATTAGTTACTTATAAAATGTAAAAGCATTTTTACGTCACAAATATTGCAAACGCTCTTCGACTGTACCTCTACGTAAGCCAAAATTTAGTATTAAGTTTCACCAATTAGCCTTGAATAACTATTTATTAAACTAAATTATGATTTCGAAGAAGCAAACCTTAATTTGATCTATCAGATCTCTTTCCATTGGCGTTGTGAATGAGTACCCTGTATCCGATAGTAGCTTCTGGAGTCGATTTGACAACACCTCCCCTGTCATTGGAGAGCAAACGGTCGCGTTGTTCAATGGAAATCCTTCAAAGACCGGAGCAGCATAGGAACAGGAGTGTCCACATTCCCAAACTAGACCTGAAGTCCTACCACTAGCGTAGAGAACTAGGATTGGGGATTTGGCTAAGTAGAGACCGTTGATCGCAAATGTCTCAAAGAGGATTTCTGTTATTCTTTCCCTGAAGCAAATACAATTTGCTGGTGAAAAGGTAACCCTTATTGCATATACAATATGGCATTTTATATCAGACTTCACTTCGAAGAAAAATTCCCATAGCATTTTTTACATGTTGCTATCGGGGTAAACTGGTGTATATCTAAGATGATGATAAAATGGCATAATTGTGGTGTTCACGGAATTCAAACCAATGGTTGACGTAATAGTTGAACTACACAGTACTTACAATCAGGATCAGTGTAGAAACTATTCTATTGAAAAAACATTATCAATTTTCTTTTATTACACATTTCACGCTCTATCATTTTCTTTCTTTCCATAATTACAAACTGTTTTTTTCTATTAGAAAGTTTCAGCAAATTAAAAGTACGAACAATGAATCGCGTTTTCGAACGATTGAAAATACTGAAACAGTCGGAAACATATTATCTTCAACTGCAATTTCAAGTAACGAGCTTTGGTGCTATCGCTACATTGATATTGAAGTGAAGAATAATAGCTTTCTATTTGTAATTTCAACAATTGCGGTTGAGTTTAAATGTTGGCTGTGAATCGAATTTTTATATACAAATGAATCACGAAATGTCGAAAGACTGTGTGGTATTGCATGGTGTTTTTTTCACTGGGACAATATTAAGTTTCATAATGCAGAGTAATTACAATCCCGTGATGGACGGCAGCGTGTCTCACGCTGCCTCGGACGCCAAAAGGTGGGCACGGTACGGTGTTACGGGGGCTTCTGAGCCCCCGCAACAACAGGAAAAGGACCGCAACAGCGGTACGCGCAGGGGCGGCTGCGGACGACAACTTAGACGTGAGTCGGAGGAAGCCCGCAGCCGTCCCTAATGCGCCGAAGATGGCCATGAAAAAAAAAAAAAGAGTAATTACAATGGCGACGATGCCCATCAAACCGAAGCTGGCGGAAAAATACACTTTTTTTATCAAAACAGTTTTGATATATACTTATCCTTCCCCGGCACAAGAGGATGCAGGACATGCATGATCCTCGCCTCCTCTGGCGGAACGTGCAACTCCTTGTAGAAGATGTTGTGCCAGAGCTTCTCTATCTCCTCCCAGTCTAGCATCAGGCCTGAGCTGACAGGCCACGTTAGGCAGGAGAGACCTCGCTTCTCGATGGCTTCTCGACCGCAATATATGAGGGGGAATCCATCTGCGAGTCCTGGGCGACGTAGTCTGGTGATAAAGGAATATAGAGCTAGTTTGTTACTATTAAAGCCGTGATTCCAAAGAACGCGGCAGACGGTAACAGCATGTGCGGCGAAGGCAGACGGCACTACTATGCAGTATTAAATTGTATGAGACCCATTCCGCACACGACGACAAATGACGCCCGGCAAGTGACGTCTGGCATCTGCCGTTGCCGCCTGCGGTCTGTCGCATCCTGCAAAATCACAGCTTAAAGCCTGTTTCCTCTGGGTAAGGATGTATGACGTCACTTGTGTATCAAACTACTTGCATTAAACTTGCAACTTGCGTGTTTTTATTTTACGTACGCTGATGAGTACCACATTGGCACCACAGCTTATTAACTTTGTTTGTTGCCCTTATCTTAACAATCCTTAAAATACCTACACTGAACACAAACAAGGATTAGATTTTAATTTGCTTTAACTAAGTAGGTATTCGAAATGTAAGCCGTTGTTTATTAATGTATAATAGACTCATAAAAAGTTATACCCAGTAATCCAACCCAATAAAGTTAAGTTATGTTTCAGAATAATTATAATCCACTCGCACACGACTCACCAGTAACTCGAATTGTTTTAATAGCGAGCAACTCCGGAATAATTCAACGTTTTAACAACTTTTGAATAAGTTCCAGTAAGAAATTGTTAATGTACCTAACATTTACGTCAAGGGCCTTGAATCGAGATCAATTTTGATTACGGAAAATAAATTTGCTTGATTGCGGCGGGCACTCTTTACGAATAGCTCTGATACTCGAATTAAATATTACAATAGGACAAAGTTGTTACCCTAATTACCTTTGTCAATTTGTGTCGACGACCTACAAGTATCAGGTACTAAAATCACTTACAAATATTTATCTGTATTCTTAAAATCTCACGGCCTTATTAATAAACACTTTATAAACGTAAACGTATTTCAGTTATCGAATGTTTTGTCTTTTTCGAACGGATTGTGAATCGAGTTTGAAGAAAGAAGACAAAACTTTCTATGGTATAGATTTACGTTTGATATCCAGAAATCATATCTATTGATGCACATAGCATAACTGGTGGAAACGAGTTCAACTAAGCTATCTCTTTTATATAGATGGATGCGTACTATGAACTGTTGCGAGTGGTGCATGCACAGCTACTATACCTCGCGGTGGCGTACTTCATAGCATATAGCACAACTTACTTGCTCCGCTAAGTAGCTTAGCCTCAATGTCCTTCGTTGTCCTTATTTGTCCTTCATTTTGTCAAATGAAAAGCTACTCGGGTCATAAATATCTTATTTTATCAGTAAATTGAACCCTTATCTCCTATATTTGATTTATCATCCGTTCATAAAAACAATAGTCAATAAAAAAGTTACAGCAGTTTAAACGTTCATTTCAATCGATGTTCACAAAAACATTTAATCGGCTCAAAAGCTCAGCAGGTGTTCCGTCTGTCTGTTAGTGCTTTTGTAATAGCTTTGAGTGGAATGCACTCAATATGTACTATTGTATTTCAAGTTGTTTTATCCTGGTTGAATTAATTTTAAATTTGCGGTTACCATAACATACCAGCCCTGGCTTCTTGATTTATTTTTCATAGCTTTTGCTCCCTATGAGAATGGCAGTAGTTATATAAGTGATTTTTTATAATAATTTTTATTAGTAATTGAATGTATCTTGACTTATCATAAGTGCAACTATGTTCGCCTATGTGATGAATAAAGTATTTTATTTTATTTTGTATTATAAGTGTCCACTGCTGAACACGGGCCTCCTCTATAACTGAGAAGGTCCTTAGTCCACGACGCTGGCCTAGTGCGGGTTGGCAGACTTCTAATTTTCAGGTTACATTTGCTTAAATTACGACACCTGTATCTATTTTGAGGTTTTTATTGGCTCCAAACACGCCGGCATAATTGAGGCGAGGGATGACCATCTCTCATCAGTCGACATTTTATCTGAACCCCACGCCGCTCACCCTTACGTGCAGCGAGCTCAGATTACCGAAATCGTGTAAAAAAACTAGCTGTTAATTTTAGAGTTCATTAAAAAACGATAAGAGTTATAGGATTGTATTATTTTACTGATAATGTTGTTATTGTATTATTTAAGTGTAAATTTTCTTTCTAAAATAATCACTAAATAATAGCGACCATTGGGAGGTGCTTTTTTCATGACATTTTCCTTATCCGCACAAACATTTATTTCAAGCAGACTGTACAGTGTAAGTGTTAACCGGTCTTCCTTTGACAACATTACAAAATTATTCAAAACTAGCGACCAGCCCCGGATACGCAAAATGGCGAAAAGCCGATAAAAAATTTTTGATTCGATCACTATCATCGATGGATTCGCTATCAAATATCCATAGGATCATCCACTCGGGTAATCGCTAGATGTTCTAAAAATTTCATTAAAATTGCTCCAACCGTTTTGGAATCCATGGGGAATACATAAACACATTTTGTATAATACTAGCTTTTTGCTCGCCTTTTCGCCCGCGTGATAATATTTTTCCGGGATAAAAGTACATATAAAACTTCCTCTTGAATCAGTCTATCTATTCAAAAAAGCCAATTCAAAATCCATTGCGTAGTTTTAAGGATCTAAGCATACATAGAGACAGAAATACAGACGCGGCGAGGGACTATTTTATAATATGTAAGGATATACATAAACTTGATTCTTTACCTGCCAACGACAGAAGGGAACTCGGCCCTCGGGAACGACTCGCCAGCGAATCCAGCTTTAGTGGAGGACGAACCAACGTCTACCACCACGGCAGTCGTGTCACTTGCCGCCATACCTTCAGCCTACTGGATGCAATATCTAGATGGTCTTGGTTAGTCTAAACATATTGAGTAACTTTGAATTAACCCAAGCCGAACTGACGGACATTTTAATACCAAAAAGGCCATCTCAAGAAAGTGCATTCATAATAAGTGCACCGTCTGAGTCTAGAAACTTCAGTGGAAAATTAAACATACTAACACTGAGAAAAATCAATAGATACACATTGGTACAAACGTTTGCAGTGTTTAAATTCTCTAAGAAAAAGTTGTCTTTTCTCGTTTCTCTACATAATTCATGTAAATATAATTTTTAATTCTGACGTAAAAGTACGAACGGTCACCCAGATAAATAGCTGAACAATTTCAAAATTCAAATTGTCTCTACACTAAGTTTACACATTAAGTTTAATTGAAACATGTTTATTTCTTTGTGTGGAGTAAAGGAAATCTCCTTTGTTTTATTTTTGTGAAGAGAAAACGAAAATTAGTAAGAACACAAAAGTGTAGAAGCGATTTGATGTTTTGAATTTATTCAGCTTCTTATGTGGCTGACTGTACACATATTCCATACATTACATTAATTGCGAGATGTGAACTCTATGACGTCAGACGTCTCGGCTCCGGTAATCATCCACCATCATACTATTAGCACTTAAAACCGGCGTACTATACACTAAACTATTACGCTTATACGCTCTACAGCTTGACGCCGACTTATCGCTTGGATCTTTAAGAATATTTTAACTTTTAGTAGTATTATAAATGCTCTTTGATTTAAACAGACTACGTCATAGGTACGTTGGTATCAATGTGGTACCGACTTGCTCATACTAAATTCAAATTAAGAGCATTGTGATATAAATAAAAATGTAAATCCATTACAACATATCACCATGTATATGATGCTATATAGTATACAAAAAACAACCAGTTCCTTTCCTAAAATTCTGATTGTTTCTTCAAAACTCCAGTACCAACCGTAACATATTACTTCGGCCGATTCCACCACATACTGATAAAGTCTGTGATAACCTATTCGGAACTTATCAGCCGTATAATCTACAACGTTTGGTTTCACGGGTCTCGAATAGAAATATCTGGCAGAAAAATTCGCTAGTCTAATACTACGTCTTGAGTCTTGACAGATTTATTTGTTATACAATGCAATGCAATCAGCCCTGTATTATATACTGCCCACTGCTGAGCACGGGCCTCCTCTACTACTGAGAGGGGTTAAGCCTTAGTCCACCACGCTGGCCTAGTGCGGGTTGGTAGACAGATTTTGTTATACAGATAGTGTTATATGTCTGATCGTTTTCTGAAACTATAACTAAAACCGGTGACACTAGCTCGTAAGAGTTTAATACACTCTTGCCTATTACAATTTAGTTTATTATTCCTAGTTGTCTGCGCATTAGAAAATGTAAAAGGTACATCACAACAGTGACTTAGAGCAAGAAATTATGTAATCTTATTGAAATGAAAATATTGTTTTTACTGAACAACGCAGTGTTAACACCAACTGAGCGTTTCTCACATAACTTTTCGTTTCAGTTCTGGTCAGCCTTCGTACCCTGTGCTACTCAGAACAAGGATGCTGTGCAGCTCACCCTGGAGCAGATCGACGTCATCAAACGCCTAGTGGAGAAGTACCCACAGTATTTCCAATTTGCTACCTCGGTCACAGGTGAGACTAACGATTGTGCAGCCGTATTATCACAGTTCTAGGCTTAATTCACAATTAGTAGAAACCTCACAACTTTATTACAGAAGAGGTAGGCATAATCGTATCTAGTATATTCGCGTTTGTATATCCATAATGAAAAGAGGCAAGTCTATTATTATATCCAACATACAAAACCTGAACAAAGTTAACATTTATTTATATCCAAACGATGCAATAATTGTTTGTTGCTCGAACTGGGAGTTGAATCCACGGTACACAATCTAAGTAAGCTCCCATCAAACCAATGGGTGATTAAAAAAATACATAAAATATTTCTGTCATTACAACATAGTGATTTCCAATTGACATTTATTCATTTTGCATATCTGTTACAATTCAATAATGCTTAACTACAACAATAAAATTAGATTACGCATTAAGGCCCGTTTTCACAAATGTTACTTGCTAAGTAAGGAGCAATGCTACGGACTGTTTCTCAGCGCTTACGACTTGACAGTCTTCGCAGTACGTAGGCTTAGGGCGGTATTAACAAGTCAATCTCACGTTTAAGTGGAATCTCAAGGAAGCACTAATATAATAAACCAAGCTTAAACTTTCATTTAAGAGCCTGTTCTCAGCTGAGTAGCGCTGTTACTAAAATAAAACTTAGCTGTCAAAATCCGTCACATATTGTTTACTTAAGATGTCATTTGAGCTGATGTCAATATAGGTTTTTGAATAGCGACTATTTTAAGGTGGTGACCTTAACTTGACAGCGTGTCAGCTGAAATCGCATTGCAGATTGAAATTTAGGTGCATCTAGCGCTGTGATTTGCTAATATTGAGATCCTCAATATTAGCAAATCATCCTCCAATTGCTTGTCAGATAAACAAAACTGAACATCATCATCAGCCTTTATCAGTCCACAGCTGGACATAGGCCTCCCCTAATGAGCGCCATAGCGCCCTGTCTTCAGCTTGCCGCATCCAGCATCTGCCTGCAGTCTTTCCCAGATCGTCATCCCACCTAGCCGGAGGGCGTCCTACACTACGTTTGCCCAGTCGCGGTCTCCACTCAAGAACTCGTTTATCCCAGCGGTTGTTGGTTCTTCGTGAGATATGGCCAGCCCACTGCCACTTCAGCTTGCTAATTCTTAAAAACTAAACAAACCCATCAAAATTATGATGTTGCTGAAGTATGCGCTCAAGCGTATTGTACGTCCTTATAGTACTGTTCTTGAATAGTAAGTGTCGACTGTCGCGCATCCTTACAAATTACATTTTAGTCAATGGTTTTGCTTTCAAAATTAAGCAGTGTCACTGGATAAGAAGCCCAGCGGGGCTTTCGGCTAATTTTGACGTTTCGAGTGAACAACGAAACATTGATGTCAACCGAACTTTGAAGTCAACCGAAATTTTATAGCCATTGGTATTGCGTATGATGTTATAGCTACAGTCAACACGAGTGCCTATCAACGAACCATATGACATCTCTACTTTTTTTATCGACGTTACGCGGCTAAGTTATACACACCAATTAGACGTACAGCCGTAATGGATGAATTGGTCTTTTTTATTTAGCGGTTTGACATTGTCAAAATCATTGCCTGACAGCGATGGAGGCATAACTTAAAAACATGTGAATTTAATTGAACGGTGCGTTTGAATCTTCAGAATAATATTGTGGAATATGGTGCGGAAATCGTAACAATATGAGAATTGTTTGTGCTCGTATGTGGAAGTACTTTTGGGTTAGATATAATTATACTGTGACATGTTTTTACGAAGAAACAAACCCCAAAGCCCATTTGATCCCCAATCGAGTCAATATACTAGTAATTATACAAACTTGGGAATCAGACGCTTTTAAACTTAATGCAGTAGCAGACAGTGTAAATCAATCAACGTAAGTATCAATATTATATTCAGTATGTAATAAAATTAATTCTTGTAGGTAATAATATCGTATGCCGTATCAGCCTGCTAAGGGCGTGGGCGCTTAACCATTTTTTGTCTTTGCACTAAATAAACTATTCCTATTGAGTACCAAACCGAAGATCAACCCATTTATTTATTCTGTGTGGTTGCAGCAGTATTCTCAACTAACCTAAACTAAAGGTTCTATTCAACATTCATGGAGAGTATTGCTTTTGTTAGCTGTTTTCATTTTGAGTATGCTGTATCTGTTGTGTAGGAATGTGCCAATTCTCCTAATTATAAACAACGCAAGACTTGTTTCTTAATACGATAAACATAATGGCATTGTGTAATGTACGAAAAATTCATGCATTTCTATAATTTTTAGTTTTTGAGCTGCAGAAGTGGAGGAACGGATTTGAGGCGGCTTTGATATTGAGAAGCACATGGCTTCTCGAAAAGGATTGCTGTAGAACAGTGGTTGTGGAAAGACCTAGTACAATACATAATTGACAACAACTGTACACCTCAAGATGATGTGGATTGTCGTTTTACATGTTAGCTAGTATTATCCCATATATAGAATTATACCTAATTATTGTGCCTTAATAAACCAATGTTGCATTTTTTTATTTCTCTACCCTCTTAATGTGATAATGAATACAAATTTGAATAGTGTTTCTTTAACAAATATTATTAAATACTTATATTTTACCTACATCATTTAGAAACTTATTCAATTAAGAATCTAAGATCTATTTTTATTTAATTTATATATTTATTGCTATATTAGGTACATGTTATAATATTAACATTATCAAACAATAAATACATTTCATTACAAGTATAATTTATAAACAATACATAGTTCATGTCTACTCTTATATTATTAATCAGATTATTTATCCTACTAATATTATAAAGGCGAAAGTTTGTAAGAATGTATGGATGTTTGTTACTCTTTCACGCAAAAACTACTGAACGGATTTCAATGAAATTTGACACACGGGTAGATCGTGTCCTGGATTAACACATAGGCTACTTTTTATTCCGGGAAAACATAAAGCTGGACTTTTATCCCGGAAAAACTTTTTAACGCGGGCGGAGCCGCGGGCAAAAGCTAGTGGTTTATAATATTATCAAGAACATCTATCGACGAGCGAGACTCGTACATAATACAAAAAATCTACAAATTTAAATAAAAATATTTTGCGGGTTTTATAGCGGTTTTTTAATCCAGTTTTTTTTCTATCGACATATCGAAGAAAGAAGACTTTACAGCCTTCATGGTCACTGTGCCAATTTTGGCGTCGAAGAAAATATAACTTAAAAACCGCGATAAAATCCGCAAAATAGTTTTATTTCCAAGTCTAACATTCGCGTAAATAATATAAGAAATCATTAAATCGACAAATATTCGCGCTCACATATAAATAAAATAAAACTTGCGATTATAATCATTACAAATTAAAAATCTTAAATTTCTAAACGTTTCTATTTAGCTACTTTACTACGTTACTCGGCCGGGTAATAGTGTGAATCACTTTCCGAGGGAAAAACACTGCTATTGAATCGTGGCTTTCAGAAAAATGTTGACAGATACGGTGTCTATCAATTTGATGTCAACTTTGCTTAGACAATACCAATAGCTATAATTTTCCATAGCAATCCACACTATCGATATCCACCGTGACGTCACCGGTGACCATCAATGTTCATAAGCACCGCGAGTTGTCCACCGGTGTTAGCCAATACGAAATCGGTGATTTGACAGTTAATTGATGTACACTTCCACCGGTGCTTATCAGTTTTCGATGTCAACTGAGATACATAATAGCCCGGCAGAGCAGTGTCCCTGGGACTTTATTACTAATGACAATTACATTAACTAGTTTTGCTACTGTCTAAAAACACAAGTTTTACATCAAAAGAATTGCTGGCAAAAATATTGCATAGTCCGAAAATTTCAAGTAAGTTGAATGACGTATCGAAAACTACATCTTTTCGCCATTAACTTTTTATTCTGCTAGTCGCTAAGCGTTTAATTTTAATCGAGTATTATACTGGCGTTAATTAAACGTGATCTTGTTTAATAGCTTTTTAAACCGTTCGTGCTTTTTTCTGTAATGTATCACCTAGATTTTTCAGACCTATATAATGTTGGCCAAATCGATTTATATATAGAGTTTAGAGCTGGTCGAACAATGATAAATAGATGCGCATGAAAGTAAAGTAATTAATAAGTATGTAATGAAAGTAAAGTAAAGTAGTGAATAAGGACAACAATTCTTGGATTGATATTATTTTAATTAATTCATGTTATTATTATAAAATTGATAATTAGTTTACCGCAGAATGTTGCCAATAATTAAGCTCTAAAATAATTCGTTAAATACTTCTGTATTATAATTACCTACGTGGACAAATTTTCCTATGAGCCCCTTTTATTTACATTCACGCCTTTGACCCTACACGAATATTGAAAGGAGATGTTTTATGGGTGCTGGGCCTCAGAATCTACCTAGGCTCAAACTTTAGGCGTATTAAACGGATAAAATATGAATTTTAGATCAATTAAAAAAAAATTTAGTCCCCTCCATTTATGATAAACTTATTTTAAAAACGTTCATATTATGTGCAGTGTTTAAAAAAAAATTAATTAGCTAAACCTCAAAATCGGTGGTCTTAAAATTTAATATATAAACTGTCTTGGTTAGAATTTTGGGCCCGTTTTTGGACATTTACTTTAAACAAACCATAGTCACCGCACCGAGATCAACTTCACAACACGAATATTCTGGGCTCGGAGCCGTACGCCCTCTGTGCCCTTGCCTCATACCTGTCGGTATATTGAAAAAGCTAAATGACAGCTGTCACATGGCCACCAGAAAGAAAGGAAATAAAGTGTTTGCTTCTGACAGGCGTCGAACCCGTGTTATTATTATTCCAAGGTTAGGTCTCGGATTATTTCGCGTGAAAGTTATTTCCGATGTAAGTCTTACTAAGGTAATTCCCGCAGTAAAAAGTATTTTTTAAAATGTAAATCCATGATTTTATTCAATTCGTTCAAATATGATCTTCTTACGAACTTATTCCTAAACCTATTTTAGTTATAATATGTTTTGTCATCTTCCTTCAAAGTTCGATCGAAGAAGACAAAACATTCGGTAACTAAAGTAGGTTTATCAACTGTTTATGAGTAAGTCCTTACTTTAGCAACTCATTCATCAAATTATGATGAACGGGGTATATGTTCATTGTGTATCATTTTAGTTCTCATTTTATGTTTTTAATAATATCAGTCTTGTACTATATACTGTCCCACCGCTGGGCACCGGCTTCCTCTACTACTGTAAGGGTTTAGGCCGTAGCCATGGGTCACCACTTTGGCTTAGTACAGGTTGACAGACTTCACATAGCTTAGTAATTCTTATAGAGAACTTCTCACAGGAGTGCAGGTTTCCTCGCGATGTTTTCCTCGTTAAAGCAAGCGATAATTCCCAAAGAAATACTCACATAACTTTATAGAAAAGCAGATGTGCATGCCCTTGAGTTTTAAACCTGCGGACATTCGTCTCGGCAGTCCTTTCCACTCCCAACTATCGCCGCATTTTTTAGTACTATACGTTTATCAAATTTAGTTTTTGTCCGCAGCTCCGCTCACGTCAATTTTACTTTCGGGATAAAAAGTAGCCTATAGCACTCAGGAGTAATGTAGATTAGTGGAAGAATGTAAAAAATCGGTTTAGTTATAGTTTCAGAGATAAACCCTACAAACCTATAAACTGACAAACTTTTCCTCTTTATAATATTAATATAGATTATTTCATATAAATTCTAACACAGAAAGATTTATTGAATCCGGTAAAAAATCAACAAGTTATATTATAAGCGTTTGTATTTCGGTAGAAGGAGTAAGTGTAAGGAAAAGAGATACGAGGCTCAATACGTGCATGTGACGTCATCGGGAATTGTGACAAGTGCTAAAAAATTAGATTCAGCTATATCACCACTACGCGCCCGCTCCTGCACATTGAAATATTTGAAATATGAATCACTAGATACCTCATTCCTTAACCAATTTTAATGCTGTTTTCGCAGAAGAGCTTCTTCTTTCTATTATTTGCCGTTACATGTAGAATAATATACAAAATCAAATATAGAAAAATACCATGTTGTAAAATAATAATACACATCAGTAGTAAGGGATTCGACGGTTCTGGAGCACGTTCGGGGGCCGGTTGGCGCCACACTGGCCTAGTTCGTCAATAATTTCGATTGCTCCAATTTCGGCGCGTACAATCCGCGAATTAACCCGCGGATTAAATTTATACCTACCGCGAATTGTTCCGCGGATTTAATTAATACCTACCGCGAATTTTTCCGCGGATTTAATTAATACCTACCGCGAATTTTTCCGCGGATTTATACCTACCGCGAATTTTTCCGCGGATTTATACCAACCGCGAACTAATCCGCGGATTCCATTTCATATCGCCCGCGAGATAGATATAAACCGCGAATTGGAGTTGCATGGTTTACGGTCCTCTCAAGCTTGTACCTTTTCCCTTTGTTTCGTTGTGCTTTTGTATTTCTACAGCGACCCTTTTTTACTTTTTATTTGAAGAATACAAATGTCTTTGTTCCATATTCCTATGGGCTCGTGTTTCTAGTTAAAAACCGTTTACAATTACCCATTACTCACCCTTTATGCATTACGGGCAGTGTTTATAATACATAAATCAATCGTTACAATACACCATACGTTTCTTAAATTCTAAGTAAAACCCTTCGGGTCTTCTCATTGTCAATGATTAATTGCCTGTCCATTATTTTTAACAACAGTTACGGATCCTATTATTCCCATTTCCTGATGTTACGTATTCAATGGAACGTTCAAAGTGAAAGTTGAACATGTTGGATCCTGTCTGCAAGGAAACAATACTCGCTCTCCATATAAAAGCCAAACTCAAAATCACATGATATCGTATTCCACTCTGTGCTCTCTTCGAAGTGTGATCTCCAGTTGTTGGTAATAGTGAAGTGATAGTAAAACAGTGTAATAGTAAATACTGAAGCTGATATAAAATGAATGTAAGTACCTTCTTATACTTTGATCTAAAATTGTTATAACCAGATGTTTTATTAATTGTATTTGTTATGTGTTGTTCACTGGGTTAATGCATTTTAGTTGTATTTGATCTCTTATTTAATTTATCAAAGTTACTGTAGTGCATTTTATTTCACATACCTATAAGTGTTTATCATACAATACTTCCTTAACCAATTTGTTTTATTTACAGTTTTATTTTCGTTACATTTGATCTCTTATTAAATTATCAATGTTACTTTAGTGTACATTTATACTTCGCATACCTATAAGTATTTATCATATAATACTTCCTTAACCGATTTGTTTTATTAACAGTTTTATTTCATTTTATTACAGTTTTCGGAAAATACTTTCAAAAATTACTATTATGCTGAAGATATAGATGAACCTAGTGATGAAGAAGGTACACTCGCCTTTAAAGTCAAAAAAGCGATAATAGCAAACAAAAGATCCATGGAATGCAACAACATTGACGAATTTTTCGAAAAACCTAAGAAAAGGAAGACAACGACAAAAAAATCATCTAGTGTTGGTCGAGCGACGAGTGGTGGTGTTTCATACATAAAAACAAACAGCGATGACAGCAGTTCTGCATCACACCTCATAAAAATTGAGGTGTATGATGTTAATAAAATAAAAAACATCGCACCGACGGAACAATGGAAACATGCTGATGTGCGGGTTAAATATTACGCGGAAAACGAGAGTGACAAAAACTTGCAATCTATCAAGGACACGGTATACAATATAACCAAACACTTAGCGAGTAAGGACGATTGTGTTAAATATTTTATAGACAACGAGAAATGAACAAAGTGCCAGTGCGTATCAGTGTTTTAAAATCATAATTTTAGTCATATACTTTATTCTAAGAAACTATTATTGTAATAACTATACCTATTTTAATTTAATTTACATTGTATTGTATTTTAACTTTGTACTATTTTAAGTTACATGCTTAACAGATTACTTCGTTTTTGATTCTAGAACTCTTTGTGTTGTTGCTAAGTATTAATGTAAATAGTAATAAGTCTTTTTAGTGTTTTTCATGCTCATGCTTACGATTGTAAAGTTATTACGAACATTCATTAATTGTTTGGAAGAATGATAAGTTTGTATGGGGTTATTAATTCTCAATAAAGAAAAATCATTCATTCATTTTCATATTTCATTTATTCTCCTCAAAACATGATTTAAATAAACCAGTTAAAAACACATCATTGCCTATTGTATTATCACTAAATAATACTTGAAAATCTTTAAGACTCTGGCCATAATATTTATAGTACAGATACATTAAACAGTACTCTCCACAAACTATAGTGAAGTCATTTTGAATTCGGTTTGTATTGTAATTCCACATTCTAGAATTCCTCGCTAAAAACATTCGGTGGTATCCTTGAGGTGGTCGACCGTATGAATCAAAGTACTGTCCAAAACCATTCTGATCTATGTGTATGGCAACCCAGTGAGAACCTGGTTTGTTATCAGAGTCTAAGTTGCTAACTACATATGTAGGAGTTACTACATGTATTGGTAGGCGATTGGCTGCATATACATTATATTCAATACATGGATCAATTTTCTTTAAGTAATTCTGTATTTCTATTGTATTCATTTTTATTTATCGAATCGCTGCAGAATCTTATCAAGTCGAATGATAAAGTGGTAATGCCGTATATAAGGTTAAGAAGACACTATTATGGTACTTATGTGGTAAGTTTTCTATTTTTTGTGGGGTTGCAAGGATTATGATAAAACAAAAAACTTAATATTTTTTAATTCATTTTATTCGTAACTTACATCTAACAGAAAATCTGAATTAAATTATTCATACTTAATCTAATCTTAAACAGTTAATTTTGTTTTCTTAACTACTATAATCTACTGAAATGTTGCGGTTTTTATCTATTTCAATAACATTATCAAACTCCGCATAAACAATACAATTAATAGTTTGTGACAAAGCTGTTTCAAAACGCACTTCTAATCTCACACTACCATGCTTTACAAGATTCCAATGACTTGAAGAGTTTGCTGATAAATCAGGTGTCAAATCAAATGCCAACATACAATACCCTTGAGCGTATTGTTCTCGGGATATCCCATTACCTTCATTTAGAAAGTGTATACCTGTTCCCGAAAACAATGTATGATATACTGAAGTAAAAATATTGTTCTCAAATGAGGGTTGTAAAGCCTTTGATGGTATTTGTTGGCCGTCTATATATAAACTAAAAGTATTAATGTCATAATTTTGAAAGTTAAATGGGTTCTTAGTGAGGTTTCCATTGAAAGCAGCGTTATTTACAAATCCTACTATACACCTTTTAGGTAATTGCCCTAAGAAAATGTTATCTAGAGTTTTTCCTTGAACACCTGATGGAATTGTTAAAACTTTAACTTCAGCTCGAGTAATGGGGTATTTGGCTGTGGTAGAAGCTAAGACCTTTTGATGAGCAAGTAACACGCTGGGATTGATTCGTGCTCTACGAATTATCAAAGATGCATCCGTAATAGATACCTTTAATTTAAGGTCACCTGTAGAGGCCATTAGATTGAAATTTTCTCTAGAACGAACTAACTTAACACAAATATCAACACCATTGATTAAAAATTTTTCTTGATTGAATAAATCGCCATGCAAGTGACCAATCATTTCCAATTCTTTGCTTTCACTGGCTAGTTCTTGTCTCTTAGTAAATCCTTTATTAGTATCATCGGTGGAATCCATTTTTCCAGCTGTATCTTCATACCATAAGCCACAGGTGAGGTGAGAATTTTTTGCCGCAGGAGCATAGTTCAATAAGTTTTCTATGTACGCACGATAAGCATATGTGTTATTGGGTGGTGATACAAGTTTTTGATTTAAGTACACATCAAGTTGACTGAAGAGTGAGTGCAACCAATTGTTCACCGGAGCAACGACCGTAGATGCGGTGAGTTTGGTGTTATCTTGATTTACTATTTTCGCTTTCAAGTGAATTAACGTATGAGATAAATCTATGTAGTCATCTCCTGCCCCAGGAATTTGAAATTCTATAGGACCATCATCGGCAAGAGATGAAATTGGTTTATAATGGATCCAATTTCCACTTTCAATGCTAGTTTGAGTCGATGGCAATGCAAACAAATCCAATTCGGACTTAATACATTCACAGGAATGACTATGTAAAAAAGACATTTTAATTAATTGTTAGAAAAAATGTCTTTAATTTGTTTTGAAGTAATTTTTGATTTTTTTAGAGCTTTCACTTTCGCGGTCAACGACGGAATGACTCCAGGTAGACGTTTTCGTTTTGTTATATATCCTGATCCAGACATATTGATTTTATTTATTTTTTCATCGGCCTTGCGTTTCAAGTTGGTACCAACTTCTTTAAGACGTGCTTTTATTGAATCTTCCATAGGTCGCGCACTAACCATATCTGTCAATAGCCCAACACCAGCACTTAATGCCTCTTTACCAACAGCTCGAACACCGCTAGATAGTAATGGTAAAACTGACCTAAACAGTCCCCCAAGAAAACTACCGATTCCATGTCCTTTTTGATAAGGCGCCCCTTTATATCCCACCCCTATACCTGAACCAGCCTGATGAGAATAATACCGTTGATAAGGGCATGATATGTCGGAGCGTTCAAAATGCATTATAATTTTTTAAAATGTAGTTTAACACACACCGTTCCAAACTGAAATGGTATCTTTTGTCCGGTGCTCGACCTTATATCTATTTCGATGGTATCGAATTCTCTTCGCATTACTGATAAGTAATGTGGAGGTGAAAATACATGCATTTTATTCGCACCATAGATGTATTTTGAGGGATCTAATGGTATAACTCTTAGAAGAGGTGTCATTACATCACCTACAATTTGAGGTTCAACTATATCGCAGTAAACGAATAGTTGAGATGGTAACCCTAAATGTAAATTAGCTGGACATTTTGCTAAATTCTTTTCAACGAGATTTCTGTTTGGTTCAAATCCCAACTGTAAGCCTAGTTTAGGAGATAATGTCACAGATTTAATTGTTTCGTCTAATACAGAAACAGACACAAATTTGGATATATTATCGTAGCGGAATTTGATTTTTTCCCTTATATTATTTAATGCTGATAAAATATGGTTAATATTATCATAGTTTGTGGCAGGTATATGAGTCTTATAATATACTGTGGATAGTTTGTCTTCATGGGGCATTTTCATGATTTTTGTTATGTAAATAACATTCTCATGATCTTGAACAGTAAACATGGTGCATGGATATTGGAATTCAACGATTCCTACACACCATTCTCCTTCCAATATTATGGGTTTGGGTAATTTTGTTGAAAAAATTGATGTTTTGTTCTCAGGAAAGTATTCCATTGAACTATTGCTAAGTAAAGTTAAATAAAAATCCTTAATCATATTTTTTTCAAACTGGAAGCTAAAATCCAACTATTAAATTTGTTCGGATAACCTTTCCACTTAACTAACACTTGTTGTCTGCTGCCAGAGTAACGAGAACGAATTATTTTATCGATCTTGTGTTCAATGGTGGGGTCATAAATGACCTTTTGTAATTCTCGTTCATAAAACGTTCCTACTATCTCTTCACCATCTAAATCTTTAATAGTATAAACAGGCCACGGAGTACGTTCTATTATAGAAGAAATCACAAATATTTCATCGCTCCAATTAGATTCATAACCTTTTTGGAATACATGTTTATATTTGGTTATTCTAACATGATCACCGAGATGAAACATAGGTAGTATATTTTTTGATGATTTTCCAGATTTTTCATATAAATTACTCCAAACTGTCATTATATTATTAGAATTAACATCTGAAGGACACATTTTAATACTAGAATGAAAACTGTGATTGTAAGAGTGTATCAAATTCTGCAAAATATCAATATATTTATGTGTATTCTTGTGTGTAAAATAGCGCCACATCTTCATTTTTAGCGTTCTTTGAAATCTTTCTACAATACTTGCTTTGATGTCTGGATTATTTGTAGTATAGTAATTAATGTTTTTTGTTTTAAAATATCTTTGAACATCTTTTGATACGAATTCAGTGCCTTTATCAGATTGAATGTGTGTAGGTGTGGTACTAGCTTCATTAAATATACTATCGAAACACTTTTTTACGGTTTCAGAATTTTTCTTTTGCAAGGGTCTGGCATATGCATATTTGCTAAAAACATCAATAACACAAAGAATGTAATTGAAACCTTTATTATCTTTAGAATAAGTTCGCATGTCACTTAAATCGGCTTGCCAAAGTTCATTGAGATTAGAGAGAACGTATTTGTTTCGAGCGAATCTTCTATGTACTGGTTTATGGAGTGTATACGTAGATTGAGATTGCAACCAGTTTTTAACTTCTTCCTTTTTCATTTTACCTTTTATAGCTTTTGATAATTTGTCGATATTACTATATCCAGCGGGGTGTGATACATCATAATAAATTTGATTTATTTCTAATAAGGGGTCCATTTTTCCCAATCAATCTTTTTCTTAATTTTATTTGCGTGTTTAATTTCACTAGTTGGTGTCAAATATACCTCTGTGTTTTGTGGCGGTTGTTCTTTGATGTCTTTTTGAAGTTGAGCTATGTACTCACGTCTTTTTGGGTTGCCAATATATGTTAAAGGTATTTTCAAATCTTTTAACGCTTTAGCAAATTTTTCCCAACCGGGTGGGTCGTTGTTTTTCAATGGTCGCAGTGTATCGCTTATTAAATCGATAATGTTACTGTTAGGAATTACTTCATTATCCACAATCACTGTGCCAGCATCATTCCAATAAATTTTGTTTTTATTCAGCGACACCGAATTCAATAATAACTCACCTTTTTTTACATATGTTTTTGGTATTAAATTTAAAATTTGTTCTGTTGAATAGAAAGGTTTTTTTTCGAGTGTAAAATGTTCTTGTTGCTTCTGTTCATCACTCAGTGTCTGACTGACAACTACATCTTTATTCTTGATATCATTATTTATATTAAAATTTTTCCAGCTTTCAGATGAGGGTTTATTGTTATCGTCATTTGAAGTTATTATAGGGAGTTCAATGGGACGACGATCTTCTTCCATAAAGTGGAGATATCTTTGTAAAATTTGTAAGTATAATTTACACTTTTTTCGATCATCCATATTACTGCTGAGTATTTTTTCCATTTCGCTATCTAAACGAGAGGTAGGATTTTCATTTCTTTTTTGATTTAACTTATCTATTAAACTTGGGTCAACTAACAGCATTTTTTTGGCGTGTTCCATTTTAAACCAGTCCACTTATCAATCCACTCAAAATAGAACCCAATATGATCGGAAGAAATGCACCACCTTTTTGAACTATTATATTCTTTCTTATTTTATTTGTACTTTTACGTACTAATTTTCGTAATAAGTTTTTGTATTTTTTTAGTTTATTCTTCGATTTTTCTTCAAGATTTATATTTCCTTGTAAAACATTATGAATACATTCACAAATAAAATTAATTTCGTTTTCGTTACACACTTTTAAAAGAGCTTGTTGATGTTTAGGTTTAAGCTTATAAAGAGCATTTAATAAGTGTTCATGCGTCTTTAAGCGTCGATCCATCATTTGTAAATGACGGGTATTTGTTGGTTTTTGACATATTTAAACTCTTTTGTGGGAATGTACACTGTAGGATGACCATCAGAAGGAAAGATCTTTGATTTAATTCGACACATATCAAAAGTATCTTGTTTTAGATCTATCATCAAATAGCCATGTGCTTCTTTTGTAGCATCTCTGTATGAATCTTCTATGAATTTGCTATTTTCTGGTGATACTTGTCGGGCTAAGTAACGTATTTGAGTTTTATCACGTGGGTTTTTGAAATAAATGATGTAATTTGAATTCAAAGAAATGTCTCTTTGTCCTTTACCTTGATGAAATAAATTTCGAGTAATGTAAAATACACTCAAGTTCCTATGATGACTACCTTTAGTAAATATGTCGACAATGCGACCATCAGATTCCCTCATAAGATCATCGATAATGATAAGGTTAGCTTCCTTTCCATCAAACATATTCATATCTGGTATACCCTGATAATAGTTTACATTTGGTACATCATATAAGGGTTGCATCTCATCAAAACACCAAGTAATTTGATGAAAAGTGGTGTTACACATATCATTAATGTATTTAATAAAGTTTGTTACAAAATTAGACTTTCCACACCCACTTGGACCTGCAACTATGGCAGTAAAAGGATGATAAAAGTGAAACATTTTTAAATGCACGTGTGAACTCGAAAAGCGCATCGGATTGAATAAAACAAGAAGATACGATTGAATGTATTATATTGAATTTTTTTGTTTTACATACAAAGATTACATAATATTCAAATAGTTTGAAAAATGATCACATACAATTCAAAGATGTTTTCAAAAATATTACTGTAATAAAATTAATATAAATTAAAGTTAAATCAGATATAAGAATAAACTTCCTACAGACATTCAAATTTGCATCTTATTTTTCATGATACACAAAATAGTTGTCATAGTATCACAATAAAAAAAAAAAAGAAAGTACATAATAAAGACAGAACATTAAAATAACAAACATACACACACACATTAACATACATATTTTCGTTGTACAGAATTCATTGATAAAATCAAATGTCCTTTATTTTATAATGACCCCATGCAAGAGTATCTGTTGAATTCTCTATTAAATAACGTTTTGTGTCATTGTGTGATAAAGATATCTTATTGATTTTTTGTGTAAATATAGCATGTTTAATTGATTTGAATCTTATCATTTCACTGTATTGCGTTTTCTTTTCATATAAACATGATTTATAATCGCTGAGACAAAATTTTTTTGTGACACTTTTATTAATCCCTTTTGCTTTACATATACATTTATTTTGCACATCCATTGCATACATTTTAGAGCGAAGACCTACAAACTCTTTAAGAATTTTTCCGTTATTTTCGTCTTTAAAAAATCCTAACCGTTTTTTATTCAATAATGGTAAACCATATTCATTATTTGGTGGATAGTCTGACGTATCAAAGTAGTTGGCTAAATCAAGTTTTATATCAGCATAATAATTTTGCGTAAATATTTGATATATTAAACTATCGGTATCAGTATATAGTAATTTAATATTATCTTGATATTTCAATTTCATATAATCGTAATGGAAATCGTATAGTAATGTTTTCGATATATCTAAAATACAAAAACCGAGGTAAATTGGTTTATTATATAAAACGTTAGTTTTGTGTAATTGTATTGCAACTAAGCTCTCTGAGAATATAGATAAACTATGGAATTCTGGTCTTGCTATCAAAGATTGAGCACCTTGAGTTTTGCCACGATTTAACCAATGATTTATTAATTTGACATGAACTCGCTTTCTTACATTTTCCATTGTTTTACCAAAAACAGAATTATTCATAAGTTTAAAAAAATCTTTCTCAAAATCTGAAGTAGCTAATGATCGCATATGAGTGTTTAAGTCTATGTAACTTTTCAACCATGCAGATTGTTCAAATTTTAAAATTTTATGAATTTTAACTAATCTGAGACCATTTTTTAAACATTGTTTGAGGTTTCTATAATGAATGACGTAATTTTTTTTATCTTTTAAATTTGGAATCAGTTTCTTGTCTTTGCTGCTTCCTAAACATACGTTTTCTGGACAAAATGGAAAATCTGAATGAAAATCATGTAAAGTTTTTGAATATTCTAAATCTACTTCCAATATAAACCCATTTTTTGCATCATCGGCTATATTAAAATCTGTATCTATGTCGACCCATTCAAATTTGCCTGTCGGGAGACATTGGGACATAGCCCAACCATAAAGGTTATTTGCGTCTAAGTACATCAAAAATGAAGATGGTTTATTTGAATTGTATTCCGACATAAATATGTTATTTGCCACTGCATGTCTATTGCTGCATTGTGATATACCACCCCGAATATTATTTGCTATAAACGTAACCTTGTCGATATCTGTTAAGAGTTCCAAATTTATCTTGGTAAAATTTAACATAGCATCCCAACTTAAACCAGGTGCTGTATAATAGTGGGCAGGATCTAAACCGTATGTATTAAGACAGACATCCCTAAAATTTTCAAATATATCTGCTAACAACAATACATCTGTTTTTAAATACAGGTCTGAATATTCACCCATATTCTTACAATTAAAATGTTTCCACACGTCTTGGGCATGATGGTATTCACTTTCTGTAATGTGACTATCATTTAAAGAACTATAAAACTGATTGCGAGTGGGAAGAGAAGTTATTTTTAAAGAATCAAATGTTGTCATGTATTCGTATGGATATACACCTTTTCTTATTAAACGTTTAAAATCTTCTTCACATGGATATTTTAACTTGAGTTCACGAAATTGTTCGGGTAGTAAGTTCTGAGCTAATTTGTTAAGGCTACTTGACATAAATTTAAAAGAATCAAGAAATCGTAATTTTACAACTCTGTTGTTGATTTGTAAAACTTTAGAAAAAGAAATGTATTTTTCCTTGTTCTCAGGAATAAGTTCAATGTCACCTTTCTCGAAATCAAGACCATGCACTATGAAATGAGCGTCATAATTACTTAAATTATGTAAAAACACTGGTACAAAATTAGGAGCTTTGTATTTCTGAGAGCATACTCTATGAGCTACACCTTCATATACTCCAGTATGCCAATTGTAAGATACTGTGCTATCATTGTTTAATTTAGTAGCACAAATGTAACACGAATCACTTTGACTGATATTTATTTCATTTTCTTCAGTTAACGGTAAAGGTGATTTTACAAAAGAATTTTTTTTACAGATATTTTCTAAATCTGTGTTAATGAATTGCATAAATTTTAGTGCGCAATCTTGTCCTGTATAAGACCTATATACTGAAAGATTATCATCATACGAACATTTAACATAATACCCAAAACTATACGTTTCATGTTTTTGAATATTAACAGTTGAAGATTGATTTGGATTGTTAGAACAACTCTCTATTGGGTTTAAAAATGCTTCAAAGTCAGCATACACAACGAATGGAACTCTTAATTTACGTTCATAGTTATTAAATGAAATTTGGTTTGATGGTATTAATTCATTAAACCAGTTTCTTTTGCTATCGCTTTCCGATGGTAAATTTGTGCACACATTGAAACAGTCGTTTTCTTGGTGTCGTTTTAAATTATGTAATGATGGAAAACTTAATAAACACCCATCACAAATATGAACTGCATGTTCAGAAGTCGATAACTGTTTAGATAATAATCTCGAGAGGTTTTTAATAAAACAGTAATGACCTTTAGAACCTTGAGATATATACAATAAGTTCAAGTGAGTAGTTTTTCGGCGTTTCGTAAAGTGTAATGGACCTACAACTTTATTTGATTTGCTTATTGAATCATATTGTAAACCAAAAACATTAATACTCATACTGTTCAATTTTTCAAACTTATGGATGTCGTTAATTTTTATAGGAAACGATAGGTTATCAAATTTTAACTTATTTTTGTGTATTATATAAGATGATACCCTATTGGAACTATGAGTGACTGGAAATAATCCTGACAAAACTGCCCAACGAAAGCATTCGTGATCGTTATTTTGAACATTGATTATAGCTTTCTTGTGTTTTATGTCTAACGGTAGGTCTATGTATGAAGATCCACGCAATGGGTTAAATTTGTTGATATTCATATCCAAGTGATTTATTTTAACTAAACTCCATCCACTACCTTTTTTTTGAAAATTTGTCATTTTGTTTGTGATTTCGGTAATTATAGATGAGAAAATAATATCTTTATCATCACCTTGACAAACAAGATAGTTTGAAATTTGAAAATCAAAAATATTTTGTAGATTTTTAGTTTCTTGTGTGAAATCCGCATTGAGAATAAAATTAACTTTTACAACAGAATATTCTAAAATAGATCGTTCTAGTAATGTGTATATTATATTTTTAATATTTTGTAAAAATAATTCAGGTGATTCAAACTGCGTATCAGAAACTAAATTAGATTTCACTCGATATGTAATAATTCTATTACCAAAAGCAGTATCAATGAATTGAACATTAGGTAGATTATTATCTCTTCTAATTAAATTATTTTTATGTTTATTGCTCTTATAGTGACTGGTCATATATTTTTTTGACACATGTATGTGACACTCAGGACATTCAATTTTATCATTATGCTGTTCTGTACTTACATTTACAACGGTACCCAGCGATGATGTAGATGTTGAAGGAGCTTCGAGACGAATATTTTTTCTTCTATTTAACGGATCCTCTTCAAACAACTCAGTTGTCGCTAATCTTTTCCTTTTTCTGCTACCTTCTCCATTCTGCATAGATCTGATGAATAAGAAAACTGTTAAAAATTGTGATCTCACGTAATAAGCTTCTTACTATATTTCTATTCTTTAAATAGATACTAACATGTTTTGTTATTTACACTGAAAACAATATGCTTTCATTGATAATACACCATCAATATCATCCTCATCAGTATGAGTTTGCTGTAAGGTTCTATGACCACTACATGGTGTAAAATAAGGAGAAATATCAGGATCTCCCAACATTGACACTGGCAAAACATTTTGTATATACCAAAACCGTATGAAACGATGATATTTATTTAGAATAATATTTTTATCGAAACTAGCAATCTCACTCTGCGATAAACTAGAAATATCAAACGAGTGGTACATTTCGGTTGCACACTAATGTTAAAAATATAAACGGGAGAAACAAGTGGAATGATTGTGCAAAGATGTCCCAACCATTATAAATACTTGAATTGTATCCCCTCTTCGTGGATTCCCAAAACATGTTGCAACAAGTCTTAACATAATAAAAAATGTTATACTTACGTTTCAACTTGTCTTTGTTCCATTTTATCACAGAGCTCGTAAAGTTCTTTGTCGTATTGTGATGACATCAGGTCCATAGATTCAATGTTCTCGAGAAGTGCGACGAGTTCCATGTTGTGTAAATCACAGCTTGATATTGCATCCATCGTGAGCAATGTCTTCGTAGTACCTTCTTACTTTAATAAACACTACCCTAAACAATGCAATTTAACTTTAAACTATCCAAACAATTAATGAATGTTCGTAATAACTTTACAATCGTAAGCATGAGCATGAAAAACACTAAAAAGACTTATTACTATTTACATTAATACTTAGCAACAACACAAAGAGTTCTAGAATCAAAAACGAAGTAATCTGTTAAGCATGTAACTTAAAATAGTACAAAGTTAAAATACAATACAATGTAAATTAAATTAAAATAGGTATAGTTATTACAATAATAGTTTCTTAGAATAAAGTATATGACTAAAATTATGATTTTAAAACACTGATACGCACTGGCACTTTGTTCATTTCTCGTTGTCTATAAAATATTTAACACAATCGTCCTTACTCGCTAAGTCTTTGGTTATATTGTATACCGTGTCCTTGATAGATTGCAAGTTTTTGTCACTCTCGTTTTCCGCGTAATATTTAACCCGCACATCAGCATGTTTCCATTGTTCCGTCGGTGCGATGTTTTTTATTTTATTAACATCATACACCTCAATTTTTATGAGGTGTGATGCAGAACTGTTGTCATCGCTGTTTGTTTTTATGTATGAAACACCACCACTCGTCGCTCGACCAACACTAGATGATTTTTTTGTCGTTGTCTTCCTTTTCTTAGGTTTTTCGAAAAATTCGTCAATGTTGTTGCATTCCATGGATCTTTTGTTTGCTATTATCGCTTTTTTGACTTTAAAGGCGAGTGTACCTTCTTCATCACTAGGTTCATCTATATCTTCAGCATAATAGTAATTTTTGAAAGTATTTTCCGAAAACTGTAATAAAATGAAATAAAACTGTTAATAAAACAAATCGGTTAAGGAAGAATTATATGATAAATACTTATAGGTATGCGAAGTATAAATGTACACTAAAGTAACATTGATAATTTAATAAGAGATCAAATGTAACGAAAATAAAACTGTAAATAAAACAAATTGGTTAAGGAAGTATTGTATGATAAACACTTATAGGTATGTGAAATAAAATGCACTACAGTAACTTTGATAAATTAAATAAGAGATCAAATACAACTAAAATGCATTAACCCAGTGAACAACACATAACAAATACAATTAATAAAACATCTGGTTATAACAATTTTAGATCAAAGTATAAGAAGGTACTTACATTCATTTTATATCAGCTTCAGTATTTACTATTACACTGTTTTACTATCACTTCACTATTACCAACAACTGGAGATCACACTTCGAAGAGAGCACAGAGTGGAATACGATATCATGTGATTTTGAGTTTGGCTTTTATATGGAGAGCGAGTATTGTTTCCTTGCAGACAGGATCCAACATGTTCAACTTTCACTTTGAACGTTCCATTGAATACGTAACATCAGGAAATGGGAATAATAGGATCCGTAACTGTTGTTAAAAATAATGGACAGGCAATTAATCATTGACAATGAGAAGACCCGAAGGGTTTTACTTAGAATTTAAGAAACGTATGGTGTATTGTAACGATTGATTTATGTATTATAAACACTGCCCGTAATGCATAAAGGGTGAGTAATGGGTAATTGTAAACGGTTTTTAACTAGAAACACGAGTCCATAGGAATATGGAACAAAGACATTTGTATTCTTCAAATAAAAAGTAAAAAAGGGTCGCTGTAGAAATACAAAAGCACAACGAAACAAAGGGAAAAGGTACAAGCTTGAGAGGACCGTAAACCATGCAACTCCAATTCGCGGTTTATATCTATCTCGCGGGCGATATGAAATGGAATCCGCGGATTAGTTCGCGGTTGGTATAAATCCGCGGAAAAATTCGCGGTAGGTATAAATCCGCGGAAAAATTCGCGGTAGGTATTAATTAAATCCGCGGAAAAATTCGCTGTAGGTATTAATTAAATCCGCGGAACAATTCGCGGAAGGTATAAATTTAATCCGCGGGTTAATTCGCGGATTGTACGCGCCGAAATTGGAGCAATCGAAATTATTGACGAACTAGGCCAGTGTGGCGCCAACCGGCCCCCGAACGTGCTCCAGAACCGTCGAATCCCTTACTACTCACATCATCTACTTTCTTTGTAACATAAATAATTGCTGAATTAATTATTTTCAATTAATTAGTGTCTGTGACTGGAGGAAAAAATCATTATTAGTTATATTTTTAATTATCAGTTAAATACTGACTAATAATATTACTCAAAGTAAAAATAATCTCTAATTATCTTTTATAACGTAAGTATTAAACGAAAGTTAATAACATTACATTATTATGTTACATTTAACGTTTGCCTGAAACAGGCCTTAACGAATTAATTTTGAGTCGTCACCATTTCTTGCCATATTCCAATATAAATCAAGTGGTATATTTTAAACGGGATTATATTTTTATGGTTCAAATAGCTGTTTATAGTATATGTTTGAATGGCGTTAAAAAAATACACATGCGTGTAAATTAATTCTGTAATCCATTACGAATTAGTGTAAAAAATGTATATGGTTTTTTAACATAATATCAGTCGGTATCTACGAGGTGAACAGGATTTTTTATTCATTAATTCACCAAACGATATCGTCTCACTGCCAGGCATAGGTTTGTCCGCCAGTCTTTCATACATCTGTGTATAAAGGTACAACAATACGTTTATATAAAAAATGCAAATTATCTCAGAATACAGGTAATACATACAGATCCAGAATGATTTCATCTTGACGACACTACTTAATTCCCGCGATGCACGGTGAATTTAGTTTCATTTTATCAAAATTTGTGAGCAAAAAAGACATGTTCCCGGTTCCCCGGATGTAGCGCCTTCCCTTTTTCCGGTGCGATTATTTTTTATTTTGTATTTTCCACTAGTTGAGCCTTGCGGCTTCCTAAAAAAAGCTTATATCAAGTTAAATATTCGTGAATAAAAGAATCATGTAATAATTTAAGAAATCGATGCCATAATTGTGGCCGTGTCTTTTGTGGTCGAATTCGTCTAATAATTCACCAGCGTGGGTTCACATCCAATCTCGCATCTTCAATGAACGCTATTCATCTCGTGTAAATGTAAATTGCCAATGAAAGTAATAATTCTGGAGTTATTCTATCTATATGTGAAATTTTATTCAAATCCGTTCAGTTACGACTTCCAACAAACGTCCACACATCTTCATAAATCTTATTTATAATTGGTAAGTATTTACGATATTGCTAATAAAACTTACAACACCACGTCTTCGCCCTCGTCGTAGGCCATACAACTGTTGAACCTTATATGTGAGCTCTTATATTTTTTCAACTGCAACTAGCAGGAAATCTCATAAGTGGCGCAAAGATGTATTGATGTCAATTTTTAAATACTAAGGGTCGATTTCACCGCTTGTCGATAAATGCTACCCGTCACACAACTGTTTAATCCGACCAAATAAAAAAGACCGACTCTATGCTCCCAAACAAATGGTAATAAAATGAGTACTATCCACATTAGATGTCTAGTGCTATAACTATCGAATCAATAATGTCGGCTGTGTGTATACTATGGGTGTTAGCCCTCAAAATCTAACCAGGCTCAAACTTTAGGGATATTAGAGGGACAGAATATGGAACTTAGATCCAGTAAAAAAATATTTTTAGACTCTTCCATTCATAATTAGCTTTATTTAAAACGTTCATTTTTAAGCAAAATAAAATTACATACATCTCAAAATCGGAGGTCTATAAAATTAAACGATTTGTTGCAATGTGCTAGTTTTCAGGAGTTCTATCCAAATATATACAAATTGTCATGGTTAGAATTTCAGGCTTGTTTTTGGACATGTCGTTTACTTGAAACCTATGAAACAGGTCCTTAATTAAATCACGTTTTATGTTTTATTTTTTCATCTATATTGCGCATAACATCGCTTTAATTAGTATTATTGTGTTATATTAAATGAGACTGCCTCGGTGGCGTAGTTGTATTATGGTACGACTGCAATGCTGAGGTCTCGGGTTCGATTCCCGGGTCGGGCAAAGTGATATTGAGTTTTTCTATTCAATATCAGCTCGGAGTCTGGCATTTGTGTCCGATATGGCGATAGGCTCGCCCCCTATCACATCATGGGACGGAATAATGGCGAAAAGTGGGTGCATTAGTTGCGCCTCTGCCTACCTCTTCGGGGATAAAAGGCGTGAGTGTATATGTATATATATATTAAATGATACATTTTTAGATTACTTAATTGTGATGAAAATGTTAGTATCATTAGCTTGAGTCCTTAATGGCTAACGAGATGCTATTAAAAATCTAATGCGGCTCAGTTCGCTGGGGTTATTTCCATTCTATAATGTGATAGGGTAGCTTATAAGACGTACTCCAATCTCGAACCACTCATGTGCGCTAATACTTAGTCGAAAACCTAAGTGATTTGGGAGATGTTGGGCTTCTATTCCGATAATCGTTATTACTCAGAATCGATTTAAGTAATTACTTGTCCAATCTTGGCTTACTAGAACTATTTGTAAACTGTGAACCAGAGTACAATTTGTCAGGGTCTGGATAGGTTCACATCAGCCAACTGTCGTAAAAATTAACCGAAATGTTTACTGCAAATTTGAAAAAAATGTGTAGTGTTGGCCACATATTGAGTTTGATTACAATTGAATAACGTGACGAGCACACCCCCCGCCTAATTGTTAACTATATGAACGTCCAAAAACGCTATTACCATACAGAACTTTGAATTACAAAATACCAAGGAACGAAAATACAATGTACTGCATGCACTCCAGTGTGCTTGTCGCTTTGAGACCTTAGAAGTATCATAATGGCTATTAACTATGGTGACTAGAATATCCACAATAGGAAGGTAGACAGTTAGACTCCACCACCACCGTGACCACCTATTTTTACAATTGAACTGCAAAAAAAAATATTCTGTTTTCTGGTATATTATAATATTCATATCATATTGTAGAAATATATAGAATCTACGTAACAAATGAATTCCAGCGAGTCTAATCCAACTCTGAAGGTAATGAAAACGGTTAAATAACGTTAAAATTAAACGATTTTTTTATTTAAATTTTATTACTTTTTAGTTTTCTCCGAGTTCAACCTCTGCTTAATTGTACGTTTAATTTTGTAAAGTTTTAATGCTACAAATTTAAATTTAATGGTAGTGTAAAGTTTGTTTTACTAAAATGTTTATACAATTTCATTCAACTGTATTTCAGTAAAGAATTCAGTCACAGAATTTAGACCTGTAGCACCTCATAAAAAGAGAGCACGTGTTTAATAATGGGTTACGTAATCAGCTTGGCTATGTTAATACGACAGGAGCTTAACGTGCGTTTTCATTACGCAAGTTTATAACTATGGACAGACAGAAACGCTCAACCACCTTAAGGTTGTAAGTAAGTCGCTTCCGCGTCGTCTGTCAGTAACATGCATCTTACAACTAAAGTAGACAATAAGAGTTATCTGTTGTTTGTTTGTACATCTCTGAAACGATCGCACCTGCTTGGTAAAATATGAAAAACGGGCCTTTTATCTTGAGAAAGTGTACGAGCACCAAATTGGGTGATTGTACAGTCAGCCACATAAGTAACTGAACAAATCCAAAACTTCAAATCACGTCTACACTTCCGTGTTCTTACCAATTTTTGTTTTCTCTTCACAAAATTAAAATAAAGGCGATTAACTTTACTTCCCACAAAGAACAAAAAATGTTGCATTGATATTATTTTTTCGCCATAGTTGAGTGCGCGTTTTCGATGCGTCAAAACCCGTCCTTGGTCAAGACGTGTTTATAGAGGTTTTTTGTGTCGGGAGTTATTTAAATTTAAATTTTACTTGGACGTGTTTTCATGAGATTACTATGTTCAGGAATCAATACAGCAAAACAAACAATATGACAATGAAAATTATTTTACATAAATATGACAGTCTAATGTACTTTTCTTTTTAATATATATTTTTTCCCGCTAGACATCCTGCAAGCCCACAGCGCGCGTCCCCGCAAGATCGCCTCCTTGATCGGCATCGAAGGCGGCCACTCCATCGGCAACTCCCTCGGGGTCCTCCGAAGTTACTACCAGCTCGGAGTGAGGTACATGACACTCACGCACACTTGCAACACGCCATGGTAAGTTGTCCGCATTATATCCGTATTCGCATCCGTCGTATCCGCTTTCGCATCCAGTTGCAAACGAGTGTGACAACTTAAGCCCTATTCACTGGAAAAGAGACCAATTTGTGATATGAAACTTGTTGCATAATGTCATTAAATATATTGCGGCTTATGAGGTCATGCTGCCTAAGAATATAATATTAATTTAAACTATGGTTTAGCATCCGCTGCTTAATTTAGTGTCCAACTGAATGCGACTACGGATTAGAACTTAATAAATACAAATTAGTGTCCATGATAGTTCAAATTTTATGTTTCGAAGCGTTTTCACTTAGGGAAACGAGGCTAGAAGGCGGCTCATACGTTTTGACAGCTGTGCATTTAAATGCGAAATGAAGCGAAAACGAATGCGAAATGTTTTATGTTCCGTAACTTGTATGTAAAAGTTAATAGTCTTGGTCTTACAATGCATAACGTGGTGCGTCGTATATATAGTTCTTATACGGAAGTCTGGAAACAACCGCTTTCAATATTTCAGCTTCGTAACTATGTTCATGCTGCGTCCCGGTTTGGAAGATGTAGTTAGTTAATTATTGGGCATCGAGGCTTAAATCCGATATTTTAAAATGGCGAACGTTGTCCGCATGGAAGTCCAAGCATGTAGTAAAATTAAATACTTTCATAAGAAAGGGATATCGTTTCGGTTTCATATAAAAATAGGAAGAACATAAATCAAACAGAGTTTTAATATTGCAATCCGTTTTAAATATCCAATACCTATAGTAAAATAATATTTTGTAAAATTCAAATGAAGTAGTAGTTGCCGAACAAAATGTTTAACATATTATTTTACGCCTCATTGAAAATGTATGCATAAAATACATTTCAAATTTCGACATATCAAATTAATACTGCTGGTTTAGTAAATTCCATGATAATTACACAAATTAATTGTAGTGGTTGTTGTAGAGACCGTTAATATTAATAAGAGGTAAAGTTTGTCAGTTTTGATATAGATTATAATCTCTGTAAGTTCTGGTCCGATTCTGAGAATTATATTATTGGTATTAGAGAGCTACTTGAGTGATATGGACTGCTTTCTATTCCGGAAATTGACTTTATTGCTTGCTGAAGTGCGAGACCTTCCGTTAAACATAGTATATGAGATAGCAAAACTGCGTAATACAGACAAGTGACCTTGAAGTCGTTTATTATTTATTACCTGGCGTTAATTGCTAGATTATAAACTTTTGCTAAGTGCTAAGCCACAACTTTAAGTACTAGATGGGGATAGCAAGCAGCTCGCCTAATGGTTCTCATGAAGACTACCCATAAAGAACAAAACATAACCCAATACTTCTGATTACCAAACAATTCGTCGCTCTGAGTAGATGGTTTCTGATAATGCCAAGTACCAACAATTTCAATGTCCAGGCTTTGATAAAGCATTAGAGGTATACGTAGAAGAACTTTTGCATGCCCAATTAACCTTCCACCAATTTATCCTGTACATGTGACTCGAAATAATATTAAAAAAAAAATTGTACGCCGCGTCGTTTAAACTCCTCTAATTAAAAAAATTTAATTAAGAAAACTAAAACTCACAAAATATCGAGCTCCTTGTATGGTTTTCGAGAAGAGTAATTTTAGCCGCATTAGAATTTATAGACTTCAGTAGTTAAAATTTACAAATCATTTTGGAGGCAGACGTAACGCGCCATGTTTAAATAATATAGGATTTTTTAACGGGTCACGTTTATATTCTGGTTCCCTATTGGATTGCATATTTTTTTTTGTAATATTGTTACGCATCTTAGCTTTAAGCCTAAATATCAATGTGCATATCATTACGCATAATTGTTTTAGCATAAAATAAAAAAGCATAAATACAAAAAGCACAACCTTCAAAACGGCTAACGTCAAAAAGTATAAATATCAAAAGTCAGAAAAATAAATAAGCATCATTCATGTTTGGTTTTGTCTGAGTTGGAAAGACTTAAAGTCGGTTCTGGCGGCGGTGGTTCATGTGCACCTAACACGCTCGTCGCTTCGCTCCTCGCTAACCTAATTTACTCTAAATACATGTTACGCAAAATGTGTATTAATCTAATACAAATTAGTCGAGATAAAATTATTCCAATAGCTTATTATGACAAAAAAGTAGTAGGCCAAAATATTACTATACGATAGTACTACTATGTCAATACATATTATGTAAAGTCAAATATGCGAGAAAATAATAGTTTAAAAAAAAGTAGGCGAACCAAAGGGATCCCTTATATTCTTTGTGTTTACCTTCATAAAAACTTATTTATAAAATAATAATACCAGCCCTGTATTATATAATGTCCCACTGTTGGGCAGAAGATAACGCATTTGAGTAAGGTTTGACATATCTATTTAAACCTCATTATAGCCTTCTTCATGATGGGTCGCGATCGCTTTCAAGTACTTAACATGACTATGCGACTGCGAACCCTAGCGTACTCTGTACGCGCGCAAAAATGTCTTCCTTTAGTATATTTTCTTTGTTCATACGACTATGGTGGGTACCATGAAAATAAAAAGACTCACTCACACACGAAACAGATGTGTTTACAAATAAAATTATAAATTTGACGTATAAGTTCGACGCTAAATAAATAACAACATTTAAACCCACGAGGGCTCGTAAACCAAATGTTGACACGTTTTAGCTCGCCATTGAAATTAGAAATAGACTAAAAAGCTCGTTCGTGACCAAAACACTTCCAAATGAAAAGTAAACCCTCCCGCGTGTAAAAATAGTTGTGTGCTCAAAGCTCTCTAAACTTTGCAGCTGTTTCGTATTCCGTCCTCGTGTAAAAAGATTTTTTTAGTTGAATCCCTATGTAACCGAGTGATGGAAATTGAGATTTCGTAATATTAGGTGAGGGATTGTATTTCGTTTCAGTTGACGGATGTTTTTCTTTGCATTTTCATTATTGAATAGAATGAATCGATTACGTGTAAGTAAGGTTCTATTCATACACGTAACGCTTTTCAGCGGCATGTAGTGCTTTGCAATTCAATATTTTGGATCGCGTTACTATGAGGCGTCGCTTACCAATAAGTGTGTCGCTCGTTTTGTCAAATCGTATAGTAGTAATAGTTACACCGATTTTGAATTTCTATTACAATTGTCCATTTAATTATATTATTTGATAAAAATGATTTAAATCTTGACTCATGAGGAACATATTTTTTTCAATGACGTTACGATACTGTGTTTAGAAATTAATTAAAAATTAAAGTGAATAATGTATTTTTGGATATTTTTGGTTTGATAATTGAGTTATTTCTCAACATGCAATAAGAAATTAACAAGGGTAATGAGTAATGGCTAGTTATTTGGCCTGACTCGGGAATCGATCCCGGGACATCAGCGCGGTATTCGTACGGCATACGCAATACGACTACGCCACCGAGGCAGTCAACATCTAAAAACATATTAAACAAATAAAATACCCCAAGCTACGGTAAAACCATTGATTGTTCTAAAGTAACGATTAATGCTTTGAAGTATGTTGAGCGGCGGTTGGGCTAGCCTGCGGCGATTCCCAACTAGGAAGATACAGAATATTTTCAACTTGTTTCAAACTTTATGTCAGTTTAGAACTTGTGGTTTATGGGGAATGAATAGTTAAAATGTTTAATGAGAGAAATAGTTTGAATCAGTAAGCTTTATTAAACTTTAACGTAAAAGTGACGAGGCAGTATTCTGTTAAATACAGTTTAATAACTTACAATGCGGTATTTTCGTTTTCTTTTAACAGTTTTTAAGTTCAGGGAGGTAGTAGCAATTACACCGCAAAACCAAAACATAAATAAAATTTAGAACTTCAAATTACGTTAACAATACGTTACGTATTTTACTAGCTTCACAAACGAAAGCACATTTTCCGTTATGGTTAAGACTCATAGAAATTTATCTCTAGAGCATAAATAGGAAAAACTGGGGCAATACCATTGCCTCGCAGACATCAAAGGTATAAAAAGCTTGCATTAAGTATCACATGTTTTAAAAATCGGAAACCTTACATTCCAAGAAACTCATTAATCTGTATTAATTTTATTTACCTACTCTGGTTCGTACCAATATGGTATACCCAAAATTATCAAATCGTACAAAAGATACGATTTTCTATTGATTCGAGTGTGTGCATTGTACATACTTTCCTTGCTTCAAACGATTTCAACGCATCGCTAATCGGTGACACCAGACACACTGGGAATGAAAAAAGTGGACTATGTGCCATCATAATGAGCTCCGATGGCGGGTGACACCGTGTGCAATAAAATTTGAGTCGACGCGACGGCCCAAAACGACCGAAAACTTCATACGTGTTTCTTACTGAGTAGTCAGGCATTCCATCTCATTATTGAATCAAGGGTCGATTCCTACATACCCTGCTTCGTATAGTGTCCGATATAGAAAAGCAATTAGACGAGCCGAGATGAACCATCGTGTTGTACCAGGTCGTATTCTTGAACTATAATTCGATTTAGTGAATAAAATGCAGTATCAAGTAGAGTAAGACAAGTTTAGATTCTAAATAATTTTATAAAGATAAACAGCTACATTCCTGTGTAAAATATTCTTTTTTTTTATTTCTTTATAAATAATTGATTTCTTTTATTCCTGGAGAAGCTTTTGTTGTCGCCGCGAGTAATATCATGTTCTCTGTATCAAAAATACCTTTGTTATTGATATTGCAAACAAATTGTTAGCTTTTTTTATTATTAATTGTAAACTACCCTCAAAAATTGGTTTAGAACCCAAGTTTTAATATTTACCCATACATCGTTTTTACTATGGGGTATAGACGATCTTCGAATCCCGGATTTATAAAAGCCGGGTTAGTGCTTATAATGTTAGGTTCCCTCGTCTATTGACCACGATAAACCAGCGGCACGAGTTGATGTATGACGTATAAACTCACACCATACTCACGAGTCACGATGAACTAAGAAATGAATCTAATGCAACGTTATGTACGGTAAATAGTGCAGTGTCAGTTCAAAGTTCTAGTTTACCGATAGACTGTTTTATGTTTATTCAAAAACATGCTTTGTTGAACAAAAATCCAAACAGACAAAACACAAATTAAGGAAATCACAATATCAATGGTTGAGTACCAATATCTATCTCATTTGAATTTTTATCCTTATATTATCTTTATTTCAGCTAATTTAAGGAAAAAACAACCATTACTATTAGTTCAGTATGTGTATTTGCTACATATTTATTTACGCACTATATATATATTTTTAATTTTATTAGCAGTGACATGTTATTTTCTGGTGTTAGAAAGAAAGATAGAAAAAAAGATTAATTTGTCACAACCACAATACAACATTTACGTAAAATAATAACAAACACAAAGCAAATTATAATACTAGCTTTTCCCGCGGCATCGCCCGCACGAAAGAGTTTTTCCTAAAACCTTTCCAGGGTCTCGAACTATCCTATGCCAAATTTCATTGAAATCCGTTCGGTAGTTTTTGGTTTCATCGTTTACAAACTTTGCCAGCCTTTTTTATCCCCTTAGGGGTTGAATATCACAGAATCCCGTCTTAGTAAGCACCTACGTCTTAAAAGGAACTCCCGCGCAAAATTTTAAAGCCCTAGCACTTGTAGTTTATGGGACTTCATGATGAGTGAATGAGTGAGTGACATTTCGCTTTTATATTTATATAGATAAAAAGATTAAATGAATTGCGTTACTATCATAATTTTACCCGACCATTTAATGCGATACGTTCGTATTACCCGACAACGTTAACAAGTTATTGAGATCGTAACCGGTCGTGCGACCGTCGTCCAGTTTCACTGAGGCTGCTAATTAAGAGCCATAAATCGGGGGGATGTCCCTCTCGCCCTCCGCCATCTGTTACTGGAGGAGCCGCAAACGTGCCCCGAGGACCGGGAGTGGTTACGATGAGATATAGACGTGATACATCTAGAGTTTTGTTCTCGAAACGTAATATTTTCAGAAATAAAAATTAAAAGTGAATTTAAAAACACGAGCTTTCAGAAGCTCTGCGATAATCCATTCCCGGAATAAAAAAGCTTCCGTGATGATTTCCGGAAAAAAATTGGGTTTATGGTAATTCAATCTATAATATTTGTGTGCCATATTTTATATTCAGCGGTGTCTGCGATTATATCAAAGAATTTCGATTAAAACATTTATGTTTGCAGTATTTTGGTTGTGACTACGCCCTTTTTTCTTGGTTCCGGCCTGTAAAAACACAGGAAATATAGTTCAGTTATATAAAATTAATATACACGGAAAGTAATTAACAAACACATAAACATTTACACTTTGAGGTGGACGATAGCCTGGTTGGGAATGGATCGGTCTGCCGAGTCAATGTTCGGAAGTTCGAAACCCACGGCACACACCTCTGACTTTTCGAAGTTATGTGTGTATTGTTTATCAATTATCGTTCGCTTTAACGGTAAAGGAAACATCGTGAGGAAACCTAAATACCTGAGAATTCTCCTGCCAACCCGCACTAGGCCAGGCCACTCTCATTCGTAGAGGAGGCCCGTGCTCTGTAGTGGTCAGTATATAATACAGGGCTGGTATTATTAAAAATTTTACCCAAAATTTTACGTCATGCTGCGGATAGGTTAGAGTGATCTGGCACTGCTGCATGGAACAGTTGCAGGTACTAGATAATATTTAGGTCCTGGCATAATTTTATTTTAGCACCTATTCCGAAATATTGCTGATATAACTGCTACAGTTGCAGAAATATTAATCCGGAAGGGAAAAATAATGTTGAATATATAGTTATATAATAAAACTTCAACAAAAATTACAAAAGGAAGCTCATCAACATTCCTTCACATTTTATTTATTTTTTATTTCCATTGGGACTATGTATAGTTAATAACTAGTACTATTTATTATTCCACTGTTAACTAGGTGTGACAGTATAATTATTTCATTAGTTTAAAGATGGTTACAATAAAGAGTATTTGTATTGTATTGCATAAGTACCCGCTGTTTATAGTAACTTGAAGTCTATAACCTACATGTATTTTTTATAACTGATGAGCTGATATCAAATGACGTTCATATAGAGTAGGTAACGAGAGACGGTCATCTGTCGCTAGTTGACACTATTATGCCGGCCAGTTCCAAACTGCGTGTGCAAAATCTCAAATTACACACTTTAGGGGACATCATGTCGGATTTTACACCCTAAATAAGATGAAGCTTTTACCAATATTTAAAAATCATAGAACAAATGCTCAGACGTCAGCGTATGCTACATCCATGCAGTCTATCAACATGTCCTCAGCTCGTCCATGCTTTCTTAGTGCGACTGTTCAAATTTGGGTAGAAACTTATTTTGGCATTAATTTGCTTCAAAGTTGGTATTAATACTCCTTAGTGGTTTTGATTTCAAACACATTCAATTCAATCCAATTGTGTTGCTGCGTTACATGAATCGACCAAAATTATGCAACGGCACCAGATTGCAAGTGCATTGCATCGTAATGTAGTCGAGGCAACTATACTGACCGGTTGTTCTCGAGGAGAGTCGATATTTATTCCTAGGAATCCACTAACACCGTCAAATTACCCCTTCAAATTCAAGAGAGTGATTTTTCCCATTAAAGTCAGCTTCGCAATAACTATAAACAAAACTCAAGGTCAAACTCTTCAGGTAGCGGGATTAGACTTGAGAGAAAGCCGCTTCTCTGACCCCTCATAATATTGACTATGATTACCGGTGTTAGACTTAGACACGACTTATGTTACGTTTATGGTTAACCCGAGTGTTAGCACCGTCTTGTATTATTTTAATATTAGCTTTTGCTCACGGCTCTGCCCGCGTGAATGAGTTTTTCTGATGTAAAAGTCCCGCCTTATATTTTCCTGGGATATAAAGTAGGCTATTTGTTAATCCAGGACACAATCTACTAGTGTTGCATATTTCATTGAAATCTGTTCAGTAGTTTTTGCGTGAAAGAGGAACAAACATCCATGCATCCAGACATTCTTACAAATTTTCGCATTTATAATATTAGTAGGACTAAGCAGTGTATGGTGGTCATTCTTTCAATAGACTTAAAGTACCAACAGTTTTTGCAATAACTCGTTAAATAATTGACAAATCTCTGTTTATAAATTCCTAGGCGTACGATCGGGAACATCGTCGACAAAATTTCGAAATTAGCATACATTTAAATTTAAATCCGGCCATCAATCAAGGCTTGAATTTCGGGTGTGATGTCACTTCACAGAGACCCTCTCACCGCGTTTACCCATATTGATTAGATGCGTAATCCCACGGTGCAGATCGTTTTGTGTTCATCGCTCGTCCAGATTCTATTTCACTGAAAAATTACATAAAGTGGTAGCAGAGTTAGTCAGAAACCATACTGATTCCTCATTCTCATAATATCAGTCCTGTATTGTATACTGTTCTAACGCTGGGCACAGGCTTCCTCTATTACTGAGAGAATTTAGGTCTTAGTTCACCACACTGGCCTAACGCGAGTTGGCAGACTTCACAAACCATCTAAATTCGAATCCTACTATAATATTATAAACGCGAAGTTTGTAAGTATATATGAATGTTTGTTACTCTTTCACGCAAAAACTACTGAACGAATGTCGATGAAATTTGGCACACGGGTAGATCATGTCCTGAATTAACACATAGGCTACATTTTGTCTTGAGAAAATAAAAAGCGGGACTTTTATCTCGGAAAAACTTTATAACGCGGGCGGAGCCGCGGGCAAAATCTAGTAATTGTATATTTCAGAAGAACTTTAAGTTAAAAACTGATAAGAGTAGTATAGCCATAAGGAATTTTTTGTAAAGTAAAACCCATACCACGAAAGAAACTTTAGTTCATAATTAACGTATCACTATCGATTTCTATTCACATAAAGGGAGCAGCTTCTTGCGTTGCTAAAAACTGTAAGTAATGGTTTCTATGATAAGCCGATCTTTTTAAAAATATAGTGCTCAACATAAATCGAAAATGATTATTCGCTCTGTTCAGTATTCTTACAAATATTTGCCACTTTACGTACACAAAACTTATTTCACCCATAACGTCATTGGACAAATCATTCAAATGTACAACTAGCTAAGCAGTACAACACGCGTGGGAAAAATAAATAACCAGGAGGCGCCAGATCAGAAAATCGCACGTCGCCGCGCTGCGTCAATGGGAACTTCCTAGGGAGGCAGAACCATTGGACCGTAAACTGTTAGGGTTAGCGCAGATCGAATTGCAAAGCTATAGCGACAAAAACTCCATCTATTTAACAAGTAACTTAAGTACTTACCTTTCAGTATAAATTTAAGTTCGAGCAAAATATAGATGGTACAATTATAATTCACTAGCGACCCGCCCCGGTTTTGAACGGATAGCTCTAATAACCCATAGCCAGATGCCGGCGATGACACAAATTTGCCAAAAAGATTTTTTATTCGATCGTTACGAAACTTCACAGAATTAACGGCAGGACTAATCTGAACATTACTTAAAAAATTAAATGAAATCGCTCCAGCCGGCTTCATAAGTTCCAGAAGTTCATAGGGAACATACTTATACACATTTATTTTTATATATTATGGAAGCAAATTTGCTTAAGGTACCCAATATTCATTTTAATCGAGTGCAAAACAATTGTATACACATTAAAATATCATAGGTTCCTGCCTTACAATAACTTAGAGCGGTGTAACTCAGGGAGTCATCGCCGCTTGGCATTCAATTTATTGAATTTAATATCTTCGCTTGGCGTGTGCCCACCTTCAATGCAAATCGAGCGCATCACAAGGCGCCGAAATGAGCGAGCTACCTGCATTCCGGTGAGCAGGCGCCGTGAGCCACAAAGAACTACCGCCCATGCGTGTAATGTCGCTCGAGTGTGTGCGAAAACAATTCGAATGTACATAACGCGCTCTTTTATAGCAGCTGCTAGGCGTTGCCCGCGGCTTCCCCTGCGTGAAAAAACGTCCCATTCTGTACTTTTCCGAAATAAAAATTAGGCTGTTTATTAATTCTAGGTATGATTTGTATAGCCTTTTCCAAATATGTTAAGTGGTTTTCTGTGTTTACATGTACTAAACATCCACAAATACACTTTAATTTTCGTAAAATGTAATGTAATGTACATTGTACATACAACGACACACTCACGCCGTTTGCCCCCGAAAGGATAGGCAGAGGCGCAACCAGTGCACCCGCTTTTCGCCGTACGTATTCCGTCCCATGACGTGATGAGGGCGAGCCTATCGCCGTATTCATCATCCACACGTAGTTCACTGCTGAACATAGGCCTCCCCTAAAGATATCCAGATGGACCTGTCAAAAGCAGCCTGCCTCCAGCGAGTTTCTGCGACCTTCTTCAAGTCCTTTGTCAATCGCCATATTATCGAGCAAAAATTTTAGACTCCAGGCTGATACTGAGGAGAAAACCCCAATATCTTTCACCTGACCCGAAAATCGAAACCGTGACCTCAACTCTGCAGTCGTACTGATTACAGTACTTGTATTAACAAGCACGAGGCAGTCGAACAGTTTAATGTAGCCTAAAATAATCTCTAAACTGTAATATAAAGCAAATATGGCTCTATACATGCTCATTTTACTCTTAAAGGAGCCAAAATTGTGGCGATAGTTAAAAACCCAACAACTGTTGGTAGGGGCGGTATACTAAAATACTCATTCAGTACATCGATAGTCTCTTTTGTGAAAAATCGGAACTGTAACTGACACCGCACATGCATTGAAAGCGCGGCGCATTGCAACCTTTTTTCAGTTTTCATAGCGAGTTTCAGCGGGAACGTCTGTCTGGGAAACACGTCAGCCAACCGTTTATCGGCACTTTAGGACTTGTTCACAGGACATGATAGGATGGGGAAGGATTCACTTATAGACGGCACCACTTCTCATAATAGTGGCATAATTGCATTATCAAAGTTCCTGACTATTAGTATTTTTGCATTGAATGACAAGACGAGCATGCCGTTCACCTGATGGTAAGCGATACGTCCACCCATAAACAGTAGCAACACCATCCAGCACCATGAGAAACAAAGTAATGTGGGGCATTCCACTGCGGTCGTCATCCTGAGACATAAGATGTTAAGTCTCATTATGTCTTATAGTTACACTGGCTACAATGTTCTTCAAACCTAAACACAACAATGTTTGCACACTACTACTTGGCGGTAGTAATAAACACCCGTCTTGTACCCACCCAGACGGGTTCTTACATATTATGAAAGATCTACCCTGGTGGTAATTATCAAATATTTCCAAGTGCTTCCTATAGCTTTCTACATTATGATTAATTTACTTGCGGGTTAAAGGCAGTTTAGTATTCCCCAAGACTCGCTGAGCTTCACCTCTCGGTGTCATAAAATGCATGCCACTGCTGATCCTGGCGGGTGTGAGGTCGGGGTAGTTTCTGTTAGTGTTGCACCGAAAACACTGCACAGCCGAATGAAACCATACTTGAATCACAATGTTGTTCCCGACACGTTATTACAGATCCTAAACGCTTTGCTAAGGGCTGTGAATTTCATTGAACAGGTTACAAAGCCAACTGGCAAGCGTTATGGTGCGGTCACAGCGGAGTGAACAATACGAAACGGTTTATACGCCTCGATAATGTGTATAGCACACTGACGTTTCTACACGTCATTTCCTAGAGTTTCAGTGCACACTACACGTTGTATGAATTTCTACGGAAAAGTGCAAGCATTGTTAAGCTCAGTTAAAGGACATTGTATCCAATATAAAATAGGCTTTATGAGACTTAAAGTCTGATGCGGAGAGTGTGTGCCCTGTAAATCACGCATCAGTGTAATGTTGATGCAGTCTTAAAGCAAGCGAAGGTTCTTGTCATGGTGTATAAAAAAAACATCTATTGCATATCGCAGCGTGCGAATTGCGTTCATCTGACCGCACCTTTACACGTACGCACAACAAACAATTCAATATAAGCACTGTTGAAAATCATGTCTCCCTGATCAGAGAGAGATAATGTGTTATTGTCAGAATCTGTCTATACGCCGCTGGTTTTTAATAACGAGAAATAAATCAATAGCATTATCTCCTGCCATTATGAAATGTTTATTATGCTTTATTAAAAATTCTCACATAATAATTACCTGATATTGTATAAAAAATCATCCCTTACGCATCACGACTGAAAAGATTAAGTCTTATAAATATTGAATATATGCATAATATAATGTATACCTAAAGAACACGGTCCACTAGTATGATACAATACCGATTGCATACTTTGGATACGTCTAAAACAGACTAGAAACCAAGTTTTCCAATCTGAGCACGACGTTACTCCGCGATGCAATATTTCATGATGAATATTCATTAACGATCGATAATGCATTGCAAACACGGTCAAACTAGAGGCAAGGGATGTGTGCGGAACGCGGGTTGTGAATCTATTGCGCTTGTGGACAAATTATAATACCTACCTAGAGAACTGTGTTCGTTCAGTACTCGAATTTCACCCATAATATTGAACTCGCCATGGAAAGTAGAAAACAAACTATCCTACTAATATTATAAAGGCGAAAGTTTGTAAGAATGTATGGATGTTTGTTCCTCTTTCACGCAAAAACTACTGAACAAATTTCGATAATATTTGGCACACGGGTAGATTGTGTTCTGGATTAATACATAGGGTACTTTTTATCCCGGGAAAATATAAAGCGGGACTTTTGTCCCCTAAAAACTCATTCACGCGGGTGGAGCCGCGGGCAAAAGCTAGTATAATATATTTTTACTGATACCACTAGAGCTCATCAATAGTTAATGAACAAAGTAATAGTACTACACAAAATAGAAGTAAAACTAGATATAAACATTTACGGACAGCTAGTATTGACTAGACCTGTTATACAGGTGACTGGGAATATGCACACTAGCTTTTGCCCGCGGCTCCACCCGCGTTAAAAAGTTTTTCCGGTATAAAAGTCCAGCTTTATACTTTCCCGGGATAAAAAGTAGCCTATATGTTATTCCAGGACATGATCTACCCGTGTGCCAAATTTCATCGAAATCCGATTAATAGTTTTTGCGTGAAAGAGGAACAAACATCCATACATTCTTACAAACTTTCGCGTTTATAATAATAGTAGGATTCTCTTTAAGAGCATGAATATATATATATATATGATATATTTAACGCTAAATATATTTAGTAAGTCATTGTGCAAGCCACCCGTTAATATCTCAGGATGAACGCATTGAACCTTGTATTTCGTCAAATGATGTCTTAAAACAAGCATCAATCATAATAACGCTCGTCAGATCACCCTCTTATATCCTCTAAATTTAAGTAACCTTTTGAATGTGATGCCATTGAAGTGATTTAGAGCGAGGCCACACGATGCGTTAACGGTGCGGTGCGGCGTCGCACTGTAATTAATTTAAGGTATAGGGTGCCACACGATTGGTGCGGCACCACAGCGCTACGCTGTTTATCGCAAACAATACTGCGGTGGGGGCATGTTTTCACACCGCCCTGCTTCGTCTCTCAGGTCGCAAGTCCGGCGCGCCTGCGGTACGACGCCGCACGGCGACCTAACGCGTTGTTTGAGCTGGTATAGTGATTTACATGCAGGATGACGCAGCTGTACCGCTCGGGCGCCGTACAGCAGCGTGTGGCCTCGCTCTTACGCTGTTTACAACTAAATTTAGCTTCAGTTTGACGTTTAGTCTAAACGGATCACGAACTATCTCAAAGTATTCGCTTCTTAGAAATTATATGGTGCACGTTGGCGTAATATTGGATCACGCGGTAATCCTGTTTCAAGATTATTGCTGAACCTGACAAAATTTCCTAATACGGACAACACAGATTGAACTGCTATTTTTCGTGAATCACAATCGTTTACTTCTATATTCGTTGTAGTTAAAGTTTCGTAGTAATCTTAAAACGACGGGATTACCCCATGATCTGGTATTACCTTAACATACTCCAGCAACGTGTATGATATATCTATGCATAGCGTATCCTAAATCAGCGAAACTACCTATTATGAGAATGCAGGTTCGGAGTGTAGTATTTTGTATCCTAGAGGTTAGCGACGGTGCACATGTTGACAAATTATAATGGATCATTAAGACTCGCAATGAACTAGTTGGTAACATCCAAAGGCATTCATAGTGGATTGGTTTCATAAAACTCCCGTACAGTTGCCGAATTAGATCTGCTTGGCTTGGCTCACTCGAGACAATTGACCTACCAAAAGGCATAATCCAGTTTTTAGTAGAGCTGGGTATAACATGTCTACAAAATAAATAGAAAGGTAGGTAAAATACTATCTCGAAGAAATATGTGTCAAATAACAGCTTCTTCTCGCGTTTCGTATGGTAAATAGGATTTTGAGAAGCCCAATTAACCCCTCCGTTTTTTTACCTTATTTTTAAGCCTACGTATTGATAATTCCGGTATTATACATGTTTGTGGGTCACCAGATCGCCCGACGTTTTCCATCTCTCCAGGCGGATCAACGCCGGTTCTTATCCAGCGAACCCAACATAACCGCCCAGTCGCCTCCCATGAAGGCTGGGCGGTAGTGGTGGATCCTTTTTTACGAAAAAAAAATTGTGTTAGTGTAAATAAAATATTGTAAAAACTGTTCGCGATGCGTTCAATTTCACATAAATGGAAATTGTGTTACAACACACGCTACCTGTGTGATAAATCCATTTACATTGAGGATATTTGAAAAGTCCCTGTTACTTTATGACTATGCTAGCTTTTTTCGCGGCTCCGTCTACGCCAACGCCCATTACCGGCATAATAAATTATCTATAGCACTCAGAGTATGTAGTTCACTATTATTGAATTAATTTTCTGAATCGGTTAAGTATGTTTTGAGGATTATACAAAGTTTCACCCCTATTACAACTCTAGAAGTTTTGGGGATTAATTACCAAAAATCTTTTAACATTATAATAATATCTTCTTGTACATCATATTTATTCGCCAAGTAATTCAGCGAAAAATTCTTCGCTAATAGTCCAAATGAGGCATAAGTCTCATAATACCCAATATAAGATAACCCTGTAGATTAGTCAGTAAAATACTAGCTTTTGCTAGCGGCTCTGCTCGTGTGAAAAAGTTTTTCCGGAATAAAAGTTCCGCTTTATATTTTCCCGGGATAAAAAGTATCTCAATACCAAATTTCCTCGAAATCGATTCAGTAGTTCCAGAGGTTACTTTTTGCAAACGAACTCACAAACTTTACCTCGTTATAATATAAGTATAGATTATAAAATATTATCGAGTGTGACAATACAAACCACAAAATCTAGTATATAATGTACTTAGGGTATCTAATATCTAAAATTGCGAAGGTAATAAGCGGGCTTGCCAAGCAAAGCACCGGCTTCAGAGCAGATGTGACCCACTGATTGCGCCGTTTCTATCTGAAAAGCAAACAACTCGATATAGATATCTAGATAAAATAGTTTAGAAATGACCGTTTTGAGACGCCGTATTTCAGTGGCTTGAGAATTGGTATGAGAAAAGGACCAGACTTAAAAGATTCGTTGCTGTTGTATTGCGGACACCTGAAAACGCTTATGTATCTGTTAAGGTTAGGAAGTGATTTTGATAAGAATCTCATTATTAGATCATTCAAAGAGTAATATAGACTATATTTTAATCCGGATTATCGGAATGCAAAGAATATTTTCAATTATGTTTCGCGCATGGCTTCAACTTCGATATGCAATTCGTATATTTCCATTGTTATTGAGTGGTTATTTTACTTAACAAGCCGGCGATTTCGATCGCATTGTTGTTATTTCCATTGTTTGCTGCAACTGCTTTGTATTTCGTCAATAAATTTTAAGTGGGGTCTCGTTGTACCAAAATGGCTTTGACAGTACCACACAAAATCGTAATGACATGTTTTCTGATGTGTTCCATAAACTAAATGAGATATCCAGAAGCTTGAATAGCCTTCCATCCTTCTTTACGCCTATTTTTTTAAAATATACCTATAAAGGTGGCAGGTATCTCTTTAGACGAGGCTTTATATTCACCATGAAGTAAAATGTAAATTGATCTTAATTGAAACCATGACGAGACGCCGCCAATAACTAGTTAACACCATATTGTAATAAAAGTACCGCGAACATACCATTGCGATCGTCACTTAGATCTGAAGCCTCATAATGCCCAGTAATTACATACTTTGTAAACCTGAAGCGGAAACCTGAAACGAAATATGTGTAATTGCGGTTCGACAAACTACTTTCTTGCTGTAAAGTTAGTGATAAAAAATCTGTGGGTTATTTAAGCACTAATACCAATAACAGGCAACTATTCCTCGGATCGGAAAACTATCAAATCTTAAATGCTAGCCTAAAAATTGTCTCGAAAAATAATGGCCACAGCCCATCCTACCAATGGCCGCTGAAAGGATCTCGATGTTTCAATTAAACTACTACGCTTCCATCCGGGCAATTTAAAATTCATAAAATATATTTCTAGCGAAAATGTTCCCGAGCATTTTTATAAAATGCACTGGTAACATTGTTTGACGTTCAGCTATTGTTCGACGGGAACGTTTTACCTGCGTTATACGTGTCCTGAGTCCTGACAGTTTGACGTGTCCATTAGACGTCCAATATGGGATTAATTCAATAAAGCCTTGATGTGAGATTAGTTGTATAATTTGGGTATTGATTAATAGATGCAGTATGCATGTGAATTTATCCTCATAATTGAGTAATTAAATTGTCACTTATACATTTAATATATTTTGTTCCTTAGCTTAGTTTTCTTTAAATAGACGAATTTTTCGAATCAAATCTATAGTTGTTGGAACTTACATACTTTACCTGCTTGTGTAAACACTAAATACGTAACAATTAAACGTGTATGTACCATGTTATGCCAGATTCACGTTCTCATTGGAAAGACGATGTACTTCACAATATGCAAAGTGGGCTGTACAAGGTCTGTGGACGGCGAGAGGGCGTCATTTTATATGGTCAACTCAAAACTAAGTTGACGGACGTGTTATTACGTTAATATATTGTAATGTAGGCGATATTTTTAGGTCCTGACATTGCACGATGCATTAAACTAAGACTATGATAGGTACATACATACTTTGATTTTGTAAATATTTTTTTTTATTTGTTATTGTACCGATTTACGCTGTCTTAAATTAAACCTAACATATTGCACGTATTTATGCGCTAGCTCTCAATTACATGCAAACGGTAAGTAACGTGTGCCGAAGCGAATGTTTTTCAAAGCAACGCGGACAAAGACGTGGATCGCTTGCGGCGGTTCTTTTGTATTTTTGCGATTTATTTGTACTGACGCTTTGTTCCGTAGGGCGGACTCGTCCAACGAACAACCTGCTGCTAATGGACTGACCGAATTCGGCGAGGTAAGCATAGTTTTATAATATAGAAATATGAACTTTTTTGGATCCTGACCGTTGTTTCTTCTCTTTTTCGTCAAACTTGAATGATGGAGGCCGTGTTGGGTTAATCACTGACGAAATGATTTTTACAACAGTGTCAAATGCTTATCATAATGCGATTTAAAATACTTTGAATAATAGTATGTATTATCAATTGTCGTTCACTTTAACGGTGAAGAAAAATATCGTTAGGAAACATAATATATACCTGAGAATGCTCCAATTTCGAGGGTGTGTGAAGTCTGCAAACCCGCACTAGACCAGCCTGGAGGACTAAGGCCTAACCCCTCTCAGTAGTAGAGGAGGCCCGTTCCCAGCAGTGAGACAGCATATAATACAGGGCTGGTATTATTATTATTTTAAAAGTATGTTTTGCATTGATTTATAAAAACCCTTTATAAATCAATGATGTTCTGTTGTATTGTACTGACTTATTCCAACAAATAAAAGGTCTCACGTGTCATGTCACGACCATGCTGCGACTTCGCTGCATCTGCGTCTCGACTCCCAGTTTCTATAAAAAGGATACAAAGAAAAAAATACACAATAAGACTACGCGCAGACGTTGTCGACAAACATATTATACAACATAATAACGTCGGCATCGGGAATATTACGTTTTCATAAAACACTATTCATTAATTGCAATTTTGTGTCATGTCTCTCATGCAAATAGTTGTCAGTTAATACTCCATGTGTATAGGTACTTTCTTGCATTAAAATTAAATTATATGCGGTCAAAATCATTTTTCAATCAGTTCATGGAAGAATCTCAATTTAGTACTGATTTCCACGATCAGAAGTTGTTTTGGCCTACAAACAAGTTCTGATCATAGAAATCAGGCCTAAATTGTGATTCTTTCGAGAACTAATGAATTTATGTAACATGAACGAATTAAACATGGCAGTAGTGCGGGGCGAGCAGTGGGGCGAGCAGTGGTGCTCGCTCAACTACTCCAATGTAAGCGACTACGAGGTGGACGACAATGCGGGTGGTCGATCTCCTGCAGTCGTAGACACAAAGCGTGCTTTTGAGTTCGGAGGCTTCTCAGCCTCCTCATTTAGAGAGGGGCCGGAATGCGGCATCGCGCAGGGGCGGTTGCGTGCAGCTATCTCTGTGCAACAAGATACCCCGGGGCCGTCCCGTAGGCGCCGAAGAAGGCCACCGCGGGTTTTGGTTGGTATGTCAGTGTAGGGTTTACATAGTGTTAGGGACTCGGTCCAATGCTCGCTCGGATGAAGCTATACTCCCGAGTGTCGACGTTGGACCGTAAGATTGTGTGAAACCAACATAACCGTTCCACTCACCCCCAGCGGGGGTAGCGATAACACGTTTTTCCCCGCGATAAAAAAAGAAAAAAAGTAGTTTAATCTTACAATTGGTATTTTTATTCAATTGCGATAATGTTTGTATCCAATACACAGATTGGCATTTGTAATATGGAGTTGTGTAAAGTGAGCAGCGTCCGGTCGAATCAAAGGTCGGGATTCGATAACGTGGTGAAATCTGGCCGCGCCCGCTCATTACCATGTTATTAGAACCAGCCCGCTGCAATGAATGACCCCAGCGGCTCACGTACAATTCATAAACTTGCGCGGTAATGCTATCTTTTTAATTGCGTATTGACTTTTGGTAAAGTCTTTTCACGGGATAAAATTCTAACATGAATCTCTGTTTACTGGATATTAGTGTACTATGTTAGGTTAGGACCTACTATGTTAGGTTCCAGAGCGTTATTATCTTTATGCGAAAGTTTATGACAACCTATTGCTGCAATGGTGTATGAAACAAGCATGCGTTTTAAATAATATTGTTTTTCTGATCTTGGCGAGTTTTCTCTGGCTGTGTAGTTTATACAAAAGTTTGGACTACAGTCTTCTAGCCAGCTATATTTCAGCCAATAATGGCACGTGATACTAGTTCTGAAACCACTACTTTTTAATGAAAATTGGTAGCAAAATTGTAATATTTCATTCTTGTTACTATCCTCGCATAATTTCTTCCAAGTCCTTATCAAAAATTGTTGCCTCCAATTGCCATCGCTTGCGTTTTGCGTCAACACAATATATTTTAAACAGTAACTCAAATGACACGCCCGAAATTGAATTCTCCATCATCTCTGTGAACGTTATTTAATACCATTATAAATTGAAACTTTGGCTAGCACGGGCTGCGGGATGTTCCCTCAACGCCGTATAATGTTTTCGATTACAAAATACTTTCCGTCGTATATTTTCTTTTAAGTTTAAAGAGCATGTTTTTTGGTTTTATTTTGATCATAAAATACGGCAATGCTGGAAATCAGTGTACTGCCTATCTTTGGATATAAACATGATGATGTCTATGACGTATAAAAAAATTAACAAAAACGGTTTTTAGGCGGTTAATTTTTTTAGTAAAGATGTCAATAAAGCCATACTTACATTAGAAAAATAAGAATTTTTTTTTGTGTCAATTCTTTGCCGATCAATGAGAATTATAAATGTCGTCATTGAATAAGGGAATCACTCAAGATCGGGCGTAGTGACAAACACTGGACCAAGGTCGCAATAATGCCAGTTAGAATTTATAAACTTACAGAAACATACACTGCATACATGACTGCCTCGGTGGCGTAGTTGTATTACAGTACGACTGCAATGCTGAGGTCTCGGGTTCGATCCCCGGGTCGGGCAAAGTGATATTGAGTTTTTCTATTCAGTATCAGCCCGGAGTCTGGAATTTGTGGCCGATATGGCGATAGGCTCGCCCCCCATCACATCATGGGACGGAATAACGGCGAAAAGTGGGTGTACTAGCGCCTCTGCCTACCGCTTCGGGGATAACACGCGTGAGTATGTGTGTGTGAGAGAGAGAGAAACATACACCTAGCCCCTAAGAATACATTTTCATTTACATTAACAACAATTTATTACATTGGGGAATAGTAATTACAATATTTCTCATACAAATGAATTATATTCACTCAAAGCTGCATTAAATATTAACAACGTATTTCTATTCCATTATAAGCTTTAATATGTGCTCTGTTCGACTAAATATGTTTGTGACATAACTAAATTCATTTGTATAATTAATTGAAGGCGTCCATCCTTAGCTTGATTACAATGGATGGATTAAGATAGGAATATATTGTGTTTTTTTTTTACCAGTTACACCAGTAAGCCCGTGATGTGTTCATCCGTGGGCAAGTATAGTTAACGGCCTTATTACACTGGACGAGTTCGCCTCGCTGTAAATTCGCTTGGAATTCGCTAGTGAGATATCTAAACTTTACCTGATCGTGGATGAAATAATTCGGCCTAATTATCACCTACGTAATTTTTTTTTTAACAACATACCGACCTGGTTACAATAACAACAGTCCGTCGCATATTTTGTGGATCATATAAATTAATGCGTAATAAATTAAACAAAATAATATGAAGCTCGCCCTAAGACACATACATTCTCTATTTTTCTAAATTTTTAACTGGCAGACAAAGAGCAGCTCGAACAAGTCGCTCTAGTAGCATGAAGTTTACATAATATAAATTCCATTACGTTGATATATGTCAGGAGTAACGACAAACTATGTTTATTTATTAGAAGTTTATTACTTACCTAAAGGGGATTTAATATTATCGGGGACACGGCTATTAGGTAAATACTTTTTATTATTGTTCTCATCATGGATGTATTAAAAACCCGTTCTCATGCATGAGCGTATATAGGATGGGGGGTTCAGTGGTCCGTAACCCCCCTTAGCTACAATAAACCGCGTCACTGACCCCCCCCCCCCCTTTGCTTCTAAAAGACGGTGTCATGCAAGGCAAGAACTCACGCCACTAAAATTTTTATATCGTAGAGATCCTTCCCCCCCCCCCCCATGTGAAAGATATAGCTACGCCCATGTGCTCATGTATGATAGATAGTACTACACGTACAATTAATACAGTTTCGGTCACGATCATGACATACCATATAACGTTTGTCTTTTGGGATTTCGGATTTTCGGATCGGAACACCAAAGACAATTCTTTGGAAACAGCTCAATAAGTCAATACCTACGACATTTCAAAGTAATATCCTATTAATGTTAGACAAATTTAGTTATTGAATCTCTTTAAGCAACCTAAAATTATTTTTTCTTGCCTAGTGCCTACATTTAAAATATTTTTTGTGTGCGGAACTATAATTTTGAAACTAATCTCCATTAACGCGGACATAAAAACCAAAACTACACTCAACGGAAGTTATTCCAGCCATGTTTCGACGTTTAATTAAACCCTACATTGTCACGTTTTGCATCGTATCTTTTATATATTCCTTATCTGTGGTTGTAAACTTTTGAGGACTGTACCTTTACCTTAGTATAGCGGGTATATTCCAATGGACAACGAGTACTGGATACAAAATAATTGGAAACCTAATTAGCTTCTACCAACAAGGCCTTTATGGGGTTAAACGTTTACCATACTATGGTATGGTAAACGTTGTTGGCTGGTTTGGTATGCCAAACCAGCCCTGTAAAACTCTCCACTGCTGAGCACGGGCCTCCTCTACAACTGAGAGGAGTTAAGGCCTTAGCCCACCACGCTGGCCTAGTGCGGGTTAGCAGACTTCACATACCTTCGAAATTCAGAGAACTTCTCAGGTATGCAGGTTTCCTCACGATGTTTTCCTTCACCGTTAAAGCAAGCGATAAATCACAAAAAATACACACTTTTTTTAGAAACGTAAGAGGTGTGTGCCCTTAGGCTTTGAACCTGCGGACGTCTCGGCAGACCGTTCCACTCCCAACTAGGCTATCGCCGCTTGGCTTATTTAAAACGGTTTATTCATAGGAAAATTCTACATAATTTTAATCATATACAGGATTATCTCCAAATTACGTTAGTCAATAAAACCATGCCAGTGCCAAAAATTATCCAGAAATACAAGAAATAACAAATATTTTCCCCAGAACTCCCAATTGTAGCTTTACGTTTTTTTTACCACTTTTGTTTTTATGCGAATATGGTGAAAACGAGTGTATTTTTTTTACAGTAAAGCCTCAATTAGGCAGATCAATAATTGCATCATCATTGCAATCATGGTACGTAATGATTGCTAGCAATATTCGGTTTTTGTGTATCAGCCAAAGACTCGTATTACGGCAACGCGGGCGACAATTACCTCGCCACGCTATTTTGTATTTTCTGACGTGAAAACATTTTTAAACAAACATTACATACGTTTATTGAAAGCAATAATTGATCTAAATGGGGCTTTAGTATAATGTTGCCACTCCAATAAATCCCTTAGGCCTCATTTACGGAGACGTGGGGCGTCGTGCGTTGCGTTGGGCGGCGCGACCCGCACTAAATTCAATGAATATTTATGGCGTTCTATGAGAGCGTTTACGGAGAAGCGATTTTACACGCGTTTACTTGAAATGCAGCGTTATTTGCGACGGAGCCCGCGGATGGCAAGAACGCGTCTCGGGCGGCGTTTATTGTAGCGGTGCACGCAGCTGCAATTCTCCGTTCTGGTGACACCCGCGAAGGCATCCGCGGCGTCACAAGTCCCGCCACTGCGCCAGTATAGGTGCGCGCTGTGTTCTGTGCTACACGCCAGAGGCAACGCCGCGGGCGCAGCGACGGGCACTGCCACTCTTCACGCCTCGCATCTTTATAAACAACATCGTACATTGTACTATATTAGTGTTTACCCGTGCGATGACTGACTGACGAAACACTCATTGTCGCATGATGTATCAATACTAACAATAATCAACCGCCCTTGTATATCTATATTAAGGCACCGCGCTGTCGCTCTCATCTGTTACATCGGGCATCCGACTCAAAATGGCGGCAACGAGCCATTTATTACATGCGTCTACATTTACAGTCTGTGGGGTGCCTAATTATGTTATTTTAAACGCTCGCGATAACCTCTGCATTGGCAAGACACTCCAAATTGCTGGCGACTGCGTTATTATCCAAACCAAAATTGGCTATGCTGTTAAAATTGCTAGCGATACACGTATTTTGGCAAAACCAACAAATTAAAATGTATAGTGATTTGGCATGTGCTTGTTTAATACCTTTGTGGCGGAAAAGCCTCCATCAGAGTCTATGTCCGCAACTATAAACTTAGACAAATAATTTTATAAGAAGCTTCTTCACACCATGGGACTTGTACCTGTGAGCTGGAGACTTGTTTATGGTTAAATATCATCTATGGTGACAGGACTATCTAAGAACTGCCTAACAGTCATACCCAGAGAAGTCACTAACAAACCGGGATTTTAAAGCCATTGTTACGCTAACATTGTCAACAGAAAGTGGTGCGCGAGATGAATCGTCTTGGCATGCTGGTGGACCTGTCCCACGTGAGCGAAAATACCACCAGAGCCGCCATCAGGGTGTCGCGGGCGCCCGTCGTCTTCTCCCACTCCTCAGTCTACAGCCTCTGCAACCACAAACGGAATGTGCCTGATGACATTATTCAGTCGTTGGTGAGTTGTATTTATCATTTTTTAAGTAGTAGGATTCCCTTAAATCCGCGTAATTTTTTATCCCTTTTGTCTGTAAATAGTTGCCGACTAAAACGTAGCCTAGGTGACCTTGAAAGTCACTTATCAATTAAAACTTTGCAAATTCAGTTAAACTAAAGGGTTTCCTGCCAATTTAAGAGGAAAATAAGTAGGTAGGATTTTTTTGAAGCTTGAATATTGTTAAGGACTTTGTGAATTTAATATTATTAGCAACTGCCAATAACTTTGAGATTTATCAAATAATTAAGATGATTTTAGGGGTTTCTGGCTTTCGGCATGAATATTTCTAGGAGTTGGTAACTCTGTCAGATAGACGTGCAAAATATGTGGGTTTACTTTGTTACGTACCATACAAGCTTCAAATATTTCACATATAAAAATTACTATAGTTATAGTAATTTTATAAATAACTAGCTTTTGCCCGCGGCTCCGCCCGCGTGAATGAGTTTTTCTGGGATAAAAGTCCCGCTTTATATTTTCCCGGGATAAAAAGTAGCCTATGTATTAATCCAGGATATGATCTACCCGTGTGCCAATTTTCATCAAAACCCGTTCAATAGTTTTTGCGTGAAAGAGTAACAAACATCCAGACATTCTTACAAACTTTCGCCTTTTTAATATTAGTAGGATGATATAATTCAAAATGCTTATAGTTTGTCTACCTCGGTGGCGTAGTTGTATTACAGTACCTACGACTGCAAAACTGAGTTCTCGGATTCAATCCCCGGGTCCGGCAAAGTGATATTGAGTTTTTCTATTCAGTATCAGCCCGGAGTATGAAATTTGTGCCCGATATGGCGATAGGTTCGCCCCATATCACATCATTGGATGGAATAACGGCGACAAGTGGGTGCACTAGTTGCGCCTCTGCCTACCCCTTCGGGGATAATAGGCGTGAGTGTGTGTGTGTGCTTATAGTTTAATTTATTTGTATACAATGAATTATAATGCACATACTTTTGCAGAAAGAGAACGGCGGCATCATAATGGTGAACTTCTTCCCTGACTTCGTGAAGTGTGCTCCGAACGCGACCATCTCCGACGTGGCTGGTGAGTTGTGTTAACGGGAGAGTTCACGTTTTACATCTAACACGCTTCTGTATCGACAGAATGATACTCACTAGAAATAATATTCGATAAATGTATTGACTAGTATTGTCATTATGGGCCCATTTAAACCCACTGATAGACAAAAGGCTGTATAGGTATATTGCATAAGCCTTTCTCATATGAATGCTAGTTTAGGCCCGACTCCAAATATAAAGTTAATATAGAATGTATATCGGGTCAAATTCAATTCATGAGCATGCTTTGAACCTAAAACATTGCTCATGATATACTCTTTTTAATGGGACCAAAATTACGTAAATCAAAATTATTATTAATGCAATATGGGAAACCCTGGAGTGTCGTAAAGCTTATTGCAGTAGATTACTTATAAACAAATATGCCGGAAAATATTAACTAAACAATTAATAAGGGCCAATAAATTTTCAAATGTCAGAACCTAAAAGCGCTTACTATTTCATGTGTCGCGGAAAAGCAGTCGGTAAAAATATTATGGTTCTATTCACATTTTTGATGTATTTTAACTATTCCTATTAAGTAGGTTAATATAATGTTTAGTTAATGCCTGACTGTTGCCGTCTGCCGTCTGCCGCGTTCTGCGGAACCACGGCTTTATAATTGCAGACGAAATACGTTATAACGCGCCAAAAATCGTGCGGTATAAATGCGTAAATTGGGTTTAACGCGTGTAAACCGCACGTTCAATAGGTTTATAAATACACTCCTCCGTATTAATTTGTCCCCTACTAAAATAGCGCAAAAGAATATGAAAAAATATGAAACAGTTTTTATCCCAAAAATGCATTATTTCACGAGAATGGCCGATAAACTTTATCGAGCAGAATGAGGGAAAGATATTATGTCCATAACTTCGAACAGGGTTCCGTTTTGCATAAGAAATCCTGCATACATGAAACGTAACTATATACCAGCCAAATGTAGCCACAAACAATGAACCTTTCAAAAATTTCACAGAATTTTTGTTACTTCAACCCGTTTTATACGGACATATTTCCGCTCCCAGAATTGAACTTATTCCCAACGCGACACTAAACAAACTCCATTACCGGCAGACAGCAGACAAAAATAAGTTCTATTTCTTACAATTTTGCCAATAGCAGACGTCGCAGAACGTTTAGCTAATACTGAAAGAATTAAACCGCGCTTCGACACAGATTGTACAACTGCAACGGACGTGTGTTGAATTCTGGAGCCCCCACTCCTCCCTCGGGACCCTAACCCCCTCCGCCAACTGGCAGACGTGCCAAACCCGCCGCGTGTGCCAAGCGGACGCCAAGTGCACGCCAGAGTTCATCTTAACGTACTTTATGGGTTTATAAATAAGGCAAGTTAGCGGTCTCACTGGCGCTTAATTGAAGATAACGCACTTTATGCTAACTGGGCGTGTTAATATTGCTCGTGACTTATATTGTTATTTGTGGTTTAAGTGTAACTACAACTCTTTAGTACAAATATATACGAATACTAGATTTTGCCCGCGGCTCCGTTAATCCGGGACATGATCTATCTGTATGCTTAGTGTGAATATAAAATTACATCAAAATCGATTCAGCCTTTTCGGAGGAGTTTGGCAACAAACACCGCGACACGAGAATTGTATATATACGAATATGTAGTAATTAAAATTGACTAAAATTCGCCCACGCCTCCGATCGCGTGAAGTAGTATTTCTGGGATAAAGAGTAGCCCATGCGATATACGTGGGATAAATTAAAATAAATATTTACTCTGCGATTTTATGATTAATTTGATTAGTTATGAAAAAATTTCAACTTTGAATTTGTTCAGCTACTTTTATTTATTTATTTATTTATACTTACTTATGTGGCTGACTGTACTTATATCTTCTGGAAAGTTTATCAGAAAATATACATTCTTGGTTATAATTTCCGCGTCTCTCATGTGCTTATTATCATCGCAGAATTAAATGTTACTCTTGCTAGTCGTTAGATCTAACTAAATAATTCTACAGCGCGCTAAACAGTGTGTTGAATGGTGTGATGGATAGATTTACTATACTTTTAATCCAAGCATATTTCTAATTTTCGTAGTTCAAACCCCAGCAGAATTCTACAAAAATCTAATGTAAACATTGGCTATGTGGACAGCAGCTTAGCAAATTTTACTCTACAGCAACGAAGGATGCGCCAATCCCTCGACTAACTACTGCTGAGGGGTGTAGCGTGGTTTATTCGATATTATGTCCTTATCGACATGTTACATAATATGTATGCTACAGTGTCTAACTCGACTGCCTTGGTGGCGAAGTAGACGCACGCGGTACGACTTTCGCGTTGAGGTCTCGGGTTCGAATCCCGAATCAGCATATTTGGATTTGGTAATAGGCTTCAACGGTTATATGGGATTTAACATGACTGGCGAAATGTGTGTTCTAGTTTGTGTCGAAAAGTAAAAGACATGATGCTACGTTTGAATGTAAAATATTTATGTAGTCACTAGGTAAGCGTCTCGCAATTCAAAGTGGTATCTGGAGTTATCTGATGATTATGACAATATTATGTATGACAAAAAGCAAAAAAGAAAATGTGCGTTAGCAAAATTTTGATTTTAGATATTTAGACGGATACACGCAATTATTGCTCATATACGTTACCCGATATGAACATACGCAGTGGCGAGGCAATTCGCACCTCGACGTATAAGAGTCTGACAGATATTAAAAATACTATTATTGCTAAAAATAATTGCGTACGACAATTGCTAGCAATGATTACCCCGTCTAAATAATAGTTTACATTCATAGAACGCAATTTCTTAATTTTTTTACTAGTGTTATATATTTCGATCGTACATAATTCAGCATATTAAAGTGCATGTCACTCGACAGTCCATAAACTATATACTAATATTATAAAGCTGAAGAGTTTGTTTGTTTGTTTGAACGCGCTAATCTCAGGAACTACTGAACCGATTTTGAAAATTCTTTCACTAATAGGAAGCTACATAACTCTTGAGCCTGCTATAGGCTACTTTTTATGCCGGGAAAATATTTTTGTCCCGGAAAAACTTTTTCACGCGGGCGGAGCCGCGAGCACTACTAGTTATGTATAAAACATTCCGATCCGCTTCTCTTTTGTCCTTTGAATTTACAAGATCAAAACTTCAACAGAGCAAAATTATTCACAACAGATTCAAGTTCGGAATAAATTTTTCAGCTGCGCTTAAATTCTTGCCCAGAAAATCTTTCACAATGTACTTTTGTAGACTAAAAGCTACTTATTTCCATTTATAGGCAAAAGCATTAACTTTTATAACACCTTTACAAAATTTTACCTTAATATCAGAGAAGACACATAAGATTCGCTTATCAAGGTAACTTACTCTTAAGCCATACTAAGTTCTAACACACACAGTCTCGTACATATCACGGGTATCTGAATAGCCGCGCAAATGTAACGTTGTTTCCCCTTGTTAGTAGTAGGTGCGAGGATATTTACCACCACCCTGCATCCCACACCTCTCTGCACCCCTTCGCACCCTCTCCCACACAATTATTGTATAACGTGTTACGGTTATGGCGAATGGCCGCGGATAATTAGCAAGCATCATTGTGAACGGATTAGATTCAGTCATTACGGCACGACGAGTTTAAGCTGACGTCTATACTAGATGTAAATGATTCTGTTCGCAATTTCGTTACTGCTGTGTTATTTATTCTTGCGTACTTGTTCAATACAGCAAAATATACAATGTGTTTTTAACTGGGACAGTATGGGGTAATCCGAAACCACAGGAGATACAGAGTCTTAGGGCATAAATAAATATCAATAAATAAATATATAATCAATATATATATATATATATATATATCAATATATCAATATCGGTATCAATAAATCTATGTCAAGCTTGAGTTCCATCTCAGAATGTATTGAATTATGTCTACTTGAAATGTAACTCAGATTAATAAGATGCAACTGAGATTGATTTATAATTATGGCCCTTAGGAACCATTAAATAATTTTTAATGAAAAAACAATAATATGTCATAGTAATTTTTACGATTTGGAATAGATTCAATTCGAAGTCCTGACTGTAGCAAACAGTACCGCTCAAGATACTTTCACTAAATAGAAATACTCATTTAATTACCAGCCCCGGAATCGAACCTTCAAGTTCTCTGTTCACAAGCTAACTGCCACTGTACAAATGAGGAGATAAAATGTAAAGCAAATTCGTGCTAAATATCGCTTATAACCTTGCTTTAATCCGCTATAATGAGATGAGCATCTGTGTCAAGAGGTTGAGTTTGAGTTGACACAACAAAAGAGGACCCTTTAATGCTGTATTTCAAAAGACCTCGTGGACAGATTTTGAAGTTATAATAGACATATTTGTCTGCGGCATAAAAGCTATTGTCACATCATGGGACGGAATATGTACGTGACGAAAAGTGGGTTAATTGCAGCTCTGCCTACCCTTCCGGGCGTGCATGTATATAAGTGTCCTCTAACTGTACGCAGGCGCTATTAAGAGATAATAAGGAGCTTAAAGAAAACAAATAAACGTTTTCCTTTAGATACGCTCCTTTCTAATGAAATGCTCCCGATGGTTTTCTTTAATCGTGCAAAATAAAATGCCAATATAGGTTGAAAATTGGTAATTAACAAACATTAATTATCAACATAAAGAATGATTATGTGTGCGTGTCGAACACTTATCGTTTGCTTTGAAATCATTCACAGATCTAGGGCTCGGCCGAAGCTAAGACGGTTTTCTACAAGCGTTAACGCCAATAGAATAGAAGAAAAATGTGGAAATGACATATCCTTGCTGTAGATTTGACATGATATGTCAGAACAGCATTTTGGCTAATGACGCTCTAATTCTAAGCCGTTGAGTGTACAAACATGAAATTTGGAAATTACAAAAATTATGAAACCTTTAATTTTTTTTAGGCTTCTGCCCATAATTAAAATACAGTCAAGAAAACCTATATGAGAAGTACGTCGTACAAAATGTGTTACTTAAGCACTACTTTTGACAGTCAAGAAATCCAACTAAACTCCTTTTGAAAATTTATGCAGTTTTCCAAATAAATGGACCTATGTCCTTGAGCTAGAAGTAAAAACTATCTGAACATATTGAGCACGTATATTTGTCCTCTTGAACCGTATTTGACAAAAAGCAGCCAAAAGTTTACCGGTTTTGGCGTTGCCCCAAACAAGATTAGGAATCTGTGTAATGGCCGACCCGCGGACTTGTGATAACCGAACTCTAATCAGAAGGGTGGCTGAGCCTAAAATAGAAACGGAACAATAAAGTAACGAGCTGTACAATGCTTAAGAGTATAATTGATAAAAATTTATTGTGGTGTGGCAATTTAAAGTAACGCACTTATTTTTGCACTAGGTGATGCCCGCGGCTCTGACCGCGTGACGAAGTTTTTCCGGGATAAAAATATTTTCCCGGGACAAAAAGTAGCCTATAGCACTCAGGAATAATGTAGCCTCCTATTAATGAAAGAATTGTAGTTCCTGAGACTAGCGCGTACAACCAAACATATTTTTCATGTTTATAATATTCGATAAGAAGCAATGTCTTCTGTTGTTGTTTTTCGTGTATTCTTTTATTTATATTTTACTTCCTCTGACCCCAGTTCCTTTGGCAGATCACACGAAGTACCAACACATTAAAAGTATTAATTTTCATTCGGATAATATATTCTTTTACCAATCCTATGATAAAGTATTTGATAGTTTATTAACTCGTAGAGCCATACAAAAATCATAGATACATATGCATTGCAATTGCAAACGCAAACCAACCTTTGAAAATGGACAAAAATATAAACATATACACATTGATGTATTAAAAAACCCATTAATACATCAATGCATGTACAAAATAACTACAAATATATGTGCCCTATCAATAAGCGCATACTGTAATATGTATTAATAACCTGTTTACGAAATCACCTCATTAACCAACTTCAAAAAAGGAAGTTCTGTATACGAACCGTATGTAGTGTTTGTTTGTTTGGATGGAGTTTTCGTTATTAAAATATACATTTTTCAGATAAATTTTTAGTATATAATTTATTAGGATCTGATGAAGATCTTCAGAGATAGACAATGGAACTCTTCAATAACTAACAGCAGATGGCTTGCGAATGCTGAACTTGTATATCTATGATGTATTGTTTACACCATTCCATAATTAAGTTACAAAAAGCAATAAATAACACCTTTCTAACAAAAAATAATTTTAACTTTACGAATGAAATGCGAACATCGGGACCCTCGTTAGCGACTTCGTAATATACGAAATTTTATACAGGGGTACAGTGACGTCACTTCGATGATTCATTGTACTTCTCAAATCATTATTTTTATATCGTTTAAGTTGAAAAAAAATTAAGATGGAATTAGCTATCGTTATAAAATCTTTGACAAATATAATTTACTTGTATAGGGCCCTCTCATACAAACTATTTATCTATAAACTATTTTTAAATTCATTCCAATGATACACGATACCCTTGCTGCAAGCTGGATATCGATTCATGATACTGCAGTACCAGGACACATCCATTCATTATTATTAATTAATAGTATTCATTAACCATATTCACGATTCAAATATTTTTAAATAGATTTCAGTGGAGACCTGTGTTCAGCAATGGACACCTTGCAGTTGATGATGATAATTAAATACATTTTCTTTTATATAATTCCATAGGTTCCCTTTAAATAGCATAAAACTTCTATGACAGCTACCACTGCTTGCATAAAAAATAAATATGTTTTATCAACCTCTCTCCCTCTTGCCTGCAGTTACACTATATAGTTTCCTTCGTCATTTTGTTCGGTGAAGAGCGTAACGTAACTTTTAATGAGGGTAATTTCAGTTTAGAAAACCAATTAAGTATACTAGCCTTTGACCGCCGCCTCAACCTCGGGGAAGTACTCCCTACACGCTGTCTCTATATGAGAAGTTTTTAACAGCCTTAGTGCCTATTGCTAGCTCCGTCCCGCGCAATAGATTCCATTTTACATTATAAACTTAGACAACAATATTTACAACACTACTTCTGAAAAGTCCTCTCATAATTGGTTCGCTTCTACTTCTGCTTTATTTTATCTGTGTACATAAACTGTAAAGGACGTGTTTGATCACCTGACGGTAAGTGATCAATACGGCCTATTGCCACAAATACTCCCAGAGTAATCTGCCGAGTCTCTATCAAAGAATCAAACACAATATCAATTCACAACATTATCACTGGACCAAAACCCAGTATGAAAAGAGAATAAGATTTGATTGTATCATATAACTGTATATGACTTGTTCACAGAACATTTCCATTATATCAAGCGTCTGGTTGGGGCTGACTTCGTGGGCATCGGGGGCGACTACGATGGCGTTAACAGGTAGCTATTCACTGAGTAGAACCTCCGATATAAATGAAGGTACAAAGCATTGGGAAGTACGCGGTTTTGATCAATACAAGACTATTTCCCAGTCACACTCAACTCCTTGAGGCCATGGTCCTCTGATAACTGAGGTCTCTCACAACGTTTACTTATTCTGTTTGGCATTAAATTAATAAAGTAGAAAATAGAGTAGGAATTGGTTCCGTTAGACTGGTTAAGGCCGAACAGCTTAGCAGGAATCTATAAAATAAATGACAATCGTTGACAAAAGGATGGTCTTTTTGCTGCAATAAATCAGATAAATAAACGACATTTTTATCCATTTTACTGCAAAGTTTACACCTAGGTAGTCCGGTTTGGACACTGAATTCATAATTATCCACTTCTATTCAGGGTCCCACGAGGTCTAGAAGACGTTTCCAAGTACCCGGAACTGTTCGCCGAACTCCTACGTAGTGGACAGTGGAGTGTACAGGAGCTAAAGAACTTGGCAGGGTTGAACATGCTGCGTGTCATGAGGCAGGTGGAAAAGGTAAAGAGAGAAGAATTGATTTTTTTTCTGATAAACTAGTGAATTGTTTTTATTGCACGGTTACTTTTCTGAAAATTCTGTTATAAGAAAGGAATTGGGTACAGCCATTAACAGAAACGGATGATAAATACACAGAAAGTAAAGGGAACAGGAACTGTTAAAAGCGCTGTTTTTATTAATATAGTATACTGGAATTACTGAATATACATAAACAACTGAATGAACAAGATACATAATAATGCGTCAGTGACGAGAGCAGTAGAATGCAATAGGAGCCTGTAACTAAAAGCTTTAGACTGCTGCTTTCTATAGTTAAGCGCTTACGATACATACCGCATGCATCAATTCAACAAGAAAAATGGATATTCTATGAAGCTACCAGTTAACTCTGTTTATATAACACTTTAACTTTACAAAGCATTTCCTGTGAAACCGCTGCATTGGTTGTCGTAATAACTGGTGCTGGCCGCAACGGGATTTTTAATAAGATTTATACAACCCTGAACAGATTTAATTATTCCGTTCCTGCGGCTGACTGGCTTTGAAATGTTAACGTTTAAATAGGTTTAAATGCAAAATAATTCTGAATGATTATGCCACTTCGGCGTTAGTGATAATAATTGTAATTTAATATCATGCCTACATCCTCGAAAGGATAGATAGAGTCTCCCCTAGGGCATCAATATGCGTCGAACTTAACGATTGTTGCTAAAAAGTTAAAGAATAAAACGTTCAGTCTCAGTCGACAAATTTATTTTCGCAGACGTGTCTTAAAGATGGAAAATTTATCATACATGTTAATGAAGAAATTATACAAAAACGTTTGAATTAATACAAAAGTTTCATAAGAGAAGATAGATAAGATATGGCGTGAAGACCACTCCTATTATTGTATTAATAATAGGAGTGGTCTTCAGGCCATATCAAGCAGAACTCGCAACTCAGTTGTCGATGCATTCGTATTTCGTACCCAGAGTCACCTCGCTAGTTTGATTATCTGATCTGTCCCCAGGTCCGTGACGAAATGCGCACAAACGGCGTGGAGCCTGAGGAGCACCCTGACTCTCCCAACGATAACGGCAACTGTACCAGCAACGCCTTTTACACCGAGTATGTCTAAATTGGCACCCGACGTGCCCAGAGATACATCGCGACCACATCTTCCAAATGTCTGGATATTTGTTTTATTTATATCTAAGTTCTTTATTTCCTTCTTTGATTACGAATTGGATACTTAGAGATTTTTTTCTACCTATATATATAGTACTTTGACTTTGTAAAACTACGAGAGCATTTTTTACTACTGTCATCTGGATACATCTTTCATGTACTTACATTTATTGAATTTCATTTTATTTGTTTGAGATTATATTTACAATGTCAACAGTTGGGTAAAAGTCTGGGTGGTATTTCTGCTGTTTATGATAGTAGCGCTTACCATCCAGCATCTCCTCATCTACCACCAGCTTTATTTTGTGGTCGAACGATGTTTTAACTCAGCGCATAAGAAATGGGAGGAAAGGGCTAGCAGATCTACACGAATGTGAAATGCAAAACTTAACCTTATGCAAATAAAATACGCTTGAAAATACAACAAAGCGCGACCCTGTCAAAACCTTAGTTTCAACTCAAGCTCAGTATAATAAGGTTAGTTATTCTTAAAGATATTCACCAGGTCTGCTGACCCCAACGTGACCTCCCGACGAGACGCGCTCCATCACGCATTTTAATTTTGATGTATAATATGTTTCGTGTACCATGTCGCAGGCACTTCGAAGTCAGCCGTATGGTAATACAAAGGGCTAAAAAATTAATAGGTATAATTAACTGAGCCAAATCGACATGTGAAAGGATATCAATAAAAGAAACGAACTTGTTACAAATCTTGTTTGCTAATTATATAGTGTACTTATAATATAAATGTTAATATCGTACAATGGTAAATACCGTAAATCCGCGGTCAGCCGCCGTAGACTGTAGCTACATGCTACGACGTAGCATCTTGTGTGCTTTACCGAGCGTAGTAACCACACCATTTCATTTATCCTTTCCACGTCGATTAACATAATGAGTGAGTTTCTACACAGTCTGCAGCATACAGGATAATACCCGTCTAATGGAACGCAAACGTTCCCAAAGTTTGGTCTTTTTAATAGTTAAAAGCATCTATCCACTGCTAAAGACGCGCAGCATGTTGCTGAACATTTTGAGCAAACGTTTAATATCTTGTTGGAAAGTGCAACAATAAGCATCACGTATTGCGCGTTTTGTTGCGCAGTGTATACATGGCTTAACAGCTGTTGTCACTTTTTAGAAATGTTTGTACATTATTGACACCTATAACAATTTTTGATTCGCTATTCACGGTTTTATTGAACGAGTGACTCATTAGCGATTGATTATTCCGTGTACTAGACAAGGGATTCAAAAAATAATCACGAATTTAAGATTACGACGATAACTTATGAAAAAACATGTTTTTCTTTTGGCATCGAACGAATTCTTTTAAAAAATATAATCCTCCTAAGACCAGTAGTAAATAATCACGGGAAATCTAATTCTTGAGCTGAATGTATATTATATAACCCAGGAATGGTGAATAAACTTTTGTTCTTCAACCAGAGAACATAGCGACGGCTCCCAAGAACAAAGTCGTATATGCAAAATGTTAGCTTTTCAGTAGAGCGCTTTGAAAGTCGTTAGTTTGTATTCATGTGCGAATTAGTGCTATTTTCACACATTAAGTTCAAAGTTGTTACTGAACCCTATAGAATATAATGTTTTGTTCACTATAACTTGTGATTTTCTCAATTAACTTAGACTTTCAAAGCACTCTACTGAAAAGCTTCATTTTGCATATACGACTTTGTTCTTGGGAGCCGTCGATAGATAATGAAATCTTAGTTTTCCAGCATTCACAAATATTAACTCCTCCCAAAAACATCCTCAGACATCAGAAATGTGACAACAGCCCAATTATATAATATCGTAATGTTAAAGGAAATATGTGTAATGAGTGTTGTAGTAGCATGTGTCACTGCACCGTTTCCTCACTGTCCCACGGTCCCACGGTCCTCTTCGGCCCAACCTCCCCTGGAATGGCTCAACACCACGGAGTGATCTTATGTTACTCGGAACTTGTCTTCCAGTTCCTTTTTACATTACGTCAAATCATCAAGGATGGCTTTAAGGCAAGCATTGAGAGAGAATGGGTAATCTATATAAAAATTAACTAAAATATTATTTTAATATTGTACTTTAAAAGTTCGAATTAGGTGTGTAGGTAGTTAATAAATTTATAAAAATATTTTTTTTCTGTTTGGCGAGGTTCTTTTTTAGTTTTTTCTGGTCTTTTCTTTTTCTAATTATACTTGATGGAAGCCATTTCGGATACTGTTTGTCTACACTTGCTTAATGTTAGATATACATTATACGTAGTTATTTGAATTGCTGTGTATGGCGTGTAGTTCTTGCACACTTATCACATGTTTTGTCATTTTAAGTATCTTTGGAATTGTGAGTTCATAACCGGTTTCGGTGTTTTGTAATTGAAAGAGTGCCAAAATCACCATCATAAATGTATTGTATTATATTTGTATTATTTCTTTATCAAATTGTGTCCGGCGTCATGGCCGCGCACGGTCTCGTATCGTATGCGCGTGTTTAGTACCTACACGTATACAATCGTGCGCCGCCACGTCGCCGGCGTAGCTAAATTTTACATTTTTACAATGATTTGTCTTTATGACAATAATACCATCCACGAATTGTTTAATTTCGTATGAAATCTTTGGAATGTTTATGTATAAAATACTATATAATACGTGGAATATAACTATTTCTTATAAATTGTGACTGAACGATTTTTGAGCATTTATTGTCTATTAACTAAGGAGTTTCGTCTGATAACTGGCTGTTATTTTGTAATTGTTTAATGTAATGGATCTATCGGCAGGCGCACAGTGTTTCACCGCAGCTGTGGAGGCGGCGCCGGGGCACCGGCTTGTATCACGCCCTGCAGCTGTATTGAGCTTTAAGCACTGTGCGCCTGCGACCTTGTTGTGTGACGCATTGACGCCTTTAAACAGAATCCAACATGATATATTGTTTATCCTGTGATAATGTCGTCATAATATCGGCTACCAAGTGGTTAAAAAAGTAGGAGACTAATTCGGGTGTGCCATCGACAAAAATGCAGATTCCATGATTACATTTTGCAGGAATCGAATCCTAGCTTCATTGTATATTTATCAACCGCTGCGCCGCGACGACATGCTTGCAGCTGAGTATCAAACGGATTTTATTATTTTTTGTCCATCATTAATAAATGTTTCTACCCTACACCATGCTTACCTACCGCAGATAAAATTACTATTGATAATGAAAATAATGTACATATTAAATGAGAACTAAAAAAGCATGTGACATAATAAGCAACGAAGTCTTAAGGTGACGAATGAGCCAAAGCTTTTTAATTCAAAGTTCTTGATGTTTACGGTCAGATTTACGCGTACCAGCAGCTTGCTCGTTTCGTCATTAAAATACTAATATATATTTGTGCACCCTCATGGGCAAGTAGCAAGCGAGTAACTCGTCTATAAGGCCCTAAGAACCAGTAGGAGCATTTAGTATACATCAGGCTGAACACATCCCAAGTTCCACGCGACAGCGCGTCTCACAACCCTTCCTAAATGTTTTATATCACTTGATAAGAGAATAAACACTTATGCTGTATACTATACTCTGGGTTTTATTTCAATCTCGTCCCATTCATTAATAAAGTGTGCAACTAATCTTTAAAATCTCTATTAGAGAATAAAATTAACGAATATAATAAAATTAATAAATTCTATGTATAATTTGTGTTCAATTGAAAAAAATAGTGACTGATAGCTACCAAACTTTGCAAGATCACCCGCTGGGCCAATCTGAAGATTACCTACAAATTACATTAAAATCGCTCCAGCCATTTTGGTCCACAGGAAACATAGTACACACATTTAATAAATAGATATAGATAAAAACATATATATTTGAAATGATTTCAAAACGGCTTGAGTGATTTCAACACTTCCGTTGGCAGAAACCACTTTAGACTATTTAACCAATGGACACGATATGGCAATAATTACAATGCCAGTCGGTGTCAGAGAGATTAAAAATGTCCGTCTGAAGTTTCAGTGGAGTCACACTAAATGAATGTCAACGTTCATCAAAATATCGAAAAAAAAACTTAAAATACTTCACTTAATCCAAATTTTATCTTTAATTGCCATATTATCGTAATTCTTGCCTATACCTACGCTTCATCTTGATCAATGTGATAGATAATTAAAACTATTTGGCGTTACTCTGCCGTCGTAATAAAGAATGCAGTAATAGACTTTTTTTCATTTTCCTTTTTTTAAGCAAAACGGCATCATAAGGCACATATTTTACCATTGAGTTAAAAAAGATCATTTAAATGAGTAGAGATTTAAAAAAACATTTAACCTCGTTTTTCTCAAAACTGCAACTTTGCAACTACTGCATTTAGAATTACGAGGGCAGTACCTCTCAATATCATCAAACTACTTATGCGGATGTAGATATCATTTTTTATAAACAAACGTTTAACATCAACACAACAATTCCTCAAAAATCCCCAAGAATCCCACATTGATGAAGAAAGTCTGACAATATTGAGCTAGACTCATACTCGAACGGCCTATAGACTTTCAAGATCGTGGACAGAATATCTAATAGCTGACGTAAAAGTTAGCTGAGATATGAAGAACGTGATTCCGGCGTCGATATTAGCTAACTCTTAGTCACGTACATTCCAGTACTTGGATTCATATGTAGCTATAATTGAGAAACTTAGGCACGTATTCACAAATGTTACTCAGCTTAGGACACCCCAATGCTATGATAATGAATATGTTCTCAGTGCTTTCGGCATGACGGACTTCGCAGTGTGTAGGCAAAGATTGACTAATATTAAAATACAATTTGCTTCATTTGACTGTCAGACAAACAAAGTTGAAGGCCAAAGAAAACGCACTGTGCGTATATATACTTTGTGAATATACTAAAAAATAGCATCTACTTCGCTGCTATTTTTTATGGATATTTAGATCGTCATCTTTTCGACATGCGCTAGATTTTTAACGCCGTCTTGGTTTAGTAGCAGCGTATGAGCTGTTATCCGAAGTTCTGAATCGATTCCCAGATCGGACAATAACTACTGTAGGTTTTTCATGGACTATTTGCCTATAAATTATATTTTAGGGAGGCTTGACGTGAGGCTAACTACATCCATTGCGCAACATGAGTAAAAAAGTTGTTATGTCGATCACACAGAGGAGGCACAAGATATACAAGACGGTAGTTTCGTTAGCATAATACCACTATTATGCAATTTCTAAAAATTGCATCATTTATTCAACGGCTTCGTAATGCGCAAACAAATTAAAAGAATGTACTGTTTCGTTGAATACATTAAATTCCGTTCGTTTTAACAGTGCAGGAGAACATCGTGGAGAAATCTTATTTCTTCAGAGTTCTCCAAGAAAATTAATTGTAGATTCTACCATACATGGTGTGGTGTTCCATAAATGACCGTCAAACCGAAATTGGGTGATAGGCGAGGTAGAGAACACAGATTTTTTAATCTGTGGCACGCTTTTTTTTTATTATTGCCAATCTAAATAATTAATGATTTTTGACACCTTGCAATTAAATATGTTTTTTTATCTGTCGTTTACAGAAAGGTTACTTACTCTTGATAACATGTAAGTGAAAAAATAAGACAAGTAAGTATTTGTAGTCACAGTAATAAAAGGAAGGAAATATTTGTAATCACAGGTGCACAAAAATTCTTTTTTTTATGTTAAGTATTATAAAACTACGTGACATGATTTTTTTTATTTTCCGGGGTTAGACACTACCGCCCTATCACCCGATTTCGGCTTAAAGTTAATTTATAGGACATCCTGTATATTAATGTGGCTTGGTCATAACGTCTAATTCCTAGCAATATATCTAAGTTCCTCGCGTGGTTTATGATAAGCAAACATAAAATCCGAAAGAACAGAACGGCTGCTTTAGGATTTAAATGTTTATTTGAAAAAAATGGCATAGTATATTGAGGACTAGGGAAATTAAGGTCCATATGGAGTTTAAACTATTGCTTTATTTGATAAGTTCTTGAGGAATATAAACTTGTCGGGACAGGAAGGAAGTATAAAAAGGAATTATGATTTTTATTAATCTCATTGAGGGTGTCTGAATATATTAAGTCGGGTAAGATAAAATAATAATCGTGCGACAAACCAGTCGGTATGTCGAACTCGTAGTGGGAGTTACAGTTGGGTGCATAAAAGGGGTGCGCAATCATTTGAAGGAACAGTCTTAGTTCAGTCGTCGTTGAGTTCGGTTGTGTTGCAACTAGTACTAACTAGTGGTAACTATGGTGGTTTCCATATCAGTCAGTGCTTAGTAAAGTGGTTACTATGTTATTTCGAGTTGTTACTAGGTGAGTTGATTATAATCACTTAACCAAACGGTTAAGTAATTGCCTCAATATGCAATGTGTTATAATAACCAAAGTTAATAATGAATCCTGACGTGGTATTGTACTCTGTGAACAGTTTATTACGCAATAATTGACCAACGAACAATAAATAGCGAGTTGAAGATAATTCATTCGTGACTTTTACTATGTGTGCCCACGTATACCTATATCGGCCGCCATTCTGTCTCCGACATCAGAAGTGGGATGAGCCTATTCCCGCAGATATGTGACATGGAATTAATGGTACTATGGAGAAGCTATTTAAGTACCCGCAATTTACATGAAGAAAAAAAAATTGCATTGAGTAATGTCGGAATAAAAACAAGACTACAACGTGAATAAAAGTGACAACGTGTGAAATATAACTATCGCATGGTCATTTGTGATTTTATGTGCATACGACTTCGAATGAAAGAGAATCGCGTGTGTACCGCGATTGAACTGTTGGTGTTCAAACGTTCCTGTTGGTGCTCAAGCGTTCCGGTAGATGTGCTGCCGTATGGTGCGTCGTAGTTGGTGTCCCAGACATGACTGTACGGTTGTCTAGTACCGGTTGATGCTAACTATTGCATCGCGTATCATGTGTGGCTATATATGAAGACAGATATGCTTACTGCAGCACTACAGGAAGTTTGGTATCGTATGACCCATAATCCTTATTTGAAGGTTATAGTTTCCTTTATTATTATTTTTTGGTTATCTCTAAAAATATTGGAATTTCGTTTAGTAGTCATGTACCTAGTTCTTGGACGTAACAATCAATTTGTGGATGTAAGTCAAGTACCGTATAGTGTAAAAAGAAAAGTATAGCCATTTTCTTGTGTAATTCGCATAGTGGATGTGTTTTGTGTCAATAAGATTTCTGTCCAGATATAATGTTAGTGATATTTGACTTGTTGAGTACTTATGAAGGTTCAAATATTTTCCGTTAAATGACAGTTTTAAGTACAAAATATCGTTGATGGCTTCAATTGGTACAACTTTTAATTTCTACTACTAACTACTTAGCATAAAAAGATTCCTTAAAGGGAAGTCCTACCGTAATTCAACTTATGTGATTTCTTTTATTTCTTGGTAACCTTTACAAATGTTGAGATCTTGTTTAATAGGGCATGTGCAGCCATGGATTAACGAGCTATTCGTGGTTTATGTTAGTACAGAACCGTCCTTAAACTTAAGGACAAGTAGGTACCTGTTGTTGGAAACTATGACTGTGCATAGCATTGGTTTACAAAAGTGATCTAGGTGTATAGTGTTGGGTCTGAAGGATTGCTAGCCTTCCATGGTCAATGTTTCCCATTGTTTAAAATTTTTGAATTAAGACCGAGACGTGCGATAATTTTGTGATTGTCCTCATATTAAGATAACTACTGAATTCCCGCTCAAAGATTGATGCGTGACTTGATTTAAGTTCAGGATAGGGTGAACGGTTTGATGCTGTTGCGATATTTTTGATTGCAGGAACTGGAGATCCTTGCAGGGAGTACTTAAAGTATTCAGCGTTAGAAGACGCCGTAAGCTGTGACTACCGAAGAGCCTCTGCGGGATCCTTTGGTGGATCTGAACTGCGGTGATAGAGGATTTGGACATCAGGAGTTTGAAGATTCTTGCACTTTGGTGAGAAGTTTTCATTTTGTTGTGTTGAGTTTTTTTTTTATTTGTCCCTGCGATTGATTGTGGAAAAGCCTGAAAGTGAAGTAGTGATTGAAACGTTCAACGCTAGAACAAAGTAGATGAGCCTGCTCGCGCAATAAATCTGTGTGGTGAATGTTCCAGTAAAATATCTCGAAAAGGATCTTTGTGGTTAAAATCTTGTACAAGATCTATGTGGTTAAGGACGGCTGTGTGATCAAGTCCATGTGGTTAAGGACTGCTGTGTGATCAAGTCCATGTGGTTAAGGACTGCTGTGTGATCAAGTCCATGTGGTTAAGGACTGCTGTGTGATCAAGTCCATGTGGTTAAGGACTGCTGTGTGATCAAGTCCATGTGGTTAAGGACTGCTGTGTGATCAAGTCCATGTGGTTAAGGACTGCTGTGTGATCAAGTCCATGTGGTTAAGGACTGCTGTGTGATCAAGTCCATGTGGTTAAGGACTGCTGTGTGATCAAGTCCATGTGGTTAAGGACTGCTGTGTGATCAAGTCCATGTGGTAAAGGATGGCTGTGTGATCAAGTCCATGTGATAAAGGATGGCTGTGTGATCAAGTCCATGTGGTTAAGAATGGCTGTGTGATCAAGTCCATGTGGTTAAGAATGGCTGTGTGATCAAGTCCATGTGGTTAAGAATGGCTGTGTGATCAAATCGATGACGTGACTTCGACCAGTCTTATATTGTGAAAATAGTAAATAAATTACAATCTGCTCACTATATGTGTCTTGTGTATTGTGTTGTAACTATAGCGTGATCATCCTCCACTGGGTCTGAATCATTGTAGCAAATTTGGTCCTGATGGTAAACAAGCATAACTGAAATAATGATTGTAGTAGTTAGGAAGAGTCTTAATGTAAGGTCAGAATAGGCCGAGCGATGTGATGCTGCTGCGTATATTTTCTGTTTGCAGGCATTGGAAATTACTGCTGGTGGTGCCGCGTGTGACGTGTCTACTCCGGTTCGAAGACAGTGTGCAGTGCAGTGCAGCTACTGAGCCGCTTCCGAGGGAAGATTGCTGCTGATCGTCAGTGGTACTGATCTCCGTTTAGATAAGAATTGTTTGCATTGTATACAGTTCTAATAACTATTGGACAGCTGTATCCTTGAGAGTTTGTTACCGTCACTACTTCTCTCTTGTTAGGAGGTACTAGGAAGTGATGGCGGAAGGGCGATTTGGGGGTGCTGTCTATTTTGTAAAACATACGTAAGAGAACGATCACATGTCAGGAGTATCATGTCACTATACGTGATTTAACTGAATTTTAAAATTAGATTTGTTTCTTAAATCCCTTGCACTTAGGGAGACACATTGCGAGCTTTTCCTTAACGTTTGAACAATGGAAGCAACTGACTACAGTAACTTGTGTAAATGGTTACAGCGATAACTTTCTTTGCCTATCGATTATGGTCACTGGTATGACTGCAGAAATAATTCTAAATTCATGACAGCATTAATTCCTAAGTTTTAAAATTTTGGTTGGGTTCTTACACTTTAATTGGAAATTTAACTTGTCATTTAATTATTCGGTGATAAATTTTCATGAAGCGTGCGTTAGCGAAAAATGCTTGAAGGTTAAGTTTTGAGATAATCAATGAAATTGTAGCAGAGACAAGTGGAAATGACGGTAATTAAGTTTGCATGATGATCTGGAGTGGACTTTAGTAGTCCGTTGGGAGTCGGTATTTACTGTGTAAGCAATCCGTGGTTGTGCGTTGCGCGGGTGGTTCTGGCGGTGGTTTGGTTTCAAAGGAAGCCATAGAGTGCGGAAGAGATGAGAGTAACTAGAGGTTACTGGCAGAGGTCACATGCAGGGCTTAATTGGTTAGATTATGTAGTTTGCGTTTGGCAATCGAGACGGACCTTCATCCATTTTTGGTACTAACTATGTTGTTTTGAAAAGTGTTGTTAAGTTTGCGTGATGATCGTACTTTGTGTCATTCAGAGTAACACACGAGGACGTGTGTCTTACCAGAATGGCCGTGTCGGGACAGGAAGGAAGTATAAAAAGGAATTATCATTTTTATTAATCACATTTTTGGTACTAACTATGTTGTTTTGAAGAGTGTTGTTAAGTTTACGTGATGATCGTACTTTGTGTCATTCAGAGTAACACACGAGGACGTGTGTCTTGCCAGAATGGCCGTGTCGGGACAGGAAGGAAGTATAAAAAGGAATTATGATTTTTATTAATCTCATTGAGGGTGTCTGAATATATTAAGTCGGGTAAGATAAAATAATAATCGTGCGACAAACCAGTCGGTATGTCGAACTCGTAGTGGGAGTTACAGTTGGGTGCATAAAAGGGGTGCGCAATCATTTGAAGGAACAGTCTTAGTTCAGTCGTCGTTGAGTTCGGTTGTGTTGCAACTAGTACTAACTAGTGGTAACTATGGTGGTTTCCATATCAGTCAGTGCTTAGTAAAGTGGTTACTATGTTATTTCGAGTTGTTACTAGGTGAGTTGATTATAATCACTTAACCAAACGGTTAAGTAATTGCCTCAATATGCAATGTGTTATAATAACCAAAGTTAATAATGAATCCTGACGTGGTATTGTACTCTGTGAACAGTTTATTACGCAATAATTGACCAACGAACAATAAATAGCGAGTTGAAGATAATTCATTCGTGACTTTTACTATGTGTGCCCACGTATACCTATATCGGCCGCCATTCTGTCTCCGACAAACTATTTTTTTGTCTGCGTTTTTATGAATATTACGCACCACCTAGTTATTGTCCTAGGGAAACATTATAGGAAATCAAATATATACATACCCATTTTTTCAAGAATTTTTATACTTCACAATATAACAACAAAGATACCTTACTGGACTCTATTATTCGAAAGTAAAAAGCTTATAATATATCATCTCCTGTAATATCTTTTGGAAAGGCTATAAATACCTACTTAGAAATATTTTATTCAATAATACTATCCGAAATAAACTTAATAACGAATACAAAACAAATCGGTTTGACGGCGAGCTCCATTTTTTTCAACATCCGCTAAGCTAAAAAGGCGGGCGGAGGAAGTGACGTCAGCGGAACACGTGACATGGATTCCCTACGTAATATTCCAATGGCGTGAATTATTAACAGGGTGATGGAATAGAACCCTCGCCGTCGCGCGACCTCCTCGCGCGGCACCAACTTTATAGGTAATGGATAGGTAGGAGGTATACATTTAGGTAAATTACCGACATACTTAACCAAAACATTACGCGATTTTCCGTGGCAGTATACTACAAAATCACACATTTCGTCTGCTATAAGACCCTTATTACATACCTCCAATCTAAAATACTATTTATGGGCTGACGTGTTTGCCACTGAAGGGTAAGGAAAATTGCAACGTAGGTTCCAAGGTTCGTGGAGTTTATTTCCAATGCCAGGGGAGTGACTTTATTGTTTTTTTTCGCTAGTTATTAATCTGAAGTCAGGACAATATAAGCTGACCGATATGAAAACTTATTGCAACTTCACGGAATACTATGTGTAGGGAAGAAAACAAAAAGCGGTTGCTTCAAATAACCGATTCTTGACATCCGGGATTTGATAATTAAGGAATTTATTATGGTTTGACATTACAGTTAGGTAATTATCTTACACGTTGCAAGGAGAGTTTTTGTTACAGTAGCTATATTGCTAGTCGTTCATTCTTGAATATTCGGTAAAAAATCACGATTAATAACTTTTCAAGTGGTTATTAGTCTTCTTATTCTTCTTCTGCTTCAGCTTTTGGATGTGCACTGCTGAACATAAGCCACCCCCAAAGATTTTCAGACCAACCTGTTAGAAGCGACCTGCAACCAGCGGTTTCCTTATTAGTTACTAGCTTTTGCCCGCGGCTCCGCCCGCCTTTAAAAGTTTTTCCGGGATAAAAGTCCCGCTTTGTTTTCCCGGGATAAAAAGTAGCCTATATGTTAATCCAGGACATGACCTACCCGTGTGCCAAATTTCAGCTAAATCCGTTCAGTAGTTTTTGCGTGAAAGAGGAACAAACATCCATACATCCAAACATCCATACATTCTTACAAACATTCGTCTTTATAATATTAGTAGGATAGTAGGATACAAAGGTTATACAAAGAAACAATTACTGTTTAAATTATTTACTTTGAAAATCTTTGTTTTTTTCTTCGAGTACAAAATGTGTAATTTTTTTATAATAAACGCATTGTCCAAAAATATTTGTAAAAGGTACTTTCAACATAATATTTAAATTAATAGATGTGTTTTTAACCCCCGACAAAAAAGAGGGGAGTTATAAGTTTAGGGTGTGTATCTGTGTATCTGTATGTCTGTCTGTGGCATCGTAGCTCTCAAACGAATGGACCGATTTGGACGCGGTTTTTTCTGTTTGAAAGCTGATGTGACTGCAATGGTTCTTAGCTATAATTTATGAAGATCTGTTCAGGCGTTTGAGGATTATCAGCTCATTTCTAACTTAAAAAATCAGATTGACTTTAAATTTGGTGTACTGTGACTTTCAATATATTTGTAAACATCAGCTGATGCTGCGGCATCAAGTAGTCTGCGGGATACCCAACTCCTTAGCAACTTATAGCAGATATAGTGTGTTTGGGCTCATAAGGATGGGCTCGACGAGTAGGTGATAGATAGTTCATTATCAAGGCCCCATAATGGAGACTAAAGTAATTCAAAAAGTTTGAAATAAAAATTAAATTAAAATTTAAATAACCCCCGACACAAAAATCTCTAAAAAGTAAAATAATAATAGTGTCTTTGTCGTTTAAGTACCTAGTAATATTTTGACCCAAGAGTCCTCACATCGGGGGACCGAACTCCGGACCAGGGAGATGAAAATACTTCTTTAGCGGTCCCCTGACGCGACGACGGTTGGGTCAAAATATTACTAGGTACTTAAACGACAAAGACACTATTATTATTTTACTTTTTAGAGATTTTTTTGTGTCGGGGGTTATTTAAATTTTAATTTAATTTTTATTTTGTTTAAATCCAACGTTCCGATATTTTTCAGCAATTGAAATAAATAGAATTTTCACTCACACACTCATGAACTACCTGGTTTAAGAGACAGGATTAAATTCTTTATTTCAATATTTTTTTATATTATCAGTTCAAAGATGGTGTACAGGCATGGTACTCATTCGTAAAGTGGATGGAGAACATGATAAATATTTGTAATTATGTAGTTGAGTTTTGTATTTTTGGGTAGGCGCTCTCATAGAGTTATCGCATCGCGAAAAATGAATTGTCATACCGGCCAATTTATATTGTGCTTTAAAACCGAATTGTCATTTTTTGCATTTCCTACTTTGTGGATTGAACCCAAAACATTGTCAACTAAACTTATAATTTTTATTATATCTGCACTAGATACTGATCATGTTGTTGGGAATTGAGAACGCAAACATTTTTGTTTGTTGTTGGCAACATTATTTTTTTTTATATTTTCCGTGTGCTAGCAACTCTCTCCCTCCTGAATGTAGTAGTACTGTAAGCACGTATTTTTCTGAATATATTATTTAAAACGTTCTCAGTTTATTTTTAATTGCTCCACAAAAATCTTCATGGTAGCAGAGCGTGGTTGCAATCAGAAAATAAAAAGGAACTCAGTTAAACCGGCCGGCGTGTATTTTTGGAGGTTACCGCATAACCTAACGTACCGCATGCACGTGCGCAGAATACAAGATAAGTGAAAATACTATTAATAGAGGATGTCCACAGTCCATAATCCGTTCCACATAGAAAGACTTGTTGGAAGAGATAATTATGCGAGTAGAAATTTGCAGTTCAAGCGTATTTCGAGCTTGAAGATTTGTGGACTTGTGTTACTGGTACCAACAACGATGAGAAAAAGGAGACTAAGGCAAAGTCTAAGCTTATATTATTATTAGACCCGATTAATTATGTGCATGTACAGAGCGCAACCACGTGCCAAGGTGTTTGGGAGAATTTGGAACAGGCCTTTGATGACAGCGGACTGTACAGGAGGGTTGCCTTGCTGAGAGATCTCATCACTACTACTCTAGAATCTTCTAGAAGCATAGATGACTATGTGAATAAAATTATGTTGACTGCACACAAGCTCAGGAACATCAAATTTGACATTGATGATGAGTGGCTTGGGACGCTGATGTTAGCCGGCTTACCTGAAACCTACAAACCCATGATAATGGGATTGGAAAGCTCAGGTATCAAGATCAGCGCAGATTCCATTAAAACAAAACTCCTGCAAGAAGTCCAATGCTCTGAGAGCTCAGCGTTCTTCACGAGGAAAAAGGCCACTCAATGGAATTCACATGCAACAAAAGTCACTAAAGGACCCAGGTGCTATAATTGCAACAAGCATGGACACTTTGCTAAAAACTGTCGTGCTCCGAAGAAGAAAACTGATAAATCTGAAGAAAATAAAAGTTATGTTGCAGCTTTTTCAGCAAATTCACAGATAATGAATCCAGACCATTGGTATGTGGACTCGGGTGCTTCGATGCATATGACTAACAAGTTTGATTGGATGTATGATACAACAACCCCACCGATAAATACCATCACTGTTGCCAGTAAGACACCGCTACCTGTAGAGAAAGTGGGTAAAGTCAATTTGTTAATTAATGGCGATGAAGAAAGCAGGATTCAGGTAAAAGATGTTCTTTACATACCCAAACTAGCTGCTAACCTTTTGTCTGTCAGTGCAATGGTGAAAAATGGCTGTAAAGTAAATTTTAGACATAAAGGCTGTGATATTTATAACCAAAATGGCAATCTCATATGTTCAGCAAATTTAGTAAATAACTTGTACCTGTTAAACACTCAGAGAGAAGTATTTTCAAACCTGTCATGTTCAAATAGCTTAAATGATATTGTCCTATGGCACAGACGCCTAGGACACTTAAACTTTTCAGATGTGAACAGGCTACCAGATTGTGCTGATGGAGTAAGTTCATTTTCTGTCAAAGGCAACAGTCCTGTTGCATGCACCACATGCCTCAGAGGTAAACAAACCAGACCGCCTTTCAACAACATAGGCTCGAGAGCTTCGCACCCACTGCAATTAATCCACACCGATATATGTGGACCAATGGAGCAGGAGTCACTGGGAGGTATGAGATATTTTATTACCTTTATAGATGATTATACAAGAAGGGTCCATGTCTATTTATTAAAGAATAAAACTTGTGCATTTGAAGTTTTTAAAGATTATAAGAATAAAGTAGAGAATGAGCTTGACAAAAAAATAAAAGCAATTCGGTCAGACAATGGAAAGGAATATTGCAATAAAGAATTTAAAAGTTTCTTAAATAGACATGGAATTGAACATCAAACCACTACCCCATACTCACCTCAGCAGAATGGGCTTGCGGAACGCATGAATAGGTCCCTGGTTGAAAGGGCTAGATGTATGTTGCTTGATGCAAATTTTTCTAAATGTTTTTGGGGAGAAGCCTTAGCAACAGCAGCCTATGTTATTAACAGATCCCCCACTAAATCAATTAATGGTAAAACTCCTATGGAAATGTGGTCCGGCAAGAAACCTGACTTGTCAAATTTAAAGATTTTTGGCTCTGAAGTAATGACTCAGATACCAAGAGAAAAACGTCAAAAATGGGACACCAAATCTAAAAAGCTATTATTTTTTGGTTATTGTGAATCCACTAAGGGATATAGACTATTTGATCCGAGCACTAAAGAAATAATCAAAAGTCGAGATGTTGTATTTTTAGAAAATGTTCAAAAATATAATCAAAATATATACATACCATCTGTGCCTAACAGCAATCCTGAAGAACAGCCACCTGAAGAACCCTACAAAATAGAATCTGAGAATACAGATCATTCTTCTAGTGAAGATAATTATTTTTCCGATAACAATGACGACCCACCCTATGTACCAGAGGAACCAGTTAACCTTGAGGTGCCAGTACATAAGATGAGTCTACGTCCACGTAAAACTATTCAGGACCCAGGGGAGCATACACATGATGTAAGTTATTTTTGCCCAGCACTTGATTTAAATGATCCTCAAACTGTAGATGAAGCTCTATCATCTTCCCATGCAGATCAGTGGAAAAGAGCTGTGCAGGAGGAATATGACTCTTTAATTAAAAATAAAACTTGGTCATTGGTAGATCTGCCCCCAGGTAAAAGAGTCTTACCCTGTAAATGGGTGTTTAAAACTAAGACTAATGAGAAAGGAGAAATAACCCGCTATAAGGCAAGATTGGTAATAAAAGGATATGCTCAAAGAAAAGGTAGCGACTATGATGAAGTTTATGCACCAGTTGTAAGGTATACCTCAATTAGATTTTTATTTGCACTAGCTGCCAAGTACAATATGGAAATGTTTCAGATGGATGCCATAAGTGCATTTCTTCAGGGTGACATAGATACTGAGATCTATATGTCACAACCAGAATATTACCAAGGAAATGATCAGGTATGTCAATTACATAAATCCATCTATGGTCTTAAGCAAGCTAGCAGGCAGTGGAATCTTAAATTGAACAATGTTTTACTTAAGAGTGGACTGGAAAGATCAAAGATTGATCCATGCATTTATTATTTGGTTGGAGAAACTCATATGATATTTATTGCGGTATGGGTGGATGATTTTTTTAATTTTTACAAATGATAAATATGCCACAACTAAAATTAAAGAAAAATTAAAAGAAGAATTTAATATGAAAGATTTGGGTAAAATGAAACATTGCTTAGGAATAAATATAAATAGGGATTTTGAGGCAGGTGTGGTCATGATTGATCAGGAGAAATATATCAATCTGGTACTGGAGCGCTTTGGGATGTCTGACTGCAAATCAGTACGGACACCGATTGAGGTAAATGCTAAATTTGACAAAAACCCTGAAGGTACTAACAATAATATTCCATACAGAGAAGCAGTGGGGTGTCTTATTTACCTGGCACAAGTCACACGTCCTGATATTAGCTTTGCTGTCAACAAGTTGAGCCAGTACTGCAATAATCCAGGTGCTCAACATTGGCTTGGAATAAAAAGAATCCTGAGATACCTTCAAGGAACCAAGAACTCAAGGCTATGTTTCAAGAAAGATAGCTCAAAGGAGATAAGCGGCTACTGTGATGCTGACTGGGGCAGTGACCCACTAGATCGCAGGTCATGTACGGGTTATGCCTTTATGTTTCAGAATGGCTGCATATCTTGGAATTCATGTAAACAGCAAACCGTGGCGCTCTCCACCGCAGAGGCAGAGTACATGGCGATGGCATCAGCGACCCAAGAAGCTTTGTGGCTACGCCAGCTGCAAGGTGAACTCGGGCAAGGTGTGGACAACGCGCTCATCATCTACTGTGACAACCAAAGTGCGATAAGACTAGCATCAACAGACTGTTATAAACCTAAAACTAAACATATAGACATTCGATTTCATTTTTTGAGAGAAAATATTGTTAATTGTAAAGTAAAATTTAAATTTATAAACAGTTGTGATATGGTAGCTGATAATTTAACGAAGGGTACTACATCTGTTAAGCATTTGTTTTGTGTAAGAAAAATGGGTTTGCGTTCTGTAGGGAGTGTTGGGAATTGAGAACGCAAACATTTTTGTTTGTTGTTGGCAACATTATTTTTTTTTATATTTTCCGTGTGCTAGCAACTCTCTCCCTCCTGAATGTAGTAGTACTGTAAGCACGTATTTTTCTGAATATATTATTTAAAACGTTCTCAGTTTATTTTTAATTGCTCCACAAAAATCTTCAGGCCTCATCTAATGAAAATGAAGCCTTTCCCAGCGCCGCTCTATTATGCCACAAAATATCAAAGCTCATACCAAGTTAGATTTCAATATCTCTTTTGTAGAACTAAATGGACCCATAAAGATAGGACAGGAAGGAAGGTGAGTTAAAATATTTTTATCCATGGATCCATTCGGATAAGAGACATTATGAATTTTATTTTCTGATATGGCGCTGAAACCTACATTAAATGTACGTTTCAGCGCCATATCAGAAAATAAAATTTTTTGCAGTTAGTCTCGCTTTTAAAGGGACATTTTACTTTTGATGCTCATTATATTCCTTCATACACCAGCCTGTCTATCTCACTCCGATTTAGGACCTACACTGCATCTTTTTTATGGATGATGCAGAAAGTATTTGTCTTAGTTTTTAAGGCTCTTAAACGCCAAAGAAAAAAAAAACAGTGTATTAAAATTCGAACTTAGACCTACCACTTCCACATGATATCTGTGAATATACACTCAAGAGCCATAGATTCACCGAACCAAGTCTTTCCACTAAACGCATACGGCTTCAAACAACCCGCGCAAGTTACCCTACTATCCTATCATCATCGCGTTTTCGGATTATACCCGTTGGCATTCTTGGGGCCGACTCAACAAAGGCCCGAAGAGTTAATAAAAGCTGGATATTCTGTGGAAAAAAGAGCAGACCCCCATTGTTCACTATCTACGCCTTATATTCCTGAGGGAATTGAATATCCAAGGTTAATATACAGAACAAAACTGCTTGGAATTTACTGATTTACGAATATTTCTAAACCATGATCTAAACAAGTATGGCAAGCGCAGCGTTGGCCGTCCACCTGCCAGGTGGATAGACGACTTGTTAAAGGTCGCAGGACCAGCTAGTTGCTGGTCGCTTTTGACAGGTCAGTCTGGAAATGTTTAGTGGAAGCCTACGTTCAGCAGTGGACGTCATGTAGCTGATGGTCTAAATATAGCTGTACCATATTAACGGCCATTGACAGTGATACTGTATGACGGATCAATCTTTGCTAGAAATTACCGTACGCAATAATTGTTGGCATTTCTTTTTTTAATATCTGTGAAATGACTCGTTTGTACAGTCAGCTACATAAGTAGCTGAAAAAATTCAAATAAATTACCTACGCGTGAAGTTTAGTTGAAACATTTTTTTTTTTTGTGTGTGTGTGAAGTAATGTAAAACACTTTTATATTATTTTTGTGAAGCGAAAACTAAAATAGGTTTGAACACAAAAGTCTAAAGGCAATTTGAAGTTTTGAATTTGTTCAGCTACTTATTATGTGGCTGAGTGTACATCAACGCGGGCGACAATTGTCTCGCCATTCTGCATGTTCAGATGGCGTTCAATAATCTTATACGCTTTTACTAGCAATGATTGATCAATCTGTAGCAACACACGTATTGATAATTGTAGCGACATTTTTAAATGCAGGTTTCTTTAGCGTTGAGTAACGCCCGGCACAATTTAGAATCGTTTATTAATAAATACTATAGTATATTTGGTCGTTTAATTTAATCCTATTATAATATTATAAAGGCGAAAGTTTGTAAGAATGTATGGATGTTTGGATGTATGGATGTAAGGATGTAAGGATGTTTGTTCCTCTTTCACGCAAAAACTACTGAACGGATTTCGATGAAATTTGGCACACGGGTAGATCATATCCTGGATTAACACATAGGCTATTTTTTATCCCGGGAAAATATAAAGCGGGACTTTTATCCCGGAAAAACTTTTTAATGCGGGCGGAGCCGCGGGCAAAAGCTAGTGTAATATAAATGACGCTTTAGTGTTGTGGCAACTCTAATGGCTTTTACTTTAACTGTTACTTTACTATTATAGTTCATGAAGTAACTTGCTAGATGTCTCCGGCATTCTCTCACATATTATTGACGGCATACTCCCATAGAATCTTCCCATACTTACGAATACTGAAATAGCGAATAGCTTACAGCGTCGCTACGTAATGATTGATTAATTAGACAAAGTTGGTACGGTTCTACGTATGTATGTGAATTCCGAACGCTAATGCTCGCAACTTCGACAATCTATCATGTCATACGTTACGTAACAGCGATCGTAGAGCGCTGTTGGTGTTGGCTTACGGACAAAGTGGTAGGTTCAATTCAGAGGGGATTTCTCAACGTCGTCTACTAACGCGCATTAAAAATCTTGCCCAGCATTCGGACTGTAAATATAAATAATGACAAAACTAAGCCTTATAACAAGCACAACATATCCACGAGAAAGGGACGAGGAGCGTTAGTTCAAATTTTATTTTCACAACCCACAGTCCCTGCGCACATCAAAAAACACTCCACTACAAAATTACCCAATCTCGGAGTCTCGTAAAATGTTACTGCCGCAGTTATTCCATAAACATTTCTTACTATAAATAATGAAGGGCTCGCCCCCACGGGCATCGAACGCGAGACACCGCCCGCATTGTTTATGCATATCTCAATTACAGTAAAACATTCGGAAATTGATGATATTTCAGGCACGGCTATATCGCGTTTGAAATTCAGTTCGCGTGCAATACAGCCTCTTTGGAAGTCAATGTTATAAATAAGGCATACCATCACTGAATATGCATGCATTTGAGGTTTATTTTCAAAGATTTATAGAACAGATTATTCATTAATGATTTGAATAATTTATTCCTTTTTAGGATAGGTCATTAAAAAAGTAAAGGCATATGCTGGGCTTCCAAAAATCCAAGCGCAGTGGAATACCACACAGTACTTTGTAACTCAAGGTGCTGGATGGAGTTGCTACTGTTAATGGGTGGTGGTATCGCTTATCATCAGGCGAACGGCATGCTCGTCTCGTCATTCAATAAAATATAAAAAAATGCAAATAATGACACAGGCGCTTAAAATTATGTAAGTAATTCAAACATTTTATGCGTCTAAAAACAAACCTGTAGAGGCAATCTGTTCGACTAGATATCCACAAAAAACCTAAGACTATTCAGCTTTAACCATTAGGAATGCCACATAAAGTTTATCAGATAAAGCGGGGGAGGCACTAAGTAAATTATTCCGGGGAGTGGAGTGGAGGGGAGTCGTACACTTCTGGATTACGTCTGTACAGCCTAGTGTCATTTGGACAAACGCCAGCGAGAACAAATACCGAAAGGAACGAGCCATAAGATCTGCGAGGGATAATTTGGAATATAATATTAGCTAATGCGGGACTCTGCAATGATTTCGATTTTTAGCCGACTTAAAAAGGAGGTTCTTTGTAGTTTGAAGTGATATTACGTAGATGTTTGGTTTTTCTGAAAATAAAGAGAAGTATATTTGATTATTCATAATTTTTTTAGGCATAATGTGTTTGGCTACCTGATGTACCTACTGTTTTGTGTTATGATATTAACTCATAGCATAATGGCAAACCATAAGCAATGAAGAGTTCAAACGCTGCTTAAAATTTTGAATAAGCGTGTTTAAACCATCACCTGTAAGTTGAACGATGAGCTTTGTTTACTTGGGAAGTAATTTCATATCGATTAGGCGCCATCTATTGCACTTTGACGGTACTTCACCAGAAACTTCTCGCAAGTACCAAATTCTACAAAGTGTTGTTGAGATAAATGCTATCTGAATGCATAGAACACAGAACAAAGATACGATGCATAAACAAAAAAATTATACAACTAGCTTTTGCCCGCGGCTCCGCCCGCATTAAAAAGTTTTTCCGGGATAAAAGTCCCGGTTTATATTTTCCCGGGATAAAAATTAGCCTATGTGTTAATCCAGGACATGATCTACCCGTGTGCCAAATTGCATCAAAATCGGTTCAATAGTTTTTGCGTGAAAGAGGAACAAACATCCATACATCCAGACATCCATACATCTATACATACTTACAAACTTTCGCCTTTATAATATTAGTAGGATTATATGAAGCTTGAGGCTTATGCACACAATATCTTCAAACGAGTCTATAACGCTTTCACACACACACACACACACACACATACACACACACACACACACACACACACACACACACACACACACACACACACACACACACACACACACACACACACACACACACACACACACACACACACACACACACGCACGCACACGCACAATAAATAAAGTCAAAATACATAAAGTTTTTCATAGCTTAGCGTCCGAATGCAAATTATCATGAAATGCTTGATCTTTACGCCAAACAACAAAAAATCTGACCAAACGAACGAAGCGTTTCCGTGGATCTAATTATGCCTTTTTGTTCTACAGTTTAAACCTACTCCTATTCTAAATATACACTTCATTACAATGCAAGACGATAGATTTTTGTGAAACAACGTCTTTCACGAATAAGTCAAACGGAAAACCAAAATCTTTTTGTTAATTATATTAATTAACAATTTTTTTGTTTTTGCATAACATGTAATAGGCGATATTTTTGGATCACGTAGTGCCGAATGCAAATTATATTGTTTACTAAATCTGAGCTTCAAACAGCCAGAAACTGGGCGTATGAGAATCGGTCTCAGATATGTAGGGTTCCGTAAAGCTGTGTACCGTCTGCCACGTCCTGCGGAATCACAGCTTTATCCGTGCGTAATATTTTGGCATATTTTGACCGTGTATGATGTGACCGTGACCGATGTTACCAACGTATCAATAAAGTGACGTAGTTAAATCTTGACAGACCCCTAAAATCACTGAATACTTTATTAAATCATGAAATACAGGGTGTCCAGTAAACGAAGAATACCCCTATAACTGCGGAACGGAACGGAATAGGTCACACTATTTCCTACAATATGACAAAATTATACCTCTGTATAAGTCCCTGTCTTTTTTTTAAATTATACAAATTTATTCAAACGGCTGACTTAGATAACCTATGGTGTATAAAAAATGTACTAAGCGGATCATGCCAATTACTTTAAAAAGTGACTTAGTTATTACTAATTACAAAATGGTACAATAGTTTAACATTCCCATTTAAATATTTTTTTCTGGTAATTCTAATGCACGAAGGTCTATCTTTTGGACTTGAATAAAAATACAAACGTTCATCAAATTGAAGTACGTCTTTTTTATTGTTTGTAATACTTTAGCAATGAATTCGTAGAATTCTATTCATTGTTGTTAAAATTACTAACTGATGGAAGAATATGCATTATAAAGGTGAATTTTTCAAATGGGCCTGGATGGCGATATCCGAATCTATGGAGAATAGCAAAAAATGCCCAAAAGAGTCTCGGCGCCGATTTTGATGCAAACTAAAATTGTATCATTGGATTTTTAAAATATCTGTATTCGTAGCCGGCCTACAGACTTATTGATTTTGACAAAACCAGAACAAGAATAATGGTAAGTAATGACATAAGTATGGCAAACTAGAGGAAGGGGTTCATTTCTAGCTAATACTTCTTGATTTTCTTCTAGACGTATAAATAAAAAAAACCGGGCCTAAAAATATATCATTTATGGTTATAGATAAGATAGGTTAATAAGTTATCATTCCAGGTACAGTCGACACACTTTGTCATGCCTGTAAATAATAAAAGCTTGTTAAAAACTATACAGACATGTCTTATATTATTAGTATCTAGAATGTATATATGCGATTACTACATCACTCTCCGTCCATCCATTGTTGATAGCTACGACATAACGAAATACGTTGCCAACCGGACCATAAACATAGTAAAAAAAACTAGGAAAAACAAAACATAGGATGATTTCCCGACCTCTAAAGATGAATATTGGAACCCGGGCGATGTGATTTTTATTGGTATTTTCCTATAAAAATAACTTCGAATTTTCATCGATATTAACTTGGTTGTATACGCTTGTATTGATTTTGTTAAATGATGCACGACCTAACTGTAGCGCAATATGTATATATAATACAATATGTTTTGCACAAACTCGTTCAAATTACTACATACTTATTCTATGTCTTCTTTGAGGTCATTTACGGATACGGATGCATGGCTCAGAAGGAATAAAATTAGTTTTGCATTTACAAAGCCAGGTTGACCAAATTAGATGAGTATTATGTACTTGTTGTTATTATTTATTTATAGTATTTATTTTCTTCCTTTTCCCACTATTTTGTTTATCTATTTATTCTTATTTATCGAATATAATCAATCCGTGAGTCACTATCCACTAAGTGAGGGTTCCAGTTGAAAACCAGCGCCAGGTACACCTTGCCTGGCATTTTATGCTGAACTGGATCCTTTTCGACAGTATCATGGGATGCACGTTGCCCACGTGTTTTATGTAATATGTATTAAGTCCTTTTTTGTTAATTGTTGTGTGCGTCCCTATATATTGTGCGAATAAATATTTCTTTCTTTCTTTCTTCTTTCTTTGTTTAAGTTTAATGGATTTATCCATTGATGTCACATTATTCAAGATTGCCTTGATAGCCTAATTGTATTGTGTGTACGATACGACACCGCTCTCAGGTCTCGAATTCGTATCTCGCGTCGGGCAAAGTGATATTTGGTTTTACTTCTCAGTAAGGATACTGAGGACAGTATCATGGATTCTGAAATTTGTTCTCGATATGACGATAAAAAGTTAATTAAAGAACAAAACATAAAATCTAAATTGTTTTTGAGGAATTCTAAATATTGCCCGTTTTACGTATTCATTGCTGTGACTTAAAGTAGATGTGGCCAAATCAGATCACCAGCACTCCTAACTTTCATAGACGCATATCATTGCGAGCCGCCTGCCGCAACGGCTAATGGACTTCCAATAATTCATTTAAGTTTGGTGTTGCCATGTTTTAAATTATATTATATTTAAAATTACTGGAAACCGAAACTGTCTTCACTTTATTACTTTACACAAAAAAAATTGCATGATTTTATTATTGTATTAATTATAGAATTGATGATACTATCCACCACTTACATCCATTCATTGCGCATCTCGCGTTATACAATTACTACAGTAATCTTCTATCCTTTCGGAATGCAAACAAAAAAATATTTCCTCACTATCTTAGAACCCTGAGGGCATAACTTATTAAATTTGACGGTGGCAAGTGAAACTCAAAATTTCTTGATTGTTGGTAAAATGGTAACTTCTGAAATGATTCAGAAGATACTCCTACATTCATATAGTAGTATGAACTACTTTTTATACTCCCATAATTAGTATGATGGAGTCACGACACACCCTCAATAACACAGTAACAAAACTTATCCGGTACCACGCCGTTAAATTAAATTCACAAACGCGCTTTTTGCTTTTGTCTGATAAGATTCATGGTATTCAATTTTTGAAACCGATTTTGAATCCCAATGAGTTAAATTGAATTCAAGTAAATCATTTTCAGTTACTTTTCAGGCTTCAAAATCTAGATTCTCAGATGTTTTTCCAAACCGGAGGCTACAGAAGTTATATGCATTTCTAAGAACTTTTTGATGCAGATTTGTATTTTTGTATGTTTGTAACAAATAAATAATGCAGGCCGCTTCTGAAAGGTTGGTCTGAATACCTTAGGGGAGGGCTATGTTCAGCAGTGGACTCCCAAAAGGTGAAGAAGAAGAGAAGACGAAACTATAAAAACATCAAAATCGGACAAGACGACTTCCAATAAAGACTAAATGGGTCAATTAAAATGAAATTTGTTCGTCATATTTGTTTTGTGATTTATTCTCGGTTTCAATATGAAAATAACTTTTCTGACATTAGTATATGATGAATGAAATCGATTGATTAATAGGTGACGTATCGTAGAGCGTCGGTTGTCATTTGTTATTTTTTTTTACTAAAACCTTATTGTGTAGATAGGAACGATGATTTTCGCTTCCCGTAGTATTATAATGCTCTTTGATTGGCGTTTTGGCGGGAACGTGGAAGTGTCATGAGGTGCTCTAGTTTTAATTCATTATTTTGGTGATACTTAGTGTTATATTGCATAATTATGGTGGTATACTATCCAATATAGTTCTATTAAAGTGCTCAAATGAAGTGAATTGAAGTAACTGTACCAATCAAGTGTTTTTTCATTGCCGCCAAAACTCCTTGATAAAGTCTTGGTAAGGTAGCCACTGCTTTACTACGACATAGTTTTGCACTTAAGACGAGGCTGTATGGGCTCGAACCCTTTGCCATCCCTAAAGGGAAAATTATAAAAAAAAATATAGCTTTTTGATTTTCGCTTAATGACAGGAGACATCATGGTCGAAATCGACCACACGTGATACGTAAGGGGAATTATTTCATTTTTGGTATCAGTTTTTTTTTACTTGTTGCATAATATCTTAATATATTCGAAGCATTCATTCAAAATAGTGTCAAAAACGCTTTCTTTGCATGCAACATTTTGTATTTTTTGCACCGCTTCGAGCACAATGCAGTGAAAAGAAAATGTTAGCCAGGGAGAGGCGTAATTGTCGCTCGTCGCTGTAATTATGCTGGCGCGGCTAATTGCCTCTACACGCTTCGGTTAAAGTGCCCACATCGTAGAAACGGTGAAAAGAAGAGGACCATATCGCTTTTTACATGTTTAGTTGACGTTTTTTTAAATGTTGTCAATTCTTAGCTACGAAATCTGTTCATCCCATAATATACATGGAACTTGAATTGAATTCTGCGCTCTTTACACAGCCTCATAATGCCTTTTGATTACTTCATCATGATCAGCCACCAGACGTCCACTGCTGCACATAGGCCTCCCCTAAAGATTCCAGACGGACCTGTCAAAAGTGGTCTGCGTCCAACGTGCCTATGCTTTATCAAGTCGTTTGTCCACCTTGCAGTTACTTGCTACAAGATAAACTGGACATAATATTGCACAATTCATCTGATTTAAATAGATCAAACTCTATGCAAACGGTCACATACGAGAGACTCACTAACCTGCATCATTGTGTCGACCAATGGGGTAATCATCTCTCTATTTGACACCCTATTTCACTTAGCATCAAGTGTAATGAAGTCAATTTGATGTGCCTGTTTAAATAGACAGAACAACTAACATTACCGCTCTGCACGATGGGGACGACCCCATTGGACTCCTATCACAAAAGTCTGCATTGCCAGTTGTAATGTATCCTAAAAATCGGAACATCGAGAATTACCTGACAACACTCCCGTCCTTTTTATTTCAAGTTGGAATCGCCTCTAGTGAAGCAAAGATACGGCGGACCAGCTCTCAAGTTACCCTATAATCACATTATGTTATGAATCAAGACCCGACCCCATTACTCTTTGTTTCAATAATTTATCTAGATTTACCGGCTGTACCCTAGCCTGTAAACTATTTCCCGGGATGGAAGTTTTACTGTGCAGTGTCGCTTTATAAAAATAGCCTTTAAGTCTTGGTATGTTTGTCAGTATAACTCTATTCAGAATTTTTTGTACTAACTTTTAATGCGGATAAAACCCTTGATCTTGTATGTATAATGTTTTATTTCGATACAGCACCGTAAGAGTTTCAAATACCTACGTTACCAAAACAATAAAAATTATACCCTTCAAATTATCAAGTAACCGCTTTTCAAACAACCCGTATTGTCTGTTAATGATCCTTCAGTTAATAACAAAACAACTTCGAGAGCAAAGCAATCTTAAGGAAGCGTTAAGTCCACAAACTCAAAAACAAACTTTACATTAACGAAGTTACGGTTAGTTTTAATTTATCCCTTTTCATAACGAACGCGGTAAGGGCGGTGTTACATTATGTTCCTTCTACTTCTAAAATAATTAGACGGAAATAGGGAATATGCAAGTTCGATCATAAGAAACTTTCAATCATAGCTCATTATGCATACAGTAAATAACACTGATAGAACGTGCTCTGTCACAGAGCCTCTGTCACATCATCAGAAAAATGCACTGTCACATCATCATATTCACGCGAAAAATGGGGGCGTTCGAATATGTCAAATTTAATCGATATCTTTTTTATATATATATATATGTCGGGTAATTCCTTTTTATTAATCTCGTTGAGGTTGGCTGAGTATATTATGTCGGGTAAGATAAAATAATAATCGTTGCTAAAAACCAGTCGGTATGTTGATCTCGTAGTGGGAGCGACAGTTGGGTGTATAAAAAGGGTGCCTAATCATTTGAAGCGACTAGTACGGTGCAGATCACTACTAAGTGGTAACTATGGTGGTTTTCATATCGGTCAGTACTTAGTAAAGCGGTTACTATGTTATTTCGAGTAGTTACTAGGTGAGTTGATTATAATTAAGAAGTTTGGTTAAGTAAGTGTCTCAATATGCAGTGTGTTATAATAACCAAAGTTAATAATGAACGTGGTATTGTACTCTGTGAACACTTGATTACGCAATAATTGATCAACAAACAATAAATAGTGAGTTGAAGAGATAATTCTTTTGTGACTTTTATTATGTGTGCCCACGTATACCTATATCTGCCTTCACTGTCTCCGACATGTATAATTCTTCTGTGCGAGTGTATGTCATTGAACTCCTCCGAAACTGCTGGACCGATTTTAATGTTTTTTTTTTGTGTCGTCAGGCGGATTCAAGAATAGTTTAGATTAAAAGTTGGATCCGGTAGGTAGCGCTGTACTCGAGTTCCAGAGGATTTTATCTCCTTTTTAGGGCAGAACAACGTCTGTCGGGCCCCTAGTATATATTATTTTGAAAAATGGTACACTTCCAACAATATTTATATTTTTTACTTTATTAGAAAGAAGTCAAAACAGAATAAAACAAATTAAAAAAATACATGCATAGTCCCTATTGCTTGAAATTTGAAAATGTCATATGCCAGTAGAGGTCATGACTGAGCATATGAGATGCTGCGCTTTCAGGTTGAAAGCTGGAATGGATTTTGAGGCAAGAAAAGGAGTTAAAGACCGTTTATCCTTTGGCCTATTTACCGTTTATCCTATTTTACTATAGGTACTATGCAACAACAAACCTGCTACTTTGCACTGGCTGGCTGGTTCCCCGTTTAGCCAACTCATTCGTTATAAATCTTATACTCAATGAAATGACTCTTGATAACTTTATTATCAGTTTCCGAACTTATAGCAATAATCACATAGGTCACTTTTCCTATATGGTATAATACATTGTATACTTTTTCATATAAGTTCATGATAATATTACGTAAACTATTTGGGACGATCTTGTTGATAAGTGTGCGACAACTTTTACCCTGGTTTTTCGTAGGCCTGGGGCAACCACGCGCACAAACCACGTAGGTACATGCGCCACGAGGTTAGAATACAATAATTATTCCACCTTCTATTTGCTTTGCTGTTTAAATGCTCTCATAAATTTAATTTTGGTATAATCGTTGTATTATCATAAACGAGAGTGAAATTTTGTTGTAAACATATAATAGGTTTTCATATATTTGCAGAAGTATTAAAATTGTGCTGATTGTGGCGTGAGAAGGTTATTTTTCAAAGCCGTAGAGGAGGCTGGACATATAAACTAAAGCAAACCTATACGACACACAGAAGTATGTGGGTTATTATAACCCAGCAGGACTACAAAAAAAATCGATGCATATATTTTATAGTCACATGTCTCCTTCCAAACCATGCGCGACAATGAGTACGCAGCCTTATCGCCTTAAGACACCGCCTCTATCCACACATTGCAAGGTAAATATTATTTCACAGTACGCCGCTACTTGGGCGAATTCATTTAGAAATGTTTGCCAGTTTCCTTCTTAAGTGTAGACCTTGTTCTAGGCGACGCGAAATTAGGTAAATGTTTAAATGTCTTAACATCTATAGGATAGATAATCCAGATCGATACAACTGAGCTCCCACCCAATTTCAAACCCATGGGAAGTTTCTAACTATACAAATAGTTTCTTACACTGGGATACGAACCCAAAACCTACCGAAGAAAGAAGCTACAAAAATAGATACCATTGTACCCCAGTAAAACATTATACGAAAAACACGAGGATATTGTTAAGTTTCCCAGTTTTGTATCAAATTCGACACCGCCCCCATTATAGTAAAGACACTCAAAAACTTAGCTTTTCACACAATTTGGCGGGAAGGCACAAAAGGAGTTCGCGTCGGAACTGGAATGGCAGTTATGACGGGCCCTGACTGGCGGTGCGGTGACGGAGTAAAATAGATACATGTTGATTATTTATTTTTGTTATTTAAATATAACGTTTTCCCCTTATGTTTCAAAAAGAATTAGTACGATTTCATCCTAAGAATGTGGTATTGGAGAAAATTTTCATAGCTAAAATTGGCTATCAGAACACAAGAAAAACGGTTGCTACCTCTTTTCTTCAATGGATTCATTTTATGATTATAACGGCTATAAGGTTTCAGTAACATTTGTAATAAAAAATTAAAACTAAAATTTGAGCATAAACCCGTTTAGAAACTACCTAAACTAAGCGCAAACCGCACTAAAAGAATCCACACAACCCTATATTTTGAATTACACTACACTGTTAATTACATGTAGTGTTCAGCAAAGTGAAACATATTTCCTATATAATGCGCATTATAGTCCAGATAAAAGAGACAAAAAAGTTTGCATAATTCCCAATACGCTGGATTTTTGTACAGACCTTAAATGTGTTATTACAAATGCTAGGTGAAAAGTACACATCGATCCCGCTGCTATGTTGTTTTTTATCCGAAGTTAAAAGTCACACAGTTTTCGCTGTTGCGTATATCTCTGAAATGGTGAGAGCTACCGGAAAATGAATCAGAGAATGTTTGTAGATCATAAAATTCTCTACCAAAAGGTATTAACACTTTTTTTCTTACGAAGCACCGTTCTCGAGTTATCGCGATTTCAGCTCTCAGATAAGACGTATTTTCATATGATGTACTTTTATATGGACACATTTTTACACCACCTCTGCGGTAGTGTACTTTGCCCTTCGTGTAACTTGGTTTCCCCTGTAGGAACACTCCACAAAATACTTACATTACGATCGAGGAAATTTTATGGAATGTTTATTTTGTCTGGACTATTACTTTAACTACAGAAGCAAACCAATTAAAACACTAACGCTTTTAAATAAGTTTTCATATTTTACATAGACATAATGTTTTGGGCGGCATATTAGCGTGTCGGTGTAAGCGGACCTTCATTTTAATTAAAATTAATTACTACTGAAGTAGCACCCCAATCTAATCATCGCTGTTGGTGCACAAAATGTACACAAAACTTGTAGAATAACGAACGATCCGTGCACATAAAGCTTTTCTCACACGACAGAGTTTCTATCACACGATAAGTTTGTTGGATTAGGCTATCGCGGACAATGAATAATTTTATCAGGACCAACGAGATTGTAGATCAGTCAACATTCAAACGATTATACTTGAAGAGATTGGTAGCGAAAGTATTAATTAATCTTCGATTCAGATCTGTACAATATTTCTATTAAATTTTAAATACTCAAAGATTAAATAGAATGGACAGATGTTTCGTTTCTGTTAAAATTAAAAAAAATACGAAGTCCTAGATATTTCATTAATTTAATTATTTTATTCCATTACAAAAAATATGAACGTTTTTACCACCATGTACCTAACAGAGGTAAAATAAGTAAGGAACATCTCGAAGTGTAATGGAACTGACCCAATCTAATATTATAACAATCGGTAAATGTGCCAGTTAAAGTTCTACAAATCAAAAACAGTCGACTGATAGTTGGCCGACAATTATATTCAAGAGGATTACTTAATTGACCAATGGTCACAATTCTATTATATTTTTAATACTAGGTTGGATCCACCCGGATAACAACGACCGTACACAAGGTATATAACCCCACAGTTACCCGTGAAAGTGTGTCGCGAGCCGGGATCAGCGGGTATCCACCTTCAAACAGGCCCGCATAATTGTGTCGATTGGTGAGGAGTAATCACCTCCCGCCCATCACCGCTCCACCTTGCCCCTACTCCCCTTAACATCAGATGCAGTGGGATCAATATGCCGGGCTCGTAAAAAAAAACTAAACTGTCAGTCGAGAGAAATTCTGAAGTGTACAGCGCTCAAATTCTTTAGTAAATTCATTTACTTTCCTTTTATCGATATAAATAAAAAACTCTTTTGTTAGATAATGTATATATATACACCAGGAAAATTAAAAGCTTTTGAAGACTCGTCTAAAAATTCCATAAAACCTTTTTGATAAAGCAAAATGAAAGCTTTGTGAACAAACGACTTAGGAAATTAAACTGTAATCCAATTTAGATAGCGCTTTGTTTTATTCAACATAATATTTTTACGAGGTAATTGTATTTGAATGCAAAGGACAGCAAAGGAGTAAGCGTTTCCAATACAGCCTATGGCTATGGACCACCGAGGATCACACGCCATAGAAATTATAATGTTTTGACCACATCTATAATAAAAAGGTTTTGAGCTTCCGACACACTCGCTCATAATCCGCAAAACCAAAGTTCAATTGATGCGGGTTTTCTAAGAGAATACAATGTTCGAGGACAGTGTTATTTTGACCGTTATCTACTTTTTTTACCTAGAACTATAAAGTAGCTAAACTGTTCGTGACGATAAGTACCTGTAGCACGATCAACAAAAAGCTTTGCATCCTTTGAGGATCAGAATTCTTCCAGTCTTATGATATGTATACCGGCTTAATACTATTCATTCAAACTACACACGTAACTATGGTTTTTCTCTGTGTACACGGTTGCTATCCAGCCTATATCTTCCCACCAGCAAATATCACTACACAGTATAAAACAAAGTCGCTTCTCGCTGTCTGTCCCTATGTCCCTATGTATGCTTAGATCTTTAAAACTACGCAACGGATTTTGATGTGTTTTTTTTTAATAGATAGAGTGATTCGAGAGGAAGGCTTATATGTACTTTTAGCCCGGAAAAACTTATTAACGCAGGCGAAGCCGCGGGCAAAAGGCTAGTTAAAGATAAATGGAATATTCACACAAAATACCTTCCAAATTGTTTAACGTCACCGATTTCTTTTTATCTGTTTTTAAAATAGTATATTAATACACCATCGAAACTTGTTACTTTAATATTACAGCAAATACAGTTGTCAATTTGAAAGTTAGTTATTAAATACCATACCAACCCTGTATTATGTACTGCCTACTGCTGAGCACGGGCCTCGTCTACGACTGAGAGGGTTTAGGCTTTAGTTCACCACGCTGGCCTAGTGCGTATTGGCAGACTTCACATAGCTTTGAAATTCCTATAAAGAACTTCTCAGTTATGTAGGTTTCCTCACGATGTTTTGAGCTTGCTCTCGGGTTTTGAACCTGCGGACATTCGTCTCGCCAGTCCGTTCCACTCCCAACTAGGCTATCGCCGCTTTGTAAGTGAATACAGTTGCATGTTAATTATTAATAAAGTAATGATTGAACACACGCATAGACTAAGTCCTTATTATAAGCTATAAATCGGGGGCACAAAGCACATTTTTAAGAATATTCTATCACCCAAGCAAAACCGCGGGCGAAAGCTAATAATTCATACTTAAAGCTTGGAATTTTTTAACTTAATTGTCTGAGGCTAGGCTGTTTTTACTTCGTCTGAGTGGAGAGATTGCCTTTGTTGATCCTCCCTATTAGGGGTAATTCAAAATGTCTCTAGTTTGAGTCGTCGTAGTGCCTAAAGCTTTAGGTGAAGCTTTTCGTGCACACGTAATTATAGTATTTTTGGGGATCGACAAGAGTTCTACTAGACATTAAATTTTTATATTTGCATGGCCTCCTTTTTAATTCATAAAACATATAATTAATAATTACATATACTGTGTTACTAATAAATTTGAAATATTTTATTAACTGCCGATAAAATTAACTGTTAACGCTTTATCAGTAATAATACTAATGTTATCTAATTTCTGGCAGTTTATATTATCATCGCATCGTTAGATTTCATGATTGTTAAAGTTGTCAAGATTAACGCCTCAGCTCAAAAACCATTGCTTGATTATTTTTTGGGAACACAGACCAAAAGCAACAAAATTGGATAAAAATCAAGCCGTAGGACCTGATTGTACTTTGCTTACGAGTCATATTGAAAGACATCAGCTTCTAGTATTCCAGTAACATATTTGTCATTTTAAAGAAAAGAGCATGGTGTCGTTTTCTATACATACGTATGGCCTCTGCACTATTACGGTGATTCATCACACCAGCTCAAAAAGTCTGAGAGGCTTACCATAGGTTACGACATTTTTGGTATGGTAGTTTACAAAAGGATTCATATTTCTTACTATTACTTGCCCAATACACAAGCTATATAATGTATACTAATATTATAAAGACGAAAGATTTTATTCCTGAAGAATCCTGATGCGTCAACTACTTTTCTGGGCATCACACTAGATGCGAGACTCCAGTGGGGACCGCATATAGCAAAATTGGCAGGTAGACTAAGTTCAGCGGCTTATGCAGTCAGAAAAATAAGACGTCTGACTGATATAGACACGGCAAGAATTGTTTATTTCAGTTACTTTCATAGTATTCTGTCGTACGGTATTCTTCTTTGGGGTAATGCTGCGGATATTAATACAGTATTCGTCTTGCAAAAGAGAGCTATTAGAGCTATCTATTGTCTCGGACCTCGTGTTTCTCTTAGAGAAAAATTTTCCGAAGCACTGGTAGAATCATATAGTTTAAAAAAAAACATTGTTAAAAATGACGTGTAAAAGTGCCCCTAGGGGCCTAATTACATAATAAATGATTTGAGTTTGAGTTTGAGTTTGAATTGTTTGATTGTTTGTTTGTTTGTTTGTTTGTTTGTTTGTTTGTTTGTTTGTTTGTTTGTTTGTTTGTTTGTTTGTAATGGATAGGCTCCGAAACTACTGGACCGATTTCAAAAATTCTTTCATCATTTGAATGTTACAGTATCCCTGAGTAACATAGGCGGGCGACTTTTATCCCGGAAAATCGTTTTCTGCAGAGTGGAACCGCAAGAAAATAAGTATGGAGACAGTTTGAGATCCAGAGGAAGACATAGGGTACTTTTATTCCGGAAAAACTAAGACCGGGAATTTTATCCCGGTTTTTTTTCTCGCGAGTGGAGCCGCTACGCCCATATCAATGAGCCGGTTGGGATTAAATTTTGAAACAGGGACATAGTTTAAGACCCTGGGAAAGACCTAGACTACTTACCCGGGAAAAAATAAACCGGGACTTTTATCCCGAAAAATATTTTCTTGCGATTGGTTTCCAAAACAAATTTCGTAAACAAATAAGTACGGAGATAGTTTAAGACCCAGAGAAGAACATACACTATTTTTTATCTCGGAAAAACATAAACCGGGACTTTTATCCCGGTAAACGTTTTCGTGCGGCTGGAACTGCGAGAGAATAAGTAGGTATGGAGATAGTTAGTGATTCAGGGTAGGATAACCTTTTTTTTTAAGTATATGTCCTTACATCATTATATTATAAAACGAAGTCCCCTATCGCATCTGATTCTCTGAACACAATAAAATCAAAAACGGCAACTTAGACATGAGTCGGAGGAAGCCCGCAGCCGTCCCTAATGCGCCGAAGATGGCCACCGCGGAGTTTTGGTTGGTATGCCGTGCGGTGTACATAGGTTAGGGACTCGGCCCGGCGGTCGCCGGACGTTTTCCATCTCTCCGGGCGGCTCAACGTCGGGGCGTAAGGCACGGTGAACCCAACATAACTCCTCAGTCGTTCCCTTTGAACGCTGGGCGGTAGTAATAATTCACTTTCTCCGCGTAAAAAAAAACCTAAAATATGTCTAAACATACGCACTAACAAAATAAGCGGTAATAAATGAAGTGCGTTTTTTTTTTGTTTTCTTAATTGTTTTGTTCTTGCATAACAAACTTCACTGCTGGTAGGTCTTTCATATGTAACAGTACGTCTGGGTGGGTACCACCGTAATGTCTATTTCTACCGCCAAGCAGTAGTGTACATGCACTGTTGTATTTCGGTTTGAAGGGCATTGTACCCAGTGTAACTACTGGATATAATGAGACTTAACATCTTATGTCTAAGGATGACGAACGCAGTGGAATAATACCGCACAGTACTTTGTAACTCAAGGTACTGAATGGTGTTGCTACTGTTTATGGGTGGTCGTATCGCTTACCATGAGGCAAACGGCTTGCTCGTCTCATCATTCAATGCCATAAAAAAAATGACTTATTGAATAATTTGTGTTTTTAATAATTTTATTCGTCTTCCTCACCACACTCAAAACCACTAATGACTTGCTTTTTATTAAACAGCATAAAGTTTTATGGATTAAAATAAACAATGATTTTGTTTCTAACATTACAGTGACAGCCCTAATCGTAAGTAGAGAGTAGCGCGAATAAAAGACTCCTAGGACCGGATCTAGAGGTTTAACTTATTTTTTACCTACCACAGCTCAATGACAACACTTACTACTTAAACATAAAACCATAACCTTTTATCGTCGACAGGCTGGGCAGAGACAGACCTAGTACACTCACATTTTACGAAGATTTTGTCCGATGTTGTGATACGGCGCTTTCAAATATTGAGTTTCAATCCTAAGCAACACCGATTTCCCTATGTGTTTATTTAAATCGAAAAATCTTAGTAATGATTTACACTGATTACCATGCCCTGAAACAAAGTATTATGACAAGTACCGCATAAGCAATAAAATATAAAGACGTTGAATTCTTCTCCAGAATTATGCCGGTGTTACATATTAGATTATATTTCTAATCCGGCTGTATAAGGAACGAGAATATTCAAAGCGAGTAACTATGCCAGTACTACGTTTAGTAGTAGCTCTCCAGCCTAGTATACCGGTTACCACCACCAGAGGTACTACCACCTTCCGATAATAAAACATAACCTTCCTTTACCTGCGCTTATCTACCTGCAACTTTGTTTTAACAGCGTAATGTAGAGTATTTGTAGCTTGTCCTATTTTACGACCAGCCACCTAACGTTAACTTTCTCCAACCCTCCCCGCAGAAACTCAAATGTAATACATAAATAATATTAGCTTAACGTTACAAACTTAAGCTTAGATAATGTGAGCCCGTGAGGTCTAGACCCCTACTCATACAAATCCGGCCCTGCCCGGCCGTTGACACGATCCAGTAAATTACTTCACGTTTACCGACCTACCAGCACCGAGTGCTTGATGTCTAGACAAATTGTTCCAGATTTTTAGGTCTAATGAAATGTCAATCAGATTAAACAACGAGAGCGGCGAAGTCTAAACTGGTAATAATGACGCAGTAGCGTAGCTAACAGGGACCGGGGGGCAAAACCCCCACGTGGCACCAGTCGCAATTGTTGTTAAGTATAGTTGAAATCGGGACATATTTTTTGCTCCCACCCGAAGCCCGGGGTCGGAACATCGATTGGCCTCAGGCTGCAAAAACCCAAGCTACGCCACTTCAGTAATGGCTTAGCTGATGCGAAGCCCCGGGCGGGAGTAAAAACAAGTCCCTGATTTAGTTTTTTTTTATTTTTATTTTATATGTGTATATTTCTTTGGCACGCCCTAGAGCCTAAACGGCTTGTCGTATTTTCGTGTGAGTGGTGTCAATAGATTCGTCTTAGCCGTGAGAATGACACTGAGAACGTAAAAAAAATAAAAATTTTGGATGGATCGGGGCAAAAGGTAATTAAAAAAAATATGTTTTCAAAATAGAGTGTGGTATCAAAATAAAGATTACGGTGATTACGAATATATATATAACTTAACTTAATTTACTAAAAGTCTCGTATAGGCCCGTTTAAACACAAATACAAACTACACCTTCTCTCCACAAAACCGGCGCCATCATGTCTGTGATTTAGATTAAGAATAAAACTAAAGCCAGTTATTATGCTGACAGTTTATAGGTTTCCATTGTCATTTAACCCTGTAAATGCCGATCGTGCCTTATCAAAACTTAACCCGTCCCAGCACGACATCACGTCTCGCAGATTCTCGTAAGTTTGGGATGTTTACGTGTTAAAGTTGTTAGAGGTTGAATCACACGCCGCCGAGCACCGTGCTATGATACACCGTGATGGACCATGCAATAGAAAAGGCTGGCACACGATTTAGATCTAAACAGATCCGGAATATGGGTTATTATCTCAGTGGCTTGCTGTAAGTCTTGTTGACCAGTTAGTTTGTTTTCATAAAAACAGGCTGGCATGATTGTGGCTATCAATGGTCACCGCCTAGTAAGTAGATTTTCGTTGGAAAGAAACACATGTAAACCACAGTGTTTACTGTACGAAGTAATATAGGCTTCGATGATATTAATATGGTGTTTTATAACACGGCCCTGCGTCGGCCCGGACACTGCGCGGCTGTGTGAAATCATAGATAAAGACAGCATGTTTTGCGCACGACGTTAACACATTTTAGCGGAGAGCGAGCTTGTGTGTAAGAGATTGGGAGTTCATAATTTATATCTTAATTATTTTCTGTAACATAAATGTTTTATTTGAAGACTTGAAACGTATACATGATGAAGAGGTACCTATAGAACACTATGTCAATGGACAACAGAAGTTGCGCCCATCACGTCGAAGGTGACTGCTACTCAGTATTATGTCGCGTTGTTAGATTACACACCGAAGACACCCGCAACGCCACATAAGCATACTTACCTTACAAAATTAAAAAGAGTCTCCTAGAACGTTTTTCGTTTACCTAAGTGGCTAAGATTGCTGTTGTTACTAAGCCACTCTGTATTACATTATTATTGATTGTTATATCTATCTGGCTAGCCAGCGCCGAGTGTAATATTACACAAATCATTTGGTGCCACTTTTGACCTTTCTATAACTCAAAACCTCTTCAACGTAAACCGATAAAACTAAGTGTGTTTATTACATCCATAAGGACATCTAGAAGCCCAAATTTTATGAAGCTAGCTCAAACGGTTATAAAGATATAAAGGTCAAAAAGTTGTAAATTTTAGTACTGACTGACTGACATATAGTACCTAAACCTAACCTACTTCCAGATGACCTAGAAGGATGAATTTTGGAATCCAGCTCGGTAATTGTGTGTAAGCGTAGGAAAAAATCTAAAGTTTTTATCAGAATTTAAAAATATACATATATGTTGAATAACTTTATAAAATGACTGATGTAATGAAAACTGGCCAAGTCAAATCTAACCTACTTAAAGATCTCACATTTTTAAATAAAGGAAATTGTTATAGGTATCCAATAAAGCAAAGAAATAGAGTTTAATACTTGTTCGTAATGTTATTTTGTTCCTATAAATACATATTTGGATTTTGCATAGAACTTGGCACTCATTTAGATCTCCATTTTTTTTTAGGCGAAGCCCACAGCAAAGCTTAATTTTTGTATTGAGCTTGGCTCTCCTTTTTTACATTTATGTTTTTGTTGGGATTACCTATACAGGGTTAATTATGACTGCATTATTGGATTGTTGATAAATCAATATTCCTAGTCAAGAACCGAACCCGTTTATTACGACAAAAAAACACCGTATCGTTACATCATTTGATAGTGTCGCTATTAAGGATCAAATTCTGGGAAGTAATGACATACGGCAAACTAAAGAAAAGTGTTCATTTCATCAGTAAATTCCTGTATATGTAAGTTATTTCCAAGTATTTATAAATTACTACATTCAAGTGTATTTATGATCTGGATTACCGCACAAGGGGATTAACGCAGCAAAGCGGCCGGTCGTCAAGTCCTTTTGTAACATGCTAGAAAAGTGTGTTACAAGATCACAATACAATTTTCCAAAATTCTGATATTGGTAAGGCGTTCATTGTACGAAATGAAATGTCTAGTACAGTCAGCCACATAATTAGCTGAACAAATTCAAATTTTCTAATCACTTCCACGCGTTAAGTTTAATTGTTTTTTTTTCTCTGCAAAGTAAAGTTAATCACCTTTATTTTATTTTTGTGAAGAGAAAACTTGGTAAGATCACGAAAGTGTAGACGCGATTTGAAGTTTTGAATTTGTTCAGCTACTTATGTGGCTGCCTGTACATAACATACAAATTATTATATTCAAATCTGTAAAACATTTGCGAACAAAGGCAGCTAAAACAAATTTCAACACCGTATTTAACCGCGGGGTTGTGGCGGGGAGCGGAGATGCGGGGAGGGCTGGTGGCATCTCATAAAACGAATGCCTTGCGTGCGTGCGGTTTCCTTTGTGGCGGCGCAGGAGCGGTTCTTGTATTTAAATACATTTCAACCAATTAAATTATTTCCAAATGTGTCTGTCTCTATACCACAATCGTATTGTACAGATAAATATTTGTATGTACAATTTGAAATATATCGTCCTTCTTGCTAATATTATAAATGCGTAAGTTCGTGAAAATGTTTGGATGCTAGAAGTAAACGCAAAAGCAACGAAACGATAAGGACTAAAGCATCATTATTCTGAGTGATCATCTCATAGATTTTATATACATTCCAACCATTTTTTTTCACGTCATTTAAACGACAGTAGCGTAACAGCTTTATTGATTATGTTAAACTGATAAAAACTTTATTATATTATCAAAAAATCTAGAGACGAATTTAAATATACATTTAAAATGCTATTCCCCGAAAACATGTTTAGCGATGCACATATTTCATTCCAACGCATTAATGAAGGAGTGCGCATTCAGTGTCTGCAAACATTAACTAATGAACGTTACCTTTGCACAAGCAAGGAGGTACTCAGTTGTTTACGTGGGACTCGATCACACCCATTTGCGGGCTATTTACTTGTTTATCGCGCTGAATTGTGACCACGATAATTGGATGAACTTACGGATATTTTATTTGTGATATTTATTGTATTTCATGTGGCCATATTAAAACTTTGAGACATATTGACATGTTTTGGCAGTAATTAAATAATTAAATAGAGACGAAACGAAACGTAGGTGTAAAACACGTATCGAAATAATTTTGCAACAGCAGCCATTATGATCATTAGCGGTATTCCTAATTTTATCGTGTCTATACAATATGTATGATGTATTTTAAATCCAAATAAATAAAAGCCAATTTTGTACATACATACATTATTTTCCAGATTCCGGGCTGATACCGAGTAGAACCTATCATAGCTGCCCGACCCGGGATTCAAACCCGGGACCTTAGAGCGATTTCAAACCGTCGCAGTACAACAACGCTACCGAGAGCAGTGTTCAATACATTACGCGAAATTATGACTGCCAAGGCACGATCCGTTGACTATCCACACTTTTGTGTCTTTTTGAACAGACCATTGTTTTGTTTTATTTTTTTATGATACCGTAATTATTTCTCTATGTATAGTAGATTCTATAAATATGAGCTCTTAGATAGAGGGGTAGAATTAACAGATCTTAAGATGAAAAAGCTGATAGATATTTGCATGAACGTCGCCAAGAGGGAGCAGAGCCAGCCGCAGGACAGGGCAGCCGCCCCTTTACATTCAACATAAGTACATTCTTTTGTATAAAATATCCACTCTCCCCTTACATCAAAATTTGTAAATCCAAAACCCCCTCCCTCTCCTCCTCCCCTCTCCTGAGTTGAATGCCCTGGTCCATGGATATTTGTTTACAATTTAAATTAGCTCTATACATCATATTACTTACAGCATTCGAGTGGTCGATACGGAGCGTTATTAAAAATTCACAGAACAAATAATTCATTGTCGGTGACAAATGGCAAACGTTTCGATATTGGCCGAGTTGCCACCAACTTGTAATGCACGATTTTTTTTACGTAACGATTAATTTATGCCCTACGCCGCGCCGGTTCGAAACAGAGTTTTAATACTATTTTAATTATACTACATAGTCTCAAAGTACATAGCACTAAAGCGCTTGTCATCGTGACTTTATATTCTTGTGTACTGACTTTATACTCGATGGGCTACAACGTCTTTCACTGAGAACAAACAGAGCTTGTTATTTGACAGAAGAATAGACAAAGCGATCACAATTACCCATATATTATATTACTATAATAGAGCATTACATACTGGTGTATCTGTACATTGAAAGAAATGAGATAAAAAAGTAAAGAAGTAATTAAAGAAGAGCAATGTAAAACAATTTAGCGATTTTCATAATTATTTTCAGTCTGTCTTTTTGTTTGTTTCTGAACATCTGCGAAACTACTGAATGGATTTACATGAAAATTGGTATGGAGATAGTTTCAAATCCTAAAGAGGGTATAAGCTACTTTATATCCCGGGAAAATATAATCTCCAGACTTTTATCCTGGAAAATCTTTTTCACGTGGGCGGGGCCGCGGGGAAAAGCTAGAAATACATAAATATCTTTCAGTTGAAAATGCTTCCTTACGTTTTTAAATTACGAAGCTTTTTCAGATACAAAATAAATGTTTACAAAAGGCATATTATACACCGGGGACCCCACTACCATTCTCAATACCTCTCTGTATAACACATCAATACACAACGCTCGTTATACAAGTTAACTGAATAAAGCTCATAGCTGTCGTCAAAGGGGCAGACTCCGCTGTTAGTGCCGTAGAATATTTGTTAATGAAAGCGTGAAGCTTCGGTGTGACTATATTAATTGATTTCTATTACGCCGGCTCCAGACACACACAAATATTCGACAAACAAAGCCTTTGACAGACTTTGCCACACATTTGAATAAAGTTTTTCCTGCACCTGTCACAATGCTTTACAAACATATTTGATCACAGTATTCAAATAGACAACAAATCAAATTGACTACGATTTTGTGTACATGGCATAGGTAGTTGTATTATTTAAGAGTACCTATATAATTATTTATGCCATTTCTATTCTAACGGATTTTACTTTTAGGGTTCGATATACATGTGTTTCCTTCAAGCAACTCAATAAACTCAAGTACTCTTTCGACTTTCGCTGCTCCAGTATATTTTGCGATTAAACAAAGCATCCATTCCGCTCGGTGATTGACAAACAACTGAACTTTGCGCAAGTGTGGCTACATACGCTTTTTAACTTTGAACTCTTTGATGTGAGGTCGAAAAACCGATACCGAATGGCAAATATATAAACAAACTTTGCAAACATACGCAAATACCCGTGCCATATATGTTTTCAAACAAGTGTTTAAATACTGTAGTTATATATGGGCGCCGGCTTTACACAGAGAGATTGGGAAAGCTTACAGTAGAATGAAAAACGATACAGGGCGTTCTACATGTGAAAAAGTTGTGCTGCAAAGAGATGCATGCATGTGTGTATTTCAACAAATTTCGTGTAATATTGGCTACTGTTATGAGGGGAATGTTTTTTAGTAAAAGGAATGCATATTTTATTTAAAGACGTAAATTTACCTCAAATAAATATATAAAAAATAAAGAGTTGAATACACACATAATAAACAACAAATTAAGTTGACAGGTAAAGAAAATTACGAAATAAATATTGAAATTGGCTAACACTTCACACATACATACACTCACGCCTGTTATCCCCGAAGGGGTAGGCAGAGGCGCAACTAGTGCACCGACTTTTCGCCGTTATTCCGTCCCATGATGTGATAGGGGGCGAGCCTATCGCCATATCGGGCACAAATTCCAGACTCCGAGCTGATACTGAATAGAAAAACTCAATATCACTTTGCCCGACCCGGGAATCGAACCCGAGACCTCAGCATTGTAGTCGTACCTTATACAACTACGCCACCGAGGCAGTCTAAACACTTCACATGTAGTAATAATATAAACGTTCTTATTCTATCCCCTTTACTCAGCGGATATAAATGTCCTCGTGGCACATGCTCTCGCTTACGATATTTCTGGTCTGATATAATTAAGTACACAAGTATACAGGAACGGAAAAATAACTCCACTACACCTCACAGTACGCGGAGAGGGGTCCAGATAGTCGACTGACGAGAGATGGTCATCATATCAACACAATTATACCGCCCTGTTTGCACCGTATGTACACTACTGTTAAGGCATTAATCGTTATAAAGACTAATGTCTAGCAAAGCGATCATTTCTATGTTTCTATAATTTAATTACTTTCTAATTTGATTTGTGCAAAAAAAATAGAAACAACCACAAGATTTTAAAATTAAATCAAGGCAAGCACTGCAAAGCGATAATACATCTTACATTAGAATGCTTCAGAATACTCAGCGATGGCTACAGCGTAGATTGAACAAGAACATATTATGAGTCAGCGCGGAGTGAGTAAACCCATACGAACGTCCCTTCACGACACTTGGCTAAAGTCCATAATCCTTATATGATTCTGTTTCTAGTTATACAGAATGCGGGATAAACTCCCGGAATTATTAAAGCATTCATGTTTCCTAGTATATTGAACCCTTTTAGACGTGAACGTCACACGGTTAAATATTCAGGTATGCAAAGAGCTATGGTACGACGATAAAGGACGAGTTGGGGACATACGCTTTGAAAATATTTTAGTGATGTATGGTGGTAGTGTCCGACCTTGGTTTGTGGCAGCATAAATAAGCTGGCGACTTAATTTAGAGGAAAGGTAAAATATTGTGCACATTTTCAGGAAATTGAAAAAGTTTTCGCGGTGGCTTTGAGCGCCTCTGTTTTAGGGAGCTTTAAACGTGAAGTCCGAATGACATTACATGCATTCCTAAAAACTATACATTTAATTCAAATAGATAGCCGTGCTGTCCTGTCCTAGCGCTTCAGACCGCTAGCACGAATTTACGTATTATTGTATAGTACTCGTATCTAGTAAGTTAACGTATTTAGTAGGTATTTGTCCGATGATAGAATAAGTAAAAAAAGAGATACGTGCTGCCATTTGCCATATATTTTGAGAAATGATTGTCTATAGTTATAGCAGGGTTACACGATTTACTATTCGAAGTTTACACGCGTGCAATGTTCTACCCAGTCGTATTATAGTTTCTAAGACGCTCTCTGGGGCGCTGTTAAAATTTCCATAAACGAAACTTTCTTCTCTAACCGATGTCTGCCACGGCGGCCAATCTCAGAAGAGATCAGCCAGGTACGCAGGAGATATTATAGTGCACAAGTGTGTGCGCAATACACAGGTGCACTCACTATTCCCCGACTGCCTCTGTGGCGTAGTTGTATTACGGTACGACTGCATTCCTCGACTGCCTCTGTGGCGTAGTACGACTGCAATGCTGTGGTCTCGGGTTCGATCCCTGGGTCGGACACAGTGGTATTGGATTTTTCTATTCAGTATCAGCCCGGAGTTTGCAATTTGTGCCCGATATGGCGATAGGCCTGCCCCCTATAACATCGTAGAACGAAATACGCACGGCGAGAAGTGGGTGAACTAGTTGCGCCTCTACCTATCCCTTCGAGATAAAAGGCGTGAGTATATATGTACTCGCTATTCCTTCGCTCTCATACTCCGGTGAGAGATAATGCGACATGACCGGAGAAAGATCAGGGGCAGGATCATCGGCTTCAAGAGCTTTCCGAGGCATGGTGGGTATCACACCGACAGCTGCCTGACTCCGAGCTGCCACCGAGTAATTTTAAAGATGGAAAATCCCAGTCACAATGTTTAAGGCCCGTTCTGGGACTTGAACCCAGGACCTCAGCTCGCCAATCGTACTCGTAACGCGTACGCAATGTAACGAATTTGTTACGAATAAACTTTGTAACGAATAAACTCAAAAACTACTGGACTGATTTAATATCAATATAAAGCTGCATTATCAGCGTCTAACATACGCTACCTTTTTCCCGGTAAAATATAAAGCGGGACTTTTATCCCGGAAAAACTTATTCTAGCGGATGAAGCAAGCAGCGTGAGGCCTACTTGCCACGCTGCCATCCATCACAGTGATCGCAACGATGTGCTAAAAAAACACAAAACTAAAGACGGACAGCCCCCTGCCGCCCGCGTGCGACGCCCGGTGGCCCCTATTAGTCGCCCTTTACGACAGGCAGGGGATACCGTGGTGGAATTCTCCAAACGCCCCAAATCCACAGGGCGGACCAGAGTGCCCCTACAAACCTACAAACCTACAAACTCACAAACTTTTCCTCTTTATGATATAGTTGGGGACATTGACACACGGGGGTAAATGGCCACACGCGTCGGGCGTGCTCTCTGATTAGAGGAAGTGTATCAGAACAGACATGTAGCAAAAAATATTCAAATAAATTCCTTCGTTTTCTAGGCTATTATTCAAGGCTACATTAATACTCTCTTAAGCTTAGTCTTTACAACGCACTGAGTGAAAGGATTATTCCACATTTTTTACTTTACCAAATTAGCTTAAGAGTTGTTTCCCATGACGTGATAGAAAGTTTTTTTATCATTAGTCACAATTCCAAACTGAAGCGAATCTTGTGTTTTAGCAACCCAGGCAATTTTATATATTTATCATATTTATTACACAAATAATTTCCCAACTTATGAATCGAACAAGTACTTATCGATTTCACTTGAAGTACGCCGCCATTATCGAACTAGACTAACGTCGATTGAAGACCATAAACTAAACTTTGTTTAGCTTAGCTCACATAGCCGAGACACACGTAGAACATAGCTTGGTTAACTTAGTTTGTGGTCGGTACACATTACACAAGTATTAATATATCTCAGCTAGCGAACTAAGCTAAACTTAGCTTAGTTCTTGTGCCGCAACCGATATTACAATTTAATCTATAATGCGAATTGATTACAAAAAATATGATGAAGGTGTTCAAATTATGAATGCGGATGGCGAAAGCAATATTTAAAATATATAAAGTACATATTTGATTACATCTGTAAACGAAACCCGGGTCAATAACCGGTGTCGATACTAAAACGTTAACATTAAATCGAGAATAACCCGTTAAAAGCGCGGAAGAACTTGGGCATTTATTATGGGATCAAAAGATTACAGTTTTGTCGTTCGTTCTATATCTTGTACACACGCAAGCCAATAACACTAAATTGGGCAGAAAAATACAAACAAGAAGCTTCGCATTTCGTGTGTGGCATTTTGTGGACAGCGGAAGAAAATTTGTGATGTCCCACAAAGGAAACAATGCCATTTTTTTCATTGTTCTCCACTAGAAAACATTCTGAACAAGTTGCTCTCTCCACCGATGAAGGATATCGAAACCAAGCATGTGTCGTTATCCCACAATACTAAATATCTAAAACACAACTAAAAATAGATAGCTGTTTCATAAATCATTTACAGTACTTATTACTTAAAGATAAAGATATATTTATTTTGCAAATGTGGGTAAAACAGATGATTGTACATTTTATTATTCAGAGCAACCATATTTAACCAAAATATGGTATTCAAAATAAAAATTTTGAATTTAAATACTATGTATTACTATAAAATAAAAATAAAAAACAAAAGAAATAAAATAATTTACTTATCAAATCAATGTATTAGGCATATGAACCTTTCGCAATTTCAAAGATCTTCCTATTGGCCATAGTATCTCTACATTATCGATAATATTTTTCAGCTAATGGAGGTGCGATGCCCCGATTGAGCCTTAGTACGCGCCTGTTTCATTTTATTGTAGTGTTATCTCGGTTTCATAATTATGCACAAAGCGTGTTCAACAAACGATTCAGCAGAAAATAGTTTATCGAGTGAATCGCAACTCTCAATAACGCCAATTTGTTTGCAATAAACTGTGTTGATTGCGCCGAGGGTCAAAAATAAAATATCAGACGTATTTTATTTTGATGTTGCTGGGGATGGAACTCAATTAATATAGATTTTTGTACACCACGTTGGCTTAATTCGGGTCATTATAGTTAACACATTGGAGATACTATGTAGAATCCTCCTGTTTTATGAAATTTATACGTCGCTCTATATCGATTCCAATAAACATATAATAAAATATACTAATAAACTTGAAAGTAATTTATTATTTGACATGGATATGGTTAAACAGTTTTTACCGTCACTCAAACCCTTAGCCAGTACTGTCCAGCCCTGATCCTGTTGTAGTCCGGCAAACACTCCGTAGGCCCCACCGCCGCCACCGCCGGGCACTTGTCGTACAAATACTTATACGCCGTATTCCTGATAGTCTTGGGCTCCATGGTGGACATCCAGTACATAAAGTTGGCCACCGACCGCCGTCCGCACGTGTACATCATCTGATGGCCAATGTCGTGACTGCACTCTACCACTCCAGACACCTTCTTGCACAGCTTGAGCTTGGCCGCGTTGATCGCCCGCTCCAGATCCCTCGCATTCGACATGGTGCACATGTACATCCACTGTTGTTGGATGTTATACATCATATCGTCGAGCTGCATCCTCTCCCCCACATAATATACCCCCCACAGCCCTACGTCTCTGTAGTGCAGGAAGAAACTGTCAAAGTAATGACAGTTGTCATGAGCTGCGGCTATCGCCAACGGGGAACCCTGATGCACGCCGCCTTGTTGAGTCTTACACCACGAACTAGTCATGCAAGACATAATCAGAAGCGGTATGTAGTCCTCATGACCGTAACCCGGCACTTCAAACCCGATAGCTACGTGGGCAAATGGCATAGCATCGTTCCGATACACCACCTGCGATCCGGTGAACCGACACGGACCCTCGTCGGTCATGAAATCAGGGTTGGGCACAATGTTACCGAACCTGCGTTCAGTCTCGCACAGTATGTTCTCGTGGCACACACCGCCGCAGGTCGCCAGGCACAGCTTGTAGGGCTGGTAGTGCTCGAACATGAAACTGCAGATGAGATCTTTGTCGAAGCGGGGCAAGTTGCACGAGGGACCGATGACGCGCTGCGCGAGCGGCGTGCCCTGGAACGCGCACTGGTGCAAGTAGTCAAACGTGACAATTCTGGGGTCATTATCGGCATCCTCCATCTCATCGCACACTGTGCACCTTTCAGTATCTATGCACGTCTTGTTCAGCTCAAGATCGCAAATTATTTTGGAGTATATGTCGAGGATTTCGGGAGCATAATCCGCAGGACAGCACGCGGTGAAGATCTGCAGTTCTCTGGTCGTCTCCACGGACAGCTTCGCGCCCATATGTAGCAAAGTTTGCTCCAACTGGCCTTTACTCATAGTACCGAAGCCTTTGAACGCCATGTGCTCTATGAAATGAGTGATGCCGTTGATACTTGCTGTCTCAAACCGCGGTCCAGATTCGATAAAGAGGGAGATACAAGCAAGAGCGGAGCTTGTCTCCTCGGTGGCGACCCTTATACCGTTTGGGAGGATGGCCATCTTTGTGTTTGCATCCTCAAATTCCTGCCACTTACAATGACAGTGTCTCCTGTTTATTCTGAGTAACTTGGTGACTGCACGAGCCACTTTAAACATGCTGGGAAATCCACAATATTATGATAAAATTATTCTTCTTTGATTATAATAATTCAAAATAACAAAATTATTTCTTCTACTTCTTTTAAATAAAATATGCATATATTATAATAATTTGATACGTATTCTACACTTCAGATGTGATCGCAGTTTTTTTCCGTAGTATTATAGTGTTCTTGGATACTGCCAAACTAACGTAGTGTTTATATTCTCTTTGCTGCCAAAGAGCATTATAATTCTTGTTTATTAATCTCTGATTATAATACTACGGAAAATAGAAACCATGCTTTCATAGTCAAGAAAGAGTATTATTTTAATACTACGGAAAATTATTGTAGAGTGCGTTTCACATTATTTTACCGATGGCAACATGTTGGCATCGCTGTCTGCCAATATGGTGGACACACTGACTTCTATTATATTCAAGAAGTTTATAATATAATGGGTATAAAATTCTTGATTATACTAGTATAATAGACGTCAGTGGGTGGACATTATTAAGACAATTCCCGCCACTTTCGTAATTAATAATATTTTCCCGTCAAATCCCGCTTACATATATAGATATATGGGGAAACCCTATATATTCGTCCGCAAACGTCTGTAGCGGGGCTTGACGAGTTAAAAAAAAATATTAAAACAAAACAAAAATCCGACTGCGTCCAAATCTACCATCTTTATAAAATTTATTGAAAAACTGAAAAGATAGTAACAAGATTTTAATTTGAATATTTTATTTTGGTTTTGAATAATCTTGGTTAAAAGTGTTCACAAACGCTATTGGAGGCATAACACGCTCACTTCTCATAATTTGGTTGATGATATAGGTAGAGCAACAAAATCTCGGAGTGAGCAGATGCCTCCGACTGCAGGACGTCACCTACCACGCGTCATTTGCCGTCGTGTGCGGAATCGGTCTCATAGAGTTTTTAATACATCAATGGTCTCATACAATTTAATAGTGCACAGTAGTGCCGTCTGCCGCGTTCTGCGGAAATCACAGCTTTAAGGATTTTTTGTTTAATTTATAAACCCTTAATTCTAACATCCAAATCTCGATGGAACAAGAACTATTAAACGCGGAATCCAACCATGAATCAAACCGGACATTTTATCGCTGCGGAGGAAACCCTTTCAAATAAGGTTCAAGATAAAGCGTTTTTTGTTAAGACTAAATTAAAAGGCAGGCCCACCTGAACGAACATTGTTTTATCAACAAAGAGCCATGGCTCGGGCATCTTCCCATCTTAATTGCAAAGTTGTCCGTATTTTTTGAGCAAAAAGGTTTACATTTTACTTGAGATTTTTCCTTGGGAAACGATGAGGAACTTTTACATGAAATCTCTTCGGGACCGACCTGTATTATGTATGGTCATTTGTATTCCACGAGACATTTCTGTAACGTGCTCAACAAAGACACCTTACTGAAAGAAAAGTAACTACATAGTATTATTAAGAAAAATATTCAGATATTGTGATAAATTCATTAGTGTTTTTTCATAGAAGCCAAATTCCGAATAATTGCTTAACAAGTTTATTGTAAGTGTTAATAATCATATTTTTCGGGGAGCAATGAAAATCGCATAAATAACAAAAGATTATGTTGATTCTTGCGTTGTGATACGTGTCACCAACCATTTTGACTGTAAAAAAAACTATTGTAGTAGTTGTTTTTGTTCTTGTAGTAGTATACTAATAGTAAAACAATCGACAACTGACCATACTTAGCCGCCAGTGAAGGAATGTCTAACATTAGAAACTAAATATGTTGGTGAAGACAGTATCCACAGAATTACGTCGTCCAACTTTATGAAGAATTCTCAGGTATGTCACAATGTTTTTCTTCACATTTTAAGCGGACGACAGTTGATAAATAATACATACATAACTTCGTAAAATCAGAGATGTGTGCCTTGGGTTTTGCATCTGGCGACATCCATCTCAGAAGCCCGTTCCATTCCCAACTAGACTATCGTGTCAATCGCCATATCGAGCACAAATTCCATTCTCCAAGCTTTTCTAGATCCGAGATTTGAACTCTAGTCATCAGAGTTGTAATCGTAGAGCACACACTTCTAAACCAACGAGGCAGTAAAGTAAATAGCGATAAAAAATAAGTGACATGGTCGAATGCTTCATACCTCATAACCGATTTCTTGTTTCAAACCTTGTGTAATCACGCGGTTTGTGTTGAATAAGAGCGCGGATCGCGGAGCCAGCGTTTGATAAACAAAAGGCATTTATTGTTGTTCTCCAAAGTGTTTTCTTGTGGGACTGCTTTGTGATCTTGGCTACACAGCGTTTGTATGTATTTGTTTTACGTAAAATGTACGAATGTTTATCTATGAAAACTTGTTTATTTTTAGCTCGCTAGATTACCCTACAAATAACTTTCCAGTAAAACTTATTACCGGCAATAATAGGCAAAACATCTATCATTAATTATTACTGCACTGGTCAAGAATTATGTCATTTAGAGGAAGGTAGAATTGTTAAAAATATTTTTAATTTTATGATAACCTCACTAACCTCCAGTTCCGATGGTAAGAGTGTATGTTAAAATTTTAATCTCCAGAACATTATGGAGTTTAGTGGTATCAGGTCCCTCATATAAGTAAACACGTCCGAAATCGAAATACTATACCGCAAATTGTATAGTTATATTATTGTACAGATTTAAGATTAAGAAGAAACTTCATATTTTTTGCCTCCTCCTCGTTCTTGCATCGTTTTCCTCATTGCTGAGAGTCGTGATCCTCTGAAAATAGAGTATTCTTTGCCTTAAGTTGCGCTACTTCAGAGCGCAACATGAAGCTTCTATCAAAGCTTTAACCACTGTAACGACGCGAGTCGTTAATAATTACAGTCCTAGGGTTACTTCAAATAAATCTACATAAAATCTATAGGCTGAACTAATCAGTTGAGTGAATTTCTCGTCTTGATTTTCAAGTATTAAAGACTAAAATAACTATCTTTTAATATGCCAACTGACCTCTACATATTTTTGTTACAACCAACATGATTTTTTCATTGTTTTACGAGATCTAATCGCTCAATTGTTGACAAGCGTACCAACTTTCCGTAAGTTATCAATACCGCCCATAACTCAGGATTACAAAGCTCCGCACCGCTGGACTTTATATTTCAATTTAACCTTCAGTCTCAACTATTCGGAAGCAGGTCAATAAACCCACTATCGTTAATCCCGCGTGTGGGCGATTTGGCAATGCGTCTCACAAATTACCTCAATTGTGTGGTTAATGAATTGCCAAGGCTCTTGGGTAATCACACTTGTAACCCCCTTTTTCATTATTTTCGCGTAAAAATATCGTATTATCGCTACCACTACTGAGTGGTGACTGGAATGGTTATGTTGTTTTCGTCGCTCTTACCGCTTTATGTCTTCTAATTCTACACTCGGGAATATAGTATCATTTGAGTGAGCATTGTGTGCTTAACCCTGTATACACCCTACACCAACATCAAAATCCGCGGTGGTCTTGTTCGACGCACACGAAAGCACCTCATTTAGTATGCCTTTGCACGGCTGAGTTGAAATGAAATGAAAATATATTTAGTTGTAGCGATAGTACAATGTTCATGAAGGTTCTTTATATATTTAGTTATCCACTAGCGGCATAAGAGAGGGGCGGTGAGGGCAGTCCGCCCCTGGTACCAAGCACCAGGGGGTGACAACTCCCTTGTATGGAGGGAGAGGCAGAACATAAGTGCAATTTAGAATATGGTCATAAATAATATTTTCCAAGTTTTCCAAGGTTTACAGCGAGTTGGAAATAGCACGCATTCCATATTGTAATTTATGCATCGAACATAATTCAGTACATGCAATCATGTGCAACGTTCATTTACTCAGTGTTAATAATCTGACAAGTTATACGACACCTGACCTGGCCCGTATCTGGCAGACGAAATGGATGCCCCGGGGCTCAATCGAGGAATCGGTAACAAGTCCATAAGAATTAATTTACTTAATAAAAGAACGTAAACTCACTTTTCCCCCGTTCTGTCCCTCGATATGACGAAAACAAGTTTATCGCTATATCCCACATAAAAACATTAATTTTAATAGCCTGTCTGTTACTGAATTACTGCTTTTTAGTTTCGAAAGGTCAAAAAAAAATTGTCTGTTTTTCTTTGTCGGAAACTATTTCTCAAATTTGAATATTTATTATATGAACTTGTGCTCAGCCTATGTATAATAACTGTTTAACGATCACTGACTGACAACACGAAGCATAAAATAGTTCCTTACATAATTTAGGTGAGTATTAAGAAAGATTTCTTTTTTTTACGCACAGAAAGTGAATTATTACTACCGCCCAGCATTCAAGGGGAACGACTAAGCGGTTTTGTTGGGTTCACCGTGCCTTACGACCCGACGTTGAGCCCCCCGGAGAGATGGAAAATGTCGGGCGACCGCCGGGCCGAGTCCCTAACCTATATACAACGCACGGCATACCAACCAAAACTCCGCGGTGGCCATCTTCGGCGCATTAGGGACGGCTGCGAGCTTTCTCCGACTCACGTCTAAGTTGTCGTTCTTAACCCCCCCTGCGCGTACCGCTATTGCGGTCCGTCTCCTGTTGTTTGGGGGGGCTCAGAAGCCCCGCGCACCGAAGGACGCCCTCGGCGTCAACGGCAGCGTGAGGCCTAACCGTCTCGCTGTCGTCCATCACGGGGGATTAAGAAAGATTTGGAAACATATCCCCCAGAGGGGTTAAATCCTATCAAGCATACGGCTGGTAATTTAAACCGGGACTGGTCTATTATGTACTAAAAAACATAAACATTTTTTTACATACCTAATACCTATTCTAGTGACAACTATATTATGCACAAATAGATTCCGTGTGGAATTTAATTTGTGACGTAGAATTCAAACCCGACACTGCCCATTAGCTAATTTGCCGAAAGCAAACATCAGTTAATTGCACAAACTACTGATATCTGCAACTTATGTAAATATTGGTGAGTGGCGGCGATACACGATGTAGCAAATTATACCGTGGGGTGGAGTTACAAACATAAATAGTACCAAATCTGTGCTGTTTTTCCCTCGATATATGAAATAACAATAAACTATTCCAGTACACCTGCATCCTTCTATTAATTCTATACACTTGCCTACACAGATTCTTTTAAATCTATCACCTGCATACTGTCCACGTGGAAACTTTTAAACTAGAAATTATCCCTAAGTTCTAGGCGGATATGAAAAATATCGGTAAAATATTATAGGCAAGTAGGTATATAATAAGTACTTACCTACATTTTGTTTTAGCTGCTTACAGCGCAGTCCCCGGTAGAAAAGCTTCCGTACAATTAGATACAACAATTACAACTAAAAATCAATTTTCATGCTAACTAAACAAAGTTCACTGTACTGTTTAACACATTGAATTGAAACAATTTTTATGAATTTAAAATTTGTCCGTTCGATATTTCTCACCTTGCTGATCGATGTAAGATTAGATACAAAACCTTTTTAGATCGATGTCACTAGTACTTTGTTGATCTACGAACGGGTAAATAATAAACTCATATCAATCGACATAAAAAAAATAAGACGAAAAAGTGGAAAAACAGAATTTATGGTCAAGATACTGGTCATTTTTACTGGTGGTAGGACTCTCATATGTCTGGGTACCACCGCAATGCCTATTTCTACCGCCAAGCAGCAGTGTGCATGCATTGTTGTGTTTCGTTTTGAAGGACATTGTAGCCAGTGTAACTACAGGACATAATGCGACTTCACATCTTATGTCTCAGGATGACGAGCGCAGTGGAATGCCACACAGCACTTTGTAGCTCGAGGTGCTGGATGGTGTTTCTTTTGTTTATGGGTGGTCGTATCGCTTACCATCAGGCGAACGGCATCCTCGTTTCGTCATTCAATGCCATAAAAAAAGATACGTACATAATAATGTTTAGTTTCATTAAAAAATAATAATACGGAAAACCACGAGTTGTACAAAATGTTACGACACTGAATAGATAGCTTAATTCAAATGAAGTACCTTATATGTCACAATCGAATTCGAATCATAATACTATGAAAGTTCGAATGTAAAAAGAAATTGACTATTTATTATCTCTCGACTGATTCTTCAATTGTCACATAAAATAAATCTGACTATTTATTTATCTTGTTTTAGTTTCTATAGAAGTATCTTCGAATTTGTATCTTCTAAAAACAGCATTTATTGCTGAAGTAATGATGATTTCTTTTATGTTATAACGAAATGTAAGCTAAAAATAACTTGAAATGTATGTTAATGTATCCTACTTTTATCATTTACATATAAGGCCCTGTGGCGCAACGGATAACGCGTCTGACTACGGATCAGAAGATTCCAGGTTCGAATCCTGGCAGGGTCGCTAATCTTTTTTAATTTTGTTTTTCTTTTAAATCATAATTGTGGTAAAATTATATTTTTCTTTTAATAAAATTTATTAATACTGCAATATCATATCTAGTAAGGACCCTGTAAGCTTTAAGAATTTCCAGTAACAATGAGTACACTCATCATGTTGATATTAATACCCTGCTTAGGACCGCCTCACTAACCGCACCGAAAATCAAGAACTTACGATTATAATTATTGCGTACGCCGTTGCTTTCTTCGCTGTCATAATCTCAGCAATGAGGGCTTCAAAGAGGCTGAGTAGTGACTGCTTAGGTATTTATTGAAATTAAATAATAAAAAAAAGTAATTCAAACCCACAATATGTTAAACAATATTTAGATTCAATAAATTTGTACTCTACTAGATAAGTATGTCTACATCTTGACTTTTTAAGAATTATTATGATTAATTTGTTTGTTGGTCTACCCATCTCTCACACAGCGGCGGAACATTGATAGAAATATGCAGTCTATGGGGTACGGTAGTTCCGAAAAACTCACGCGGACTGAACTGGGCAAATTACATTAATTTTGACTGTTGATACAGAGATCGTTGTTGGATAACAAAAATACGCATGGTTATCGCGGCCTTAAATCCATAGGCTTTATACTCAAAATATTAAAACCTTATTTCATCAAAATTATCTTGGTACAGACAACTAGTTGCAAAGAGCATTATAATACTACGGAAAACTAGTTGTCATGAAATGATAAACGCCACGTTCACGGAAACCCTCCACGATGTTAAAATCCGTAAAACTATTAAATAATAACTGGCGACCCTTCAATATTTCCTCGAGGAAGCGCCCGTACCCAGCTCAATTCATATACTTCCTGCGGAACCAGCCCCCGACGCTGTATAGCCGGCTGCACAACGGGCTCACCATCGCCACCGAGCAGCGGGAGTGCTGCAACGTCTGCATTGGACTCTACGTCGACGGTGGCTCTCGGTACGAAAGCAACCTCGAGAATGGCATCAGCCATTTCTTCGAGCACATCGCATTTAAAGGAACAAATGCGCGGCCGCAGACCGTCCTCCAGGAACAGATGTCGCACTCAGGAGCCAGGTTCAAATGCTTCACCACAAGGGACATGGCTGTGTACTACGCCGAGTGTCTCTCCCCTGAGGTGCCTCTAGTCATGGATTTGTTGGCCGATTGCGTCCTCAACAACAGCTACTTACCAGCGGTGATTGAGCAGCAAAAGAATATCGTGTACAAGGAAATGATGGAGCACGATAATGATATCAATGGAGTGTTATACGACTACCTCCATTCAACAGCGTTCAAAGGCACACCACTCGCGCAGACAGTTATGGGTAACAGTTGCAATCTGTACAATTTCACTGATCGCACCATCTCGCTGTACCACAACAAGTTCTTTTACCCGGCACGTATGGTCCTCGCAGCCGTTGGCGGGATAACACACGACCAAATAGTGTCGCTGGCCAGTACATACTTCACCAAAGTAGATCCCATGAAATGCATCGATGCTGACGTGTACAGGTACACAGGATCTGACGTCAGGTATAGAGATGACTCCTTGCCTCTCGCCAACTGTGTCATAGCAGTGGAGGCGCCTTGTTTCTCCGACGAGGATGAGGTGCCCATGCAAATAGCTGCTGAAATAGTCAGCGGGTGGGACAAGTCACAACCTGGTGGATTAGATCACGGGGTGAAGGTGGCTAGGGTGGCATCTACTGCTGACTTCTGCGACGCGTACAAGGCTATTTACATCAAGTATAAGGACACAGGTCTTTGGGGGGTGCAGTTTATGGGTACCACCCTGCAGCTGGACGACATGGTGTTGACCGTGCAGGATGAGTGGATGCATATGTGCAACACCATCAGCGAGGCAGAGGTGATGCGGGCGAAAAGACAGCTGAAGGCCAAGCTGCTGTCCAAGATGGAAAGCTCGGTGGCCACGTGTCACGAGATCGGGCGGTGGTCTCTGTACCACGGGTGCCGGCCGCCGCTGCACGAAATCATCACCGCCATAGACCACGTGTACGCGAAGAATATTCGAGAAACATGTACTAAATACCTGTACGATAAGTGTCCAGTGGTGGCCGCCGTCGGTCCCACAGAAGCTATGCCCGATTATAATAGGATCAGGGCCGGCATGTATTGGTTGAGAATATGAATTTATATTTATATTAACTAATATAGCTATATATTACTGAGGCATTTCTTATTTAAAATATGAAGTAATTTTAGAGTGATATTTAGCGAGGTGCAGAAGTTGCAGAAGTGGACATCGACTAGCTATCACTCTAAGCTGTCTTCTGCAAATTTTGAAGCCTGTAATATTTGAGGCAAACGCCGCATTTGTATAGAACTATTGAACGATCAAAGCAATGCGATTGCTCAAATCACGGCCACTCGCCCCTATTCCATTATATGTGCAGTCAGCTCAACACATATTCTCACGCATATTGCAGAAACTAAATGGTTTTTTTTTTTTTGCGATCAGCTGCCTGCTCGACATTAATCTGTTTTGAGCGGATCTAATATAAACACACAATAGAGGTCTAATCATGGGTAATGCCTACTAATTGATACAAGGATCAATATCCTAGTCCATACAAATTTCAAGCTATTTAGAGCGATATAGACCTAACACAAACACATTTTTGCAGAGCTAGCAAACTCGTAAAATAAACGAGATCGGTATTTCTCAAATTACAAATCGTGCAACTATATTTAGAAATTGATTGTGAGCGGATCGCTAATTTAAAAATAACTAGACTTCTGCTCGTGGCTCCGCCCGCGTGAATGAATTTTTCCAGGATAAAAGTCTCGCTTTATATTTCCCCGGGATAAATTATACATATAAACGTTCCTCTTGAATCACTATCTATTAAAAAAACCGCATCAAAATCCGTTGCGTAGTTTTAAAAATCTAAGCATACATAGCGACAGACAGCAGGAAGCGACTTTATTTTATACTTTGTTAAGGATACACGATCTTCAATAGATCTGTTTATTTTGCATTCTTCCGATTACGTTTTAGTACGTAATATAAATAGTATGGCCTATAGCATCTTGCTTTCTGTAAGTCCCAAAACAAAATATAAAAAAAAACTGAATATAAACCATAACTTCGCCACGCCATAACACGTTAATTACAAAAACCGCAATGCAAACATCAGCATTATATAAAATAATAATTATCATTATAACATTAAAAACGTAAAAAATAAGGTCTCATTTAAAAATAAACAGCGAAGATTGAGAAATATAACAAAAACGTGACACAAAAATGGACATTCGCAAGGCATTACAATTATTTTAAAAGCCATGCAAATCATTATTTATGATTGTAACAGGTTTTATAAGTGTATACACCAGACCCAAACCTCATATAGACTAGATTAAATGGTCTTAGAGACGGAGCAATAATTGCTAACAATCATGGCGCGCAATAATTGCTAGCAATAATCGTGTAAAATATGTAGGTATAAATAAAACAACGAGTGTACAAAATTATAATTTATTATCATATAGAGCTAGAATATAAAAATATGAAGAATCCGTCTCGAGTACGCACATCTCGCCTACTGTCTACGATGCAACATATACATATATAAACACATAGTCCTTTCAGACCACACCAACTTCACAATATTTGCATGAATTAAAAGAAAGTAAACTGCGTGTAACAAAAACGTTTTTATGGTACGTGCAAATATTTCACTTTGTAAATAATCATTTATAAATTCATTTTACTTGGCAAATGGAAAGTGACTCGAAAATTATAGACAGTGTGATGTGGAATCTCACTATTACGATAATATGATTAACATGCTTTGAGTAGGGAATGTCTTTGTTTTCTGGAGTCTGTATTTATTTTTACAGCTTGGAATGACAGACAAGCATGCCGTTCGCCTGATGGTAAACGATACGACCACCCATAAACAGTAGAACACTATCCAGCACCTTGAGTTACAAAGTACTGTGTGGTATTCCACTGCGCTCGTCATCCTGAGACATAAGATGTTAAGTCTCATTATGTCCTGTAGTTACACTGGCTTTTTTATGTGATTCTGCCGTAAACACAAATTCAATTCAGCAATAAGGGTCAGTAATGTCTTGTGTCGTAAAAAAAATCGGTAATTTCGTACAAATAATGGGAACACTTAAATAGCAGAAGTGTACTCCTTTTTTTCCCACAAGTTTTATAAAATAAAATGGGCACTTTTTTTCTACAAAAAGTATAAAAAGCTCGTGACTTATTGCTGATTTTTAAATTTAAACATACAAAAAAAATTGCCTTTAAAATCTTTTTGCAAAAATTGTGACCGTCAGTTTGTGAAAGGACTATAATTCGTCGTTAATTTGCTCAAAATCCACAAACTACATTTTGATAAAATGTTTGCAACACAGAATCAAGATTAATCAACAGTATGAACAGTAATTGATCTGTAAAATGCTTTTAAATATGTATTTTGAGCAATTCGAAATATGGTACACATCGGTTTTATCGAGGTTAATAAAACAATCGATTAATCGAGTCGTTATAATTTCATTAGTGATGCATTGTTCCGCTTTTAATTATCGATAACTTCTTCAATAATGTGAAAAATCTAAATAAATCTTGAAATGACTACCTCGATAGAATTGATGTCGTGCGATAAAATATTAAATACGTTTTATAGAGAGCAATTTTATCCACATCCTCCACTCTAGTAAAAGTAGATTCGTTGTAATTCCGACATTACGTACAAATATATATATACATCTTTGTCAAAATATAAAACTGCAGTGACATCTATGGAATGTATAATTTACAAAAAATATCAAAATATACAAACTATCGGTACAGACAGACACAAAATACAGATAAACTGAAAAGATAATTTAGATCTATCTTAACCCATCGAAACTCGGATTCAAGGTTATACATTTCGTGTACAAATTTTGCGACAAGCCAAATCCAGAAACAATATGCTGGAATTCAATTCAACATTGAGTAATTTTAATACATTTATCTACAAATCTATTCGCTGTAAATATTCGTCGACATTTCTAAATAAACTTCATTTTTAATATATGTGACATTATAATTCAGGATTTTCACAACCCTAAAATTACATTATAAATTTCATTCAATCACAACTGATATTTCTGTATCACAATGATTAACTTATTGTTATGAGAGTTGTTTGATAGGACGATGCGTTAGAGTATAAAAATGTATGAACTTTATAAAGATAAAATTACAAACCTACATGAATATAATGCCGATTCTTTTCGTCAATAAGTAACACACCGAATTCATTATATATCAACTTTTGTTACAATTATCAATAAAGACAGTATAATGCAGGCAGAAAAAATATCAACTCTATTAAATTCATAAACTTGTGTCGTTTTTTGGCACATTACTACTTACACAAACTTTACTCACACTTGAATTGTGACGTCATGGATCATTGTTACCCTATTTGTAAAATATCAAAGCTTGCTATTATGTATCTAGGGTTTAACGCATCGTCCTACACAATTCGTATATACTAATTATTTCATAAAACAGCAGCCTTTTTGTACGAGATTCGATCTCACGAGGGACGAATGTATATCACTGCGTTATTTATTTTATTGTATGCACCGAGCAACTCTGTAAATATTTGCCGTCTCGCTCACACGCATATACCATAATGGTCATGACGTCAGTGTGAGTCGTGGTTCTTAATTTATAATTATCTATTGTTTTATATATGAAGGACTCGTAAATTTCAAACAGCTAATATTTTGGTTGACGTATTTTGCTTTATTCTTTTAGGTGTGCTTTTTATTTTTTTGCTTCTGTGATATCCTGTTTTTTTATTTTAGGCTAGATATAAAGCGAAACTGAATGTAACTCCTAGTTTTCCATAATTAGAGTTTAAATTATAATGAGACGGCACAGACTCTGGCTACAATCTACGAACTGAAACACAACTCTAAATCAGCGAAAGAGCAATGGTACAAATAGTAGTAAGATTATTGCAGAGTTGCTTGGCGAACACAATATGTTTTGAGTCTTGTCAAATACTGGCCAATTTTAAAAAAATTACTGCCTAAAGTATACATATTATGTTTGTCACGTAGCATACGTATATAAAATATTTATAAATATGAGTATATTATATAGTTGCACAATAGAGTAAAGGCAGCCATGCTTATATAAAACTGCCGAGTATATAATAAGTATATAAAACCGGGTGTTTATTTACCTAGTCGACATTTAATTTCCTTCATTACAAAAATAACTGTCAAAAACAGAAAAAGCTCTTATTCCATAATACGAAAACGTGAAGGAACGAAAACTGTATAAATTACCAAGTATTTTACCATAATTATATTATTTCATAAATTCATTAATAATTTTTTTAGTTCAATCCATAGTATAAATCTAGATAAATAAACACCCGCTACATGTATGTTGGCGGAATACATTCGATGGCGACAGCGGCGCACTGCATCCAATACTTTTGGATCTCTATATAAATAAGGGGCTTTGAGATTACTGGTAACACGCAATGTGTGACGTAGATAAGATATTATAAACGACACTAAAAACCACGTCTTCTAAGAAAGCCATATAGCTGCTCCAATATAGCGTCGATCGACGTCAAAAAACCTAAGACACGTAAATGAGTCACACACTCACACAAAAACACTCGTGTCATAATAAAAAAGATGCATTAGACCTAATCAAGTCTTATGCCTGGCTTGGATAATCTAACACTAGAGCCGTTACTGAAAAAAAATATGAGTCACCTGTGATCGCGCGTATCACCGGTGACTCACAACCTAGAAAACTCGCCCCATAACGTGCGTCGCCATCTATTCACGCTTGTACCGCAATAATTTTCATTAGTGAAAATATTTTGACACACAATATTACCTCTTACACATATAACAGACAAGTCTGTACTAATAGCTACAATATATCTGTTGGTTAAGTCTGTAAACACTTAATTATATAATATATAAAAAGTTACAAAGACGGACAGTTCGCAAATACGATTAGTCACCTAATTTTGTATGGCAAAGATTGTATGACCTTATAGGGCAATAGAAAAATACATAATATTTTGCGACATTAGATTGACCTTACGTCGTATTCACCAGGCTGGGCTGCGCAACATGTTTAGCGACGCTGCACAACAGCGCGTTGTCTATTAAACCTCTAGTAACAGCTCGCATTTTGTACAGCGTTTCCAAACCTTTTGGGCATCATAAATTGCGCATCAAATGTCGCCTAGTATACGACGTAGGACTATGACGCCACATGACCACATGTGACGTCACTTCAGCAACACCAGACAAATCGGTCGTCACTTAAAACTATGAGATTTAATCTAAGGTTGTTATGGAAACAGATCGTACCTTTTATATAAAAAAAAACATATTTGAGCACAATTTCTAGACACTTATATAAAAAAATTCGTGAATTGTGGAATGTGAGATTCGCGTACATATACTGCGGCGCACGGAGTCGCATCGACTACGTACGTGGAATGTATAGGCAACGTCGCACGCTGACATCTATAGAACACATTTTGACAGTAAAGACAAATAATTCACAGCCCTTGCACGAATATTCTGTGAATACTGCGTGAAAAACCATATTTGCTTTTACTATAGATTTGGTGAAGTTAGCTTGTTATTGTTAAAGACAATTAAACACTTTTTATGATTCGGTTGGACGATAGTAGGCTTTATAGATCTCAGCATCGACGTCATAAAATATTCGTACATCCGTAGCCGCCGTATGTACTAGCACTTAAGATCACAAGTATCATCGGCAAGCAATTTTTATCAACTATTAAAATACTTTCTTGATCTACTTATACAAACACTTGAGTGACAAACAACGCACAATTGCACACGAGTTCTCATGTAGCGTATGTGAGTACTAAGAAATGTTTTTGGCATCTCATCCCTTACGGAGTGAATCACAAGCAACTGCATCATTATGAAACATGCAAATGATTAGCCTTAATCTCGAAGGGTATGTTACCACGTCAAGACCAAAACCAAGGCAAACGTTCCAAGAACCGAACGGTATGGCTGTCCAATATTATTGGTTAATCATTTGTATGAGATTTATTTATTTGTTTCCTAATATCGACAATACGGAACAAATATAATAGTCGATTTTTATCGATAAAAATTGCCGCCAACATAGACAAAATGTACAACTAAAGGCACGAACGAAATATTTATTTGGCCACGCGTACTGAGTATTAAAAGATACACAATAATATATTTATAAAAATGTGTCGAGGGCGTCGCCGCCCTGCCGTAAAAAGGTGCGGCAAAATCATGGCGAAAATAAAAAAAAATACATTAAAAATGGGTAGTCGATTGTCATGACATATTATCACCACTATTAATTTTTTGCCACAATTCTGCCCACCCAGGTACTTAATAATGACAAAAGTACTACAAAATTAGCTGCACCTATCATTCACTATATAATGTAATAGCATTGGTATGAAACAAATTTGGTAAAAAAAATATCGTATTTTATGTTTAAATCGATAAATGCTACGAAAAACAAAAATCTACACAGCTACCGAAACTATGGAGTATACCTTTACGTACACCTTTATAATCTCCATTTTTTGTATATCATATTTATGTGGACCGCTTTGAAGTAGCCGGCTGACATATTTTATTAGACCAATAAAAACATACCAAATTTCATGAAACAAGTTCTTACCGCAACACGGAACCATCACAACCATCTAATCGTGAATTTACGTGTGTACGCATTCAATTACAAATATTTTTGTTTTCATTTGTTTTTGAACTTCGTAAGTACAAAATGGAAAACAGTAAGTTTTTTTTTTTATTTTGCAACCGAACCGACTCCTTCAAAACCGCCCACAACACTTACAAAACTACTTACCATAAATATTTATAAAAATTATTATATCTAATAAAAATCAGGTTGATTATGCACGCTTATACTACTGAAATGTAGAAGATATAAAGTTCTTAATATTTATATATAAAAAAATGTGTTAGTCGCACTACCCCTTATATTAATGGTTAGAAGTACCCAAACCTTCGTAAAATACATCGAATAATGGACGTATTCGTTTATTTTTTTATATTGTTTTTTTGTTCGTAAACGCGACGAGTGGCGACGTCCACAGGTTCACCAAACATAAGAGAGCTAATGACTACAATAAGTTTCGACTTCATTGCGATGGGACGATTCATTTTAAAGCTATTGGCGCTTTAATGCCAGAAATTTTACACATTTACATTTTAATTCTGGCCAAATTACTAATACCTTAAAATCAAATGGAATGTACGTTCCGCTCGAGGCGGCTCAATTTCAACAGCGGTGAACCCCACGAGCATCTATCTTACACAAAACAGTTCAATCAGATTTTATTGAGGTAAATTTCATCATCTTACACTATCAAGACAACCCTTGTATAATATTTTAAAAAAATTTATACATCGTTTCTAAAAGACTAAAAAAAACTTGTACGTATAATAATTGTTCGGTTTTTTTTTAATGCTTAATAATGAACTTATATTAACTTACATCTAAGTAAAGCATACGTTTTTTAGATGAATACACAATATCGTATTTTGTACTGTAAGGTCATGTCTATAATGTTACTCTCTGGTCGGGTGATGTCACCGGACTTGATATAAACATAATCGATATGTGAATTATTGTACACTCTCCACAAAATGGCAACATTCGTATGTGTTTCACTTTAAATATAAATCTATCCAATCTAGCTGCCTTAAATTAATTGTACTTGGCAATTGTCATTTTATTATAAATTAAATAAAATCACGCCGAGTAAAACTTATTCCAAAGACACAGCGCGTGGACTCTTAGAATTATGAAGAACGTTTAAATTATAATATTGAAGAGACCGCCACCACATAGTTATCGCATGCAAATGGAGTATTTTCTGATATACATTACACCACGCACTGTATCCTTAAAAACGTACGTTCAACGGCCTGGCAGAAACATTCAACAAACAATATTGCTTTTTATTATACATATTCTGTACTTTGATCTCCCATAGATAAAATATGTCATGCTTGAAACATGAATTATAAACTGCACAACACAACTCGCTGTCTCTAATCCTATGACTTCATAATACATTTTAGGGACTCATTGCACTCATGCAAGACTGATGTCTGAATGAGGCCACTGTGTTATTAAACGCTTCAAATCTATAAATATTAGGTTATTAAGTTTATTATCTAAAAACGATGACGTTTCTGCCAGGGTTAATCAGTCTTTGGAGTTCCATGGAATGCAATCTGTTTAATATAGAATTTTAAATATTTTAACAATATATTTATTGAATTTTGCAATGTTCGATATTTGTAACTGATGTGTAATAAAGAAAAAGTACGGAAAAATCACCTTTTAGAAATATATAGAAGCATGAGAGATTGACATAACAATGTCACGTCACTAAAAGTAAAATTTGTAGATTGGAAAAAAATAAAAACACAGACAAGCGAGAAATTGCTGTGAGACACTTCAGTGATATATCAAATATTTAAAATGCAAATACAATCTACCTGTTTTATCTAGTAATTTATCAAAAATTCTGTATCATATATTTTGCAAGTCATTGGCAAAATTCGTGACCCTCGATAAGTTCTTAATATACATAAAATTTATTGTCATTGAATTATATTGGTATTACAGGCTTCATACTACAATAAGGCATCATTTAGTCGATGTTTAGCATGCATTTTATATAAGCTCAGCAAGCTTGACGTCCAAGCATATACACGCCATAACATGTCAAAGGAGAATGCCATCGTTTAGATCCTAGGACCCGGATCATAAGAGCTGGCCAAAACGGACAAAATGAATTATATTATAAAAAATAATAAAGATTGTAAATTTTATACCTCAGCGTTTTGGTTGGCATGCCAGTGTAGGGTTTATGTAGAGTTAGGCCACAGACGTATAAAGAGAAGCAAAACAAACATTATTTTCACAGCTACATAGTTGAGACTTGACATATCTGCGACTGCGTTATCGTATCTTGCTAATATTATAAATGCGAAAGTTTGAGAAAATGTTTGATGTTTGTTAAAAGTAAACGCAGAAATAGTTCGACGGATTTGGATAAAAATTGGCATACGGGTAGACCATGTTGTGGATTAATGATCCTAGATGAAATTTGGTCCCATTGAAAATAATGGACATTTCTGATTTTTTAAATAGATGGCGCTATATTATCAGCGAGTAACATTGGCTACTTTTAATCCCGTGAAAATATAAAGCGGGACTTTTACCCCGAAAAACTCGTTCACACGGTCGATGCCGCGAGAAATTTTTTGCATATTATTAAGTCTGTGGGATCTACAAATGTTTCGGCTGAACTTTGGAATTTTCCTTTAACGTACTTGACAAAGACGCATACTATATGCTTTACAACATCATCGTTTAAATGATGCCCATCTTTAATCAGGAATGATTAGAAAGTAATCAAATGGTAAAATTTTTAAAAAATATATTCAGTCTATAGTAAAATTAAGGCGTTTTGCCTCCTGAATGGTAAATTTTTAAAAAAGATATAGTTTTGTTTGCAAAAAATAAATAGGGTTGTCAAATTTCGTTATCTGACGCGTTACTTATAGTCCCTATTGGAAAACATCATTGCTAAGTATTTATCGTACGTAGGTATTAACGGCGTGTATCGGACGTTTTGATCTAGACGGATGGTGTGTACCTTGTCGTTATGTACAGTTTGTACTGCGTACTGTGAGTTGAGTGTAGTGCCGCTCACACCACTTCGGCGTCGGCTTCGGGCTTCGGCATCGGCTCCGCGTTTGGTGGCTGGTGCTTCACGTCGCCCGTCGCGTTCGCATTCGGCTTCGGGCCCGGCGTCGACGCGCGTGGACAGCTGGAATGTTAGCGTGATCTGTTTTAAAATTTCTTAAATATCCCTTTAATATTAGTGAATACAGTTATAAGTGTTGTATGAGGGACGAATAGAGGAGTATGAACAATAGTTAGGTATAGCAAAACAGATCGGTATCGTATATAGGAGTTCTTAAATGTGAACACCGCTTTGTCGTTTTTGCCGCCAAGCATCAGTGCGTGCACTGTTCCGTTCCATTTTTAGCATCATAAGTTAATCACATTTCGCAGTTCGAGGCGCGGGCGAAATTTTGAGCTGAGCAGAGTTTGTAACCTCATATCATGGGTGATGTTGCCAGTGATTGTAAGTCGTGGTTATCATCAGGAAGAGATTCTCTGTCAATATATTGTTATTAATGGCAGCGCATTTTTACTCAGAAATATAGCTACAAATGATACATTGATAATTATCATAGTTGAAATACCAATATTACATGTAGAAGCAAGCACGCTGTAAAAATATCTAAATTGCTCAAACTTCAGAAACGATCATAAACTTTATCTTTGGTATGCACATTACTGATAATTGTACACTTTATTACCCATATAATCTTGAGATGACGCTTTTATGCACTTAACATAAAATTTAATTTCGCTTAAGAGCGCCAAAAGGAAATTAAGCACGTTCGCATATCATTTAGCGGAAACTTAACAATCTATACTAATATTATAAAGCTGAAGAGTTTGTTTGTTTGTTTGTTTGTTTGTTTGTTTGTTTGTTTGTTTGTTTGTTTGAACGCGCTAATCTCAGGAACTACTGGTGCGAATTGAAAAATTCTTTTTGTGTTGAATAGACCATTTATCGAGGAAGGCTATAGGCTATATAACATCACGATGCAACTATTAGGAGCGAAGAAATAATGGAAAATGTGAAAAATGCGGGGAAAATTATTCATCCTTGAGGGCTTCCATTGCGTGCGCTGCGAAAACGGTTCAAGATACCAAAAATATATGTATGTAGAATTATTCCTCTTGAAATGATCTAAAAAAAAGTCCGCGACAGTATATATCTATCTTTTAAAATAAACTCTCTAGAACCGTTTTTATGGTAATCAAATTTGGTCGAAATTAATGCATTATTTGTTAAGAGTTGTATCAACGTCATAATATTAATCTTTATACAAATAAATGTGTTGGATAGAGTGATTCAACGGGAAGGTTTTTATGTATGTACTTTTAACCCGGAAAAACTTATTAACGCGGGCGAAGCCGTGGGCAAAAGCTAGTACATAATATTTTTATGTGACATTCAAATATGCATAAAGGTACCAGCGAATGTCGCAATCATTAATTCATGTGGCAAAGGTGTACCTTTTCAATGCTTTTGTTTTTGTCTTGAAAAACTGATCAGAATTATTTCACGTGTTTTTATCATTGGTACGTGTTACATTGTTATTTGCAGCGCATAATTAGGGTATTGCCTCAAAAAATTTACTCAACCTGTGAATCGAACTTGGTCTATTTGAGTACTTAACTATAATTTTTTACTGACTGACTCGGGATTGTATTTCGACACCCTAATACCACAGAATACTGAATAGTACTACTACTTTACATGTAAGTAAAAATAAATAGTCTCAGCAATGTTTTGTAATAACAAGTCTAGCGATGTATCACATTCGCCAACTAAGATCAATATGTGCGAATTCGCTTCAAGCAATCTCTGGTAGTTACATTTTGTCAAAAAATGTAAACACACTTCATTATAGGTAAGAGTAGCGAAGGGGTATGGTGAGGAGCAACTAGGCCAATTTCGGGCGAGCCAATCGCCATGTCGAGCCCAAATACCAAACTCAGTGCTTATACTGAGTGGAAAAGCCGAATATCACTTTTCCCGATCCGGAATTCGAACCCGGGACTTCGGGGCGGTGGTCCGAAGCAGTCTGGTCAACATAATACATATACCGGCTCCACAGACAGTACCATATTCACTGCCAGACATTCCAGACCAGTGCATATAAAGATAGAACAATTTTGTAGATCATGTTATTCAGATGCGCGGGTAAGAAATGGACAGACATTTTACGTTATAAAACATGTCATGGACAGGTGTATTGACTTATTAACCCAGTTGCTCGTCCAATGTTATTCTACCAATGTGTTGAATAAAAACATTCGCAGACTGTCGCTAAATTTTGTATTTGACTAAATTTATTATATCTTAATCAGCCAGCAAACAGCAAACAATGTTATCAATATATTACATCCAGTATAACTGAGCGATATGAGACTTATAGGCTTACATATAATTACTATATATCTTGGTAAGTGATATCTACAGTTGCTGCAATGCCATTCGAGATGTAATTCGACATTTTATGTTTTTTTTTTATTGCCTTAGTAGGCAGACGAGCAAGCGGTCCGCCTGATGGTAAGCAGCATCCGCCGCCCATGGACTTAGGCAATGCCAGAGGCACAACCAAGCCGTTGTCTACCCTATATATTATAATCTTATAAATCCAAATTAACAATGTAGACATCGTTTATGTGTAAATTACCGTTCAGACAGCGACATGCTCGTTACTCGAGTCGCTTCTCAAATCCGTTTATAGATGATACATAGCATCAAACCTTTCTCTTCTCAAGTTTAGGCATAAGTGTTATCATTTCGCCAGCAAAGTTAGATTCCCTATTAGTGAATCTATTGTCAATTACATTTTTAATTCCAAACCCTGGGCTGATATTGAACAGAAAAACTCATTATCACTTCTGCCCGGGGATCGAACCCGAGACCTTAGCAGCAGGGATTGTCTCGATGGCTTAGTTAATTGATGATGGAGTATTAAATATCAACGCAAGTTTTTTTACAAATATCGCAATAGCAGAATATTCGCTATAGCAAAGAAAATATCACAAAGAAAAACAGACAATAGCATAATTTAAAAAAACATAAAGCTTTTTATAATACAATAATACTATGTTTAAAAGTCGTAGAGTAACGTTACACAAGATTCCAGACAATTGTTAAGCCACTAAAATTTAAATTTATGATGTTAAAAACTAAGTACGTTAGAATTAAACTAAATTAAAGAAATGTAAATGATACAACGACGTGTGGATAGCCTAGTTGGGAATGGAATGGTCTGCCGAGACGATGTCCGGAGGTTCAAACCCAAGGCACACACCTTTGTCTTTTCAAAGTTATGTGTATATTGTTTATCAATTATCGTTTGCTTTAACGGTGAAGGAAAACATCGTGAGGAAACCTACATGCCTGAGAAGTTCTTTATAAGAATTTCTAAGGCATTTGAAGTCTACCAACCCGCACTAGGCCAGCGTGGTAGACTATGGCCTTAACCCTTCTCAGTTGTAGAGGAGGCCCGTGCTCAGCAGTGGGCAGTATATAATACAGGGCTGATTGCATTGCAAATGATACAATAACATAAAGCTTTAGAACTTGTTACGCATAGCTAATATATAGAAAGCGCTACGCTATCGCCCTGAAAACACTAGAACCTACACGTGTTGCACCGTCAGCGGAACGTGCCTACCATTGACGTCAATCGGAGGGCACATGAAACCGCCGTAACAATTCTTGATCTAGAATCGATCAATTATTAACATATTTTAATTAGTTATAATTTCTTTGTAATTTTTACTTTTAAATTAAATTTATTAAATTAATTTTGTTTTTTTTTTTTTGCGACCTCCGACTGTAGACTTCGTAATTAACTTATAAACACAAACAAAAATATCTTTAGATTGGGCGAAACGATTTAAATAATATCAAAACTGTATTACTTTTTACATTCTTCGTCTTTCATTTAAATAAATTCAAAAAATCATTCGCATGGGCTAAATACTTTAGTATATAGCTAGTTTGCCTATACTATGGGCTATTGCACAAGCTTGGTGGCAGAAACAGACAAAGCAGTGGCATAGATTCCCACAGACAAACTGCGTAAGCAGTTTTGTGGGGCAAACTATTATTAAGATATGCATGTACATAATTTATTGTTTGTTTAATATAAAAAAAAAACAAAATCCATACATGACATGTGGACATGATGGCATGAGCTCTGATGCACGAACCTTATTTATACAAAGTTATCATTAAGAACTTTATTATATTTTCAGGCAATATATGAAATAGTTATAATAGATATTTACCTACAATAACATGGTTGCCTTAAACAGAAAGGTTACTAAAAGCAAGCCAACATTTCACGAAAATATACTTTGTTAATATTTATTGTAATAATATACTCAAATCAACAACAAAGAGTGTTTAAAAAGCCCGTAATCTACATTATCAAAACGTGACTGCAGTTAACATGTTTTGATAAATATGCCATAATTTATTGCAACATATTATTTTATGGCGCCGCCATTTCATTAAATTACGATTAAGATCTATAAAATGTTCCTTATCACGTTTGCATTTAAGCCGAAAGCATATCGTAACTATTTACCTGTCAAAATCCCTGTAATCAACTGCGAGTGTCGAGTCGTTGCGCCATTTTGATCCAACCATATTTTGTACTCTGAGAATCAAATTACAATTACATTAAAAAAGTACATATACAATCACTCCTTTTATCCCCGAAGAGGTAGGCGGAGGCACGATTAATGCAGCCATTTTTCACCATGCATATTTCGTCCCATGATGTGATAGGGGGCGAGGCTATCGCCATATGTGGCACAAATCCCAAACTCCGGGCTGATACTGACTAGAAAAACCCAATATTACTTTATCCGACCCGGGGATCGAACCCGAGACCTCAGCTCAGTCGTACCGTAATACGACTACGCCACCGAGGCAGTCATTCATTTGAACTTATGCCGAGTTATTCTGAAAACTATATCGGGTTTTACTAATGTGAGTCATCAAGTTCTAGTAATGATTCATATCATTTCTACATGGTGTATACAGCATATCGACAGGTTTAGTACTTCGAACATTGACAATATTATAAGACATCATCGGTCGAAATGTTACCAAAATAGATTGGCATAATAGTGATCAGTAAGCTATATCTATATCTAGTAAGATAGTTACGATATTTGAAATACACGGTACTTAAAGTGATTGATAGCAGTTTTTAATAAACATTCCATATTTTAATTTTCGATTTGATGCTGATAATAAACCAATCAATAAATTCATTTGTAAGCATGTGAAAAATTCCTTAGTTCTGATTAGTCCATGTACGCGATAGTATGAGAAAAGGGATTAGGATTGTTTATTGAAAACGGCGGATAGAAAAAAGCTTTATAATTAACATGGTAAATTTATCAACGGTTGAAAACCTAATTGACTTAAAGTACTTTTATTTTTTCAATAACATTGAAAGTAGGTAAAATTTGCTGATTCTAAAACTAAAAAGTTTAAATCAATTATCACTTTATTGTGACATGCAGGATGAAACCACTGACCCGATCTGATCCTGCGTGGTGACCTGCGCGAGATACGCGGCCTGCTTGCGGTGGTGGTACATGTGCACGCGCAGGCACGACGGGTTGCGCATGCGCTTCTGGCAGATGTCGCACTGCAGCGTGCCCTCGCGCGTGTCGTGCTTGTCGCGGATGTGCACCTTCAGGTTGTACCGATTCGCGAAGAATCGATGGCAGTTCGGACACTTCACGCCGCCCGTCTTACAGTTCCAGCCTGGTGGGAGAAAGGTATTTTATCCAGACACAGTGCAATCTGCCAACGACCTCTGACTTTTCTAAAAAAAAATATGTGTATTCTTTGTGAACTATCGCTAGCTTTATCAGTGAAAGAAAAACATCTTGAGGAATCTTGAATACCTGTGCAGTTCTCTGTAAGAATTTCGAAGGTTAGTGAAGTCTGCCAATCCGCACTAGACCAGCGTGGTGAATTAATGCCTAAACCCTCTTAGTTGTAGAGGAAGTCCGTGCTCAGCAGTGAATAGTATATAATACAGGACCCACATAGTAATCTTCTTTATTCCTCGTGCACCGGCCAGGAAGATGACAGACTTACCCACCTAATCTCCCCGAATTGACCCGGTATCTTCAGCAAGTTTCAATTTAACAAGAAAACTTGCAGTTGACCTCCTCAAGAGAATTTTGTTGTGAACAATCACGGCAAAGACATCTTGCGAAATTTGAAGCTTGAAGAGCTTGGGGCGAATCACAGGGGTATAAAAATAATAAAATATTGCCGCTAGTCTACACGCATCTGGAAGTTCTTGTGCAATATTACAAAAAACTTGCTAGACTAAAATCTATAAACATTTATTGTAGCGAGTAAGATTCCTCGCAGCTGCAAGGAAACTGTCAACTTTCGAATACTGAGTATCAACGAAAACCCCAAGACGAGATAAAAGATGTTTGGCCACTGGTAATGAGGCTGTACGAAATGGAGCAACTGCTGCTAACACGTCCGGTCAATCCAACACATTTTTGCAGACAAAATAATATGCGTCTTGCTGAACGTAGGCCTGATCAAGTGATCACGAAAACCTTACCTCCAACAGCTCGCATCTATGTACTAACGTTTACAAGTAGTTATGCACAGCTTAGATCTATAGTAGAACCTCTGTAAGTCGAACATCAAGGGAGACGCCAAAAATTCCGAGTTATAGAGGATTTCGACTTAGTCACGTAATTAAGTCCGCAAAGGATATTCTTGATTCAGACACTACTGTATTCAATTCATATCGGTAATAAGGTTTTTACAGAGTTAATAAGTTTCAAATAATCGAGTTGTAAAGGTTGAAAATAACACATTGTTATGTTCGAGATACAGAGGTCTAATATAATTTTTCGAGTTATAGAGGGAAAATATGTACCAAAATGGCTTGTAGGAATTCTGTACGAGTAGAGACCGGGGGTGTAGTGGTTGTTGAATAATAGAACGCGAAATAATGTTCACGGATTTAATGTTTGTTACAAACGTTTAATGTTAATATTTAATGTTAGTGAATGTTTAAAGTTATGGTAGTGAGGACTGAACCCGACTGCCTTCGAAACCGACTGCGTTATTATTACTAAGCTACGGATAAAATATTACAGTTCTAAGTAAATGCGTTGCGTACCATTTCTCCTAACTAAAGTGTTCGGTCATATTACATCGAACAAACTCTCTGATTATTTTGGCTACTAGAGGGTTGTTATTTCGAGTAATGGGGGTTTTGGGGCTTGAAGGGAAGGAAACACAACATTTTTGAAGTATGTCTGAATGGCGCTTGCGTAAATAAGTGTGCAATATCATGTGCGTTTACTTCGCAAATGTTTCATCGTGGCGCGTTGTTCCGCACATTTTTTCCGTTGGGGTGGGTGTGTCAATAATATTGTTTCCAGTATATTCTGTGTACCTGTGCGCTGTTTTAGAAACATTACTAGTCTGCAAGTTCACAAGTTACAAGCTAAAGATTTTTTTGTAAAATGGCCTAATTTACAAGAGAAAACGTTTGTAATACGAGGCTTGTAACGTTCGATAAACAGGGTACTGGGCTCGTGAGTTGTCACGAGTCGCTGGTGCGGAATGTGAGCCTAGCTTGCATTCCGAACCGCTGGGTATCTGATTCCAGGTTCTACGGTACGGCGTTGACAACCGCCTTCCTCCGCACGGAGTGCTGTCTCCGTGCGAACCACCGGCGTCGCGGAAGCTGCTCCGCCACGCGCACCATCGTCGTCGCGGGTGCTGACCCCGACCATGTGCGCACCGGCATCGTCGCGGGAGCTGCCCCGCCACGTGCTAACCACCACCATCGTAGTCGGGTGCGCTAGCCCCGACCGCCTCACCACCGCAGCGCCGACCACGTGGCCATACCACCTGCCCGGCGAGCTGTCGCCGGAGCCAGCCACGTGCATCAGCGTCGTGCCGTTCGCCTGAGTCGGAGACCCCGCGGGCCAGTGACTCGTTTTCATACCATCAGCAAACGTACCGAGTGTAACGCGGAGGTGCAAAATAAAGCTCGTACCACGAACCTAAACCCTGAGTTATTCTCTTGCCTCTCCTGCTATATATCAACGGCCCAACCTGCTACAATGTATTCACCACAAAGCCAGGTATATAATATTTACGTGTAGGGCTAAAAAACTCTACACGTAAGGTCACAGCCACGATGCCCTTCTTTACTCTTCAACCATAACATTATAAATCACCAATAAAATGTATCATTGACATACATTTTTGTTTTTTCTAATAGCGTTTACACCTCTGATAGTAATAAATCGACAAATAGTAGTCATTGACAAGAAATAATTACATCTCACCAATCAACACAACTATTATCCCAGCCCTTTTCAAATATATATCCCAGAACACACTTGAGCAACTAAAGCTCGTTTTACATATCTACGCTGATAAAAAAATCCTGTTACTCATAAATACTCACCGGACTCTTTGGCTTCAGGTAGTACCAACACGCTGTGGAAGAGGTCGTTATCAAAGTCGATCAGAGGTTCACTGCGGACAAAACAAAATAAATATAAGCGTTATCACAGACGGAAATTATAATGAAAAAATATATACATAATATTATACACACACACACACTCATGCCTTTTTATCCCCGAAGAGGTAGGCAGAGGCGCAACTAGTGCACCCACTTTTCGCCGTTATTCCGTCCCATGATGTGATAGGGGACGAGCCTATCGCAATATCGGGCACAAATTCCAGACTCCGAACTGATACTGAATAGAAAAACTCAATATCACTTTGCCCGACCCGGGGATTGAACCCGAAACCTCAGCATTGCAGTCGTACCATAATACAACTACGCCACCGAGGCAGTCATAATATTATAGCTTGGTATATCTCGATATATCTTACAGAAATCGTGAAGAGACCACACATGAAAGCTATAATGAATACTTTTACATCATGTCTAAGTTACAGAACGATCGATATGATACTTTACATTTATACGTCAATATAAGTGCGTCAATCGAAACGTAAACGAATGGAATTAAGGGAAAATCACATTACATCATCTATTTTGTTTGAATCTTTAACATAATTCAAAGTTATACATCCAGGGATGTATAACTGATATATAATTGATATCCATATACTTGCCGTGTAGGCACTACTTCGGATTTTCAGAAAAATAACATTACATTTAATATTTATCTCAATAATTTAGCTCTATATCCTACAAATATTATAAACGCGAAAATTTGTAAGTGTGTATAGACGTCTGGATGTATGTTCCTCTTTCACGCAAAAACTACTAGATATGTTTCGATGAAATTTGGCACAAGGGTAGATCATGCCCAGGATTAATACATAAGCTACATTTTATTCCGGGAAAATAAAAATCAGGATTTTTTATCCCGGAAAAACTTTTTAATGCGGGTGGAGCCGCGGGCAAAATCTAGTCGGCCATAATGTGTTATGTGGAGTGACAGATTATGCTAAGGTGGTTTGGGCATTTGGAAAAGATGGATAAGAGTAGACTGACAAAGGATATATAAGGCGAGTATGGATAGAAGAGCCGGCAGGGGTCGACCGCACCGAACCTTCGAATGTCAGGTATCTGACATTCTAAGTAAAGGCCAGGTCAAAAGAAGGTAGAGGAAGCGAGTATGCCAGAATCGAGCAAAGTGGCAATCCATAGTCTCTGCCTAACCCTATTGGACAGAGGCGTGATACTATGTAAGTATGTGTAATGTGTTTAACAATTTTAGCAACGAGGCCCGTTACTGTCATATTATATGTGCATTACTTTCTGCCTCAAGCGCATTTTACGCTATCTGTATTAGCTGTTTTAAGCTGTGATTCCACGATGTTTGACGCATCAGACAGCAGACAGTAACGGCAGACGGCAACAGCATGTGCCGCACGTCACCTGCCGCGCGTCATTTGCCGTCGTGTGCGGAATCTGTCTCATACAATTTCATACTAAATAGTAGTGCCGTCTGCCGTCGCGGCACATGCTGTTGCCGTCTGCGGTCTGCCGCGTCCTGCGGAATCACAGCTTAAAATTACATGACAAGTGACGCAACCAACAAAAATAGTGTTCCTGTTGCTACGTAAAAGCTAGCGATGTCGGCACGGCCAATCGCAATGCTGTACCTCAAACCTCAGGTGGTTGACAGAATCAATTTGAAGAAAAATATTGCATATTAGATGTCTAGGGCTGTTATCACAAGCTATTTGAAGCTTTATGCAGTAGCTAATAAAAATCTTGTAATAATTAAAATATTGTTCCTATCTTTTTAACTCTTCAATAAATTTAATAAAGATAGCAGATATTGACGCAGTCGGAATTTTGTTTGCTTTAATATTATTTTTTTAATTCCATCTTTATAGTTTCCTTTTTTTATAAACAACCTGTGTGCCAAATTTCAACCAAGCCGTTTTACCGTAAAGAAGTAACAAACTAACACAATCTTCGCATTTATAAGTTTCAAGTATTTTATCAGCATTTTTTATTCCAAACTCCAATAAAACATATAAGTTATCATATACTAGCTTTTGCCCACGGCTTCTCCCGCGTTAATAAGTTTTTTCCGGGCTAAAAGTACATAAAAACCTTCCCGTTGAATCACTCTATCCAACACATTTATTTGGATAAAGATTAATATTATGACGTTGATACAACTCTTAACAAATAATGCATTAATTTCGACCAAATTTCATTACCATAAAAACGATTCTAGTGAGTTAATCTTAAAAGATAGACATATACTGTCACGGACATTTTTTAGATCATTTCAAGAGGAATAATTCTTTCATACATATATTTTTGGTATCTTGAATGAATTTGGATAAATAATTTTCCCCGTTTTTTTTCACATTTTCCATTATTTCTTCGCTCCTAATAGTTGCATCGTGATGTTATATAGCCTAAAGCCTTCCTCGATAAATGGTCTATTCAACACAAAAAGAATTTCTCAATTCGAACTAGTAGTTCCTGAGATTAGCGCGTTCAAACAAACAAACAAACTCTTCAGCTTTATAATATTAGTATAGATATAAACATAAATTCATATTCTCAACCAATACATGCCGGCCCTGATCCTATTATAATCGGGCATAGCTTCTGGGGGACCGACGGCGGCCACCACTGGACACTTATCGTACAAGTATTTAGTACATGTTTCTCGAATATTTTTCGAACCAGTAGTTCCTGAGATTAGCGCGTTCAAACAAACAAACAAACAAACTCTTCAGCTTTATAATATTAGTATAGATATTCGTAATCATCGTTAAAAAATCTTTATTTTGATACCACACTCGATGTATTTTGAAAGCATTGTGTTTTTTTAGATTACTTTATGCTGCCAAAAATCCTTTTTTTGTTTTTTTTTTATTTACCTAGTGCCACTCTCACGACTAAGACGAATCTATTGAGACCACTCACATAAAAATACGACAAGCCGTTTAGGCTCTAGGACGTGCCAAAGCAATATAGATACATACATACACTCAAAAACATAACCCTCCTTCTTTCGCAGTCGGGTAAAAATGTACCCTGTTGACTATCGATTATAAACTCTCTGAAAAAGAAATCGATAGAATCTGGTAGAATCTTTTAGAAAAACAACATTGTGAAAAATGACGTGTAAAAGTGCCCTTAGGGGCCTAATTACTGGATAAATGATTTGAATTTGATATCACTTAAGAATCGGTTATTTGGGGCAACCGATTTTTGTTCTCTTCCCTAGACATAGTATTCTGTGAAGTGTCAATAAATTTTCATACCGGCCAGCTAGGATTGTCAAAACTATAATCACTCATACACAATAACTTGTCCTAGTGCAGGAATCGAACCTGCAGCCACTCCAGCACAAACGAACTACATCATGAAGGCTGTTAACCATAACCCAACTTTTCGTAATACCTTACCCGTCATAAGGAAATTCCGAGTTTTCAGGATGCGTGGGACTGTCGTTGACGGGCCGCGGCTTCTTCTTCACGTAGATGTTTTTGTTCGGTGTGTTTTTCAGTAACCTGCACAATATTTAATGTGTAAAACATCACATATAGAGCCTTTTCATGACTGAATCGTAACTAGTGTTGGGATTAATGAGTATTATTGTTAGCATGTGTAACATATTATTTATGTTACCACAGACAAAAATAGAACTTTGTCTAATTTTGCATATCTGAACGTCACATCCCTATTTTTTTAATATTACACATGCTAAATAAGATTTTGCATTTTATAAATTAAATACAGTCGATAAATTTCGTAAAGTGCTAATTAATTCATGCGTTTCGCAATAGCAGCGCATGCGTGCTCTCTCCTTAGCGCCCGCAGGGATACTAAATTAAATATTAATTGCGCGCTATTTCTAATCCTAATGCGACTTGTTGTAAGTGCCGGAGTGAACGAGAAAAATAGATTTGTAGTTTTTGAGCAAATCGCGGATATATAAACATAGATACGGATCGAATACAGAACCTCCTTTTTTAAAGTTGGTTAAAAAAGAACAACATAGATGCATCGCGCGAAGCGGCTCATTGAATTACTTTGATTTTTGGAAAATTACCGAATCTTAGGTCGGATAATATTGTACACAATATGAAATATGGATTATGAATATTGTTTGTTACATAATAATAGGCAACAGTTCGAGGAATGCGCTCACGGCTCACGCAACACAGATGTCGTTTAAATGTTAGGTGAATGTTTAGCTAATTAGTTATTTTATTTCATATAAACTTTAAATGTATACAATGTGTATATTAATTAAAATCGTATAATTTCCGTATACTCATAAAGCGGCGATAGCCTAGTTGGGAGTGCACCTCTGACTTTATTAAAAATTGTGTTTGTATTATTATTTGTGAATTATCGCTCGCTTTAACGATAAAGGAAAACATCGTGAGGAAACCTGCATACCTGCGAGTATCTGTATAAGATTTTCGAATGTATGTGAAGTCTGCCAATCCGCACTAGGCCAGCGTTGTGGACTAAGGACTAACCCCTCTCAGGAGTAGAGGAGGCCCGTGCTCAGCAGTGGGCAATATATAATACATGGCTGGTATGGCATATGGTAATTTTCATAAAATGTGTTGAAGTTAAATTGGCGTTAAATAAAAAAAACATTGAGGATTGACTTTAGTCCGCCCGTTGCGCGCGAACTTCTAACTCACCATTAGATATTATGCATTATAATTCATACAATTTTAATTTATGGGACAAATGAGCAATTAGCATGGTTGTTGAGCATGTTAAGTCATGAGCATTAGCGGGCTTATTAACATCAGCACCGGCTGGAGCGTAGAGCGCTGTTCTCCCTCGATATCCACAAACCGAGTGGGTCTGATAGTAGTATAGTTGGCTCCAGTCTTAACGCGTTTCTTTCGCCACTCCTACTCCTCAGGCGTAGTCCCAATTTCATGGAAGACAGCATTACTGTAGCCAATACATTAAAAAAGCGACCGCTCAGATCCGTCCAACTACAGGCCCATAGCCATTACCTCCTTGCTCTCGAAAACAATGGAATCCATTGTCAGCTGCCACCTTCTTAGGTACCTAGAGGACCATCAGGCGGCAGTACTAAGCGACGGCCAATACTATTTACGTAGGAGTCGCTCGACCGGTAATCTTGTGTACCTAACGCATTGATGGGCGAAGACGATCGAGAGAAGGGGGAGGCGCTGGCCGTTAGTTTGGATGTACCGAAGGTCTTTGATCGAGTTTGGCACAAAGCACTTCTTGTAAGCTTCCTTCCCACGAGCTTCCCGTGAAATTGTGCAAATGGGTAGCCAGCTTTCTAGCGGACCGGAAAAGGTTGCTGTCGACGGTGCATGCCCGGATCTCAAGTCCGTGAACGCTGTTGTCCCACGAGGCTGTGTGCTATCGCCCACGCTATTTCTTCTGCGTGTCAATGATATGCTGCAAATGCGCGGCATAAATTGCTATGCGATGACAGCACGGGTGATGCTTTGTATACCGGCCGAGCCAATATCTCTCGGAAAACGCCGACGAGTGCCGAAACAAACTTTGTCTGAAGTCGAGATCTTACTGTCCGGAGTCTTGGATTGGGGCCGACAAATTTGGTACAATTCAACCCCACATAGACACAAGTTTGTGCCTTTACTGCAAAAATATCGCCTCAATTCCAAGGCACTCCTCTAACTGCCTCAGCCAGTATCGGAATTCTTGGTGTCAACATATCGAATGACGTTCAGTTTCGCGGTCAACTTGAGGGTAAGGCCAAATCGGCCTCAAAGCAGCTTGGTGTGCTCAACAGATCGAAGCGATATCTTACGTCGGGACATCGCCTGCAACTTTATAAGGCGCTGGTTTGGCCCCACATGTAATATTGCTCTCATCTTTGGGCAGGGACTCCCCAATACCAGCTTCTCCCTCTTGACGGCAGTCAACGTCGGGCAGCTCATTCCGGCGGCGATCGTATTCTTTCCGAATGGCTTGATCCTTTGGCTTTGCGTAGAGATGTAGCGTCGTTCTGCATTCTCTATCGCATTTACCACGGGGAGTGCTGTGAAGAATTTGATATACCCTTTTGTTGCATCTCTTTTCTGTTGGTTAGCCACAATCTGAGTAGTCACGCTCGCTTTAATGTCTGTGCTTGCGGCGGCGTCGTGTGCCGGGTCGGTCACTTCCCTGTAATATGGTTGAGGAGGCCGATGGCTGGCACATGCGTCATACTCGTGAACGGGTGCTGCTTGTGTGGACTGGTCTGCTCTGTTTGATGGTTGACTTTATTTTTTTTACTTAAAATTAAACATGTAGGTGGTTGTTTCACTTAGGTACTCTCCGTTAATTTTCGCACTTAATATCCATCTTTAAAATTTAAGTAATATTGTGATTTGTAAATTGTAAAATATATATTTAAAAAAAAATGACAAAAGACCTACGCTGAGTTTCTTGGTGCTTCTTCTCAGGTCAGAGGGCTTTTCCGAAGCACTGGTAGAATCTTTAAGTAAAACAACATTGTGAAAAATGACGTGTAAAAGTGCCCTTAGGGGCCTAATTACTGAATAAATGATTTGAATTTGAATTGTCCGGACTTATCCCTGCTGCTGAGTTCCATCACCGTACAACGCGACAAAACTCCAAATTCCATCCACATCACCTCGGAGGTTCGCAATCCACCACAGTAAGTTTCTGCCGGCATTTTTTACCACGTACTACTAAACTATGGATCCAATTGCCGCCAGCAGCATTTCCGGTCTAATACGAACTGGCGACCTTCAAAAAATGAGCGTATTCCCACCTAAAAGGCCGGCAACGCATCTCTGTGCATCATTCATTTTTTGTTTTATTTATTATAGCTTTTGCCCGCGGCTCCGCCCGCTTTAAAAAGTTTTTCCGGGATAAAAGTCCCGCTTTATATTTTCCCGGGATAAAAAGTAGCCTATGTGTTAATCCAGGACATGATCTACCCGTGTGCCAAATTTCATCGAAATCCGTTCAGTAGTTTTTGCGTGAAAGAGGAACAAACATCCTTACATCCAAACATCCAAACATCCATACATTCTTACAAACTTTCGCCTTTATAATATTAGTAGGACTAGCTATTACGCATTAAAGAGTTTTTCCTGTATAATAGTCACTTTATATACAAACTATACCCCGGACTGAATTATAAATCTGAACCATTTCCGAATCCACCTGAATACACAAAAATTTCATTAGAATCGGTCCCGCCGTTTAGGTCAGTGACATACACACGCACAAAAGAATTATAAATAGAGAGTTTTTTCTAAAATAAAAACTTACCTATTATTTCAACATCAATATCCGGAATCCATCTTGAGTCAAGCACCTGTCTTTCCTGCCTTCCGTCAGCTGATTTCCGGTTCCCTCTCTGTTTCTCCCCACTATTTCCCCACTTTGGCATTGAGCGCTTGTCAGGTGAAGGCCCGATTTTGAATCATTATGGAGCTCAAGATGCACCAGGTAGACCTTACCTGGATTCCGGATATTGATGAAGAAATAATAGGTAAGTTTTCATTTTAGGAAAAACTCTCTATTATTCGCTTCGTATCAATATCCGGAATCCATCTTGAGTGATGTGTTTGTTATCACCTGGTGCGCTCAATCTAAAGACGCTATAATGTGTAATATGGGTGTCATAATTGAATGAAAAAACTTATTTAAATTAGTATTGAATTGTATAAAGTATAAGTAAATAAAAATCACGTTAATGTACGGGCTCAAAATATTTAGACAATGATTGTGAATTATTTTGTATACCCGATTCAAAACTTATTAGTTCTCTTTGATAATAATTTTTAAATGTATGAATAGTTTTCCAATTACCCGTTGCCAGAATTTGGTCTATGGAGAAATCATCTAGGAAATTTAGTGAGGAGACTGCAGATCTCACAGATCCTGGAGTGGCAGTTATACCTGCCGCTCTTAAAATAGATTTAATCCAGCCACCGATAACGGTTCTAGATGCAGGTTTGGCATCACCCAACGTTGTAATAAATAGTTGATCTAAGTTTTGTCTGCGCTTTGATGTTAAGTGTAACAATTTTGTAATCCAGAATACTGTGTTTAGTTTTTTATCTGGGTGAACTTTAAGCCTCCATCCAGATTGTCTATGCTTGGCGTTATCGGTTTTGGATCCAAAGGCCGGCCACAATACCATATTCTCGTTTTCATAAACTAAACTTTTGCTGTCTGTGCGTAATAATGTAAGATCGTGAACTCGTCGGCCTGAGGCCAGTAGTAATAAAGTGGCGGTATGTCTCGATACACGAAAAAGGTTGTTCTCATCGAAAGTATAGGAATTAAGGTACTGTAGTAACTGTTTTGGATTCCAAATTGGTGGTTTTGTTGGCTTTTCACGCGCTACTGAATAAGCCTTTAGAACGTGTTTCACAAAGAAATTAGAAGAAAAATCTATGTTAGAAGACACATGTGTGAATGTAGAAATTACGGATTTATTGACCAAGATAGTCCTATATGCCAAACCAATGTCACAGTGTAAATGTTATGGTTAACAGAATGAGACTCACACCAAGTCTTCCATCTGTTCCATGCTGGCCTGTAGGTGTTAATCGTAGAACCCCTCTAGCTCGACAAGAGTAGTCCTCGTTCTCGATCGGTCCAGTTGGTTAACATATCTTGCCACCCGAAATCAGCCATGCCTCCAAAATTAGATTCTGAACTTGAGGCGGGCGCGTACCTGTTTTCGTATCTAGGAGTACGTGAGATAGGTCCGGAATTAGATAAGGAGGTTCTCGTGCTCGAAGTTGAACATCCGCCTTCCAAAACACTTTGTTCCATTTGGGGGCTATCAAAATGTATTTCCCGCTGGCTTGATTCAAATGTCGTAGTACTCTGGGTATCAGGTTTGGTGGAGGGAATAACTATGCTAAGTTGTAATGCCACTGGTGACAAAAGCGTTGCAGCCTTGAGCTTCCTGATCTTCCCTGTCCATTGAAATGTATCTGGGCACTACATGAGCTGTCTTGGACGCAAACAGGTCTATCTCCGGTGTGCCCCACATTTGAAAAATGTAATCCGTTGCTGAATTCGTTAATGACCATTCTGGACAAGATTTCTGGCGAGATAGAGCGTCTACTTCTGTATTAAATTTTCCTGGCAAATAGTGCGCTGTCAAATTTATATCCCGTCTGTCTAGAATTTCGAGCAGCTGTTGAGTTTGTCTGAGCCGCTTTTTTGACTTTGTGCCACCTTCTTTGTTTATATACGACACTACAGTTCGATTGTCCGTCTGCAGCAGTAACTGAGCCGATTGAAGTTGATGCTGTTCGTCTCGTATTGCTGCAAAAACTGCAAACATCTCTTTTTTGTTTGCATGCCAGGACTGTTGCTGGTTTGTCCAAGTCCCCGTTATGCATTTGTCGCCAAGTTGTGCTCCCCAGCGGATGTCGGATGCGTCTGTAGTGAGCAGATGAGTTTTATTTTATTTTATTTTATTTTATTTTTATTTTATTATTGCGACGGCTCCGAAGAACAAAGTCGTATATGCAAAATGAAGCTTTTCAGTAGAGCGCTTTGAAAGACTAAGTTAATTGTGAAAATCACAAGTTATAGTGAACAAAACATAATATTCTATAGGGTTCAGTAACAACTTTGAACTTAATGTGTGAAAATAGCACTAATTCGCACATGAATACAAACTAACGACTTTCAAAGCGCTCTACTGAAAAGCTAACATTTTGCATATACGACTTTGTTCTTCGGAGCCGTCGATTGGGCTCTCGTGAATCGGCATGGTCCCTCCTATGGCTTGGTACCACCAATCCATCTCCGAACTGACCTGTTTTGGTGTGCTGATCTGACGGTATGGATGTTCGATTGGCAACTGTCGGCTGTAGTGTTGCAGTGTACGACAGTGTAACCGACCTCTCGGAATCACAAACGTTGCGAAGTTGAGTCTCCCCATTAGAGATTGGTACTGTTTGAGGGACCACTTGCTTTTGTGAGCTGTAACTGAAGTACCTTGCGTAGCGTTTGGCACTTCGACTCCTACAGGGATTTTGCGTTGCGTTTTGTATCCCAAGTAATGCCGAGAAACTCGAGGCATTTTGTCGGAGCCAGTACAGACTTGTTGAAGTTTATTGTCCAACCCAATAACTGTAAAATCTTCGTTGTGAAAGCAATATCGTCTTGAAGTTGTAGTTTCGACTGGTTTGCCAGAAGGAAATCGTCTAGGTAGACGACACACCGAATATTGTGGCTTCTTAGGAATTCTGCCACCCAGTTTGTTATCGAGGCAAATGTCCTTGGCGCTGATGACAGGCCGAATGGCAAGCTAGTCATCTGAAGTAGTTGATCCTGGTTCGGATCTGGGTGATAATTTAGCCTCAGGAATCTGCGATGTTGTTGAGCAATAGGTACATGAAAATAAGCTTGGCTCAGGTCTATTTTTGCCATCCAATCCTGATTTTGCAGAAAGGAAGGGACCCGAAAATGACTGAATAATTGGAATGGTTTGGTTTTGACAAATTGATTCAGCTGTCGTAAGTTGAAAATTGGGCGAAACGTTTTGTCTGGTTTGGGTACCAAAAAGAACGTGGATAGGTAACTGGGACTCTGTCCCGCATGCTCTATTATTCCAGACTCCAACATAGCTTGAATTTGTTTGGTCATATTGAGAGAAGTTTTTGTTTTGTAGCATTTCATAACTGTTGACGTGGGATATATTAGAGGCGGTTTTAAAAGGAATGGTATACGTGTGCCGTCCAAAAGTTTGCAAATTTTGTTTGGTGCGCCTAGATTTCTCCAGACACATCGAAATTGTTTTAGACAGCCGCCTTGAAATATCCGATAGTCAATCGCGGCGTTTTTTCTTTGACGAAAATTGGGTTTGTCCTTTCTTACCTTTTGGTTTGTCGCGATAGGACGTTTTACCTCTTTGATTTGTTCGGCGATGTGACTGCTGCTTATCGTTTTTTGAGTTGGTGTCTCTGCGAAAAAACCTATCCTCCGATAGTTTGCTGGTTGACGGTTTTGGATTTTGATAAGGGTGTTATAGCCTTTCGAGTGAGAATGGTTCAAAACTTTTGAAGATGAAGATAGCTTATCTACCCGATGCATCCGAAAATCTAATAGAGTACCAATCGTTGCATTTAAAACGTTGCAACTTCGATAATTTATCTACGTATCTATCTTCAGATGTTGGATAAATAGGGTCTTTAACCGTTGTGCTTACGTCGGATAAAATGTTAAGTTGATTGTTATTAGTACCCACATTGTTAACAGGACGTCGTAAATTCAAATCGTTGGAATTTACGCAAGTACTAATTAAGTTTTCACTATCTTTGTCATGTTGTCTTTCAATGAGATTCGTCAGAAAAGTCACTTGTTGTGATAGAAATTGAAAATGTGCATAACTCACGGTTTTGTTAGCTTCTTCGTGGTCGATATCAGTGTCCGATGATGAATCGTTGTCACTATCCGAACTTAACGATGAAGAATGTACACGTTTTCGTGGGTTAGAATCACCCACAATAACCGTCGCTTCCTTGGTTGCTTCTACACTTTCTTCCATAATTATTGGAGAGGGAATCTAATCCAATTTCTAATAATACTTTGAAATATTGTAAGTGCGAAGTTTTTACTTGTGCTGACAACTCTTCGGCGCGAAAAAAGACGCTATAATGATTCAAAATCGGGCCTTTACCTGACAAGCGCTCAATGCCAAAGTGGGGAAATAGTGGGGAGAAACGGAGAGGGAACCGGAAATAAGCTGACGGAAGGCAGGAAAGACAGGTGCTTGACTCAAGATGGATTCCGGATATTGATACGAAGCGAATAATATATAATTTTCGACTATATAACTTTATTATACATATAAACCTTCCTCTTGAATCACTCTATGTATTAAAAAAACCACACAAAAATTCCTTGCGTAGTTTTAAAGATCCAAGCATACGGACAGCGGGAAGCGACTATGTTTTATACGATGTAGTGATTTAAAATTATGACTGCCCCGGTGGCGTAGTTGTATTACGGTATGACTGCAATGCTGAGGTCTCGGGTTCGATCCCCGGGTCGGGCAAAGTGATGATAGTGCAACTAGTGCACGCACTTTTTGCCGTGCGTATTTAATGCCATGATGTGATGGATGCGAGCCTATTCCACAGAGGTGCACCTCTGCCTACCCCTTCAGGGATAACGGGCGTGAGAGTGAGTGTAAAATTAATATTTGGTTCAGATAAGAATTACCCAAAGACCGCGGCTCATCATATTTGTCAACTAGAGCATTCCAAATAATCAAATGATTTTCTTCGGTTAGCGCCAATCCGGCACTAGTTGTGCCTCTGCCTACTCCTTCGGAGATAAAACGCGTGAGATTGTGTGCATGTAAAAATTATGAATAGTTTTTAGCCAACTCCTTTCCCAATGTATATAATACTATATATCTTTGTACACCGATTACTCTACTATTAATATAAATAGTATCCAGTTGTACCTATATCAAAATCAGACCTTACGACGAACTTCGATTCGTATGAAACTTGTTTATGTTTTTTAATTAATGAATAAATTATTTTTATATGGATATTGCTGTCTACTGTAGGTATTAGCTAGGTATCAACTCCCGAAGTTCTCGACGCATCTTTCTATTTAGGAAAAGTGGTCCAGTAAGGCAACTCATCCTTTAATATAGACGACAAAACTAGCTCTGTTAAGCAGCGTTCGGCAAGCGAGGTCTACTCATCCAAAATACCTCAGTTCCGATGACAAAAGTCTTCAATCAGTAAGTGTTACCAGTGGTGACGTACGGCTCTGACTATGGACTACCCAAGACGGCACACTTTCACTCAGCAAGCTATGAAGAGGCTCGGCTAGGCTCGGTGTTTCTGTACGCGATCATATTGTATATGAGGAGATTCGTAAGAGAACGAAAGTCGTTGACATATTTCAACCATGCTAATCTATCTGGATTTCACTACGGTTACTATCAGGTGACACTATGACGTGAATGTTAAAAAAAAGTCGATGCAAATCTACATAATCGTACCTAAATCAAACGTATTTTTTAAAATATAAACTCATTTGCAAAAAAAACGGCCACCTAAGCAATGAACCATTTCAAATGTTACTATTGGTTTGTTTGATAATTATAGGTAGTTTTACTTTCACAATTTTGTAAATTAATAAGCAAATAATCGTTTTCGTCAGTATAATCATAAAATTTAGATAAAATTTATGGGTTTTAATGCTAAAGTTCACTAGTAGTGTATGCTCGCTAGTAGTGCATATGCTCGTGAAGTAAAAGTTAACAAAGATTTTTGTTTGTTTTTTCTTTAATAAAGTAAAAGCAGATAAATGTTTAGTATCGAGTGTGACCCCCTCTAACTGAAATCACAGCTTGAATTCGTCTGGGTATGCTAGCGAGGATATCCCGGATACTTGCTTGCGGAATACGTTCCCACTCCGCGGTAATCACATTCTTCAGCTCTCTGATGGTTTGCGGAGCCGGTTGTACTGATCTCACGCGTCGTTTCAGAACGTCCCAGACATGCTCTATAGGATTGAGGTCGGGACTTCGAGCTGGCCAATCCAAACGACGAATGCCGACCTCTTGCACATACGCTTCCACATCGCCAGACCGGTGGGCGCGAGCGTTGTCGTCCATAAAAATTGAGTCTTCGCCTAAAGCGGCCAATGCGGGTTGTGCATGAGGAATAAGAACTTCCGTTATGTATCAATGTCCAGTCAGTGAGCCGTTTTCAATGAAGACTAACTCTGTACGATCCATTGAATTTATTCCTGCCCAAAACATAACAGAGCCCCCACCATAAGGTGTGATTTCTTCAAAACAAGCCTCTGCAAAGCGTTCTCCTCGTCTTCGTAGCACTCGCCGACGTCGATCTTCACCGAACAGAGATATCCTGGCTTCATCGGAGAACAATACCCTATTCCAGTCTTCTTGAGTCCATGACTCACAATTTCGAGCAAACCTAAGCCTGGCAACTCTGTGCTCACGGAGTAACTTAGGGCCGCGGGCCGGGCGATGACTGCGTATATTGGCCGCGAGCAGCCTCCTCCTGACCGTCCATAGACTAATATGCACATTTCTTACTTCTTCGAGGTTGTTCTTAAGGTCCACATACGAAGACTTGCGATTTCTCAATGCGCGACTCACAAGAAAACGATCATCCCGTGGTTGGGTACATGGTTTTCTTCCAGAACCAGGCCTTCTCTCGACGGAACCGGTGTCTTGATACCGCTGCCAGGTCCTTTGAACCGTCGAGCGACTCACACTTAGCCTCTGAGTCACGAAGCATTGGCTGCAGCCCTCTTCGAGCAGCGCAATAATTTTTGTAGCTTTTACCACTTTCTCTAACATTATTGAGACAGCTAAACAGCAATAAATGAAGCTTTGACAATTAAGAATATGAAATAAATTCATAAAAATTGACTAAAAGTTATGAAAACCGATATTATCTTTTGGAACTTCGCCCCAAAAATGTAGGATAAAAAGTGGTTTTCTGTAAAAACGAGCATCAAATGAAAATTTTAATTTAGAACGTACTGTTTTAAACACCACGGCATTTTTAAAACCGGCCAGTAACATGTACAAGTGATTGAAATCATTTTGGTACCGTATTTTTTTAAAAAAGAATTAAAATCGAAACCGCCCGTTTTTTTTGCAAATGAGTGTACTTTATCTCAAAATTATTTTTCGAAAAATCTACAATCAGCTAATTTTACGTAACGTATGATAAAATCTTTGGCGTCAAATAAAAATCCCATATTCGCCTTTGCGAATATTAGAGACAAATAATATGCACATTCGCGAACGTTGGAAATTGAACATTCATTATATCACTAATAGGTAATATTAAATTATTTGCTCTTTTTTTTTAATATTATGTTTAAAAAGGCAACAAACAGTTAAGGGAGGCGGGAAGGGTGAACGGGACGTACGGTTTTGCTTTGCGTCGGCTCACTGCGGTCTACGTGATCACTCACCACGCGCGTCTGATGTCCTACGCCGCGACGTTCGCACAACCCCTTGGAAAAGTTTTAACTCTGAGGGAATGCCCGGGTTACGTGTCGCTTACAAAAAGTATACAAGTAAAATTTGTATTGTGTTGCCGTTATTGTTCTTTTTTGTTGAGCCACAGTATTGTTTACCATAATAATAATAATCTCGGGGCATAGCTACACAGCGTCGCAATTTACTTTGATCTTAGTAAGTAAATTTTCCTCTAGACATTAAAATGTATGATCTATGTCAGTTTTTTTTATTGCAACTGAAGATCATGACAAACATGGAGCACGCCTCATGGTAAGGTATACGGCCGCCCATAAACATCAAAACCATACAGAACTTATCATAACAAAGTACTGTACGGCACATTACATGTTAATCCCATAATGACCAGTAATTACTTTGGGCACAATGTCCTTCAAACCCGAAACACAACTTACCAATAACAGCGCTTGTATACTGCTTGGGAGCACAAATATACAGTGTGATGGTAAGTCACCTAGGCCCATACATAATCAACCCACCAATATCGATTTATTAACACAAGTGACATCACTGTGCCTGATATCGCATGGCCTGAAGCCCAAGGAAAACGAACCAGTTGGAGATCAAAGAATTCCTTGATGGTTGATACAACAATTATGCCGTCAATCGCTTCCTTCCACATCGTTTGAACGGTCTAATTTTGTATGAAATAGGGAATTACAAGCTCAAGACTGACCTTTTAAGCGGACTCCTGGCCGCCTCCTCCTTGCCACCGCTGTCTGATGTGTCTGCCAGAGTCTCCGTGGCGATGGTGTCTACCCCACCTGGCACCCACTCTCCCTGGCTGTCTGTCGATGGCTCCGGCTTCGGTGTCGGCTGCTCCTCAATTGGCGGTGGGGATTCACTCTTCTGGAATAAAGGTTAGGTGGGAGTGTTAAAACTGCAGAGCGCACCCTGGCTGGAGAGCGAAAGCATGGTTGTGGAAAGTGTCCAAAAACCATGATTCAAAAATAAACATATTTTGCCCTATTAAGGGGCGCCCGTTCCAAATCTGCGAAAATACATGTTTTACAATTCCTAACAACTACCTTAAAATGACTGAACAACATGACATGGAAAATATATATAATAACTAGCGGCCCCGACAGACGTTGTCCTGCCCTAAAAAGGTAACTAAAATGGCTATTAAAAAATAAGGGTTGATCGTAGAGGGGTGAAAATTTAGGGTTGTAGGTATTTTTGTATGCTGTATCATAAAAAAATTAAAACAAAAAATTTTGTCTGAAAAATAAAAAAAAAAATTTAGGGGTGGTCCACCCTTAACATTTGGGGGGATGAAAAATAGATGTTGGCCGATTCTCATAGATACCGGATAAGCACAAAAAATTTCATCAAAATCGGTCAAGCCGTTTCGGAGGAGTATGGCAACGAAAACTGTGACACGAGAATTTTATATATATAGATTTGATTCATTAACTTTAATTTTGCAGAATTACATTTTCTATTTATCATTTGTTAAGAAAAATATAAACGAAATAAAAAACTAGTACTTTCACTTAAATTGGGTATCAACTTTTCCATCAATGTATTTATGAATATAAAACTTACATTTATTAATAGAGAACACATTTATTGTCGATATTTCAGAAATGTTTTTTTGATTTACGATAATTTTAAGTCTTTTATTTACATTTTTCGAGTTTCCGCTCGGACTATTCAAGCGGGTCTCTGCCGGGCGACAGGGGAGTACGGTGAGCGCCGTTCCAAGGAATGGACGTACGCAATTTTTTTGTCGTGCTTACGTCAATAAAATATTCTATTTGAACAAAATAATGACTGAAATAAGTATTTAAATAATATTCTCCACATTTTTGCCACATTGATTCTCTCGGTTATTTGTAGAATAATAAGTAATAATTATAATTAATTTTACATTGACATGTTGTCATGCCACGAAATTCCTGTTTTCGCTGTCTCGGCTCTATGACATAATGGATGCGGCAAATGAGTATTGAGTCCGCATATTCTTAAAAAAAACACGATTTATGAAAAGAGTAATTATTTCATTTGACATTTACGCTCTCGCGTGCCAGGAGCAAGAAGTTTATAATATAACTACTGGAGACCGCAGTACACACATTTTTTTGAAGACAAAAAAATTACCTTTTGAGCTGTCTTCTATCTCACTCACTCTTTAACCTATGTTGCCAAAGCTTACGGATTATTTCCCCACCCATAAAAAAATATCAATACCGTTATTGTCGTCTCAATCATTTATATATAAATATTTCCAACATATCTTATATAATGATATAAGTACTATTTTCATTTCAGAATTATTCTTGTTGAATAAGATATCCTTAAGGTTTTTTATCCTTATTAACATTTTAGTTAAACAAAATTTCCTCATTTAATTGGTAATTGCGAATACATATTTCGGCAACACTGTTATAAAACGTTAAGTTCGATGTCAATATAGTTGTCAAATAAATGTTCACTTCGAAATTTTCTCTGTAATTATCTATAATAATAAGTGTGTTTTAGTGATATTTTAATGTGAATTGTGTAGTTCATGGTTGCAGAAATATTTGGCATCCATCATTTAATGTGAAATTCTACAGGTAAGTTCATTGTAATCAATATTGTGTAAATATTATAATTTTATCAATATTTATACGAAATGTAATAAAATACGTGAATATTTTATAAATGAACTGTAGAAAAATATCGCTTAATGTGATTTGCTTTATATATGACTACTTTTTTCATATTAACGTAATGTTAAATGTGATTTTTTGTATTGTAAATAGTGTATGTAAACAAGAGGCTAGGGTGACCATGGTGTAAGCTTTGGTGGACCGGTTTGACAATGGTGCTAGAGTATTTGTAATACTAGCCGCCTTACTAATGAATATTATAAAGCTTATTAATCTTTAAATAATCATCGTAAATAAAAACTGAGGATCAACAGTTACAATCGAGTTCTCAGTGTATCCAGCATTGATTTATTGAAACTTTTATTTAAAATAAAATCGAGTTTGTATTTCTCTTTACAGATTTCTTAAAGATCTAGATAAGCAAAAACGTGGTTAAATATAAATACCATTAAAAGGTCAATTTGATGTCTGCAAGAATTACTAGTCAACATTTAAAGACAGAAGATTATGATTCTGAATGTGATAATGTGTCTTCTACTTCTCGGAATATGGCAGTAGATGTCAAAAATAATTATTTATTACCAGAAACTCATGCTGTAAGTATATTATTTTTTATCATTTCACTGGTATAATTATGATCCTGAAAATAGACTTTATTATTTACTAGCTTTTGCCCGCGGCTCCGCCCGCGTGAATGTGTTTTTCCGGGATAAAAGTCACTGTTTATATTTTACTGGGATGAAAAGTAGCCTATGTGCTAATCCAGGACATGATCTACCCGTGTGCCATATTTCATCGAAATCCGTTCAGTAGTTTTTGCATGAAAAAAACATCCAGACATTCTTACAAACTTTCGCCTTTATAATATAATAAGATTAGTAGGATAGGGCATTAAGCTTGCGACCCACCAAATTTTATAACGGCGGTACATTGGGTGATATCTGAGTGTACTAAATGGCACCTCTGCCTATGTCTAAAATGTATAGGTACTTAAATATATTATTATTGATTGATATTTACTTTTTACGTTACATGTCAGCGAAATGAATATGAACCACCATTGAAACGTCAAGACTTGAAAGATTTCAATATATCAGTTAATGTGAAGACATCCAGTGAAATAAGTTTAAAGAAATAAAAGAAAGTATTGCAGCAGAAGATGAAGAGATAAAAGAAGAAAATTAATTACAAGTTATTTCTTATTAAAGTTGTTCATGATTATACAGTCTGAAATTGAAAATATTTTGCAGTGAAATTTTGCTAATATTTGAGATTTTTTTAAAAAGTATATTCCAAGTAGCAAGCAAAGAAAAATTACATATAGTGATAACATAAAGACTTTTGCTTTAACATTACACTTTTAGTCGCCGAAAACATTTTTGTTTTATAAATTCAAAGATATATTTGCCAAAAGAGAGCACATTATGGTGATCTTTAGCAATCTTTAATTGTTTTGTTGGCTTCTTCACAGAAGTTTTAGAATATTAAAAATAAATTTAAGGACGAAACCTCACCCGCAGAATGTAGCGTTAATTTTTGATTCCATGGCTCTCAAACAAGAATTTATTTAGTATTGTAAATTGTAAAACATCCACGTGTTTATTACTTTTGCTATAAATATCTACAGAACTTTGTTTACAATCAACTTACCTATGGAATTTCACACTAGATGTTGGATTGCAAATAATTCTGCAACCATGAATTACACAACTCATAGTAGAATATCTCTAAAACACAATATGTATTATTATGGATAATTACAGAAAAAAAGTTCGCAGAATACTCGCAAAAATTGTAAAAAATAGATATTTAGATAGATAAAATAGATATTCGTAATATTTCAAAATTACTTACTGAAAATTAGGTTATTAACTTCCTAAATGTGTATTATTTTTTTATGTATGATTGTTTACTTTTATGAGTATGATTTTTATTTTTTTTTATTATATTTAAATTCAACAATAACTGTAGTTTTCATTTTTAAATATCCCAATCTTTTTCTGTCTAACCTTACAGTCTCCATATTTGGTTATAAAGGCCGGCAAACAACGTGAACATATCCAGTCGCGGGGGAAAGTAAAACATATACAATGTGAGGCTGTGTGCCGAGCAAAAAAAAAGCACGCGAGGCCCCGTGCGAAGCAAATAATTTTTTTTAACAGCTTTGTAAGTAAGGTGCCAAAAAACGGGCCCCCAAGGAGCTGCAAGATGCCCCTGTAACTGCGAGGCCCCAGGCGGTTGCCTGGTTCGCCCCCCTCCTCCAAGGCCGCCACTGAATTCACCACCGCGTGGTGAGGTATTTTTTTTATGTAAGTGGAACTAGTAGTTCCGAACTACACATACCAAAAAAGTATGTAAATATGCCAATTTTGTTTGGAATAAACTTTCTAACTCAAATTATATTTTATAAATATCAACTATTACTAGCCGCTGTAGTTGGTTTTCATAATTAATTTAAACCGCATTACTTTATAGAGATAAAAATAAATATTATGGTGCGATATCATATTATTGCACACTCACACACTCACGCCTCTCATCCCCCGGGTAGACAGACGCGCAATTAGTGCACCCACTTTTTGCCGTTATTCCGTTCTATGCTGTGATAGGGGGCGAGCCTATCGCCTTATCGTGTACAAATTCCAGACTCCGAGCTGATACTGAATGGAAAATAATCACTTTGCCCGACCCGACTAACCCGGGGATCGAACCCGAGATCTCAGCATTGCAGTCGTACCATAATACAACTACGCCACCGAGGCAGCCATATTATATCATATCATATTATTATGGACAGTTAATTATGTTACGTCCTGGTTTTGAAAATAAACCTTTGTCACTCTAAAGAGAGAGACAGCAGACAGTTGTGACGTCACATTTTATTCTTCAGTTTGTTGAACGGAATGAAAAATCCATATATGGGTATAAAATTCTTGGCCAGGAGCGTACATGTACGTTCAAAAAAGTGTTCATACTCTGCCAAGAGTGTACATAATATAGCTCGGGCCTATTTCTGCAAAATGTGTGAAAACTGAACATTTACAGATTGTTTTTCTTTCGCTACTTTAGGCTTGCCGTTGATTACAAGATCTTGACGCAGGTAATGTTAGAATTTTAAAAGTAGCCGCCATTTTGACTTTCTTCGTTATAAGCTCAATTGACATTAAAATAGATATCTGAATATAACTTAAGTTGCCTAAGACTGAACCAATGTCAGAATTTAAAAAGGTGGCCGCCATTTATAATTTCTTTGTTTTAAGGCCAATTGACCTCAAAATCGACATCTGGGATAACTTTGGTTACAAAAGACTGAACTAATGTCAGAATGGAAAAAGTGGCCGCGATTTTTAATTTCCTTGTTTTAAGTCCAATCGACCTCAAATTTGATATCTCACTGTTTTGTGTAGGGAACCTGTTGTACCTAGGACAGTTTTTTAAATATATATATTTTTTATTTTAATTTAACGTACTATACACAAACCATATTTGCATATTTTGGGAGGTCAGTTATTTGAGTATCCACCACCAAAATATCAGAAATGTCTATTACAAACTTACATGTGTTCAAGACGATTTAAAAAAAAATGCATTTGTGGCCAAGGTACAACACACCCTATGTACCTCGGCCAGTACCATGATGTACCTAGGACATATTGAGAATTTGGTGGTAAATATGGATATGTAGGTAAGGAAACTAGTAACTTTTATCTACTATAATCGTTTTATTCAGTCTAGTGTGATATTTAAATCACAAACTCTTAACAAAATCAACATAACATTCATATTAATATGTTAAAAATAAGAAACTATAATTTTATACATAACAACTGAGGTTTTAATCACTGTTTTGTTGAATGACAGACTAAGACTAGTAGGTAGGTACATTTAAACATATCATATATAGCAAATCTACATTTAACAGATACCCACATTAGAAATTATAGAAAAGAAAATTGTAAGTGTGCTGCGTCTTTAATATAGTTAACCAGACTACGTTCTTCTTTACGATTAAAAACTTGATTATCTGCAAGATTTTTGTGTAATTTGCTTACATCATTACCTGTTTCCATACGGTGTTTTAAATGACGACGCAAAGTTGTTCTTGTTAATTCAAAATGTTTGGAAACACCGAAAGTTGTGATTTTTTTCTGCTTAATCATTTTAATGGCATTTGATAGATTATCCACATTAATATGCGTTCGTTTCTTCTTCTCTTTACTTCTAGGCATGATTTCTGAAATATTAAATCTATTTTATTAGGAAAATGTATTATGTAAATGGAACATTTATAAAAATATATCTTCCTAGCCAAAGCACAACAACCAGGTTGTACCTAGGCCATCGACCTAGGTACAACTGATTGACAGGGACCGAGGTACAACACTACTCCATCGTTGTAAGAAATGGTGGATTTCAAATATTTGGAGGATAGATTACTCTTAAGTTTGTCATTGTTTAAACACTCGTTAAATCAAAGAATCGATCGAATATAAGAGTTAAACGCCTATCATAAACCGTATTCAACTATCAGACTTCAAAGTATATTGAAAATACTTACTTTTTTCGGAGAAAATATTTTTCACTTCGATAACACCAAACACCGGCTAATGGTGGTAAGGGACTAACTTCAGATTGGATAGTCAGCAGAGATGTACCGAATACCGCGGACAACATAATTTAATAACGCGGGAATATTTGTAACGAGCTAATTGGCCTAGGTACACATAGTGCCGAGGTTCAACAGGTTCCCCTACATAAGTTATATCCAATGTTAAAAAATAACAAAGCTGCCACGACTTAGATTTTGCTCGTTTTAAGGGCTTCAAAATGAAAAACCGCTGGGCATGACTGGCCACAAACTGTGGTAGGTAATAGGCATAAATTTTAGAACTTCAAAATATGGCCATAATCAATGTTCATTCAATTCAATAACTATATCGGAGCTTTATTTTGCAAAGATATTTAAGAAGTGGCATGTGGCGACAAACAGCAAATGAAATAAGTTCTTCTGTGAAAATATCAAAATTGTTTAAAAAGATATGGAATAATTAACATTTCAAATATTGCTTTAAGTGTAAGTAGCCGCATAGTAGGAGTCACCTTGCTATATTTTTTTCTTTCCCCTCATCGTAATACCATGTTATTAGGTGACTATTCAGTTATTTTATCGCTTATTTTTATTTAATATTTAGCCCCTTTACTATAATTTACAAGGCTATGCAGCATAATTACTTTATTGGTTTTCAAAATATTTTGTTTTTCATGTAAATTCGTATTTAATTTTTTTTCCGTAATGGAAGAAGATTCAAAAACTAATGTTATAAAATCGGGGGTTACCGTTTAGTGTGTGGCAGGGGACTTTATTTTATAATATCTTAACAGTATAAAACAAAGTCACTTTCCTCTGTCTGTCCCTATTGTAGGTTATGTTGGTGAAATAATATTGGCCACAGAGGATTTAACTTGCTTATATTAGAAAAAACAATTAAATATCCAACGTTACATGTTGACGGGGAAAGAGGCAGAACAGAGAGAGAGAAACGTCACATTTGACAATGACATTTAAAATTACGTTTAGTTTACACAATATTAATATTTGTAACACCTATGCCCCTATGTATGTGTAGGTCTTTAAAATTACGTAACGGATTTTCATGCGTTTTTTTTTATATATAGAGTGATTCCAGAGGAAGGTTTATATGTATAATACATGCATAATATACTAGAGAAATAATTTGTATGATCTATTGTGACCGCGAGTGCCTTTCTGACAAAAGTCAGGGAACTACTTATACTAGACGGAAAGGCGTTTCGTACCAAAGTGTCGCTGACCGACTATATTGCAAGATCTCTCGATCTGTATGTGTAACGAATACTGTTAAAAAAATTATAGTTTTTGTATATAAAGTGATTTCTATACAGGAAACCTCTTTAATGCGGGCGAAGCCGCGGGCAAAAACTAGTGTAAGGATATGACAAAGTCGTGTTAGTTAAACCCTTTATAACTTGTCTAAGTCCCGAATAGCAGAATAACTATAAAAGATTTGAAGAGTTCACGAAAGTAAAAATTATGAAGATAATTTAATTTCTCATACATTTTGTACACGACGCGACGCCACTTGACATCTCTCATGCAATACTATATGAAACGGTGAAGCCATTTTTAAAAAGAAGAAGAAGAAAGTATTCTTACAAAACCATTTTATGATTATTCAAAATAGTAAAGTAACGCAACGCAACATTTTTGTGCTAGCTATAAAAACATACATAAGTATAAGGTCCAAAAGAACTTAGAAATGTCTCATTGAATTATTTATAAAATTAAACAAGGTTTGAAGTTAATATTCAATAGAAACAAATATAAAATTAAGGGAACATAACCTCATAACTTTGCTTCAATTATATACAAAAACTCCAAATATCATCTAAAAATAAAGCATATTCTGCCACGCTGATTTAAAAAATAAACGACTGGAAGCCATATTTTATATTTTTTACCATATTATAACTAACTAAATTATAGGTTGTAAAAGTTTTCTTTTTTATCCACATGTGGCTCTTGTGTCGGTTTTGTACTTCCATTTACAGTTCGTAAACGTTCGCTATTTTATTAAGTAAATATATTTTCTTGTACATTGATTTGAATCTTATTTCGCTCTCCTGAAAAACACTATTTCTGACATGTCCATATATAATTAGGCACCATCGCAACAGTATTGTAATTAGAGTGACAAAGTACAGGTCGCGCTAAAAATATTTTATAATGCTGGAAACGAAGTTAACAATATTTTTCGCCTAAGCAAGGTCGAATTCGCAAATAAAAAGATCACGTAATAATCACAAGTAATTAAACAATCAAATCAGGTTATTAACGATTCATTCTGATTTTGTATTTAATTAAAATGAAAAATGAAATATTATGCCGCATCTAATATTCTTAGGTTCATGGTGTGGAATCGCTATAGTCGTTGAAAGTTGTTTCCTAATTTTCACTAGATGGCGGTCAAATTTGACGTAATATTAGATGTGGAGATATGAGGAGAGTGTAGTGACGACTAGTCTTGAGGGGAAGCGAACGCGTGACGTCATTCGGGTATAGGTGGCCCTTAAACAGTGCTTTCATAAGACAAAATATGTTTATTTTTATTATCTTGTTTAATATTCCCACCCTTGTTGCTCTTCAATGAGGGAGAGTACACTATATTTTGAAGGATACAAGATTGAAGATTCCAGTATGGGTTCGGCACAGTTTAAACGACAATGTGCCTGCCTGTTGTCAATTTGCTTTGTGAGATCTAAACATAGGGAATTAATTATCTAAAATCTCACAAAGGGTCATGCACAACTTAGGAATTTAATCCATAATAGGTCATGGTTTTATTACACGATATCAGTCTCTTATTTATGAAATTTGGTATGGGGATTTCTCAAACCTAGAAAACAAGCATAAGATATTATTTATTTTATTAACCTATAATTAAGAGGTAAAAGGGGGAGAAATTAAACCGTTGAACCGATTATACCTAATTAAATTTGGCATGGGAATACCTTAAGTCTTTTTTTTTACGCGGAGAAAGTGAATTATTACTGCCGCCAAGTGTTCAAGGGGAACGACTGAGCGGTTATGTTGGGTTCACTGTGCCTTACGACCCGACGTTGAGCCGCCCGGAGAGATGGAAAACGTCGGGCGACCGCCGGGCCGAGTCCCTAACCTATGTACACCGCACGGCATACCAACCAAAACTCCGCGGTGGCCATCTTCGGCGCATTAGGGACGGCTGCGGGCTTCCTCTGACTCATGGAATACCTAAGTCTGGAAAATAAATATGGCAATTCTTTTCTTTTACTCTTGACTAAAAGGGATAAAAAGGGGGAGAAACTAACTCCTGAACCGATTGTAATGAAAATTGGTATGGGGATATCTATAACCTTAAAGATAACATAGGGATATTTTTAACCCTTAACTACGGGGGTGACAAGAGGGGAGAAAATACTATTGCCCCAGTTGAATTGCACAGTATAGGGATTGGGGATATCTTAAACCGTAAAAATTATGATGAGATTTTTTATCACTTACCCTAAAATGTGAGAGGTAAAATGGGAGAGAAAATAAACCGCTGAACCAATTCTGCTTAAATTTCGGTTTGGGGATCTCTTGAAACTTGTAAATAAATATGACATATTCAGTTTTTTATTAATCTATACTAATATTATAAAGCTGAAGAGTTTGTTTGTTTGTTTGTTTGATTGTTTGTTTGTTTGTTTGTTTGTTTGTTTGTTTGTTTGTTTGTTTGTTTGTTTGAACGCGCTAATCTCAGGAACTACTGGTTCGAATTGAAAAATTCTTTTTGTGTTGAATAGACCATTTATCGAGGAAGGCTATAGGCTATATAACATCACGATGCAACTATTAGGAGCGAAGAAATAATGGAAAATGTGAAAAAAGCGGGGAAAATTATTCATCCTTGAGGGCTTCCATTGCGTGCGCTGCGAAAACGGTTCAAGATATCAAAAATATATGTATGAAAGAATTATTCCTCTTGAAATTATCTAAAAAAATGTCCGCAACAGTATATGTCTATCTTTTAAGATTAACTTACTAGAACCGTTTTTATGGTAATGAAATTTGGTCGAAATTAATGCATTATTTGTTAAGAGTTGTATCAACGTCATAGTCATAGAGTGATTCAACGGGAAGGTTTTATGTACTTTTAGCCCGGAAAAACTTATTATCGCGGGCGAAGCCGTGGGCAAAAGCTAGTCCCTAAATAAGAATGTTAAAAGGGAAAAGAAAAATAACCGTTGAACCGATTATGGTGTAAGGACATGTTCAAAAACGGGCCTAAAATACTAACCAAGACAGTTTATACATATATTTTGATAGAGCTCCTAAAAACTAGCCTTTTACAATAAATCGTTTTTTTTTTAGCTTAAAAATTACACTTTTTATGAACGTTTTTAATAAAGTTAGTTATAAATAGAGAGGTTTAAAAATGTATTTTTTTATGGATCCAAGATCCATCCATCTGATTATATTTTGAGACCCAGCACTCATACAAAAAGCGGACGTCTCCTTTGATATAGATGTATGATGTACCTTGAATATAAATATGGGATATTCATATTTATTAACCACTAACTTAGGGCAGCTAAAGGAGGGAAAAGCTAAAGCGCGAAATATATTACTTAGAATCGAATAAAAATATATAAATTATATTACTTTGAATCTAAATAATGTATAACATTTTATGGGTTCGAATAAATTTATTTCATTATTTCATTTCATAGACCAAATTTGGTGCGGATATAATTATTTTAAACCATGATAATAAATATAGGAAATTCGTCTTTTATCAATTCGTAACTAAGTGAGACAAGGGATGAGAACTGAACCATGTATCTGCTCATGATGTAATTCAATATGGAAAAAATATGAAAACTGAGATTTAATATAAAATCTGTGGGGCTAGGACGTGAAAAAAAAACACGATGCGTCTCCGTTTCGTTGTATTGTGATTGGTTGAGAGACTGTCGTATCGGTCTCTCGATTAACCACAAATATCAAAATACCGATACGTCAGTCAGTCAACCAATCACAATAAAACGAAGCGGAGACGCATCGTGTTTTTCGTTTCACGTCCTAGCCCTACTGAACCGCTCAAGAACCTATTTTTGTATTAGTAAGGTAACTGTAGGAATCGACTCATTTGACTTCAGTCGCGAATATTTTCTTGAAATGGAAAATATTATTAGGAACTACTTTAAAGTTTAAAGTAATAAATACCATGTATATATAGTATTAAAAAGTCACCCGCGCAAGGCTCGGTCACACAGGTACTGTGGATTAAGCCTTCAAAATCAAACAGCAGTTATGCCACTGAATTTATCTCACGATAGGTTAATCAAGTATATTGATATTTGATAGTTAACATGTGCCAGATAAAAGCCACATAGACAATAATCACTCTTTCTACTATTCTTGGTACTTTCCTCTAACTCGTAGAGTAGTATCACATCAGCAGCCACTCACCATCAGGATACCATGCTTGTTACTACACATTAAACGTATCTATTGCCTTAAAATGGTGGAACTGTGGAATACACGTAACATTTATCTAGTCATTACTGCTAGGCTACTTCCACAGGATTAGTACCGTTGGTGTTGCGTGACCGCTTGCTGTTGTGTTCGCCATTGGCATGTTCAGGAGCCAATACCCCTCTCCTCTTCCCAAGCTTCTTTCTTTTTTAAGTTTGGCATGCACAGAGCATACTTCTAGTTTTGCAGGCGTGCATGGACTGTGGATATCACTTAATATAGGATGACACTCTTGTTTTGAGTAAAACACAATCTTTAAGCAAACCCTTAATCCTCTCCTTGCAATCCCTTAATCCTGTCCTTGCCCTCCTCTAAGTTCGTAAATAGCAGTTACTGATTTGCATGACACGTGTAATGCTTTTATGCTATAGTTAAGTAACTCAGAAAACCCTTGTATGAAATAAATTATGCACCCACCTCCCTCCCTCCGGTGAGTCCTTTGACCTGCAGTAGCTCGGCGGTGTGCAGGAACCCGGAGAGCTCTTGCTGGCGCACATGCACCTCCCCGCGGTACATGAACTGCAGCAGCTGCCGCAGTTCCTGATGCGCCACATCCTTCAGTATCACTATTGGATGCTCGCATGGGTTCATCTGTACATACGAGATGTATTAGAATTATAGAGCAAGTGCTCCATTGACATCCGCCTACAAGGAGGGGATACAACGTGATAGTGTGCAAAAAAACGTCTGGATGCTGTCAGAAGCATAGACTCATATATTAACTAGTTTTGCTTATGTCGTTCTTACCCGAAAATAAAAGTACTTTTCACAATAATAATCTTGGTTCCAAGAAATAGTGTAACTTGATATGTCAAAATTCGCCTAAATCCAAAACTACTATCTGTAATGTATATAGCTGACAAATAATATGTATATTGTAATTTCACACAATCACATTCAGATTACGAATAGGAAGAAGGTTGACTTCAGAAATTCTACCTATTAAATGAAAGAATATTATAACTTAGCACAAATGTATATAAATAATTGAACCCAATACAAAACAAATTATTGTTTTCCTATTTCATTTTAAATTCCCTGCTGCAACTTCGAAGTTAAAGGTCAAAAAACAATGTTTTTAATGTACCAATATGTTGAAGATACACTGAACACAAAAAGAATTAACAAAATCCCATTTGATTTTGAAGAGTTCCCTTCTACATCTCTGAAGTTCGGACTTCAAGATCATATACAAATGAAATTAAAATGGGACCATTCCGAAGCTAAACAAATCGCAAAGAGAATCATTTATATCAGACTGATGGGTAAAAAAAATCACTGAAGATACGTAAAATTTTACAATAAATAGTTAACCTCTCTCCTTTTGGAGTCTGTTAATAAATAGTATATTACACCAGCCTTATATCAAACCATCCCATGGCTAGGTCTGAACTTGATTTACTGGTAGAGAGGTCAGATGTTCTGTATACTCTGGGCTAATGTTATATATTTGCGGTAAAACAGCTTAGTGGTCTCTTCCATCCCAGCTCGAGCCAAAAGGTTCAGTAATTCATATTTCTGCCGCACCATTAAGCTGTGAAACAGTTTGGCAGCGTACATGTTCCCTCCTTCCTGCGACTTAGGGTCCTTCAAGCGGAGCGTGAAGAAGCAATTATGCAAGCCGACATAACTTTGCCGACCGACCAGGGATGTTTCTCTTGCCGGTCGACATTATTTTTTGGGCTTCAATTTATTTACCTATCGATATAAAAAAACAGTATATATAGCAGGATGGCGCAAAAAAAATTAATATATTTTTTTGTCTCGAGTAAAAAATGGTAGTTTATGATGTGTTAAGAGCCCTCTCCAAAGGACAGCTCAAAAAAAATATAAGAGAACAATTTTTTTAAATTTCAAAAATTTGTTTTGGTTTTTATTTATTTTTTCTCGTTGCAGTATAATTTTATAGACCAAAAAAGTAATTTTATTTTTAATGATGGACACCTTACTAGATTAGAAATATTCTTGTGGGCAAAAATACAAATTTGGTAGGGTTATCTTGAAATCTCATTTTTACACACGTGAAGTTAAGGCCTTTTATTTTCGGCGAAATCATAATTTGCATGTAATAATTTAGTTACCATTTTCTGCCTTAAAATATTTCGCAATAATACGTCTTATTTTAATCCTATTGTTCGTATGTGTCGGCAATATAATGGAACTGATAAATAATAAATAACAGTCTCTCTGTAGACTTATTTCATAGCAATATATCGTAATAATAATAATAAGCCCGCAGGGGCGGCTTTGTGGCGAGCCGACGGTGAGTGGCGACACCGCGTACCCCGATTCCGTGGGGGCTAAATGAGACCCCCTGACCCTTGGCTTGTTAAGCTTTAGACACTGATCTTGCGTCCTTAACATACGCCACTTTTTGGGGTGCCCATCTAGGGGGGGGGGGGGGGCAAGTCACCATTTGCTTTGAATACAGATGATTGAGGTTGTTGACGTGTTATAGTTTATTATATTTTGATAACTACTATTATTTTATATTATATTTGACTGCCTTGGTGGCGTAGTGGTATTACAGTACGACTGCGATGCTGAGATCTCGGGTCGGGCAAAGTGATATTAAGTTTTTCTATTCAGTATCAGCCCGGAGTCTGGAATTTGTGCCCGATATGGCGATAGGCTCGCCCCCTATCACATCATGGGACCGAATGATGGCGAAAAGTGGGTGCACTAGTTGCGCCTCTGCCTACCCCTTCGGGGATAACAGGCGTGAGTGTATGTGTGTGTTTTTAGCTGGCCAACTGCAAATGTTGAAGATAAGCCAGATGAAGGGGTCAATCGCCTCGAGTAAACCAGTTAGCCAAGCTGGTCTAATTTGGCATCTAAGGGAGTAATCCTTGCCGATGAAACTAAAGAAAAAAGCCAGATGAAAACGATGGAAAATATGACTATGTACCTTGAGAAACTAACACATGTAAAATATTAATGAGGTTATCTTTTACATGTAATTTTCCATAATAAGCAATAAAAAATTTGATTACTATGATTGTTTTGCCTAAATTATATACCACTAACCCTATTCCTCGCTCAAACAACATAAGTAAAAAAAAGTTTTTCATATTTTTTTTATTATTTTCATTACTAAACTGTGAAGGTTATTAGCTATTTAAATTTTTTACCACTAAAATACTAAATGAAGCACAAAAATGTCCTTTAAAACTCATTTGTATGTGCTTAAAACAGTTTCTATTGATTTCTGAAAAATTCTATTTGTGTGACTTATGAGGTTTTTGAAATGATCGATTCAATTTAAATCATGGTATAAGCTAAGGAAGTTAGAATTAGTTAATTTTACCTTTTTTATCTCGTTAAAACTTAATATTAATTTAGGAAAACAAGTTTTTGGGTTACAATTATGTTAAAAACTTCAAAAACTTCTATATAATATAATGTATGCTCATTGTACCCTGTTTTGTGTATAAAAAATAATAAGACCCCTATGAATGTAGTTTGAAATCCTGGAACAGACTCAGTTTTAAGCTACTTGAGCTACTTCTTGTCTCGAAAAATATGAAGTGGGACTTTTACCCTGCAAAATCACAAAAAATGCGGGTAATGCCGCATCACAGAACTTGTATCATTAAGTATTGAAATACAAATATCAATGTAAATTCTACAAGTTTAGCATGAAATCTTTACAGCATAATATGAAATGCAGATTTATCACTCAGTCAAAAAATTTACTGACTATGGACAAGTGGAGATTTTTGCCAAAGTCTTAAACTGTTGGAAACACAAAAACATGAACTCATAAGGTATCTAATTAAAATATTCATTTCAGTTTATGCAATGTTGTGCAAGTATTACTGGTATCATCTCTGAAGGGCATTGTTGGCAGTATAATAATAACTAAGCATTAGTCCTATTTTTTTATTTTTTATACTTGTTAAGGGTCATGTAGTGCCTGGACAATGATTTTATTTTTATGGATACATTGAAAATGAAACAGTCGAAAGTTGGAGGTCGCAGGTTCAAATGCTGCTTTCAACTGTTTCTTTTCAATGTTTCCATAAAAATCAAATCATTGTCCAGGCACTAACTACATGGCCCTTAACATGAATAAAATATAATAATATAGGATTAGAAAAAAGTTGGTGATATTGTGTCAGTGCATTTACGCCTGTAAAGCAGTAACTCTGAGTTTGGCAAATGTAATAATTGCTAAAACAGATATCACTAGGCATCTCCTTTAAAGAGATAAAATAGGGAAATCGAACAGACGAAAGTAGGTCGAGGTAGCTTAGTTGGCAGAGCGGTATGCTGGAGGTCGTGGGTTCAAATCCTATGTTTGCACAAAAATAAAATAACTAGGTATTAGGATATCTCATGATTCAACAAGTAATGTATTTTATTATAAAATCTTCTAAATCCCAAAGAAAGAAATTGCGTAACCATAAATATCACTTTTATTAGAAAAAAGCTGTAAAATAATCAAAATATTATCTATATTATGATATCATATTGCATGAACAACTTTACTTATTTACATATTCAAATATAATGAGATCTATTGGTAAGTTATTAAAATTCATTATTTGAAAGTGACAGATATTGTAATGCACTACCAATTAAATGTTATCAGCACTAAGATATATTTCTTACTGATATGCCTGTCTTATTTAACTACTATGTACTGTAGGCGACAATTTTATTGGAATGACACACATATAAATAGTAACTGGCAAATTAGGTGCATTGGTCTAATTTAAAAACACTTAATTCAAAATAAAATGATGTGCTCCTGTGCAGTTTTCTGAGGTAAAAAGTAGCCTGAAATCTAAGATTAGTCCTATGCTTGTAAAGTTTACACAAATCTGTTCAGTGGTTACATACTTATATTATTTACTAATTACTTCTAACATGATTATATGTATAGATATCACATACTCATACATTCTTTTTATCTTAGTGAGATATATTAAGATATACATCTACACATACTACGTGCCTGTGAAAAATATAGCCGATATCATTTCCTTTATTGATGCTATGAAAGCAAGTCATAAACTTATTCCATGCTGAAGACTGTCATAGCGTAAGAAGCACCATCAGTACCTTAATGGACTTCCTACAATATCTTGTAGGAAGCCTTGTAGGAATTATGTTTCACTTTGCAAATTTCATTGCATATCTGTATTTAATAAATATATGTGGCATATCTTGCAGGGTTCAAGTACATATATATCAATAGACATAAAATATGTTTCCGATATACAGGGTAATTTTTACATTGCGTTACTAAATGAAACCACATATTCGCCTATACCTTTGCTAACATTGTACTAAAAATTATCAATAAATAACGAATACTTTCGCCACAAAATCCCGGTTGTATTATTCCTATATTTTTATCATTTTGTAGTTTGGTACAAATATAGTGTGTGCGTAAGTGTATTTCTGACTTAAAGTGTAATGTTGCTGCTGCGACGAATCATCCTAGTGCAGTTATAGTGGGCATTAGAGAATGTAAACTTAAAGTTACATTTTATATTTTTGATATTTATTTTGTTCGAAATTTACTCCTTTTTATTTTACATCTACGGTTAAAATAACTTAATGAAAAGTGTTATTTTCAACGAGATAAGTGTGTGGTTTCATTTATTAACACAATGTCAAAATGACCCTGTATATCGAACTGGGATCGACAATGTATACGAAATGTTATTTTTATAATATATTGAAATACAAAAACGGTTTACATAATATTAATATTATACAAATTTTTTAGCATTTGTTACTGTATTTCTACTTGCAGTCACAGATGCGTGCCTACCGTATCTTCCTTGCACTCAAACTAAGCACATAAATCACGAATATGGCATTTTTGGATTATCTTATTAGTTCTTTGATAATTAACAGTTTATTACAAATGACATGACTGATTGGATAACTTAAAGACTTATTTTATAATAATGCAATAAAAAAAATACTAAACATTGTGTTTTTTGCACTCAACCATAGCGGAGCAAGAAAGGTTAATTACCTACAAATAACTCCTATCTATAAAATGCAAACTACAAACAAGACTAATTTATTGAAATCATAAGCATAATAATTATAGCTATATTTTATGAGAAAGTATTTACACATTTATAAAGTAAATAGTGCAGATCGTTTAAAATTATCTTGACATATAATTTCAGAAATATAATATTATTATTACTCTGTTTAACATAATATTTAAAAATTAATAGTACTTAAAAAATTATAATTATCCCTAATGAGGTTTTCCTTTAAATCACTTTGTATTGAGTATTCTTAAAAGGATAGAAAATATTAAAATACCTTAATGATAGGGCATAGCTAGCTGAAACATATAAAAAACTATATTGAAAATGATAAAAAATTAATTAAAGTATATTGAATATGAATGTATCAATTATAAAATAATATACAATGAAATGATGATCAGATTAATTTCACAATGCTATTGTAAGTATTCTCATATTTGTTCCATTTGTGCCGTCTTAAGATAGCACAATGTACATTATTTACATGAAATGATGTTTACCTCCATTTGTATTCCACGCAACACAATTATTTGTAATAGACATGTTATGTCACAGATAACTAATTCTCAAATAGGTATGTACTATATGTGTGTTGTACATGTTGGGAAAACCCATGCAGGCATTAACATACTTGTGTGTGAGCACTAACTTGAAATCCGAACGATGGTCATGGTGGTGGCACAGATTCCTGCACTGAGTTCGGGCTGCTGTCGAATTAAAAAAAAAGGATCTGAATATGAGTCATACCTTGAACAGCTCCTTGAAGTAGGGGCTGCACACTGAGAGGATCAGTTTGTGCGCGTGCACGTACTGGCCGCCAGCCGCCAGTGTCACGTCCACCAGATCCTCGCCCTCCAGCAGCGCGTGAAAAGACTGCGATAGGTTCGAGTGGAAATCGTTCCAGCGAAGCGAAAACTGCTCCGGCATCGCCATCCTGCCTCACAATACGCGAAACCACCACGAAAATACGCCAACACCCGCCAATCCGCTACCCGTAACACTTTCAGAGCCTACTACGCGTCCCTACAATGATACATCACTGAAATCTCAACACACAATTGCCTACGTATACCTACTATTTACTTTATATCTGTATCATTGTGCGAAAATACGCGTCTCCAGCACGCCACTAGCCCTTTATTACTATTTACGCGTACGACACGATACGTAATTGCATGGCATTACAATGTAAAAATAACAAAATGTCGTTTGCGTTTGCGTTTGCTACACAATATTCACAATGCACCGTTCATTGTTCGACAAACAACGTTATGTCAGTCTATGAAAAAAAATTAAGCTTACGCAAATAAAAATATTTTGTGTTAACAAACAATTATTATTGTTGATATCGTTGAAATTTATGTATTTACTATTTATTAATATTTTTTAACACGAAGATTGAAATTTTTTGTTTGATTTTTTTTCATTTTTGTCGTATCCATAGACAAAAAGCAATGGGAGTAGTCATAGAATAAAGATAGTCCTTATTCTGAGGGAGTAGTTTTAAAAGGACATTACCGCTCTTTGTGCTGACTTTTGAATATTTGTCTCTGCTTTTGAGTATCTAGCAATGCAAAGGAGATGGGATGACCAGGCGAGCCCTTCGATGGTCATACATGCTCAGCTGGGCATAAACTTTTATTAAAACCTATGTGACTTGCGATTGGCGATCGCTGTCGTTACATTCTACGTACGATAGTGACATTAAGCGGTGCTCTACAGAAATTGTGAATTTTGTTGTGTTATTGTGTAAAAGCGACCTTATATTGAGCGCTGCGCGTGGGGAATTTTTCGTTAAATGTGTGCTATCCGTGTCTACCTCGCCCCCCGTCAGGATTGGCAGAAAAAAATGTTTGCGCACTATTGCCATATCGTGTCCATTGGTTAAATAGTCTAAGGTGCTGACTACTGATATCAATCAATCAATCAGCCTGTCGCCGTCCACTGCTGAACGTAGGCCTCCCCAAGTGAGCGCCAACCATCCCGGTCTTGGGCAGCCCGCATCCATCCGCTACCCGCCGCCTTTTTCAAGTCGTCGGTCCATCGTGCAGCAGGGCGTCCTACACTTCGTTTACCTAAACGCGGTCTCCACTCTAGCACTTCTCTGCTCCAGCGACCGTCTGTCCGTCTGCAGACATGTCCGGCCCACTTCCACTTCAGCGTGCTGATTTTGCGGGCGACGTCGGTTACTCTGGTTCTCTGGCGGATAACTTCATTTCTGATTTTATCTACCAAAGAGACCCCGAGCATCGCTCGTTCCATAGCACGCTGAGTGACTTTAAGCTTGTGGATCAGGCCACTGGTCAGTGTCCACGTCTCGGCTGCGTAGGTCATTACAGGTAGGACGCACTGGTTAAAAACCTTAGTTTTTAAGCATTGAGGGATCGACGACTTGAAAATATTACGTAGCTTCCCGAATGCCGCCCAACCTAGCCGTATTCTCCTATCTGCCTCCTTCTCGAAGTTGTGCCGGCCCAGTTGAATTATTTGACCAAGGTAGACATATTCCTGCACAACCTCGAGAGTGGCATCGCCTACGACTACAGGTCTACTGATATGCTGGGCCTCAAAATCTAACCATGCCCAAACTTTATGCATAGCAAAGGGGCAAAAACATAAATCATGGATCCATTAAGGAAATATTTCTAGACCCCTTCATTTATAACTTTTTTTTTAAGTATAGTTTTTACACAAATTAAAATTAGATAAATCTCAAAATCGGAGCACTATAAAATCAAACGATTTATTGCAAAGGCTTAGATTTGGGGAGTACTGTTCAAATCTAAAGAAAGTATCTCGGTTACAATTTTATGCTCATTTGGGGACATGTCCTTTACACATATATTTCTTTTCTGGCAACACATGTTTGTTAAAACACAATAAGAGTTTTTTTGGCGGGAACTTGGTAGTGTCATGAGGTGCTCTTGTTTTAATTCATTATTTTGGTGATACTTAGTGTTATATTGCATAATTATGGTGGTATATTATCCAATATAGTTCTATTAAAGGGCTCAAATGAAGTGAATTGAAATAACTGTGCTAATCAAGTGCTTTTTTGTTGCCGCCAAAACTCCTCGATAAAGTCTTGGTAAGGTAGCCACTGCTTTACTTCGACATAGTAGTTAGGAGCTAGGACTGAGGATAAAAATGTATGAAAGACGGGCTCAATGGACTAGTCTCCAGAGCCGTAATATCTCATCATCTTCCTGCCCTGGTCCCAAATTACTTGGGGTCGGCGCAACATGTTTTTCTCATCCATTCTCCTCTATCTTTCGTCATCAAGTCATTCACGCCCTTTTCTTTCATATCATCTCTTACACAATCCATCCACCTCTTCCTTGGTCGTCCTCGTCCTCGCCATCCATCAACACTCAAAGTCATCACTCGTTTGGTTACATGCCTTTCATCCCTTCTCCTCACATGTCCATACCAAGACAGACGATTTCCTTTCAACTTTTCTGTCACTGGTGCCACTTTCAAACTCCCTCTAATATACTCATTCCTCACTTTATCCATTCTCGTCACTCCACACATCCATCTCAACATTCTCATCTCTGCTACGTGTAATCTTCTTTCGTCCGTCTTCTTTACGGCCCAGCATTCTGATCCATACAGGACGACAGGTCTTATCACGGATTTGTGTATTTTGCCTTTCAGTTTTAGAGGCATCCGTGGATCGCAAATTGTGCCTGTGACCTGCCGCCATTTCATCCAACCCGCGTTGATCCGGTGCCCAACGTCGCGGTCTATTTCACCGTCCCCCTGGACGAGTGACCCAAGGTACCTGAAGTCGGAGCAGGCCGGTAAGGATATTCCGGCAAGGTTAATGGATACTGGACTGGAGAGACCGCCAAAATCGCAAAACAGATACTCTGTTTTGCTTCGGCTTAACTTTAGGCCAACATTCTCCAGTCTTTGCCTCCATTTCTCCAGTCTGCTCTGGACCTCTGGGCCAGTCTCGGCAACCAGCACAATGTCGTCGGCGAACAGCATACACCAAGGGGCCTCTTCCTGAATGTCCGATGTAAGAGCATCCATTATCATCAGGAAGAGGTAAGGGCTAAGGGCCGATCCTTGGTGCAAGCCCACTGCCACATTGAAGCTGTTGGTAGTACCAGCTGTAGACCGGACTTGGGTACTGCACCTGCTGTACATCACTCGGATCAACCTCACATACTTCCCAGGTATACCTTTCACCTTTAGGGCCCACCATAAAATCTCACGAGGAACCCGGTCATATGCCTTTTCGAGGTCAACGAACACCATGTGCAAGTTTTTATGTGCAGCTCGGTATTTTTCGCACAGCTGTCGCAACGCGAAAATGGCATCCGTTGTTCCCCGACCAGGCATAAAACCGAATTGATTTGGTGAGATTTCACACTCATCTCTCAATCTCCGTTCAATCACTTTCTCCCATATCTTCATACTATGTGACATTAGCTTTATCCCCCTATAGTTGTTACACTCCAGCACATCCCCTTTATTTTTGTAAATGGGTACCAGTACACTGTTACACCATTCATCAGGTATGGCTTCTTCCCGCAACAACTTATTGAAGAATAAAGCCAACCATGTCCATCCATCCATTCGCAATAACTTCCATACTTCAACTGGTATTCCGTCAGGTCCTAGTGCCTTTCCATTCTTCATTCCATTCACTACACTTCTCACTTCGTCTACACTAACATTTCTCACTAGTCCCTCATTCATCGGATTATTCTCAAGCACTCTATTCCAATTATTCTCTTCGTTCATTAACCTTTCAAAATATTTTTTCCATCTATCCTTAATGTCTTCCTCATTCGCAAGCACCTTTCCGGCTTCATCTCTAACACACTTAACCTGACATACATCTTTAGACTTTCTCTCTCTTGCCCTTGCAAGCCGGTACAGCTGCTTTTGGCCTGCAGCGCTATCCAAAGTGTCAAATAGTTTGCTTTGCGCTGCGGCCCTTGCTACTGCAACGGCTTTTTTCGCTTTTTTCTTCCACTCATCATACTCATTTTTCTTTTCTGCTTTCAGACTTTCATTCTTCTCATCCACCCTCTGCCACTCTTTAAACTTCATTTTCTTCTCCTTAAGCACATTTTGTACTTCTGTCGTCCACCACCATGTATCCCTATCTATCGTTCCTTTCCCTCTCGATTCTCCTAAAATATCTTTCGCTGCATTCCTGATACACCCTGCGATTTCATTCCAACAATCATTTACACTATATTCATCCATATCGCCCATTTCTATCATCTTATCTACCACTCTTTCTTCAAATTTCTTCGCACATTCTTCCTTCTCTAGCAAATGCCATTTTATTCTAGGAGGGGGTCTGTTCCTTCTTTGATTTGGTTTCACCTTAAGGGTCGTGTCCAAAATTAATAGTTTGTGTTGTGAAACCAAATCTTCGCCCGGGAGAACTTTACAATCTTTTATGTACTTGAGATTGTTGCGTCTGACGAGGAAGAAGTCTATTTGAGTTTTATGGACACTACTTCTGTAGGTTATTAAGTGTTCGCTCTTTTTCTGGAACCAGGTGTTGGCTACAGCCAGATCGAATGCCATAGCGGATTGTAACAGACTTTCTCCCTCGTCGTTGCGATTTCCGAAACCCCACCCCCCGTGTACTCTTTCATAACCTCCATTCGTTCTTCCTACATGCCCATTGAAATCACCACCTATGTACAGTTCCTCGTGTGATGGAATAGTCATAAGCAGTGAATCAAAATCCTCCCAAAATCTGTCTTTCATACTTTCATCACATCCCGACTGTGGGGCATACACACTTATCACATTTAACATCACATTTTCTAACATTACTTTCACAGCTATCAATCTATCATTCATCCTTCTAACATCCATCACGCCCTCTTTCAACTTTCCGTCTAACACTATTCCCACACCATTCCTCCTTCCATCACTGCCACAATAATAAAACTTATATCCTTCACCAATTTCTCTCGCTTTTGTTCCCTTCCACTTAGTCTCCTGCAAACACGCTACATTTATTCTTCTTCTTTTCAAAACATCCGCTAACTCTCTAGCTCTTCCAGTCATCGTTCCAACATTCCAACTAGCATACCTCACTCTTACTTCCCGGGCTAGCCTCTTACGTTGCCCCCGCCCGGGCTGGTGCAACAACCCTTGTCCATTTCCCACAGGAGCCGGGTGCTGCCCCTGCGCGTCGCCTTTGGGGTACGCCCTAGCCCTATCGCGCATATAGTGAAACAACATGTTGCATAGGGGATTTGGCAATTTGGTTTTACAGCCGGCCGCCTGCCTGACACCAACCCTCCTTGGGAATGCTGTTGTTGGTGGTTTACCCGCCACTGCGGGGGGACCGCCAACCCCCTGTTGTCAGGATATTGGCCGTCGCGCCGATCAACTCGACCGACGCTCCGTTGCCCAGGGTGCACCGCGTGGAGGTTTCCTGACTTCGCACCCCCTAAATATCTAATTTAGCAATATCTAATTAAAAAAAAAAAAACATAATAAAAAGAAAGTATGCGTCTATAGAATTTGTATCCATGGACAAGTATAAATTAGCAAAAAAAAACATGCCAAGTGTCAGTCACACAGATCTGTTTTGTGTCAATGTCACTCATTATTGCTTGTGCGTGGTTTGTTATGCGGTACTTTGTTTGTGTTAAATGAAAGGATTAGCATAACGTCTGTGAGGATGCCTTGCGCGTGAAGTATCAACAATAACATGTCTGCAGTCGTGACCGCCGGCAAACTTTTATGACAGTCGCAACTGGCTACGTTGCGTTAATTTGGCTTTGAAGTTAATTACGCGTTGGCCATGTCTGTACACAGCGTGCTGGAAGAGGCTGAGGCGGCGGACCGGGCCCAGATGGCGAAGAAAGTGTTCAGCGCGGCATTTTACGCGCTCGCATCGTTCATGATTACAGTCGTCAATAAAACTGTGCTGACTACGTTTGCATTCCCCTCGTACCAGGTGCTCGGGCTCGGACAGATGATTGCAACCATCTTGGTGCTGTGGTTGGGCCGCTCCACCAAGCTAGTGCAGTTTCCGCCGCTCGACTCGGGTATCGCACGCCGCATATGGCCGTTACCACTCATCTACTTAGGAAACATGGCCACTGGCCTAGGCGGCACTAAGGAGCTCAGCTTGCCAATGTTCACCGCACTGCGACGCTTCAGCATCCTCATGACTATGATACTAGAGATGTTGGTGTTGGGAGTCAAACCATCATGGCCGGTACAAGCAAGTGTACTGGCCATGGTAGGAGGTGCTTTGCTGGCGGCTGCAGATGACGTCACGTACTCTGCTTCGGGCTATACACTCGTACTCCTCAACGATGCCTTCACAGCTGCTAATGGTGTTTACATGAAAAAGAAGCTGGATGCAAAAGATCTTGGCAAGTATGGTCTCATGTATTACAATGCATTGTTCATGTTAGTGCCTGCTGCACTGGTGGCGTGGCTAACAGGCGACCTCAAACAATCTGCAGAATATGCACAATGGAACAACCTATTATTCCTGACCCAGTTTTTGTTATCTTGCATAATGGGTTTTGTTTTATCATACAGTGTTATGCTGTGTACTCAATACAACAGTGCACTAACTACAACAATCATAGGCTGCCTCAAGAACATTCTTGTGACTTATTTAGGGATGGTGATCGGAGGAGACTATGTGTTTACATTTTTAAATTTCATAGGGCTTAACATCAGTGTACTGGCAAGTCTGTTGTACACATATGTCACATTCAAAAGGAAGCCTGCGCCAGCTTACATGCTTGTAAACAATACCAAGGTTGATACCGTATAGCGATACGTTAAACGGCGGCCAGCCCAATGCCTCTTGCATTTGGTATAGTATTGAAGGTTGCTACCAAAGAATGTTTACGTGACCTTGCTTAAAATGTTCAATTATCATTACGGTTATTATGGATGTACCAGACATGTTGCCGAGCAAAAACCAGCTGTTTAAATACTTATGAGTATCTTAATTTTAACATTTTCATTGAACATCAACATAACTTACATTATGATGCAATGTACATACATTGCAATGAATGTTGCCTATTACCACATGGTAATAGGCAACATTCATTGCTTTTAATGTAATTGCGTACAAGTCTCTTAAGCAAGGTCACTTGGTTTTAGTGCATTTCACAAACTAACTACATTATAAAGTAATAAAAACAAACACTAATTTTTGATACATTTTTAATGTCTCAGTGTGGTAGAGATTGTATATTTGCCATTGGGTGTACAAAATCCTGCAAAAGTAAGGCCCCGTTTTTTCAATTGTACTTATATTTTTGTTAGAGTTTTATTAAGCTGGACATGCTCTCAGCACCTGGAGTACCCAAAGCTCTGTGAGCATGTCCAACAATAAGACCCTGACAAAAAGATAACTTGTTGAATAAACCCAGTCTTAATATGGCGTACAAGATTTAGTATTGTTTCTAGATCATTGATGTGTCTGAAATTTGAATAGAATCTATACATGAGTAAGTAATCAATAAGCATTAAGCTAAGCTACATTGTGCTATATTTGGCTAATATGCTTCTCGAACCATAATCTTAACATAGTATAAAACAAAGTCGCTTCCCCCTGTCTGTTTCTATGTATGCTTAGATCTTTAAAACTATGCAACGGATTTTTATGCGTTTTTTTTTATAGATAGAACACTTTAAAAGGAAGGTTTTTATGTACTTTTATCCTGGAAAAATTTATTAACGCGGGCGAAGCTGCGGGCAAAAGTTAGTGAAATAATGAACTTGTTTTAAATTAAACTCAGGAGGCTCACACATTATGCTCTGGCTCCCCATCTATAACACAATAGTCCAGTCCACCACCTCAAAAGTTGCTTTTAAATAAAAGTGTTGAACTATGCACTTGGCTTAGCTTAATGTTCATTACCTACCCTTATATACCATTCAAAAATGTATGGGACATGTTAATAACCACCCATTGACAAGTATTTTAATCTAGAAAATTATGTTTCAATTTTGTAACTGACATATTATATTTAATAAAATTAATTCAGTAATAATTGATAAGAGAGAATATTTTATACATAGAATTTTATATTTAACATTATTTAATATAGTTTGCTAGCTTGTTTCCCAGTTTAATATGGCAGTGTTGCTAGTTTTAATATTATACTAGGGACTGTACCAACAAGTCCAAATTACTATAATTTTTAATATTATAAATTATTAAAAATGATAGTTCTATAGATTTTACTTGACACTTTTAGAATTTTCACGCACTGCCTACAGAGTAGACTCATATATTTCTAATATTATCTATTTTAAGGCTTTTAGGTGGTTAAACTATGAAGTGTGCTGTTTACCAACTTTTAATCGTAGTTTAAAAAAAAGTGTGGTTAAAAGAAATAAAAGCGTGTTAATAATGCTACAGTAAAGTCAAATACCAAGTGGAACGTAAAATTTTCATGAGAATATTTAATTTCGAAAAATCGCCTTGAATTTATAGGTATTTTAAAAGGCGCGCAATTTATAAATAAACACCGGCGAATGGAATATACGTTCATACAACCTTTTCTTGGTAAATACTGCAGAATGTTTTACTGCCAAATTTATTTTTGTCTCAAACACAATTATAATACATCGAATATTCCACAGATGCCCATAATTCATGATGTTGGTTTACATGAGAGTTAGTGGGTAGTCGCTACCGCCGCATATAACTTTTTTTACTGATTAATCAGTTTTATAGTTAAACATATTTTCCCCATGCTGTAAATTTGTTGGCGTACTTGGAACAGATTATGCCAGAATAAATAATATTTTAAAAACCTTCTGAAATCACTTTTAATAACGACAGGTTAGATTTTTTTATATTCATCGTTGAATTTTACGCTTGTATGTTACACGTTCTTTTGCGCGTGTAAACTTCGCGTAGTCAGTAATTAATGACCATACAGCATCGCGAGGCGTATTGTCATGTCGACTGTACATATATATACGCGCGTTAATCTCTAGCAAGGAGTTTGGTAGACTACGCTCAGAACATTATAATAGTTGAATTTAACACAAAAATACGCAGCAATATGTTACGCTGATAAAAATCTCGCATCAGTTCCTATTTTCCATGTTTGTTATAATATTATGTACTGAAGAATTAGTGGCAACGGAGTTTGAGTACGTATTGCATAGCAATAGGGTCGATAGTTATATACGCATAAAACGCAAATTTTATTGTTGACATTGACGTTGAATTTCAACTTACGCCTTTATCGAGTTGTATGACAATCAAATAATAATACATTTTTTTTTAAATCTTAAGAAAGGGCTATGTCGAATAATAATACATGTTGTGTTAGATATTTTAGCGCGATTGTACACAAACATAATATTCTAATGTGGGTTTTACAAACTGTTGTGATTTTCAAAAATAGTTGCTATAGTCTATACATATGTAGGAAATGACCGCAAAAATATTTTTTTTTATTAATGGTATTGGTAGTGTACTTGATTCTGAATTAAATTTCCAACAAGAGCAAATTTTTCTGATCGAAAAACTCATAGAGTTGTTTTTGATTATAATTTGTACCCGATATGGCGATAGGATCTACCATCACGTCCTGGGATGATAAACTGTGCATGGGTAGTAAAATGGGTGCACCAGATACGATTCCATACTTTAGGGATAAAAGTGAAGTCAAATATCGCAAATTGAATGACTATTTTAGTAATCATCCCATCCACGCTTTTAGACTATTGACGTATACTTGTTAGCAATGGCTTATGGCAGTAAACCAATTAGAAAAGAATGATTTTCTTGAAATGTGAAGTAAATTTGATTGAAGTGTCATGTAACCACATCTCTGCCGCGCTGTCAGCTGGTGTGTACACATCCGGGACGGTAATTTCGGTGTCAGTCAATGGACGCCACGTAAACATTTTTGGACACTGCTTACCAATGCAGCAAATGCAGTTAGTCCCTCCCATGCGCGATAGAAAGTGGTACTATGATTTAATGTAGAATCAAAAGTAAAAAGAAAAACTATTACCAGTGCTTCCATTTTATAACAATCAGCTTGAGCGGCCCTAGTCACCGTACGAACTGCGTAGCCACTAACAATTGCGTACATAAATATTGATAATATTTAATGGGAATGTGACATGTGGTTTGACAGTTTGTTAATTTGCGTGCCGACTCCGTGCCGTGGCAGGGTATGGTAGGTAGTGCAGGGAACGTCAATATATTTATTTAATCAGGGGCTAGTGAAAATGTTCTGTCGAAGCATGGCCACTGCCCTGACACTGCACTGATGCCGGTAACGACTATAGCGGTTATAAGGATAAAATTCACACAAGCAATCGTTAGATATAATAGAAAATATATATTCATTACAAAGTTGTATTTATATAAAAAAAATACTATCTCAAAAAAATAAGTAATCGTTAGTTGGGGATTCCCGAATCCCTCGTCTGATACAAAGGACAAACAGCTGTGAAAAGCTGTAATATGAAAAACCAAATTGAAAAGAGTTAGTTAGCTGTTTGACACACTGTTCTTTTTTAAAGCGTTCTTTTTTAGTTAACTATGAAACATTTCAGTATTTGAAATGACTACGTAAAACAACTTTTACTGTCTTTTTTTAGATTTTGTTGTAGTATGACGAGTCAGGACTCTGTGTGACGGTTTGGTTGATTTATTTTGGTCGAACTTCGGTTCGCATTGGATATTTTTTGTCGGATTAACAAATTGTATTGACATCAATTTTAATCCATGTAGTAAGTTTAAGTTTCACGTTACCTACTACGCCCGCGTGACGCAGTGCGTGTTGAGTCCGCTATGAAAGGCGAGGACGCGAAATCATCCTCAAGACAAATGTTTGATCGAAAAGTGTTTGTTTTGGTATAGCGTCTTAAAAGTCCCTCGAAGTTCATACCATGACACAACAAGTGTACGGCTATAAATGTGAGTTGCGTGTTCTAGAACCTAGCTTATTTTTTTAGTGAACATTAATAGCTTTGTACGTACTCTAGCATATTTAAATACCATCAATAGATTTTGCCCGCGGCTCCGCCAGCGTTAAAAAGTTTTTCCGGGATAAAAGTCCCGCTTTTTATTTTCCCGGGATAAATGTAGCTTATGTGTTAATCCAGGATATGATCTACCCGTGTGTTAAATTTTATCGAAATCCGTTCAGTAGTTTTTGTGTGAAAGAGTAACAAGCATCCATACATCCAGACATCCATACATACTTACAAACTTTCGCGTTTATAATATTAGTAGGATTATATCGCTAGCGTTGATTTGAAGGTTAAATAAACTCACATGAGGTTAAATGTAAAGGGGGAGGGGGGTTACTAAAGTTCAAAGCGTTGAAGGATTTCACGACGGCTGGTACTCACGTCATGCAAATCAATATTACGACATTGATCCCTCTTCGATAGCATGTGTTGACCGCAATCCAAGGTTCCAAAGTCGAATACTCAGTTTTAGTTGGTCCAAATTAGTGTTCTCAGATATTGCCGCCTTGTAATTGCAATTTTTGGAAATCTCTATCTTATCTTAATGATATCAGCCTAGTCTGTGTTCACTTCTGTTTAGGTACGCGCTTCTTTGATGATAGAGATCTAACGGTATAATAATATTATAAATAAGTTATCATTGATAAAGCCGGCATGTATTACATTCCCTCGAACGCATCCACCTGCAAAATATATAGAAACAAACATTAAAATATTTTAAATTAAAATAATAAAACGTGTGATTAGCGGGCCAATAACTGGAACTTATGCGCGGGAGTGGAAACCTGTTCTAAGTGAAGCTCACTGCCTACCCGGTGCTTAACCGCAAGTGCTTTTTTATTATAATTGTAAGGTCTGCCATTGGTTATTTAAGTACTGAATTTGTATAACGTGCTTTATTATCTTGTGCACTTGATTATTATAATTGTATTGTCTGCCCCGTTCGCCGTAAACGCTGTGAGTTCATTACGTTTTATTCAGTTGTTTATAGTGTTGGAGGTCCAAGAACATCTTTTCCTGATGGCGATCGAACCGTATAATTACATATTTCGACGTAAACTTATCGTCCCGGCCGTAGATCGCCTTATAATAGAGCAAGGAAAAACGGACTTAGCGTATACTTAGCAGAATACGTTTTATACAGCGTATAACATGCTTATTGAAAATTCATTTAAATTCATTCAATGAACTCATTTTACATTGTTTTGTGATTTGAACAGAAAAAAAATGTTACAAAATTTTATTTCTGTACCCTATTTTAAGGTGTTCTGGTGCCGGGCAATAAGTCTGCGTCAGGCTTAAGTCGTAAGTCGTTATCAAGCTAGGGCTTAAAATTTTTAAACGGAACACTGGATTAGCCTCGTGACTATCCAATTAGCATGGTCTTTGAATACAACATTTTAGCTATGGTCTAGTGATCAGCCAGTCTGTTTTCAATCACAGTATCAATAAAGATTCATTTGAATAGTAGGTGTTAAGTTTCTCATGGTAATCTGTGTGGGAGCCTAGAACTACCTTCTCTACATCTATTTTCTATAACATTTGCTCCAGAATTCATTTACTATAAGACTACCTCGGTGGCGTAGTTGTATTATAATACGACCGCAATGCTGAGGTCTCTAATTCGATTCCCGGGTGGGGCAAAGTGATATTGGGTTTTTCTATTCAGTAAAAGTCAGCTCGGAGTCTGAAATTTGTGACCGATATGGCAATAGGATCGCCCCCTATCATATCGGGATGGAATAACGGCGATAAGTGGGTGCACTAGTTGCGCCTCTGCCTACCATTTCGGGGATAAAAGGCGTGAGCGCGTGTGTATATGTCATTTGCTATAAAAGTTAACATTTTAATAGAGCTCAGTGCTATGCAACGTTTGATATCATGAATGCTTAGATAGAGGTCTTCGACCCTTATTCAGAGTACCTGGCTCTAGGTCAAAGGCTATAATGTTTGTATTCAATATTCAGCGATGATATAACTCACTTTGTTAAGGAGCAACATTCTAATTCACACACTTATCTAATCCACAAGAATTTTGATGGTACAAGAAGTCTACTTACCAAATCTTTCAGTTTTTACGTAAAATGCTAATTAACGGTCTCTGCCATTATATTATCGGAGACTGGCATCCCGCACTTGCCACTTGTTATCTGGTCTATCAATGCACTACGCCCTAAATACTTCACTATTTTCGGCACAGTCCAATTCGCATTCTTGTGTTGCGTACTTCGGACTAATGCGCTAGAAATTCCTCGGTTCGAATCTTGGGTACTGGTACGGCATAATGTTCTAGTTTACACGCAAGGTCTGGACAGAGACTAACAAAAGAAACAATGCATAAGTTTTATATGAATGTTATCACACGTCAACAATAGATATCTGAAAGTACTGTCAATGTATACTGTCTCGTGAAATAGTTTTTATATAAGTATTAAGTACCACATAAGGAGATTGCAATAGTAGTATGTATTAAAATTTGGGGGATCTTTTTTCTTTGCTCCAGCGTTTGTTATCCAAAGAATTCCAAAGCTCATATCACAAAGCTATTCACCTGAAATCAGTTACTAAGAAGCTCCTGGAAAATTATAAAGCTATCTAAATTCAATATTCAAACTAAATAATGGTCTCTCGAGTTTTCCTGCAATAATTCCTTTGAGGCAGGATCGATAGTGCGTTCTAAGTCCATCAACCAAAGCTCAGTCACAGCCTTTGAGAAAACTATTCAGTTTTACTTCAAAACGTCTACCGTTATGAAGCTATCCTACCGCCGACGAGCGACGACGTCAGTACTGTAACTGCTACAGTACGAATAGTATACAACATGGTTTTTAAAATTGGTAGATGTCTGTCATATTGCTGAACAAAATACCTATTGAGTCCACTTGGATTTGTATCAAAGACTCATGCGGCATGCCATACAATTACCAGAGTATTTCCATCTTTCCACACCACCTATCAGGCTGATGAGTCCATGAGCGTTCAGACTCTGACAAAGTTGGCGGTATTGATAAACTTGTTTTCACACGAAAAAATGTATTAGAGGCAAAACACCCTTGGTAGTTGATACATAAGATAAGAAATAGGCGTTTGGTGCGAATAAACGCTGACGAAATTATTAATAAAATACGCCTTCTTATGTTCAAGTGAATAGTTGGCTGAGTGAGAGCTGATTGCGGTATGATTCCGCGTTCACGTAAAAACATTGGGCACGGATTTATTTTATTTTGATCTTTTTCTGCATTTAATCTTAGCACGACCTCGTTGCACACAAAATCGTTACACTAATAGCCCTCCTTAAACTCTCAGTCAATGGTTTATTGCTAGCATTCGCCGCTCTCTATCAGTTGGACAGGCCCTTCAAAGTTTGTCAAAGCCCGCAACGAAATTAATTAAGTTAAATAAGCAGGTACAGTTGGAAATACTCTCGTAATTAGCTTAAGACTTCATTAGATTTCTCCCCTTTGTGTCGTCGCTGCAACGTCTTGCATTTACCTTTGCCGTTATTAGAATAGATAACACTTATCTAATTAATTAATATGAGAAACTCATTTATGTACAAATACATCTTAGTATAACAAGAAATTTATTTAAAATGATAGCTGGCATTTACGGCTTGCTCTATTACGATCTTATATAATTCTGAGTGGGGCGACTGCAGCACAGTAAAATTATCTATCTTCTTCTTCTTCTTCAGGTGCCTCTCCATTACTGAAGGTTGGCAGTCAGAAGGTTGTCAGTTCCTTGAACCTCTCCTTGTTCGTGGCTAGTTGGAACAGTTCTTCGACCATTTTTATTCCGGTCCACTCCCGTATATTGCGAAGCCACGACTTTCTTCTCCTTCCTACACCTCTTTTTCCGGCTATTTTACCCATCATGATGGTTCTCAGCAGGTGGTACCTATCATGTCTCAGAATATGACATATAATACGACACTTTACCGCTGCTTGATGGTCTTTACTAACTCTGTGCTATTTTGCATTCGGGCTAGGACTTCAGTGTTGGACATCTTAGCCATCCAGCTTACGCGGAGCATTCTTCGATAGGTCCACATTTCGAAGGCTTCGATTCTCTTGCGCAAGTCTTCCACTAGTGTCCATGCCTCACAACCATACAAAACTACAGGCCAAATGTAGCACTTCAGGAGCCTGGTACGGAGTTTTATAGAGAGTCGACGAACACAAAGAATTTTCTCCATTTTCATAAACGATGATCGAGTAATTTCTATGCGAACTCGGATGTCAGTGTCGCTCAGCCACGAATCGGTTAACCATTATCCGAGGTATTTGTACTTGTTGACTCTCTCCAAGATGTTCACTCCGATCTGTATATAAGTTGGTGCCACAGCCTTCCCAGAAACCACCATGAATTTTGTTTTGGACACATTCATATTCAACCCCACCCTTCCGCTACACTCGTAAACTCTACGTACTATTTCTTGTAGATCCTGCTGCGTTGAGGCTAATAAGACAGTATCATCGGCATATCGTAGGTTATTAATAACTTTACCATTTATGATGACTCCTAATGGACTGCCCCCAAAGCCTCTTTTATCACATGCTCTGAGTACAGATTGATTAGCAAGGGCGATAGAATGCATCCTTGTCTTACTCCTTTCTCTATTTTGACTGCGTCTGTCTCCACACCGTCCACCCAGATCGTTTCTGTTTGTTGCCAGTACAAATTCCTTATGACTTGGATGTCCTTGGTGTCTATGCCCGTATTAATTAGTAGTTTTATGAGACCTCGTGTTGGACACGGTCAAAAGTCTTTTCATAATCGATAAAACATAAGAACACATCCTGTTACATATCTTTGCACTTCTGGACAAGAACGTTAAGGGCAAACTGTGCTTCTCTTGTCCCCATATCTACCCAAAAACCAAATTGAGTGTCACTAAGCTGGTCTTCGCACTTTTTTGTATTCGCTTATGTACGATCTTTAGAAATGCCTTTAACATGTGATTCATGAGGCTTATTGTACGGAACTCTTGGCACTTTCTAGCATTCTTTTTCTTAGGTAGAGGTATAAACGTTGACTTAAGCCAGTCTTCCAGGATTTTGTCAGTTTAAAAATTATCTATACAGTATAGTTGCTCGGCCCTGTCCTTAAAATAATTGCCTACAAACGCACGGTACGTTAATACGTGATAGGGCTGCCCATCTACAGTATTTTAATTTCATCTACCTAATTGAGTTTCTTTCTAGTTTTATGATAGTAAATATAATATGTTTTATTAAAAAAAAATCGTCGTGAACTTTTTTCACCTTATTCACTTATTTATTTACTAATCCAGGTAATTTACTCGGTGAAAAAAGTAGTAAACGTAAAAACTATTTTATTCTTTTCGATGTTTCCAGGCAATTTAAAAAATGATATGTCTGTATGCATTATTAAAGAATTTAAGCAAACGAAAGCAGTACGATATAGTCTATAATTACTCTTTGTCATACTAAGTATGTACTTTACTTATTTCAATCAAATATTCACAAATTGCACGCTTACTGCTTACAAAACCATCACTCGGTTCGTTCGTCACTGCGGCGAATTCGCGAGTTGTTGTGTGCCGCACTGTATACCGAACTCGAGGCGCGTAGGTATAACTCGTCGGCAAAATCAGTTTCGTGGTAAAATATTAGAGATGAAAGTTTGTTTGACAGCAATAATCTCTTGAATTACCCAGTCGATTCTAAAATATATTTTACTAATTGAAATTCTGAGTGCAGAAGTCTGAAATTTATTTTAATTTGAACACTTTTATTCTGGGGAATAATTCCATAAATATTAATATCAATTTGTTTCTTGCAAAATCCCCCGCCCCCCCTTTTCCTTATCCGAAACGAAAGCTGGATTAAAGTAACCTATATCTTAACCCAGGCTTTAGTCTACCTGTTTCCAAATCATCCTAAATATACATTTGAACAGGTTAATCAATTCACGGTTCAAAGCCGCTCCCTCAACGCATCTAATTACATCGCTCTCCAAACACTACACCATCTGTTGCGTATGTGATATGTCTCTGCCCATCACAGTGCCGGCCTTGCTAATCAGTATAATCGTTACATAGCTAGATATATTGTGTTATCGTCAATTCGTGTTAAATGAACATAACTAGAGCACTGCAGGTGTCATAGCCGCGGAAACGCGCCCAGCAACAATCTACGCCCGATAACATCAGTCATCAGTATCTGCCCGGCTTTAAGGCTTACACATGACTGAACACTTATTATACCAAACGAATAAAGCATCGTGCTGTCACTGCCATCTTGTAATGGATGTGATAGTTTGTTGTCTTTAAACGATATAGATTCACTAACAAAACACACTTAAATACATAATGATAGCTCCCTATGATATATTCAAGTCTCGGTGTGCACTTCGAGAATACTAGCATGAACCTACGCCGTACTATCAAAAATTTCAAGCAATCACAGATGTTCTAACATCTACAATCAGCAATCGTGCACCGACGAAAACCGGTCATCTGCTTCAAGAATGATAATGATAACTTCCTTAACAAGTTTGTTAGTCATCGGTTCTGGAAATATTTAATCATCGCGTGACGTCATCACACGATCTTGTGCCTTCAGTTTGATTTCTCTTGAACATTCGTTCTTTAGGACTTTGGTGCGCAACATTCACTCTGCATGTTGAACAACGTTACTATGAGTTGCCCCATGTCGTGATAGGTCATTGTTGTTGAGAGTTAATTGCGTTGAATTTGCCAGTCTGCTAAGCTGTTCTAATTTGGCATCAATACGGAAGTAATCCTTGATGAATTCAGTAATAATGTTGTAAATGGTTAATGTCGAGTGTCGTTGACTAGAAACCGGGGTGAGAAATATTCGTGTTATAGTTCGGAAAAATAACCACCGTACCAACTATTTCCGACATTATTGTTAATATCCATAGAAGTATGTACAGTAATCATTTATTCATTAACCTAAGCTCACGCTTGTTCACCTGAAAGGATTCTCAAAGCGACATACGGGCGACCGCCAAATTGGACACCAAATCCAAATAATTTTCTATTTCAAGTATACTAATTAGTTTTCCTGACAAGGTTTATAACAAACCCATTGCCTCACTCGTCTCTCTAAGAACATTACCACTAGATCAAACAATCATTGGCGGGAGACCTAAAATACTTTTTTTTTATGTTTGACATACAACTTCACTAGCAATGACCAAGGTTATTTATTTAGCTGGTATAATCATGTAGACCCAAAGAGCGCTCCAAATTGTAATTTTTAATTTCGGATATTGTTATCAATCTCTCTGTAACACGATAAGGACATCTTATCACTAATAGTAATTAATGCTAATTGTGTTTTTATGTTTATTGTTTGACAAGCGATTAGAGGGATTTGTTGGTTTTACTTCACAAAATATATTAAGTATTACAAAATATTTTACAAAACCTAGTGGAGAGGTAATTGCATAAAGACGTATTCAATGAGTTCTATGATCTATCTATGATATGATCTGATAAAGTTGAAAAGTTATCTAAATCTGGATTATTCTTTGTGTCAGGCTAGAATATTTTTATTAGAACAGGTATAATGCGTGCGCTCGACAAATGCACCTCAGCTTATCCCTACTAGAATAGAAACTTAACTACGATAAATTAGTTATGTAAAATTTTAAACAAAAAAGTATCTTATTCTAATTAAATGATAACGATTGATCTATATTAATTTTCCCTATGGCATAGAGGCGTGATACTATGTATGTATGTATATTAATTTTTATCACAGATCCGTGTTTCTGCCGCTATATAAAAATAAACACTAGAACCAAGTCGACGATATGTAATAAAATATTTCGACGCTATTTCTAAAGGAAACGTTGAAATAGACCTCTATTGAGGGCAACAAAATCGGATCAGTGAAGTGAGCGGTGCCGCTTGTCACCAAACATGATTTCGGTGGTTAAAAAGAAAATCTTATTCAGAGAAGCAATTAAGCAGGCCGGCATAATTGTGCCGACCGACCAGGGATGTTTATCTCTTGCCGGTCGACATAACTTTTTGGGCTTCACTACATTTACCATCAGATGCAGTGAAGTCACTTTGTCGAGCCTACGATAAAAAAAAAAAAAGAAATAAAACACAACGTGTTAACTGATACAATATATTAAGATATTTTTGTACAATATATTAAGAATAAGGTATTCTTTCTAATACCTACTTAGCCTTCAAAGGTTTGTAAAAAGATTTGGCGGCTGTTTATAATTGCCACATGACGTGTTAATTGCTACTTATAAAACATATTCGCGTTGCAGCAGAAAAGCTGCTTAGTGCTAGTTTCTGACAAATGAGGAAATGTTTCAGGAAAAAGGAGCGATCGTGGTGCCTCGACGCTTTAATGACAACTTAAATAAGTAGCAAATGTTAAGAGTACGAAAAGATCAGGAGGGAAATTATTTAGTACAATATTATTTCCAAGAAAACTATCTGCAACGTAGCTCTTGAAATTACTGAAGCATGCATGTTCGATACCTAAGAGTCCAATTAGAGCACGGTGTTAGTTTAAAACAATTTCTTATTCATTTTCTACGTATAAATTCTCAGATATTGCAATATTCGCTAGATATCGCTTATAAATGTTCAAAGGCTTATGCATCGCTGTACCTTTGATTAATTAAAACTAAGAAATGTTCTCGGATCTGCATTTATCCAGTTCTCTGTATTGTTTTAATATGAAACTTCCGATACTAATTAGTTATCGGAAATAACATCAGTTATTCTATCTGAAAAGGTTTTTCGCTTATTGTGAACGTTGTTTGTTGACATTGTATGCATCTATTACTAAGAGCGGGTTTTTTCAACTGTAGTTAGTGTAATCATCGGTGATATTAAGCTGGACGCGCTCGCAGCGCCTCACGCGTCACGTGTCCCATCTTACGCCCCAAGCTGCGCCGGCGCACTCGGACCTCTGCGCGCGCGTCCAGCTTGATAAGACTCGGAGAAAAAGATAACTACAGTTGATAAAATGAGGCCTAAGTGTTGCAGATTTTTCCTAAGGTTATTATTAAAGTTCAGTAATACACTCACAGTTCTCTGGTTGGGTGAATGTTCATCAGCTTAGTGTGTCGCCATTTTTTATTTCTTTGCTAGCTAGTTCGGTCTAATCCTAGGGTATATCCTGTGAAATGCTATTCCAAACATTCATAATTATTGAATACTGAGGCTTAAAATCTAATGATTTCGGCGCGCAGTGTAGTTCCATGAAGATCATTATGATTCAGTTACGGTGATATGGTTCTGATTATGTATGTTTATTTTATATCATTGAGTCGTATAAAAAATCAAAGTTTGTAATACACTGATTCAAATTTACGTCAACTGGTAATTTTCATATTAAACAATATGTTTTATACCCAGAGAATAATTACTACTGTATAAGAAAGAAAAATGCAAAAACACACATCGCAAATTGAATATTGGCTCGAGCAAAAAGCTTATTATTTCGCAACCAAACGGAATAATTAAGTTGTTTGCACGTCGAAAAAGGTAACGCGAAGCAAACAATGTGGTGAAAACAACTCTTGCATTTCATTTATAATTCTGATAGGTATGCGATTAGTTTCCAGGAGTTCTGTAAATTTCAAAACCGTTTACCATTGATTAAAAGAGTTTTGAAAAAAGAGTAAAAGTTTTAGTTAATTTTGCAGTTGATCAAAGCCTCGGCCTAGGGTTGGCACTCCGTTGTACAGCAGGGTGTTAAGGTAGGAAATAAATAAAATTAGAAAGACAATACGCGGTATTCTTTTAGGGGTTTAATTGCATATTTCATTTTCATAATGTAGCTACAGCCAATTTAACTTGAGACGTAATAGAACTGATCCTTTAGATTTTTAAACTTTAATAATTTTCAATGATAAATGCGTTGTATGACTAGATATTGATAATTTAAGAATAGTATGGATGTTAATTGGATTTATTTTACGATCTTATATAATATATCCGACATGTCCATACTCGATAGGTCCGCTCTCATGTAGTCAGGAAGCGGATATACGCTCGACGAAGATACTAGTTGAAGCTCCGCCCACCTTCTCCGAGAAAGGCGTGAGCAATGTGTATGTATCTTCTTTCTTTTTAACCCCCGACAAAAAAGAGGGGTGTTATAAGTTTAGGGTGTGTATCTGTGTATCTGTGTATCTGTATGTCTGTCTGTGGCATCGTAGCTCTCAAACGAATGGACCGATTTGGACGCGGTTTTTTTTGTTTGAAAGCTGATGTGACTGCGATGGTTCTTAGCTATAATTTATGAAGATCTGTTCAGGCGTTTGAGGATTATCAGCTCATTTCCAACTTAAAAAATCCAATTGACTTTAAATTTGGTGTACTGTCACTTTCAATACATTTGTAAACATGAGCTGATGCTGCGGCATCAAGTAGTCTGCGGGATACCCAACTCCTTAGCAACTTATAGCAGATATAGTGTGTTGGGGCTCATAAGGATGGGCTCAACGAGTAGGTGATAGATATTTGATTATCAAGGCCCCATGATGGAGAATAAAGTAATTTAAAAAGTTTGAAATAAAAATTAAATTAAAATTTAAATAACCCCCGACACAAAATATCACTAAAAAGTAAAATAATAATAGTGTCTTTGTCGTTTAAGTACCTAGTAATATTTTGACCCAAGCGTCCTCACGTCGGGGGACCGAACTCCGGACCAGGGAGATGAAAATACTTCTTTAGCGGTCCCCTGACGCGACGACGGTTGGGTCAAAATATTACTAGGTACTTAAACGACAAAGACACTATTATTATTTTACTTTTTAGTGATATTTTGTGTCGGGGGTTATTTAAATTTTAATTTTTATCATACTGATTACTGGCACATTGTATGGACACGGACCTCTAATAAGAGGGTGCAAAAAGTTCCTGTGACATTAATGATAGTTATTATACAATGTTATATAGCGAAAAATAGGATATTATAAATAAAAGGTATGTTCTAAACGGTGTTTTGACTTTCGAATTATAACATCTATATTATTATATTATATCTTATCTATTATATAAAAATGAATCCCTAGTTTCCTTGGTCACGGCATCACGCGTGAACGGCTGGACTGATTTCGTTATTTCTTTTTTGATGTGTTTATTATTGTCAGGACAAGGTTCTTATGAAAGAAAAAATTAAGAAAATTGCGCGGAAAAACGGCTGGAACGATTTTAATGAAATTTTTGTGTGTCTTCAGGTGGATTCCAATTGGTAGCGCTATACTCGGGTCCTAGGATTTTATTTCCTTTTTTTTTGCGTAGTCTCTTTTTTATATATTTTGATTTATAGTAACCAGCGTCCACCATAATGTTTTTGTATCGCCTCCTGAATCGTTTTCACCATAAAAGAGGGTATTGTCCTATTATTACACATTTTGTCTGTCTCCCCGTTTAGGTTGCAAGGAATATTAAATTTGAAAAAATATCTGAAAAAAAAAGCTGTGTGTCGTTCCCCGTGCAATCGAGTAAAAATGTACGTCAAGTAAAGCATAAAAGCCTCAACCGCGAATAATTATGATCTACAAACAAGCAATTAGGTATGTGTATTCATTAGAAATACATAAGTGTAAAAAACAAATGAACGGTCCAAGAAAATTAAATAATTGCCACTTTCTATTATATGTATATATTTTTTTGTAGTCTTATCTAAAACCATTTACTGGTTGAATGCTCAGAGGAAAGCGACGACAGATAACCAACCTTATCTCGTAAGATGGTCATGAGTAATAGGAATTAAAAAGGATCATTGCAGCAAATTATATGACACAAATTCCAACTACGTCGACCTAATTATTTATTACTAGCTTATGCCCGCGGCTGCGCCTGCTTTAGAAAGTTTTTCCGGGATAAAAGTCCCGCTTTAAATTTTCCCGGGATAAAAAGTAGTCTATGTGTTAATCCAGGACATGATCTACCCGTGTGCCAAATTTCATCGAAATCCGTTCAGTAGTTTTTGCGTGAAAGAGGAACAAACATCCATACATTCTTACAAACTTTCGCCTTTATAATATTAGTAGTTTATTATTTCATAGAAAACTAACGTATTAAGTGTAAAGTACCAATATAAACCAGGGTAAAAACAACAAGTTTTCACCAGTAAGATATCACAATATTGTATAAATTGTGGGCTACGAGCTCTCAAAATCAGTCAACGGTAATGAGGTATAATTACGATTTAGAAATCACATTCTAAAAGTTCTAGAGCAAACGTTTTGTTATACTTACAACACCATCGTGGAAAATTTCAATGTTTTTCTTCCATATAAGCTAATGAGCTTCGTCAATGGACGAGGTTTAGTGCAAGACAAAAAAAAACTATTTTGCACAAACTTTGGGCGCTGCTGCCGGGATCCGACCGACGTCAGACCTCTCTGGAAATAATCCAAAAATCCACTCAAACCACGCGTTACCTGTGCATGGCTCCCCCTCGTGGGTGGCGATTGGCAAGTAGCGGGAGGCAGACCCGCGCCTCGCACAGACAGCCCGTCATGGCTCTGTTCTCATTTGAATGAATTCTCGATTAAACAATATCATCGCGTACCTATGTAACTAATAATGTTAGTCAATGCACTTGGCATTCCAATTTGAAATGTAGACACGTGATATATGTCGAACAGAAATTGACTGCGTTACTGCCATTGTCGGATTGCCTTGGCCATGGCAATCGGAAGCAATGTCGCTGGGTATGTACCAGAGCATACAGATAATTTAAAAATGGCGATATTATTCACTAGTTTTTGCTATCAACGATTCCAGCGACTTCGACATGTATCTCAGTAATCTCGACACTTGAACAATTGCAATATTTCGTGAATTTGTTCGAGCAAAGCTCCGCGAAAAATGCTGTGCTACTACGGTTTGTGATTTCCGTTGTCTCATATTAATTTCCTTGGTGATATGTTCTCCTGCTGGTGCTCTTTTTAGCATGATGTTTTCTGGATCACTTCTCATAAATGTAACTGCAGTTACACTGTAAGTCCCAGAGTCATCAACTTTCAGTCACAAATTAATTACTACCCTTATTTTCATGCAGAGTGAAAGCTTCTTGGAGTTCCAATGTCGATGGACTTTCGGGACAATCGTGTATAGGGATGGCGCCCAGTACATGCATAGGTAGTAGACGCTTTTACATCGAGCAAGGAACGTTTTACCGAATTACCGAGCTTATTGTCCCCCAGTGTCTAATAATGCTCACATTCTATTTTTTTTTTGGTACTTTGTATTGACTGGGTGTATAAAAATCAATAACATCATTATAGATATAACTTGCAGTAAATATCCTGGATGCCCTGGCGACCTTTCAGGAAGGAAAAGGAGGGCAATTGTGGCACCCGGTAATTTTGACATGTATTATGCACAACAAAAGTTATTGGCATGCACGCACATCGATTATATGTCAGTTATTTGAAATCTACAGTAGTACACAGCACAGGTTTCAAATAGTCTGTTGAATTGAAATTCGCCGTAGCTCAGATTATTCGGTTGTTTTCATTTTATAGTCTTGTTAGGTATTTGGTATTGAAATGATTACTTGGAATAGAGTTACATCAATAGCATGACTTGTTTTTCATCTAGATTATTTTAGTCATTCTTTCTTTTTATTTTTTACTTTAGCCTCATTTAGACGCATCAATTATAATTCCTAGAATAAATAGTATGCAATGATTGATGATGTACGCGATGGCTCGTTTTCCGAGGAAATTTGCTTTTTTGAGGTGGATTTTAAGTGAAGATAATCTATTAAGCTTGACTAGTTTTATACTTTGGGTAGGTAGTATTTATTTTGTCATCTTTTAAATGTATCGTACTTGTATTAATAGTAAATTTTTACGTCATGTTCTTTGGCCCTGTTTTTGTTCCCTATTGGTTGTTACAGTCGTGTATTATAGTTCAGTTTTAAAAGTAAAGTTCCCAACATTTTTGTTTTTAAATTCCGTGTATCTTTTGATGATGGCAACCCTAAGGTGAGCATGAGCCTTTCGGACTGAATAGCCTTCAGTATCGCTACAAATGATCATGTTCAGTAGCTGCCTTTGAGGTTAGCTCGCCCAACTTACTAGCAAAAACCAATAATCCGATTCAGATACCTGAAAATAATTCGGACGGTAAATTCTGCCACTGATCCAGTTTTGGAATAGCATGTATACATCGTATGTGGACGGTGGTGTAGGTATAAGAGTCTCCGTAATTTGTTTTAATCCTTTATACCTCGTCGATCGCATTTTCCATGTCTTAAGTAATGGACGTGAGAATTCCTCTTTCAAGTATCTGACAGGAAGCTAACAAATTCTGTAAAAACATAGTTGGTCAAAACTACAACTATATCAATGAAAGAGCAAGTGCACGTTGGGTTTCATTAGCTAAAGGTTGAAAATGTATGATACCATTTTAAGTTGAGGAATTGTAAATCGTCCACTACGTACTCCTCCCCCTCCAAAGCGTCTCTTCCCCCGTGATTTACGTAAGAAGGTCACCACGAGCGTGGCGGGCGCGCCGGATGACACAAATTTGTCATCTGGTCAGCTGACGTTATTAAACCGATTATAGTGTAGTAAGGTTATATTATGCATGCGGTGTTCAGTGGCACGCAATGTGAACGTGTACACTACGCGCCGGGTGCGTCCGACGTGCAAGTCTCATGCTTTGTCACGTCTCAAGGGCGGGTTTTCTTTGCACGAGCACGGTTCACGCAGTCCAATGAAACAAATATTTATAGCAGCATGCTCAACTGATCGTAACCGCACTCCCGTAAGCACTGACAGGTAGAACTTGATTAAAATATACCACGGAATTGCTATGTGGTCGTCATCCTGAAACATGATAAATGTCATAATCAGTTTGCCTGCAACCAGCAGATTCAAGCACAAAGCCGTACGGCATCAGAACAGAATTGCTTAGATTATAAAATACGAGATAATATATCCTAGTAACTAGGCACCGTGCCGCTCGCATCTCTAGCTTCCGCCGTCGACAGGCTATTGTCAGTCAATCATTGTGATCTGTAGTGCTTAAATCACGTGCCATATATACGTTATAGTTAAACTATGTTCAATGGTCTGATTATATATGTGGAATCAGTTGAAATTCATGTTCAAATTTAAGGCAATCTTTGTAAGGAAAATACCAACAATGCCTGTATGCGAAGATTATTCTGAAACGTGACTGTTCCACTTCTCCCAACCGAGCTGGTACCACAAGTCTTGTGTTGTCAACGCTGGGGATTCTATCAATTAGATAGCAAAAATGGCAAATTCCTGGGCTTAGCTGTCTTAATTCCTGGCCCTATCAATGGTTTTTTCAACTATTGGTGCTGTTCTGATTGCTAAATATATTAAATAACAATATGAAAATTGCAAATACCAAAATACAGGGCCCACGTGCTAGCCCCGAGTTCCGTAAAATAATTTACTTATTCAATACCTAAATAGAGCTGGAAATCGAAAGGCTACCACGCTCCCTGAGACTAGATAGACTAAATTATGCAAAGAATGCACATAAAACGCAGTAAATCAGCTCACATATGGCTATTACTAGGCGGATGGTGAGTACCACCAGAATATTAATTATCGGCGGGACAAATTGTTATTCACCGTACACAATGCGAATGTATGTATGTAAATAGATGTAGATTCAGCTTCATTAATTTGTTGCACCGAGTCCTGGCTCGGATTTGTGCTTTGAAATCAATACTTGGCGCTAAAATCAAAATCCTGTCAATGTTTTAAGCAAGACTTGATTTTTTTACGTAACAATTCAAGCCTTATTTCGTAGGAATAAAATGCAAAAAGCGCAGTTGCGATTTTTCGAAGTATACTTAGCTTATCAACACCTATTCAAACATATTTATTTATTTATTTTATTTTATTTATTTAGAAAACCTACAGCTAACATACATAAATGGTATAGAGAGATATATAACAGAAGGCCAATTACAAGTTTTCGTGTATAGATAAATAGGATTAGGTTAGTACGTTGAAATTGGTAGACAGTATTCATACAGAATTAAAAGAAACAAGAATAATAGCAAGAAAATAACAACTATATGAAGAAACGGTCGCTCGGTATTTTTTTTAATTTAGTGACGCTAGTGGTAAATAGGTCGACGTCCACATCCGGCGCTATTGAGTTAAACGTTCTGCTAGCTCTGATGGTAAAGGAATTCCCATATGAAACCCTTTCATTGGGTTTACATAATTAAAGAACGGCGATGTTCTATTTATGGAATGGAACAATGGAAGCGGACATTTGCGGAGTCGTAGCGCACTTGACAGGTCAGTTCGGAGGCTCCAATAATCATCCAATAATAGATTGTATTTATTGGTGGTGGGTCTCTCATATGTCGGGGTAGGTACCACCGCAATGTGTATTTCTACCGCCAAGCAGCAGTGTGCATGCACTGTTTTGTTTCGGTTTGAAGGACATTGTAGCCTGTGTAACTACGGGACATACTGAGACTTAACATCTTATGTCTCAAGATGACAAGCGCAGTGGAATGCCACTCAGTAACTTTGTAACTCAAGGTGCTGGTTGCTACTGTTTAGCGCGGTCGTATCGCTTACCATCAGGCGAATGGCAATGTCGTCTCGTCATTCAATACAATAAAAAAAATAAGAATAACAATATTAAACATGTCGCTTAATACACTGTTCTGTGTAGTAAACGACACTGCCACGGTGACGTAGTTGTGTTACGGTACGACTGCAATACTGAGGTCTCGAGTTCGGTGCCGAGTCGAGCAAAGTGATACTGGATTTCCCTATTCATTATTTGCAAGGAGTCTGGAATTTGTGCCTGGTATGGCGATAGGCTCTCCCCCTTCATCATGGGACGAAATACGCACAGCGAAAAGTGGGTGCATTAGTGGCGTCTCTGCCTACCCCTTCGGAGATAAAAGGCGTGAGAGTGTATGAACAAAATACAAATGAACTAATATTGTTTATTGGAAATCGTGGCTTATTATACACACATTTTGAACATTTGGAGTGTAATATCTGCTGTCTCCAACAGATGTGAGGTAGCATATAAATGTGTCTTTCGAAAAATAAAATCACTAAGTAGCCAAAAATTCTCTTGTGATGTTTGCAACGCACTTACATCGTATCATAGCTAACCATCACTCAATCCGCTTGATACGGTCTCATAAAAACAATGAATCACTAATGCATTCACTCCACAGCGATGATCGTTGTAGCGTATTGTCACGCCTGTTACCCATAGCGGTAGGCAGGTATCGATTTCCATTTTCGACGTATATAACTTGCCTCTTGGTTCACGTGTTTTAATTAACCTCTCGGCGGATCGTCCTTAATTTGGAAAAATCTGATGCCGATATTCGTTATATGGATCGGGGTTGTGGAAATATTAAGTCTGGCGCAAGCGTAGCGCCAGGCGGAATAACTTTAAACTTTAATGCGTTAGAGTTTAGACCATAAAAGCGTTATGGCGCCAAGTCGTGCTCAAGGTAACATAGTTTTCTCTTTATTGTGTTTGCGTGTTGTAGTGCTATGTGATGCAGGACAAAGACGCGTTTTCATGCATTATTTTACCTGAAATTGAGTTGTAAACTCTTACCTACAATAGAATGCACATGGTCACCTTCTCTGAACTTTATACACATGATACCTATTCTTATTCACTTTTATCCAGAGCATTATTTCGACTCGCTACTGTGACAAAATATCAAAGGATGCGGATGCAAAATTCTTTAATTTACACTGTAGTAAAGTACTCACACAAAAAAAAAAAGTTTATTTTAACTCGGGCTTTTGAAGGGTCACCTAAGACCGTCAGAAAAGATAGTAGTACTTTCTCAATATCTGATGCCCCAGTAGTATCTGGAAAATATTGTAACCGATAATAACTGGATATTATGAAATTGAAACCAATATCTCAAAGTAATAGTGAAGATCAATGTCATCTCAGGTGTCATTCAAATCCCACGGTATAATTGTTACTCTTTGTTACTATTTTACTATCAGCTGATGTTCTTTGATCCGAGACAGGTGGGCCAGATCCCTCGATCTTTCCGTGATCGATAAACGACATGGTGAGACACTTAAGAGCCGGAGGGACGCGCACTCGTCTCGGATCACGGATGCATGCTTTCGCGAGGTAAAAGGGTAATGGAAAATTTGGTTAATGTTTAAGATATAGCCTTGTAGTTGTGGCGTGTAGACGTTAGGTACTTAGACTGTGCCGCGGTTTCTGGGATAATTTGTGCGATTTACAAACCGACGGTTGGCAGGCTTATTGACTTAAGCGACATTACTGGTGGTAGGTCTCTCATATGTAAGAGCCCGTCTGGGTGGGTACCACCACAATGTCTATTTCTACCGCCAAGTACCATGCATATACTATTGTGTTTCGTTTTGAAGGACATTGTAGCCAGTGAAACTACTGGACATAATGTGACTTAACATCTTATGTCTCACGATGACTAGCGCAGTGGAATGCCACACAGTGCTTTGTTACTCAAGGTGCTGGATGGTGATGCTACAGTTTATGGGTGGTCGTATCGCATACCATCAGGCGAACGGCATGCTTGTTTCGTTATTCAATGCCATATTATTTTTCGAAAATTTTAAACTAGGTTCAAAAAACGGAGGAGAATGCGATGTTTCCTGATATGCATATAACTCACATGTTACTTAAGTATTAATTAGCCTTGCAGCCATCGAAACTATCTCAGACGGCACTTACGATTAGTACAATAAATAACCCTCCTTCTTTCGCAGTCGGGTAAAAACTGTCATATCAACTTACAAAAAATACTGTCTAAAATTTTCACAAGTTCTAATTCCTATTATCAATTAACAATAACAGTCGCAGTCTACACAAAAGGAATTCGGATCATTACTGTTACAATCTGTTTCCCTTTCATTCGTTTGCAACGCCCTAAATGGCAGAACTGTCCCGAGGTGTATCTGCGTCAGATTCAGTATTACCGGCAAAGCGCCTTACATGTTCACCGGGCTCAAACGGACTCAAACTTAAAAATAAACAAGAGAAAACGCCGTGTGACGCGTTCGGTATCTAAACAACTGTTTTACCACGTACAAGGAAACAGCATTTGTGTGGAAACAGACAATTTTCTCTTAAAACTCAACTTAGGCGATGAGATGCTTATGTCTGACCTATAAAGACGTACTTACAATCTGAACAAATTTTGTAGGGTACAGATTCCTTTAGAACTTGCTGATTTTACATTAACCTATTTTTTACAGTACATTTCGTGATAAACTAATTTCAATCTAAGAAGAAATCGGAAAGTGGATGATGTGCTTTAGAATTAAAAACAATCCTCTTTGTAAAGTATTGTATAGTTTTCCAATCCCTACGTTCTAAAACTTGGAAATCAGGTTTTTGGCAGCATTCTTTCGGGTATATTCTGCTACACTTAGCTACTCCTGCACTGAAGTGACTTCAAGGAAGGCATCTATTATATTTAATGAAGCCGTTAATTAAATCTTACTATTTCTAAAATGTGAATTTGATGATTTAGACAACTATAGATGTATCGTGGGATGGACACATCATTCACACATAGTTCTGACTCTGTAGGCCACGAATATCATAGAAATAATTGTGGGATAATTTCGATCCATCGATTCGGATTAAATATTGCGGCTCCTATAAACCTTTTATTTCGAATTTGAATACTAGGCTGTAGAATATTCTAGATATAGACTTATAAGACAGGGATCTTCACATAAAATCCCATTAAGTTATATGTTAATAAATAATAATTCCTCTGGGACTGCTGATGTCTGGGCCATAGATCACTTCCCAGCATTATTCATTTATCGTTGGCTTTCCCTTACATAAAAAGACTTCGTTATAACGCCGTCTAGATATTCTAAATATACAAAGAACAATTGTAAAGAACAACAAATAATTTAATTGTGCCGAAGGTCTGGAGTTGCTTTGGTCTCGTGAGGTTTCGCAAAGCGACCGCGACGCATTGTGTTGTATGAATTGTCCGCTGTCGATCGCATTATTTTTTACCACAAACTCACAAATTAACGTATGGTAATTACGGAAAATGGTATTTAATACTGATTATATAGTTTATTAGTTAGTGAGCGGACAGGGGTACGCTCAGAAAATACATAGATGAATATTTGTTTCCCGCAATTTATTACGAATAAAAGACAAATTAAACTTAACTGTTTTATGGACTTTACTGGACTTGAGAAACAGTCATTTATGTCGACTTATGACTGAATAATATATTATATTCTTGACATAACTATAACAAAAACATACAACGAATATGATCAGAAGTCAACCACATGTCACATACGCAAACTGTTTTATTAAAATAAATGTAAATTTATAGAACAAAATTGGCAGAAAGAACCACGTTAGTTTGTTGGCCGAGATGAGGGTTTATTTAAAAAACTAGTGGCCGACGAAGAATAGCAAATATTTTTTTTATTTATTTTACGTGTGAGTAAATTATGAGGGGTTATGTGCGGTGGAATTCGTTACCATTTTCGGACTTTTGCAACTTAGCAAGACTTGACTTATCGAGTGTTTCGAACCCGCTTCCGATAAACCGATTTATATGTTCGGCTTCAATTATTTTTTTTGACAAATACCATAAACGAATGTTAATAGGCTAAAATCACAATCAATTTTTAGCGCCACGTTACAAACGAAGCCAGAGCTCGCGACACTCCTGAAATCTGTACCTCCTAAAGGCGTGCTTAAGGTGGTTAGTTCTTTTTATTCTGTCTGGGACACGTAGAGTGCTCGCCCACTCGCTATTACGACAAGCCCTGATGACAATGGATACTCGGATTATGAATGAATGTTGTGTTTTTTTGGTTAATTCTGTCATACATTAAATTGATGACAAAATTTTATTGCAGCATGCATATTGAAATAAAATTACAATCGCGGGTGATTTTTAGTATTTTATACATTATAGTGTGATAGAAATGCAGTAAATATGTTTCAACAATAACAACTCGCAAGTTATCAACAGCTATCTCCATTGCATGTGGCGTATCTAATTAAAATATGCTAAAGGCAATATTTTAAAAGAAAGTCACATGTACGTACGTTAATTTTTCCTCTGCTTTTGGAGCTATAACCGAGATCTTAAAACATTTATTATCTGGCGGTTCAGCCACTCTCCAGTACTAAACCGACAGACATACAAACATTATTAATAAAAATGGTGACGAACTCCTCCGTAGTAAGTGTATATAAAGTGATATCACAACAATGTTGTATCAACCATATTGGTGGGATGTCACGTGGGTTATTTAGTACATATACTGGTTTGGGAAGGGAAAAGGGCTGTTCAGACGATACGCGCGACGCACTGTTACTACTGACATGTTTGCACCTAATGCTAATTCGCGTTGAACGCTTATCGCCTGAACATGATCTATGCATAGTGATATAGTGTAGTTGTCCCGACAAATCAGTCGGGAAATGTATTTTAAGGCACTAAAAAGCAATTTTAAAAGTACTAATATTGTGAAATGACGCCAACGGAACGTGACGTTTGACAGCTCGCCGCTTTTCAGTTCTCGGTGGAATTGTCGTCAGAATGACTACTCACCCCGACCGCCCCTTAGCTTACAATTATTTTACACTGGATCGTCGCCCCGCTTTAATGTGATTGTTAAGGTCGCTTTCATTGAATAACGTTTGGTGAAAATGAATAGATAATTGTAATTATTCAAAGTTAGAAAGTGCTGGTCGACACTTCGCGCCGAATGTGTAACGTAATGCCAACTTGTAAAAGCGAAACTACATCTACCGTGGGCAGCGCAACACCGAGAACTGAATCTCGGAGATATTCTACGAAATATAACAAACTGAAAATAAGAACATTGTTCAAACTAAACGCTTAACATAAAATGTAAATAAATGTAATACTAATTACTTTCATTAATAAAGTGATATTATCAATGAAACATTTGTTTACACTTTAACGAAAGTTTCTTGGTCCAGACTATATTCACTTCTTAGGGCGCGTTCATAATAGCCGTGGAGTAGCGCGACAGCCGCACTGCTGTTACTTCATACTAATTAAAAAATCACGCGATTTCGCAGGTAATGTGGATACGCTCTTTATGAATAAGACTAATATGCAATTATATATTATATGCATTGATGTATTAAAAATACATCAATGATTATATAGTAATAATGTTGATCAAGTAATTTACGTGCTAGTACAATGTGCTCCACACAAGGATGTCACTAGCCAAAATTCTGGGAAGGTACAAGATGTACACGCAAGGATACAAGATCACCTTGGGCAGGTTTCATGACGTCATTGTTTTGTGCAATTAATTTAAAGCCAAAGTGACATAAACCAATTACATATTCTTATCGTATTCGATAATAGATATGTAATAATGTATACAATATATTTTTATATTGTACTAATATTAACTGATGTGTGTATTTAAACTGTTATAATAATATAACAGTTTAAATACACACATCAGGTCGTTATAATAATGACCATGCACCATGCATGCATGCAGCTTAATTATCGCATATATTATATGCGATATGATTGCACGTTGGCGTGTAGGATTGTCACAGAGTATACCGGCTCTGACATGGTTGGGTTCTCTAGTTGTTCCTTCATTAGTTCCAACTTGCATATTTCCTCTAACGATTATTCCGAGCCCTAAGTATGAATGAATGTGCGCAATCGTACGCTAAAGTTCATAGAAATACCAATTGCAAATAAAATCATTTAAACCACTTGTTTTTCTACACACATATAAAATCGGAATCTCGCCGTTGCATTGGTATAGCAGGGTATCAGATATATTTTGTTCTGTTCCTCTTACTGAACACTGTACAGTGTACACAATATAGTACTTTACTTCTGTGAATCACAGTAAAGCTAATCTGGCGTGAACAAAAGACGGACCATATCTCTTTGGTTAACTTTTTTGGACTGCATTGTATATATCCAGAATAATCACTTGACGAGCCAACACACGAAGTAAAGATAGATAAAACTAGATTGCTCATTCGTGAAAAAAAAGACAATAAATACACTTGCGACCACGAGAAATTACCACACGTGCGCTATATACGTCTTTCGTGAAACGGTCTTAATACGGATAATACTTACAGTGTATAAAACAATGCTATAATGTTCGTGTGTACGTAATGGAGGGCTGTCAAAGGGACGTCTCCGACTGGCGGTTATTATGTGCCTAAGGGGCTTGCACTCTACCTTTGTGTGTTGTTAAAATTATATAGATTTATATAATTACTTGTATGTAGGATATTAACGCCAGAAAACTTGTAAGCGACTCATCGCCCAACGTTATGATCAGTGGCGGTCCTTTCTTCGTGTCGAAATCCGTACTTCTTATTCTTCTTAACAACGAAATTGTAGTTGAAATATTTCGTGCCTACTTTAATGTTAATGGATTTATAAATGAATAAATAAAATTTATATTCGAAGCATTATGAAGTAGATGTAAGATTGCGGTCAGATCCCCCATACGAGTGACACTAAACATTTTATCATACCTGAAATCTCTGAAAAGTATGTAATATGAGATCAAAATAAGTTTCACATTAATCACGAGATCTGGAGCCGCCGCTGTGTCATGGGTCTTGTAAGAAGTGCTAAATCAATGTAATTTATAACTGTACTTTGAATCGTTCATGTTTTGTGAGATACTAGATGTAATTATAATGATTTCGAAATATGTTATAGTAATTATTTAATGCAATATTAATTTGTTAATTACCTATATATATGATTTATTATAAATAGATGTATTTCCAGATAGCACTGGTGCTTCTCAACGCCTCAATAGAGTAAGATGTTAAGGTTGAAGACTGCAGAGTAAAATATGTTTGTCAAAATATCAATGAAAGTATATGTACTTAATGTATCGTCGTCTTGCCAATTTTTCGTGTGAAATGTATGAAGCAAAAACAACAATTAATGCGCAACATGACGAGCAACATACATTAGATTACAGTGCTCGACTACACAGTATATAGAAATCCAATGACACTGTTCATCGTTGCCAGATTGGTGACACTTCTTGCGCATCAATTGTCAATATGATTGCAATTTAAAAAGAATATTCTAAACTCTCAAGTACAAATAGAATTAATAATACTGTTATTCAAATTACCGAAGGATTTAATTCCGCCGCCCTGGACGAGAGAAAGATCGGTAATAAAGACAATGCGGTACGAGATGCAAATAAAAACTTAAACTATGTGTAATCATTTTAATAAGGCTTGTTTGTTCGCTGCGTCTTCAATTATCTGTGTAAATGCGACAACATGGCATATTGTACTTTAAGCAACGGCGATTAGTGCATTTCACACTTTTTGACGCACTCTTCATACTGCTGAAACGAAATGCAGCGTCGAAACAGTCGATTCAACCTCGACATTAATATAATAATCGAAAGTGGGAAATTTTAAAATATGTATAAATATATAAATGCCGAGGCAGAAGATGCCACTACCACGTGTGGCATAGCCTTAGGGTGGTATAAATAAATCAATCTCAAGTTTGAGTTACATCTTAAGTAGACATAATGTATTGATCTATGTCAACTTGAGATGAAACTCAAACATGAGATTGATTTATTGATACCGCCCTCAATGTCGTATGTTTTATTTCTTTAACAATGATGTAGTGAATGTTATTTTTAAATGTTAATACATGTGAACGTATATGAAATCATAGAATTGTGAAAATGTTTTGTATTTTTTTTATATCGGCTGGTGTCGAGGCCGGCGGCAGGCGGCGGCGCGGCGTACGGACTAACATCCGACTTACAGACATGATGTGATTACTCCACATTTTGTATTTTTATATTATAGTGTTGACCCGGGGTTTTATACAATTTTACTATAAGGCAAAGGGCAGAGTTAAGATTTCATGCTTCACAATAAAAGCAATAACTGTACGTGCTTCGCGTGACGTAGGTTAATGAATAATTTATATTATAAAATTAGATTGTATTTAAACGTTAAATAGATTTAATTCGACATAAGTACCGTAGTGCTTTAACTAGCGCATAGAGTAGTGTTCGCTACGGTTGATAGGGGTTAGCCAGCGTAGCGTAAGCTTGTGATGAGCGCGCAGTCCGCCCCGTGTCCGCCCGCGCCGCCTGCCACCGCGTCGACGGCCGCCCGTCATCCTTGTTGGCTGTGTCACGTTGGGCTATGTTTACTATCGTATGAAATTCTAAATTAATTACTATTTTTAATATGCATTTATTTTAGTAAACTTAATGACGCCATATTATTTCTTGTAATAAGAATTTTTCATTAATATTAGACAATTAAAGATTATTCATATTTTTTTGTTTGTTTTATTTGTTTTCACCAGAAGGTAAATATTGGGAAATGTTGTGGTTTGATATTTTACCTGTCACTTTGAGCTATGTATACATGAATCACCAGGAATTTTAATATGTCTAGTGGACTTGCTCCACACAGCACCACATATAAATATGCTGAGTGATAAATAATAATTCTGTCTCCCTAGAGGGCAGTATCTAGGCAGTAAGTACCTCGTGGAGATGCTTTCTCTATAAAATTTCGAAGTGAAAAATAGTCCAAGTTCCAACTTATAAAGAAAGATACCCGTTAAAATAGTGCCATCAAAATTCAGACGCTTTATACAAGTCGGAATAACTATGAGTGATTATCAGCTATGGAACAACAAAAAAATTATAACTAATTTTTAGACAAGTATTTAATCTGAAAAATAATGTATAAAAAAGTTATTACATAATCATAAACAGGTGAATATTAATGTTATTACAGGGCTATACCGAGCGCCCTGTGTGTTGCCTCCCTCATCCCTTCCGGGCTCCTTTCATTCCGCATTTTACATTATGCTGCACAAAACAAATTGCAATATTAACTTGTAAGTGTAACAGGAATAAAATGATTCAGTCCCCGTTCATTTTGTTTGTGCATTTCTTCTTCGTTCATAAATCTTTAGAAAATGTTCAGGACAATAAGAGCTCGGTAGTTGAAGGTATATTAAAAAATAAAATATGATTTCATTTGTGCTAGTCATTCGCAGTAGGAAGTAATGTGAAACGGTATTGAATATTTTGATGTCAAGCAATATTCTCGGAATTTCAACATAATTTGGAAAATTAATTAGGTGCTAGCTCTTGTAGAGCGCAGCATTTTGGAGTACGTGATAATTATTGCTTGTCACGTGAATACTGATAACTAAAATTGTTCACTTTTTTGATTTGAATATTATTAAATAAACAAGATGTACACACATTCAAAGAACGTTAGTTGCAGGAGCTGAAAATTTTCGAAAGAGCTGTTTTGTGGTTTATCGCACCACGCCCAAGCAGACGTACACACAAATGCCCCAAGCACCTAGTCTTCCTGAGAAACATAACGTTATTGGAATCCTTTTATTTTTGGTGTTATTGGCATAGTATCAAATATCCCGTAAAGGCAACTTTATCGTGTTCACGGGTGGTATCATAGCTTCAGGTAACGTACGTGCTGCTTGTAATCCTTGCTATAAAATATTTCACATAAGCAGCGGTACAAATAAAAAAAAAACAAATTGTCTACTTTTTAGCGGTCTTACCAAAAAAAATCTATTCCAAAAAATAAAACAAAAGAAAATGTTTGTGTTAAACCTGACGCGTATAGACGATTTGAAGTGTTGAGTTTGTTCAACTAATTATGTGGCTGACTGTACATGGGTTGCAATGTCCCTCAATATATTTGGTTTTGATGCTCTGTATACCATCCCAAATTCAATTTAAATTTTCCATAAAACACACACGGATCTGAATAGAAACCATTAGACGGGCACACAGAAATTTCAATAGGCATTTCGTATGTATTAAATACTCATTTACTCATTAGGGCTCCAAAATTCGACGTGCAACTAAATGTTACGTAAGTATGTTTTGAGCCAAAATAGATGATGAAATTATTGCATTTCTCTGAAACAAATTATAAAATGGGAGTGAAGCGGATTGAATTATAAATCAGTTCATTATAGTGATATGCACGTAAGAAACTGCGCCAGACGGACTACGTACTAGTGGTGTAACGAATATTCGCATCCTTTTTAATATTCGTATTCGCAATAAATCATGCGAATGTTTTTGGCTATGACATATGAAAGCTGCACCTTCGCCTTTCTAAAAGTGAAAAATAACGCAAACCGAATTTTGACAACCAAACATTACCTTTTCAGTTGTTCGCGTATTAATTTGCGTATTTTAACTATATAAAAATAATTTGATCTTAGTATTAAAAAAAAGTAACGCTCTATGCTCTAAAATGGTTTTGCTATAAGTGAAAACAAAAACTAACCTAATTAGTGCCAGTTTTGACCTCAAACTCCGTAACGTGCGGCTTTGAGACGTGGCCTCTGACTATGGGCCACCCAAGACGGCTCAGTCACTCAGCGAGCTATGAACCTGCTCGGTCTTTCTCTACGCAGTCAAATTGTAAATGAAGAGGTTCGTATGAACGGAAAGTCGCTAATATATTTCAACCAGGCCGCTTTATCTGGACTTCACGACGCTTACTATCAGGTGCAGTAGGGTCACTTTGCAGCTAATTTCACGTAACATACGATTAAATCTTTTGGTTCCTATTAAAAATCCCTCGTTCGCAGTCGAGTCAGATATTCGCATTCGCGAATGTTGGAAATTGGACATTCGTTACATCACTACTACGTACACATGGAGACAAATCACTTAAGTCGGAGATATCCTGTGACAGTTAGGTATAGTAGACAGAGCTACGGTGTAACCGGCTACGTCCAGTTTTGAGCTGACACGACCGGGGTGGGCTGTCTTTCAGAAATCCGCGTGGATATTTGAGCTGTTTGGTCTCTGGCATTCGAGAGATTTACCACCTGTTGAAATTTCAAGTAAGTATTACTTGCTTAGTAATAAAATGTTCGAAGAGCGAAACTGACGACATTTCCAAAGGTGCAGCAGACGATCAGCCGGCCACTAGACGAATAGAATGCGAGTTTGGCCCCTCTCAATACCACATACTATGTTTGTTTCGAGTCTGGACATTGTTGACATCAAGTCCTTCGGATTGGATGCCTTACTAATAATGCTATTACAAAAATAACTTAGTGGAAACTTAATTGAGTTATGTACTATCTAATTTGTTTTATGTTATGTATTTGTTATTTGCTTGTTTGTTTCCCTTAAAAAACCAATAAATAAATAAATAAATAAACCTTATATTAGGTATTTAGTCTTTACCCATGAAATTACCGTTTAGTATATAGAATGTTAGTAATTTTTTATAGATATTTTTTTTATCAATTGAAATATGCACCCGTGCTATCGATGCATCTCTGCCAGCACAGTGGTAATTTTTCAATGCCTTTATTGAAGATGTCATCTGTACGGGAGTCTGCAAACTCTTCAAATGCATATTATTGTATGGTTACTTACAGTTTTCTAACAAACATTGAATCGAGTCTATAATATCTGGAAATTCTTTCATTTACCAAACATAGATTGATTTACAAAACGGCAAATTTTAAATTCTAGTGTTTCAAAATATCCCAGCATTTATAGTATTGTAAATCATAAATGGTCACGTGAGACGTCTATGCCTACGTTGCTAGAAATAAATGGAACAGTTTTATTCCAGGCCTGTAACCGGACATTCCATATAATATTAATGTTTTAATATTTCGTAGTGGTCGATAATTTTGGTGCCTATTCTTAGGTTCTGGCATGAGTCTTTCGCAGAAGTGTAGTATTAGTAAGGTTTGCGTTCCATTTTTGTGTCCTCAAAACCCTCGTCTATGGCAGAATAATATGCTCGTTTGACCCTATGTTATACATACATACACTCACGCCTGTTATCCCCGAAGGGGTAGGCAAAGGCGCAACTAGTGCACCCACTTTTCGCCGTTATTCCGTCCCATGATGTGATAGGAGCGAGCCTATCGCCATATCGGGCTAAATTCCAGACTCCGGGCAGATACTGAATCGAAAAACTCAAAATCACTTTGTCCGACCCGGGGATGGAACCCGAGACCTCAGCTTTGCAGTCGTACTGTAATACAACTACGCCACCGAGGTAGTCTATGTCGAATGTTTTGGCTGAGGAAATATAAAGCGCCCTCTCGCGGGCGTTCATTAGTTTTCTATTTGTATAGGGTATTGCTATTTTCTAAGTGTATGATTATTAATTTTGTTAAATATTAATGCTCTAAATGTATTTAAGGAACTAGGTATACCTACAATTAGAGCAGGGAAATATTCTGGAAAGTGTGACGTTTATATATCAATAGGGAATATCTTTATTAGGAATTTAAGTGAACCTGCCGTACAATAGTTCTGGCTACCGGGAGAGGCCCTAGCAAAGCACCTGAATCGGACTCACGTGGTAAGTGTACGTCTTCTTCTTGAAGATGCCACAAAGGTAATGCCAGAGAAAGTAAGTATGTTAATAAAGCCCATTTAACCGACTTCAAAAAGGAGGTTCTGTATTCAATCCGTATTTGTTTGTAATTTGTATGTATGTAAATTTGTATGGCCGCGAGTTTCTCAAAAACTACTGATCCGATTTGGACGTGGTTTTTGATATTCAAATGTATATTTTTCAGGGAAGGTTTTAGAATGTAATTTATGAAAATCTGATGAAAATCTTTAGAGATACAAAATGGAACTCTTCAATAACTAATAGCAGATGACTCGTGAACGCTGCAATCCCATATCTATGATGTATAGTTTAAGTACACCATTCTATAATAAACTAACCTAACAGAAAAGCAGTAAGTAAAAATAAACCGACTTCAAAACCACTACAAATCAAATAATAATTAATATTTGTATTCGCTTAGTATATACGTATAATTTGGAGTCGGTGCCTAATTTAAAATAAGGAAATACACAAACAAATAGGTATACGAAAACATTGTTCAATTAAAATTAGCCATGGCACCGACACCAAATATACGTATATACTAAGCAAAGACAAATATTAATAATTTTATGGTTTGTAGTGGTTTTTGAAGTCCGTTTATTTTTATTTAAATTTTAGAGTTATGAATGTTATTAAAATTTTCAGCAGTGGACTGCATATGGCTAATGATGATGATGGTGATGAATGTTTCCTTAAGAGCACTTGAGTTTTTAAGTTCTATTAGGAGGTATCCAATGAATGCCCTATTTCTTCCCAATTCAGTCATATCTTCTGGCAGTACGGTTCTGGGACACCCGGAGAGGATAACTTACGGATTTCACCAAATACCCACTTAGGATTTTTCCTTCAAGTTATTAATGTAATATTGCCATAAATCGTAAATGATTAGGTACCAATTTGCTGTTGCTGTAGAACTTTTGTTGCCTGTTTATTTTCTTTTTTGTCATCGTTACTACCTTTTGTTTTCATTTTAGTCATATAATATGGGGTTTTGTGCAAGGTTTTTATATACTCTATCGTATTGTTGTCATAAATATGTATTAAACTGTTGTGTTAGGGTGTGAAAGGCGTTTTAACTAGTGTACTTGTGACTGGGCGTAAACATAATGTCTTGGGTGTCGAGCGCAATGTAAGCGCTCGCATTACTTTATAATTCAAAGGTTGAGTGGTTTGGTCATTTATCTTGATTAAAATATATCTCGGAATACTCTGCGCTTGTCGTCAAATACGTTGAAGTTAAGTTCCGCGAAGACACCGCTTCTATTTCGCCAAACGTTATATAAAAATTGTAGCAACGAGTCGTTATTCATTTTCATAAAACTGACAGGAACTTTAAGTAAGTTGCTGTAAAATATATGACAGTTGCTCATTTTACACTTGTTTTAACTTGATTGCTTAAAAATGTAGTTTTCGTTGTCGCTATTTTGTGTCGTGTGTCTGGTGCAACAGTTGACAGTGTCTACGCGCCGCCTAACTTTACCATGGTACATAGTTGATAACCTTATTACAAGACTTGTTCCTTGTTTCTTTTGTTCTCAGATAGGTTTTATCTGATAGCCTGAATAATTAACAGTATTGGTTTTGTGAAATTAGAATTTTAAAAACGAGATTTGATTTGACCTATGTTTTGTAATGTGTCAAAACGGCCATCGTAGCTTGCTGGTACTATAGTTTCTATGATTACGTTTTTTTGGGTTAATCTAAATCAGTTTTGTGCTCTCCTTTTTGAAGATTAATATACTTAGTTTCTCTGGCATTACCTTTGTGGCATCTTCAAGAAGAAGACGTACACTTACCACGTAAGTCCAATTCAGGTGCTTCGCTAGGGCCTCTCCCGGTAGCCAGCCTACAGTTTTATGGCGTTGGTATGCTTTGATGTTATTTACTTATATTGCTGTGTCAGGATATTTTAATAAATTTTAATGAAATAAAATAAAATTTTGTTTTACTCGGATATAGATACAAACCGAAATGTGTATAGTATTTATTAATCCCACCAAAAACATTTTCATGTAAAATGTTGCCAAGACGAGATTATAACATGGCTTGCACTGTCAAAAAGTTATCAGATCTGATGTAGAGCCAAGCTTCTAACTCTACAAGCCCTAACTTCACAAACTCTACACCTTAGTCAAAATATATGGCTACCGGCATGAACCAGCATTCTTGCAGTTGATTGTTTGAACACGCTCATGTAGAGCACTACTTCTCCGATTCTGAAATGTGTACCTAATCCATACAACGATCTCTTAAGACGTAGGTAATGGATTATAATTATTTTTAAGGTTTACTAATCCCGGTAGGAAAGGTACTACACCGTACACAATCGAATTGTTCTGTACATACTACATATCTACTGTCTACATGTTTTAATATTACCTGGATTGAAGTAATAGGGTTCAAAAAACGCTGAATAGCTTTGAAAAGGCATGGCAGTGCATTGCTTTGTCTCGCAGGCGCCGTGCCGTGATTCTCAAGAAAAAATGTCGTACCTCCGCCGTCAGAGGCGCTGCATGCATACATATTATCCACACCTCTGTCAATGTATAAGCAGGCGACGAAGAACTATGAACAAAACAGATTTTATAACGTACAGGGTAGGCACGTATAGTACAAATCGAAGTTTTTTCTGGTGTGGTATAGCAACTACATTGTAATGATGTTTACTGGCAACCAGTGAGAGATGTTTGCGTGTCTCGAGGTCACTGTTATGTCTGGTAGATGAAAATAATATCTCATAAAGCTGACTTCGGACTAGGTCAGTGTCTATTTATCATGTGTCGATTATGTGGCGATGGTCACTTCCCAGTCGGGTGTAATTTGTATCAGCTAGCCGTTTGTTGTGACATAGAGTGTGTTCAAACAAAACATTCATGTGTTCAAGGGAACATAAATTTAAAAAAACGCCACATTAAATATCAATAGTTTATTACATAAATTATAGCCAAGCTTACACTTTCATTTTATCTAAACCGATTCATATTAAAGATTTTAAAACGGCTTAAGTTACTAAACATCTGTATATGGCGCGACAGTGAGACACAAAAATGTGTGCGTTAGGACCTCGTCACACCACCACGGGACTGACGACCGACCGACATATCCAAATCGTACGAGTGTCGGGCAGATGTGAACGGTCCATGATACGCGACGGAGTTTCAACGGCGTAAGTTACGTCACGCTGTGACCAGGCCCGCGGAAAGAGCGCACTACGGGCCGCGCTGCCGCTTCACCTATATAAAAAATCTTATAAATAAAATCTAACATCTCTATGTATTACAGTTAATTAGGCTATAATAATTGGTGTTACTACATTTCAAATACTATCTGTTTTTGATATTCAATGATAAAACTCTACGATTTGAATTGCGTAAGCTTTAAAACTAATTAATCATTTAGGAAAGAGTATGGTTTTTTTAAATCATCATATCACATGTCATCTGTCGTCGGCTCTCGCCCTCCGCCCGCGCGCTCTTGGACGTCAATATCACACATTTAACTTCCATCGTACCTCATTCGCCCCCCGCGACTGTCAAACGTACATCAACAGATCTTAGTATTCGATTAACTGGGCTCGTAAAAATAAAAGAGATTACGTCATTAACCTAAGCTACATTATCTTTTAGATATATAATTTATCGACAAAGTAAATATGATTATAATAAGAAATTAAAGTACACGTAATTAAGACATTAATAAGTAACGCGCCGTGAATGAAGCCGCGGGCCGACAGACGGCGAGCCGACGCGACACGAGACCACTGACGACACATCTCCACTACTTGTGGTCTGGATATGACCAACGTATTATATATAATTGCATATATTGCTTTCGAGTGATTCAGTAACCGGAGTTTAAAATATATTTACATTTTCTTAACATGACAAATCAAAATGGCCACAGAAAACTTATTGAACTGAAATAAATCCTAAGTCGTGGCCTCAATTCTGAATTGATTCTGTGTGGGATTCATATTGATTTCCATATAGTCGCCTCTCGTGTGCCTTAATTCTCTATAGCAGTTGATTCCTCAGACACATATTATGAAATGGTTAGTGCTTCGCAAGATTTCTGTGCGATATTTATTGTTATGCAGAATTGAGACCCGGGCTTGCAAGCTGCGCTTGCGGCTGTCACCGCGTCCCGGGGCCACGCGAGCCTCGGAACTCGGCGCGCCTTTATATCTAGCCTGTTTGCTATCACACAGTCGACAGATCTGTACAGTTACGAAATACATGTTAGGCTTTATGTAAAATGCTTCAAGTCTGCACACGAGGTTCAAATAGTCTGTCATTGAAGGCTGGTCTGGGGCGGTATGTATTCGACCTGCTAAATAACAAAAACACATGTGTCTACCCCTTTATTAGTTAAAGGAGTCTGTTTTTCCATCAAACGCAATGACACGCTGTACAAATATCTGTCGACGACGTCAGATACCGCTCCCCGAACCTCGTGTACCTCGTCAGAAACAGCATATACCTTTACGAATACAAAAATATTCAGTATACAGGACCCAAATCAAGCTATCTCACAATTTATTTAACTCGTCCAACGTATCAAAATGTTCTTAAATATAAGTATGTATATAATTATTTTTTTCATTTATTCTAGCTAACATTTTAAATAAAGATTTCACTATTTATCATGAATGTGATTGGTGTTATGGTTTAGGACATTATTCTAACGCAGTGTCGTGCCGCGACCGACCATCCTTACATCAATCATAGAAATATTGCAATTTTAAATTAGTGTGGAATTGTAATAATAGAGTATCTATATAAAATGTGGTAAATATGATTTAGGCCGCTGGTAACGGCTTTGGTGTAGTGCCGAGAGTCGAGACTGCCCCAACTTACCTCCCAAGCTCGTAAGTTAGGGGACGATATGTTTATTTTCCAATCATCCCCTTAATAGTACATGTCATTTATTAGGTAGGTATTGGTAATTTACAATCGAACGGTACATAGCTTATTACCCTACACGTCTGTATTGGCCTCCCCTCCAGCTACGAGCCCGGACTCCCCATAACCTACCTGCACATCGAAACATTCAATTACCCTACATCTAATAATATAGTTTCCAAAAAGCGTGTTACTGAAAAATATATATAATCGTTTTCTAATATGAATCAAAAATAATTTTGAGAGGCCGTTGGTGACATCGCGTATACTTGTAACCTGAATTATGACTATCTTACTTGGCTAACATTGCTCTCGTAACTCTAGCGTCGCCCGCGACACGACACAACTGTCGCAAGGTACTTGCATGGTGTTACATGGGTACTATTATTGTAAATCTATTATAACGAGGTGCTTATGCCGAAGATCGATACGAATTAACTAGAACATACACTGATAGCAATAGCTAAAGAAATTACTATGGCTAAGACGAAATAGAAAGCGGGTGAAAATTAGGTAAAATTTAAATATCCAGTATATTTACTCAGTTATTGAGTCAGTAATACCGTAATAGGTTTATACACCTGCATTCTATCTGTACCCGGTCTTGTTTGAAGCCTTTCGATTTTCGGCATAGTCGCCCCGTGGCAGCGAACTAGTCGTATTGACATATCCACTGATACAAATTCAGTCGGAACAAAAGTTTTCGCTTGATATGCCCCGTGGGGCATGCGAGCGACGTGTCAATGCATTGCAATCTGTACTCAGGTGACAAACACGGCTTCCCAAAAAGATGACCAATCAATGCGAGTATGTTTTCAGTGTTAACATTTGGAACAGCCTTTGTCGATGGCAGTGTTTCATGACACAAAACATTTGTTTCAACAAGTCATGTTCTGTTTCATATTGTACGCTTTATGTATTCAATTATATTTGAACACTGAGCTCTATAGCGATAGATTGTGCAAATTTTAGAACAATACGTATTAAATTAGCGCCATCTACTGCTGCACCGAAACATTAATTGTAAGACGCTTAAAAAAATAAGTCTATGTTATAAAATTCGCAGTCTCATAATTAACACGAGTGATAAAATAAACTCAAAGCTGCCGTCAATAAAAATAAAATTCGTCAAAAAATAATATCTCCGAAACGAAGAGTAATAAAGTCTTGAAGTAAAATAATGCGACAAAAAATTAAATTTATAAGACAGTTAATGATCCAAAGTAAAATTAAATAGTCATAATATAAAAAAAGTGTGTCTAAAAATAAAACAAGTCATGTCAATAATAAAAATAAGTAGTTAAAATTAAAAAGATATCACAAAATAAAACATAGCTGCCTATTTTAAACTATAATAACAGTCCACGTCGATTCAGCAGTGGAAGTGAAAATTCCAACCATTTTATCACATTGGCATGGCGGGGAACTACTACAGAGGAGTTTATCGAGAGACCAGCTTTATAATTAACTAGCATTTGCCAGCGGCTCCGCCCGCGTGAAAAAGTTTTTCCGTGACAAAAATATTTTCCCGGGATAAGTAAGTAGCCTATAGCACTCAGGAGTTACGTAGCTTCCCATTAGTGAAAGAATTTTCAAAATCGGTTCAGTAGTTCCTGAGATTAGCGCGTTCAAACAAACAAACTCTTCAGCTTTATATTAGTATAGATATCGTAATTAAGTGCCGTAATTACCGATGGCTTGTCCTATTTACAAAAATGCAAATATGTGATTCAGAACAAACACAAGTGCCCAATTTTAATGCCCGCTGTTCTGATGCGAAATCTGTTATATTATGTTTCATGGAACTCAATAGGTTTTTATAACAAGAGGCGTGATTATTTTAATTATAGATACAGTAAAAAAATATACATAATTAATGCGGAACGACGTGACTATCAACACAAATCGAATATCTAGGGATTTCAGAACTCAGTCAAGATCACCTGACTTAAAAGAGACGTTACACTTCATCGCTTAAAAAATCTATAAATCGTCGTTAAGCTCAATGTTCTTGACATAAATTTTAAATTTTAATGGCTAGGTGTCAGAAATATCCTACTAATATTATAAAGGCGAAAGTTTGTAAGAATGTCTGGATGTATGGATGTTTGTTCCCCTTTCACGCAAAAACTACTTAATGGATTTTGATGAAATTTAGCACACGGGTAGATCATGACCTGCATTAACACATAGGCTACTTTTTATCCCGGGAAAACATAAAGCGGGACTTTTATCCCGGAAGAACATTTTAACGCGGGCGGAGCCTCGGGCAAAAGCTAGTATCAATATATTTCTATTACTATTTCATTCATTCGTATTCTGCTTGTTTAGACAATTAATTAGACATCAGGCAACGTATTGGCACCGATCATAAATGCGTTCCTTAATCCTAATACAAAAGATATGCCCTGAATGTATTAAAATTCTTTAAACCCGTGTACCGTTTTGCTACTGAACAGTCTGTCTCTTTTGTTCACTAACTAAAAACAATTACGTCCCTTTCTTGATCAGGTAGATGCCATTTAATGGGTGCAAAAAATAATTTAAAGATTTTTATAGCTGTGTGGGACGTGCGTGGATTGCAAATCTTTTAAAAATTTATAGTCATGAATTAGTTTGAACGCTAAATTCAAAATATTAAATGTATCGAAGACCATAAGAAGTTTTTGTTTAAACTAATTGAAAACAAAATTTAAAAATAACCAGAAATAAAATTGAATACACGCGACTGGACCGCTGGACAATCCAACGCAAATGACTTTTAAAATGATTTGATTAGTCCATCGTAAATAAAAAGAAACAATACACATGAAGGCATCGACTCGCGGATCACGGATGCACGCCGGACATGCCAGCGACCTTCCTTCGTCTTTTGGATTTACCAAAGGATTCAAACTAGTCCATAATTATTTGTATTCTAGATTTAAATAAATTGGTTTAGGTGGCCATTGTTGTGAACATTTTTTTTTTCATTCAAAATACAATGCTGGCTCCACCAGGGTAGTATAGCAGGCGAAGTGATCGAAAGCACAAAAAGTAAGAAATACACCTACGATTGTTCTCGGATATACGATCCGACCCTGTGACCAATTACCCCAAGTGCCTCTTGATCTTTCGTCAACCTAGAACTATTCCAAATTGTATTCAATTCAAATACAATATTAGATCTACAATGTAAAGCGACGTACCGGGTTGTTTATTTAATTAGTAAGTGTATCATTTATCGATACAAGAGTAATTCTCAATACTGTGAAAGCTACAGGCTGGTCATTGCCTGTAATTAATTCCCAAATCCCAATTGACATTTCGTAACTAACAACTGCTTTGACATCCAAATATACATTCCTATGTCCAATCAGTCTAAATAAGTACCATTAACAAACATAAACGGCATTAGCACGACGCATTGCAACGCAATATGAGGTAATTGCAGCCTAATTGTATTTGGTGTTTAGGATCACTGCAATATTATATTACGATAAAGCAAACCTCGCTTTTGTTCAATAATTACGGGTATTTAAGTAGTAGACAATCATCTGCATGTGTAATTTGTTCCCAAAGAATAAAGTCCGTTTTACAATAACACAAACCGAACTGGCGCCTGCCGTTGTGTACAAGTCAACTCAACCATTATGTTTACGAGATACAGATAACGCCATCTACTAGCGCGACACGATAACAAGTTATTAGAAGGCTTTGGTGACTTATTTGCTGGTTATTTAGAAATTACGATTTTTATACTAATCTTTTCACCGAATGACCGACATTTCTTGCAACGTGTTAATTATTATAATATTATTTAGCTTCTAATCGAGGAGAGTTCTGACAAATGTAAGAATTAATGTAAATTATTGGAACTGAAATCCAATTAAATAAAATAACTACAATTCTTTCACTAGAAAAGAAATTATGTGAATAAATAAATAAAATAATAATTCCTAGAAAACCTAAAGGCATCATTCATTACCAACCCCGGATAAAAAATATTACCCTAACAATTTCTATAAAATGCTTTCCACGCTGACAAATTAACTGACGTGTACAATGTATTCAATTACAGCTCAAGGCTTTCATTAAGCTTGCATACGTGCAGTCCCGGCTGCATGGAGGAAATTCCATTAACCAAAGCAAATGAGATACCATAGTAAATTAAGAACGTACGTCCCGCCATCTCGGAGATGTATTAGAAGATAGGCCACGACAGGGCCGGCTCCGTGCCGGGGCCGTGTTTACATGGATACTGATGGCTTTTAATGTAATCATGATAATATACAATGTATAGTTTTTTTTTTACATTACACCATCTCCGCTGTGTATGTCAAAAGTAACAGGTTCAATAGAACCTAAACTCTGCCTAACCTATGCAATATGCACGTGGATCAAGGCTTCACGTCTATGAAATGTATTTCATACCATTCGTAAAACACAAAAGGTTATTGAAATTGGGAAAATAGTATTATAAAGTAGAAATAAAAAATCTGTGAAGTCGAACGTTTCTCAGGAAACATCAGTAAAATATAGTTTTAACTTTTACCGAACTTCTTTGAAGTTCAGTGAGACATTAAAAATGTTGTACAAGTTAATATTATACGCTTATGCAGCTTCATTTTAATGTAGTTACAAGCTTTGTCTACAAGAAAATATTACGAATTTGTCAGACCTCTCGCGATACGGAACTATGTTCATATTCTTCACAATGTAAGCGCAATATAAAATATGAAAAGAACGTTTGAAACACAAAGTGAAGCACTATGATAGTATCCCATATTAAAATATTATGGTACAGAAACGGTTGTGAAACGGTACACGGTTGGAAAATTACATCTAATGTAATATTTTCAATATCGATACGAGCGACTACACGCGGGCGGAAATTGCTCGCTATCTCCCTCACACCACAGCGCCCTAACTGCAGCGACGTTTCAATTTAACTAGTGGGGTCTTTTATCTGTTGCATAGACAATTTTATCATGGCATACAATTTTAAAAACTGATTATTTCGGAAATTTATTTGGGAGAGTATTAGTTTAACTTTTTAAATCTGAAAATAATGATATAGTCTATTTAGAAATTGAACCGATTAGCTAGGCCTTATAAATTCGTCCGACAATCGCAGAGGCAGTATGTGTTAAAATAATCTATGCAATATAAAACGCACTGAATAAGTCATCTTTTGTGGACCATACATTAAAGACAAATAGAACCTTCGACTCAGTCCGGAAGAGAAAATCGTTAATTTACAACAAAGTGGTCTCTTTTCAAAAGCGACGCTCTAATAAACATGTTCAAATATTACTATGAAATTACTTTTCGAAAAAGAACCGTAATAGATAATTTTTTACACTTGAGCCGACCTCAGCCTTGAGTTGGATTTATATGTCAGCTGTAGACAGTGTGTTCAAATCATTTGAGCCAACTTGCAATGCAGTTTGAAGTGTGTTATATGCGATGTGTTGTAAATCGAAAGGATTTTTATTGTGGAAGTTAATGAAATTGTTCAACCGACCCTTACTCGTTGCAGAGCCGCAAATTGTACAAATATGAATGATAATAAATTCGATCATAATTGGTGATGGCAAAATTAAATTGTAAATCAATGGAAATACACAACAAAACCCTTCCGATTGACATTGATGCAATGTAATGCACTACGCAATAGTGATACTTGAGCAATCAAGACTGTGATGGTGAATGACAAAACATAACTTAGATAAAACAAAGAATAATTAATGCCCCTTTTCACCAACTTTTTCTTAACTTAACGGCTGTGCATCAGTATATTACACTGGTGCATCTAGTCACTAAAATAGACTGCACTGTTCACAACTTCCCTCAAGTGCTGGAAATGTTGGTGAAAATCGGCACGAGACGCACAGCTCGCTTGTATGGTACACAAATCGCACAGCATACACATTCGCATTCTGGTATATTACCCAAGCTCGAAACATGCTAAGCACTTATCAACTAGATTGGCATTATTTTTACTTACAAATATTTCGTTTATATAAAAGGAAACTATAGTCTTTCATATGCATATCAAAATCAAATCCAGGTAAATAACTCGAAAACGGGAATGTTCCACTTGAAACTGGCTAACGCAATGTAACGAAGCTCAGAAGTTCCGCACATGAAGCTAACATCAGCTAGATCGAATTACCGTGTATTGTCTAGATCTCTGTCGCTCAACATGTCGAGCAATGTTGCACAACAACGACACGTTCAAGATCAGGTTCAGGTCCAATCAACGCGCCAGCGTTAAACAACATTAACCAACAACCGGCGCCATGTTTTGTAAATACACGGCCTACTTTCAACTGAGTTTGATTTGAATAAACCACTTGTAAAGCTAACCAATGTCCTTAGTTTTTGTGTTCCTATCCCTTTATCAAACTGCGCTTTGTGGTCAGCAGGAAATAATTAAAATATTGCCTTTGTCTTTGATGCAATATAGCACAAAATCTGTAATATGAATCTCTAATTGCAATATCGGAGTGAACATATTCAATATCCCATTGTGTACGGCATACAGGTACCGACCTTCCCACAATAGTAATTATAAAACTTCCCCTTGTAGTCCACGGATGTCGCGGTGACACCGGACAGCGTCTCCAGCCGCCATTCCCCACCAATACCAACACACATACTCGACATTTATAATTAGAAATTATATTATAAATGGGAAAGCTAAGAGCTTAATGTCATGTAAAGAATGAATTTGATTATGAAATATACAATATTCTGACCACTGTTATTTATTTTATTACACAAAACAGGTAGTGTGTGTAGCTGGTAGACAGGAGTTGGACAGATTTAGAAGGTATTTGATTATCACAAGAACCTTCAACAAAATTTTATCATAATACTGATTTTATTGCACATCTAAACTAGTTGATCGGGTGTCTGTCACGCCTGCTCATCAAAGCAACGCCATCTGAGATTATGTGAAGATGGTCTCTACTACCCATCACACACCAGATGTTCACCTAAGCCCAGTAATTTCACTGGTACAATTCTCCTGTCACTTTATACAAGCCAATACAAATATGTATAACAATGGCCATAGACAAAGGTTAGCAATACAATGGGTTTACACTAGTGTATCTATATAGACCAGCATCAATATCAACTTACAATATAAATAAAATATTAATCACACATGTATTGGGTAATCCTTATTCAATCTTGGACAATACTATGAACAGACACAATGTCACATTGAATTTAAATGCAAATGGAAATGTTCATTAGCAACACTTCCCAATATGATTATAATTTTTTAATTATTTAATCATCAAGAAACTTATAAGTTAATATTGACATTAATCTACACCAGAGTGAACTAATTACAGATTAAGTCAAGCAAGTATGTAGTCTAAATCAAAATCAGGCTTTTTTATACATGCATGTAGCATGTGTAAAATTTCTTTCATGGAGAATGAATGTCATAATATAAAATAATTAAGTACACCATAATCACAATATCATATAGTTGATAAAATATATTTAGGGAGTTGCTCACACGCCTTTCAACTGTGTTTTAATAAGCAAACTTTTTAATGAATATATTTTGCACAAGTGGAGCAACTCCTGTACACAAATGTTGATTACACGGGATGTTGTGGATACACCAAATGGTTTTGACTCTTGTGTGAGTTTTACTAGTGCAACTTTGGCACAAAGTTATGTATTTTTCTACTTTTATTTGGAGACATATTATTAACTACTTATTTCTGAAAAAGTGTATAGACACCAATATTCCATAACACTAGTGTATTAAATATGACACAATAGATTAACTTTTGCCTAGATTTTCAGTGGCTTGATCTAAACAAGTTCTGATTCTACTTAGAAAGTTATAATATTATGCATCATATTGTGATGTTGAGTGTAAATCATTGTGCAACACTAGCTGCCCCATAACAGTAAAAAATCTCATCCACAACATCCCCATCGACACAAATTTGTTCTGAATCCATTAATTACATATTAATATTTTTCCATGAATATACATACATATCCATTCAAATATAGCGTAATTGGCTAACTACTTTACAATAATTTAGATACAAATTTTCTTTAAAAAAAAACTCAAATATCCACCATGCTGATGGCAATGCACGATGTTAACTTTTAAAATGCTTGTACTTTAAATATAGATTAAAAATAAGAGTATCACGAAGCATAAAAGCGTTTAAAGTTGATCATTAATAGAAATAACAAAAAATAATCACAATACTTCAGTCTATGTAAAAAAAACAGAATCCTAAAGATCAATAATGATTTGTTGTTTAATTGAAGCTAATAAATAAGTCATGATTCTATTTTCGTTGTACAGTAGCTACAAGACGGTAATGTAAAGCTATGTTTCAAAAAATGTATGGAATCTTAGACCAGAGAAGTGACAACATGTCACATAAGCTGTTTCCCATCTTAACATAATAAAAATAGTAAATATAAACAGCAAGATATAGTCCTTAGAATTCCTTAAACAAGAAGTCTCTGTTATTTCTATGGCAGTTTTTTAGAAAAATATACAAATGCTTCAATAAGTATAAACCACTGTCACCGACCACTTGGAGATCATTTACACTGGCAAGCCACTGCACCGTTCACACAACGGACACTGTCCACGTGTGGTTCACACGAGAAACCCGTAGGGGCCGCTGCCGCGGATGTGCGCGCGCATACTCTGCACGCTGTTCATGATCTTCTTTTGGTGGCCAACAAGCGTGACGCCCAGCGATGCTAGCTGCAGCACCGTCAAGTCCACCACCGCGTCCATGTCAGTCACGCCACCAGCGCGAAACTTCTCCACATACCGCGACATTTTGATGCACTCTAACCACTCTTCTACCGAAGCGAACTGGATTAAGTCGGGGGTGTCGCCCGCCAGGGGATCGGCACCGGAGCGGTTTTGGGCTTTTTTACGCAATGTGTCTGGGTATCCGATGAGCTTGTCTAAAGTCTTAACAATGCTTGCGAATGCCGGTCGGTGCGTGCGCTCCTTCTGCCAGCAGTCGAGCATGAGCTGGTATACTGCTTCTGGGCAGTCCATCGGAGCCGGCAGGCGGTAACCTTTCTCAATGGACTTGATCACGTCTTGGTTGCTCCAGTTCCAGTATGGGCGCTCGCCAAAACTCATCACCTCCCAGCAAACGATGCCCATGGACCATACGTCGCTAGCGGACGTAAACTTCCTGAACGCTATTGCCTCGGGAGCAGTCCATCGCACGGGAATCTTCCCGCCGCGGGTGGTATATGCGCCGTCGGCAGTAGATTCAATCTCTCGTGAGAGTCCAAAATCGGCAATTTTGCAGACCAGGTGCGAATTGACAAGCACATTACGAGCCGCCAGATCCCTGTGTATGTAATTCATCTCGGACAAGTACTGCATGCCGGTCGCGATACCGCGTAGCATTCCTACTAATTGAAGAACCATGAATTTGCCATCGTTGGCTCGAAGGAAAGTATCAAGAGAGCCATTTTCCATGAATTCTGTAATTATCATGATGGGATTGCATTTGGTGACGACTCCTTGCAAGAAGATTACATTGGGGTGCTCGAATTGACCCATAATAGACGCCTCGGCCAAGAAATCACGGCGCGCTCTCTCCGTGGATCCAGGCTTCAGAGTTTTGATAGCCACATCAATTTCTTGACCACAGCTAGCCAACTTTAGTTTGCCGCGGCACACATCTCCGAATTCTCCGCCTCCTATAATAGCTTCGATAGTTATACAAGACGCGTCGATTTCGCGGGCAAATTCTCGAACTGCTTGATTAGGGTCTTCGTACGTGTGAGGGTCTATGTATGTCCTGGAGCCGGTTCCCGCGAACAAAGGAGTGGTGGCGTTGCTACTGGTTTTGGCAGGACGTTCGGGACCACTGTATACTTCGCCGTTGCGATAGTTCAGAGCATTACAATCGCTTGGCTGTTTTTTGTCACATTCATCGTCTGTGCGTGACCGTAAGAACAGAACAGTCGCAATAATCGCGACTACGGACAGCACCACAACTGCTACCATCACACCGGCGACTAATCGAACTTGGGCACCCTCCTCCTCGTTTACATAACTCGTTTCTAGCAGATTGCCTGTGCGCGCGTATACTATACTACTGAATTCGCCCCAACCCCTCTTCATTTTGGCTCTAACTCTAATGCCATACTCAGTGTCTTTTTTCAGACCCATTATAATAGTGTGAGGTTCCTTAGTAATTTTAAGTGTCGTGTTTGTATTTTTCTCTAAATTATCTTTAGGGAAACATTTGACTTCATAACTTTCTATAGTGTCATCAGGATCACTGATATCTACTGGAGGAGGATTCCATGCAAGGCTAATTTTGTCTACCTCTACATTCAAAACCCGTAGTTTGGTTACCACACTTACCACAGAGGCTTCAGTGATAGCTGTTATATCTACATATTTTGGGGGATCTGAGGTGAATTCTGTGACACCATTCTCAGCAAACACTTGGAATTTGTATTCAGTCACTGGGTCTAGACCTATGACAGTAACTCTTGTATTATTGAGACCAGTGGCGGCCGGTCTGTACTCAACACTAGGGCCACAGTTCAAACAGTATACTCTGTATGTGACATCATTTCTACCTCCTGTATTATGTGGTGGTCTCCAAGCAAGTGAAATAGAAAACTGATCAGCAAAGGTCACAGTCAAGTTATCAGGAGCAGAGGGTGGCTGTGTGCATGGGATGTTTTTAGGGTCTTTCTTAGCCCTGTAATACTTAGGTGCACATTTACATTCAGAAGCTGCAATTGTAGTGGACTGGGAATGATCAGGACAGGGTATACAATGGTCATCACCTGTGTGGGCTTTAAATTTCCCTGGAGGACATTGACTGCAAGCTTGATTGTTGTGATCAGGCTCAAATCCAGCTCGGCATTTACACGAGCCACTGGGAAGGGTCCACTTTCCATCTCCCTTGCAAAGATATACTGGGGGTGCTTCACCAGGGGCTATCTCTGCATTCTCAACACATGTACCATTAGCCTGCTCAATAACAGTCACTTCTCTCCCAGTAGGGGTTGCTGGAAATCTGGCAAAATTAATAGTCACCTCAGGACATGTGATGTAGTATACTTTCACAGCCAATATGGATATGCAGGCACCTTGGTCACGGAATGCAAAATATACTCCCCTTTTAGTAACAGCTATGCTTTTAACCTCAGTGTTAATGTCCACTTCAGAGTTGGTGTTGAAACGACCCTCACCTGCTGCGATGCGGCCCACCAGTTTGTAGCTCTCGGGCTCCCAGGGCGGCTGCTCTCGCGTCGCAACGTCGAACTCGTAGTACAGTAGGCTGAAAGTCTCCTTGCAGCTTAGAGCGTTGCCCGGGAACAAAGAACAGTCGCGGATGGTGAACTTGATCTCGATGTAGATACGGTTGGCGTTGCGCCGCTCGATGAACGGCGTCCACAGCCAGTTATTTACATTGTTATGGGCGACATCGCAAACTACATACGAGCGCCAGTTGATCTGTTTCTCAAAATTGGTGTAGGACTCCTCGAGCCAGCCGGGCGTACTAGCCTGCGCGCCATACGGGAACCGCGTCCAGCCCAGCGTCGACTCTGACGTGGTATCTAACAGCAGTACTTGCTCGGCGTCCACATGCAGGCACAACGCCGCTGCAGCTGTTACCACCGCTAGCCACATCATCGCGACACCATCACACAAGACACGCACCAAAAACGACACGGACTTCTCCACTGCTCAACTCACTACATAATGTTGTGTCAATACTTGGTCACTTTACATAAAGGCAGGTTCAGTCATTTCTCTCAGGTATGTGTTACGAGTGGCTGCCGAGAGCGATACTGAGCCGAGGCAGGTCGTGGCCGCGCGCTGAGAGGGAATGCTACCCTTCCGACAATAAGACAACAAGTGAACACAAATAACGCGGCTCCGTGTGAGGATTCAACATTTATATTTTATATTGATCCCACTATACACAGACTCTCTTGACATGGACGCGCAGCACTTTTGAATGTTGCCATGTGTGAAATTTCATACATCACAAGTGCATTAGAAAGGGACAAGTACGACATAGCACGTAATCGTTTTGTCAAATTCAAAGCGCATTCCTTTATTTATTAGATAAATAACTTACTAATTTACATCTATTAAGTAGAAATGAATTACTTTATCTAATATATGTTTTTTATTAATAATTATAAAAAAAATTTTTTTTTTTAAACAAAAGTTTAAGTTCAACTTCCGGGCATCCTAACTTAACTGAATGAAACAGACTGTAACAGGATGTTAGCAGTAAAAAATGACCTCTCTTTCTTATTTATAAAAATCTCATAAGCAAGAATATAGAGAAGCTTGTTACAGTGTGGAAGGAACTTTTAGTCATCTTGTGGAACTGGAACTATTTTTAACTTTAGGGTTATACTTTACTAGCTTTTGCCCGCGGCGACGCCTGCGTTAGAAAGTTTTTCCTGGATAAAAGGTCCGCTTATATTATCCTGGGATAAAAAGTAGTCTACGTGTTAATCCAGGACACAATCTACCCGTGTGCCAAATTTCATAAAAGAGTAACAAGCATACATCCATACATACATTCTTAAAAACTTTCGCGTTTATAATATTAGTAGGATACGTATAAACCTTCCTCTTGAATCACACCGACCATTGTGGAAAAACGAATGAAAATCCGTTTGATAGTGTTTGAGCTTATCACGTTCAAGAGAAACAGATGCGATGGGGGACTTTATTTTATAATAAGTAGTGATGTAAGAACATATCTTTAAAAATAAAAAGATAAAAAACTGCGAGAAAAAGATCCGAGATGAAGTTCCGGTTTATGTTTTTTCGGGATAAGCAGTACCCTATTTCCTTCTCTGGGTCTTAAACTATCTGCATTCCTATTTGTTTACGGACCCACCTACAAAAAAATATGTACCGGGATTAAAGGTCCGGTTTAGATTTTCCCGGGATAAGAAGTAGCCTAGGTCCTCCCCAGTGTCTTAAACTATGTCTCTTCCAAATTTCATCGAAATCGCTTCAGGGGTTTGGCCGTGACGGCTCCACTCGCGAGACCAAAAAAATCCGGGATAAAATTCCCGGCTTATATTTTTTCGGGACAAAGTCCCAGTTTATTTCTTCCCGGCATAACAAGTGCCTAGATCCTTCCCAGGGTCTTAAACTATCTCTCTACCAAATTTCATCGAAATCGGTTCAGGGGTTTGGCCGTGGCGGCTCCACTCGTGAGATCAAAAAAAATCCGGTATAAAATTTCCGGTTAATGTTTTTCCGGGATGAAAGTAACTCATATCCTCCTCTGAATTTCAAACTATCTCCACCTGTTTTCTTGCGGTTCCACTCACAGAAAAAGATCTTCCGGGATAAAAGTCCCGGTTTATATTTTTCCGCGATAAGAAGTACCCTAGGTCCTTCCTAGAGTCTTAAACTATCTTCCTGCTAAATTTCATCGAAATCGGTTCAGTGGTTTGGCCGTGATAGCTCCGCTCGCGGCGAAATGAAAATCCGGGATAAAATTCCCGGCTTATATTTTTCCGCGATAAAAAGTAGCCTATGTCTTTTCTCAGACTCTAGACTATCTGCGTACCAATTCCATTTAAATCGGTTCAGTGGTTTTGGCGTGAAAACGCAACAGACAGACAGAGTTACTTTCGCATTTATAATATTAATATAGTAAGGATTTATTTCTTGTCAAAAATTTATGACTAGCTATTGCCCGCAGCTCCATCCGCATTCAAAAGTTTTTCTGGATAAAAGTCTCGCTTTATTATTTTACCGGGATAATAGTACCCTATACTCTATAGCACTTAGAAGTAAGCTAGCTTCCGATTAGTGAAAGATTTATAATGTGTGCATGTTATGTGGCCCGGACAATATTTTTGTAACTAAGGTGGGGGGGGGGGGGGGGGGGGGTCGCAGGAACCCATTGGCTCAGGGATGCCAGGCATACCAATTACCTGGTACACGTACCAGTTTTCAGGGTCTTGTACCATGTACCAACTAAAAGTTGTGTTCGTTGTTGGTACCAACTTTCCACATCACTCACTGAATTGTTATTTTTCTTGTATTTAAGAATATATCACTACAAGTTGCATACAAATTGTAGTTTTGGGACAAAAAAAAAGGATCCCTGGAAATTTTTTTCTACAGATTCTTTATGTTACAGTAGAAATTTATGTATATTATTACATGTGTACAATTTTTTGGTCAAATACCAACTTTCATTGACAGCTGTACCGGTATTAGTGAGACATTATCTGGCATCCCTGCATTAGATGTAGGCAGCTTCTAAAGTGCACATTACACGCTCACATAACCGGCATTCAATTCCATAACTCATGATTGACGCGTGAAAAATGAAAACAAAGCGACATTACACAATCACTCAAAATCACCTTCAGTCATACTCAAGATTTTGCGGAGAACACACGTTTTCACTCGTTTTGGTATGAATACTTGTAAAATAAAAGGGAATTGAGTTTAAAAACGTGTAACAAGAAGACGTTGGGTAAAATATTGACTGAAAAAGATAGTTTTATAGCCATAATTTTGTTTTACCCACCTTTTAATAGCGGCCACGCCGCGCCCGTTTGAATTTATCCAGAATAAAAGTTATAATATTTATTTTCCGGGGACAAAGGTAGCCTATGTGTTATTCTATACTATAATCTATCTTTGTGCCAAATTTCATTCGATCTGGATGTTTAGCCGTTAAGGTGTGATTGAGAAAAAAAGCACCAAAGTTTTCGCAATTATTATATTAGTACCTATAGATAAATTTAGTCTGAAATACGAGATACAAAAAAAATAAAGACTATTTTCTTTATTATCTTATTGGATAAAATTATTTTCTCGGGTCAAAAAGTAGCCTATAGTACTGAGAAGTAATGTATCTTCCTATTAGTGAAAGAATTTACAAAATGAAACAAATCTTTCTCCTTTATAACATTAGTATAGACTAACTATTTGAGATTCGTGGTATACCACAACTCAGGGATTGTTTCAAAACTTAAAATATTTTTTTTCTGCGACTGTAGCATAAAGCCTAATGTTAGTTCGGAGAAGGTTATTAATTGGACGCGCGGGTGCGCCAGCGCCTCTCCAACTCAACACAATACCTATGTCCCACTCCACCGCTGTCCGCGCGCTTATTGACGTTTGCCGGACGAAATGCCATTAGACGATCGCGCAAGTCATGATTGATGGTTGCGCGACGCGCAATTTCAACAAATCAAGATATTCGTCAATCACCGTCACTCATCCGTCAATCACCGTCACTCAACCGTCAATCACCACATTAGACGGTAGGTTATTCGTCACTCACAGACGTGAATGTGGTAAAACTGACAGCAAAACCTACTGTCCAATGGGCGCTTAATAGGTTGGTCTGGAAATCTTTGGGAGAGGCCTATGTTCAGCAGTTGATGTCCAAAGTCCAAAGGCTGAAGAAGAAGAAATATATATGTAGGCTAGGTATCTAGATACTTAGTCAAACATTTTTGGCTATACTGAATGTAAAAATATTTCTAGCATTTCTTTGGAAAATATGAAAGGAAACAGTAGCCTATTCCTGGGGGAATTCCTAAAAAGTCGAAATGGTAACTTTCATTCTTCTTTAATTCGTAGTCACAGAAGGCAATATTGGGCCATCCCATCCATGTATTACTGAACTTGTGTTAGGCATTCTGAAGCATGATTTTTACATTAAACCATAAAAGAACTGTAAACATAAATGATTTTCTTTATTAATTAGGAGATTCTGTTACATAGGTAATTAATAAAAACTGCATAAAATAACTCAACAGAACAATTTATTTATAATACGTACACAATATTGAACTAACAAACTTATTATGTTTGTTGCTGTTTCATCATCATTATGAATGATGTGGGATATGTATATGTGGGAACATATTGTTCTTGGGGTTTTCATGGTCATGGAGCTAACATTGAGGGAACTTGATGTAACATTTCTCCAGTTGCATAAAAGACCTATTATTTCAGTTTGTTTATCAAACATCATAATGACAAATTCCATATTCAAACAATGTTGTGGAATTCATGACTATATCAAGCTGCATCATTAGTGTCCTACTTATGCTAATTTAATTTCTTTAACTAAGTACTAACTACTACATAATTTGACTACATCATTATGGAGATCCTCATAAAATAGAATCAACCACAATACAATACCTGTATTATATACATCTCACTGCTGAGCATGGGCCTCCTCTACTACTGAGAGGGTTTAAGGCCTTAGTTCACCACGCTGGTCTAGTGCGCGTTGGCAGACATCACACATCCTCGAAATTCTTATGGAGAATTCTCAGGTATGTATAGGTTTCCTCACAATGTTTTTCTTCAGTGTTAAAGTGAACGATAATTAATAAACGATATTTGTTTTTTTTTATCAAAACAGAATACCATCTATAATTTTCCTGTATTACTGAAAGTCAATTTAAATTTTTCCATGTAGCCTCAGTGAAATCAATTTAAAGGGACAAACTGTAATTTGTGAATCAATTGTGCTAAGGCAGATTAAGAATAATATTATCTCATAGTAAGATTTAATAAGATATTTGATATGCAATAAATTAAAATAAAATGTAACATAAAAATTGCTATAATTTCACAAAATAATAAATATGTGACTAGCTGAGTTTACAAATGAGTTATATGTTAATATGGATCAAGTAAGCATTTTAGGGTTTGATTTAAAATATCTATGGCTCAACAAAGTAACCCAGTGCAAGGTGGTATTAGAATCTAATTATTTATAAGTTATAGCTTAAGTTTTTTTTGTTCTAACGCTAAGCTTAGTTGTTCTAAATTGTTGAACACATGATTCTTAGCTGGTGGTTTCTCAGGTAAGTTAGTGGTGACCAGAAGAGCATGCCAGCCGGCCAACCTTGCACCTTCATAGTCCTTCTGAAAATCATCTCCGATATGCAAAGCTTCATTTGGTTTCACAGGCTGCTTACAAATCTTCAAAGCATATTCAAATATTCTTTTATCTGGTTTGCTGTAGCCACTTTTATATGATGTTAGAATAAATTCAAAAAGATTATGTAAATTAAGGTTTTTCAAAATGTCATCTAGTCGAGGGTCAAAGTTTGATATAATACCGACAGTGACTCCTTGTTTGCGCAGCGAGCATATGATGCTGTCTCCGCCGTCCGCTATACACCAGCACCTCTTCGTTTTGAATTCATTAATAAGGGTATCTGCCAGGGTTGCAACATCGGCGCTTGCTGGCAGATGATCTTTCAGAGTTAGTTTCACAAGCTGCCTCCACCAACCTTCCCAAGTTATAGTATCCTTACCAAAGTTCGGATGTTTTTCCCACATTAATTTAAAACTGTCCTTCATTTTTGTTTTGACCTCATTTGGCGATCCTTTGAACCCATGGTCACGGGCAACGATAGTATAGAAGTGCCAGGGTGGTATCCTGAACTTAAGCAGAGTGTTCGTAGCGTCAAAAGTTACAAGCTTTATACCTTGCAAGCTCATCTTTAAACAATATCTTCACATCATTCGACGAGAAGGACTAACGAATTCTTCTAGGCTCTGCCATGGAACGAAAATAATAAAACAAAATAAAAAACAGATTATAAGAAATAAACTGTGGATTTAACCTAAAAGAACATATCAAAGAAATTAGAAAAACAAATTCTGTGATTTAAGAACAGTCACAGTCAAGGTCACAGTGGTCTCTTTTTTTTTTTTTTTTGTTAATTTATTCATGTCCATGGATACAAAGTCCTTCAGACGCATACTTGTTTCTTTTTTAATTATCCTCAGTACTTACTAACTACTATGTCAAAGTAAAGCAGTGGTTACCTTACCAAGACTTTATCGAGGAGTTTTGGCGGCAACAAAAAAGCACTTGATTAGCACAGTTATTTCAATTCACTTCATTTGAGCCCTTTAATAGAACTATATTGGATAATATACCACCATAATTATGCAACATAACACTAAGTATCACCAAAATAATGAATTAAAACAAGAGCACCTCATGACACTACCAAGTTCCCGCCAAAACTCTCCCACAGTGGTCTCAGACGACTAGTGTTGCCAGATGTTTGACGGTTGAAGTCGCCTAAAGTCGAGAAAATTCGAAGTAGCCTAAAGTCGCCCACATGTGTGGGGATGCGGAGAGCAAAAAAAAAAAAAAAAAAAAAAAATGGTCCCCAGTTTTCAATAATTGTGTGTAAGGGGGATCATAAATATCCTCAAATTCGACAAAAACAATGCATAAAACACGAACTTTCCGAAGTAGCCTAAATTGGCGACTAATCACCATTCGCGTAGCCTAAACGGCGACCAGTCGCCATTCGCAATTTTGGTCGCCCCGACACTTCAAGATAGCCTAAATGGCGAATGGCGAAAAGTCGCCTAATCTGGCAGCACTGCAGACGACAGGCGACAAAATCAGACAAAATCCAGTGCTGCCAACAAGATTTTTAAAAATCCGTCTTTTTCTTTCTATATTTCCGTCAAAAATCCGTTATAAGTTTTATTCGTCAATAATAGCCCTAAAATTTCTGAAGTTCTATGTACACGGGCGTAGATATAGCTTTCATATTGTGCGCTTCTGAGTAGTCTGTGATTGTGCGTGGCGTTGTTCTTTCCGCCTAAATAACCGTTAGATATTCCGTCAGCCGTTAGAATTTCAAGGTATTCAAGTCCGTTAGATATGACGGGAAATCCGTCAAACACTGACAAAATGTGAAATCGGTAGAGTTGCCAAGAAAAAAAGGTATATTACATATACACTCACGCCTGTTATCCCCGAAGGGGTAGGCAGAGGCGCACTTAATTCAAAGGGTTGCGAGCGCCTTCTTGTTTAGCTTAAAGACCGGTGTGGCCAGAAAAGCCGACTCGCCAAACATTACGTAAACAAAAAAAAAAACTTGGCTGGAATCTCAGAATAAGGACTAGTCTTTATTCTATGGCTGAAATGTTTATAAATAATTTATAATCTGTAGTTAAAAGTATCAAATATTTTTAAGAGAAATATAGACTAACTTGACGAATTTTTAAAAATCTTACTGGCAACACTGCTCCGGAGTCAGGTTTGGCAAATTTGGGCAGATTTTTTGCCAGTGTCCGGCACTCAGAATCCTAATCCTAATATCCTAATCCTAATCCTAATATCCTAATCCTAATATCCTAATCCTAATATCCTAATCCTAATAATATTATAAAAGCGAAAGTTTGTAAGAATGTATGGATGTTTGGATGTTTGGATGTTAGGATGTTTGGATGTAAGGATGTTTGTTCCTCTTTCACGCAAAAACTACTGAACGGATTTCGATGAAATTTGGCACACGGGTAGATCATGTCCTGGATTAACACATAGGCTACTTTTTATCCCGGGAAAATATAAAGCGGGACTTTTATCCCGGAAAAACTTTTTAAAGCGGGCGGAGCCGCGGGCAAAAGCTAGTAAGGACTATAAGCATCTTTATTCTATGTAGGGCAGATGCGCCATTTTTGAGATAGTCTCCCTCAAAGAGCATTATAATACTACGGAAAGTCTCCCTGCTAAAAATGATAATCTTTCATCTTTGATTGTTGACAATTGATAGTGATGCGACTCGAATCGGATTTTATGACTCGATTCACTCGAGTCAAATATTTTGTATTTTCACGCCATGCAACTTGAGTGAGATTTTTTATACCAGTTTTAAAAAACTTTATTAACTTGTTAATATTCCCTTGCCAATTAAGCGAAAGTCGTTTTTCCACGCCTACTTAAAGGATTCTAATAAGAAATTTGAAATAACCGCTGTCAAACTGACATGAAACATTAAAAAAAATCCTACTAATATTATAAAGGCGAAAGTTTGTAAGAATGTATGGATGTTTGGATGTTTGGATGCATGGATGTTTGGATGTATGGATGTTTGTTCCTCTTTCACGCAAAAACTACTGAACGGATTTTGATGAAATTTGGCGCACGGGTAGATCATGTTCTGGATTAACACATAGGCTACTTTTTATCCCGGGAAAACATAAAGCGGGACTTTTATCCCGGAAACACTTTTTAACGCGGGCGGAGCCGCGGGCAAAAGCTAGTTATTAATATACAATAATTAAAAAAAATCGATGCGTGTACGTATGTACGCGCGTGAGAAGTAATACTTCTTCTTCTAGAAGTTCAGCATAGCGACCTATTTTCTTAAGTCTAATATTAGATCTGTCTTTTACTATCAATGGCATGCCCAAGTATCGTTTTTTTTTACGCGGTGAAAGTGAGTTATTACTACCGCCCAGTTTTCAAGGGGAACGACTGAGTGGTTATGTTGGGTTCGCCGTGCCCTGCAGCCCGACATTGAGCCGCCCGGAGAGATGGAAAACGTCGGGCGACCGCCGGACCGAGTCCCTAACCTATCTACACCGCACGGCATACCAACTAAAACTCCGCGGTGGCCATCTTCGGCGCATTAGGGATGGCTGCGGGCTTCCTCCGACTCACGTCTAAGTTGTCGTCCGCAACCGCCCCTAAGTATCGATTTTGACGTCAATTGTCCTTTGTTTTACAAAGAAATTCAAAATGGCGGCCATTTTTTTCAATTATAACATTGGATCTGCCCTTTGTACTTATAGCCATGCCCAGATATCGATTTTGAGGTTGGCTGGCCTTAAAACAAAGAAATTCAAAATGGCGGTCACTTTTTTGAAATCTAACATTAAATCTGCCCTTTGTACCTATAGCCATGCCCAGATATCGATTTTGAGGTCGGTTGGCCTTAGAACGAAGAAATTCAAAATGGCGGTCACTTTTTTGAAATCTAACAATAAATCTGACCTTTATATGATTTATGATGATGATGATTTATATGATGTCCTTAATAAGCGGTTTAGCGGGCAACTTCTCCCGTGAAAAAAATTTGTGTCACACATGCGCGCATCGTAAATTTCACTCCCATCAATTTTTCATAACGCGCCTAAAGAAGTATAACTTCAAAAACATATGTAAATCGAAGATTTTGGTGTTAATCTTTTCCATCTTATCCTATTAATATTACAAGCGCGAAAGTTTGTAAGAAAGTTTGGATGTAAGTTTGTTACTCTCACGCAAAAGCTACCGAACGGATTACGATGAAAATTGGAACACGGGTAGATCATATCCTGGATTAACACATAGGCTCGTTTATATACCGGGAATATATAAAGCGAGAAAAATATTTACCTAAATAGGCAGCACTGACGTTCGTGACATTGACACTTGACAGTGGACTGTGAAGTGTGAAGTAAGGTCACCGAGTAAACTACTCTACGCTGGGGCTCTCACCCATATAATCAGAAACTACTATACAATGCTGTCATTCGCAGCCATTTTGATTATGGGTGCTTTCTCCTGGAACCTTGTAATAAAGCAGCTTTAAGCCTCCTAGATAGGACACAGTCGAGGTGCCTGCGCATAATTACCGGAGACATGAGATCTTCCCCAATTAACGCCTTACAAGTTGAATGCCTAGATCCCCCCCTCGCACTTCGCAGACAATATCTCTGTGATCGTTTTTTCTATAAATCCCTCATAAGGTCATCCCACCCCCTTCTATCTATCCTCCCTCCCCTATCTCAACGAGTTCAAAATTCCAGATATTGGTCTCATAAATCTCCCCCTCTCCTTATAAATAGTTACCAAAAATTCATTAACTCTGCTCTGCAAATCTTCCAAACTAATATTCATTTCCTTTTTACATTTGACTTTCTAGCCCTCCTCTTCAAACCTAATGTCATCCTCAATTTTGGAATCAACAAAAATGATCCTAATGCCGCCATCATTTTTCACCAAATATTGTCTGAAAATTGGGGGGACTGGCTGCATCTGTATACAGATGCATCCAAGACCTCCAACTCAGTCCCTGTTGGTGCAGCTGTTTGGATTCCAAAATATAAAATTATTCTTAGCTTTAAATGTCCCTCTCTATACTCTATTTTTACTGGTGAAGCAATAGCTATCTTGGAAGCAGCACAATATTCTCTCTCTCATGGCCTCAATAAAACTATAATTTTTTCAGACTCTCTCAGTTTGCTACAAGACTTATTGAAATCCCCATTCCATAAATCCCAATCATTTTTGTCCCTGAAAATCAAAGACACATTGTATAGATGCCATATGGCAGGTATAGAAGTAGTTTTAGCTTGGATCCCTAGCCACACTGGCATCCCAGGTAATGAAATAGTTGACCAATGTGCTCATAGTGCTGTCTCAATCGGATTGGATGTACATAAAGATTGTTACTCCAGTGATCTACTTTCTGGGTTAAGTCATGATCTCAGAGAAGCTTGGAGTGAGCATTGGCAGGTCTCTCGTGCTCGTAAGGGCATTCGTTATGGCTTATTACAACCGGAAATCCCCCTTCGTCCCTGGTTTTTTAAGTTCAGATGCTTTAGCAAAAAGGTTACCTCAGCAATAATCCGACTACGGCTAGGCCACGTTTGCTCCCCGGTATTTTTGCATAAAATCCGCATTCGTGATCACTCCCTTTGTGAATGTGGACTGGACGAGGGCTCGGTGGAACATTTATTTTTCAACTGTCCCAGAATCTCCACCACTATATACGATGTCCTTCCTTCTGATTTCCCCCGTCCTGTAAGCGTAAATGTTTTATTAAGCTCCGTTTTTTCTAACAACGTCAAATATCTATGTAAAATTATTAAATCTAACAATCTCTATCTATGATCTTTATTTCTGTTCTATGTCATTTCTTGTCTCACCGCATTTCTAGCGCATTATTTGCAGCCATCATAGCATCGAGGGAGACACAATTCTTCCTTTATTGTATTCACTTTGATCTTGTCTTTCCTGTTCATACTTTAATAAAACAAAAAGCTCCGATCTGCAGCTTTCGATAGCCTAGTCAATAGAAAATGGCGGCTTTCACTTTCAGAGTTGCTTATTTTTTAATTTTTTGTTTTTTATAGTTCTATTATAAACTCTCCTAGATATTTAATCTACTTTTTATTTAATTATATAAATTTATGTATTCTACTATTTATGTATACTACTTATTAACTTTGGTGTATTTTATTCGTTCTGCGGGATAGGTAACTTCGGGCCGAAATTTTATAGTTTCTTTCGATTTTCATAATAATTATTGCAACGGAAACTGGAAAGTCTGACACTTGACATTGGCGAAATCACTGATAAACGGTGGAAGCCACAAAACGAAAGGAAGAAGAAGAGTAAACTACTCGGTCCTCCGAGTTGACTCGGCAACTCGAGTGCAAATTGACTTGAGTCAATATTTTTTTCACTCGAGTACGATTTCGCAAACTCACTCGAGTCACTCGAGTAAAAACACGACTCGAGTCGCATCACTAAAATGACATTATTTTGACATTGGGGAACACAGACTACTCAGAAGAACTACGTTTTGGGAAAGGAGTTTTGGCGGGAATGTGGAAGTGTCATGAGGTGCTCTTGTTTTAATTCATTATTTTGGTGATACTTAGTGTTATATTGCATAATTATGGTGGTATATTATCCAATATAGTTCTATTAAAGTGCTCAAATGAAGTGAATTGAAATAACTGTGCCAATCAAGTGTTTTTTCGTTGCCGCCAAAACTCCTTGATAAAGTCTTGGTAAGGTAGCCACTGCTTTACTACGACAACCAGAGATATCACTTAAGACGAGGCTGTATGGGCTTGAACCCTTTGCCTTCCCTGTAAGGGAGAATTATAAAAAAAAAAAAAAAAAAAAAAACGTTTTGGGAAAGTTTGCGATTAGTTATCATATTGCATCTTAAATACCAAATATTTCCTGTTCTCTGGTGTAAAGTTTAACCAACCGACAAGATAATTATTTCTAAACATGGTGTACGTAAAAGGAGGTAAAAGCTTGATCCAATTGCTTTGTTTAGAGAAATTTCTTAAAACCGTTGGGACACGTCAATCTTCACAGTAGTGTAATAATAATTCTAAGCAACAATTTATTGTAACGCGTTTTATTGTTATCATCCCATCCTACTAACCTAATTAAAGTAGAGCAATCAGTTTGCGCGAAATTTTAGGGTTTCAAGTTTCAACATAGACTTCCTTGGAATGTTCTGGAATTCAGTTACAATATTAAATTATGACATTATTGAATAATAATTATTGTATATATACTGGCCGCAGGAACGCGCTGGGTGCGGGCCGCTTTTGACAGGTCATCACACTCTACATTTAAAATGTAGGCAACAGGAAAGGCCATAGAGTTAGCAAGCATAGTCCAGATCTAATTATGTACAAGTAAATTTTTGAGATAATCCAGCATACCTTTAAATACTTTAAAAGAATCATTAAATACATCGATACCAACTTTACTGCCAATTTTATTACAGAGAGCACACATTCTAGTTATTGGAGCATTTAGACCTACATTTGTTCTATAAAGGGGGTTTTAAAAATACTAGTGATTGGGAGTCTAGGTTTGTTGTAAGGAACTGATAAATTGGTGTTTTCAAGAAGTTGACTACATTTAATTTTATTATTAATTATTAACTTGTACAGGAATAACATGTTGAGAAGCTTTTGACGACTGTACAAACTGTCCATTTCAAAATGGGCCATATGTTCATAAGGGCACATGTGTGAGATTCTGGGTGACGTGAAGGCGAGATGACGAGAAAAGGATCGCTGTAGATTTTCAATTTGTTGCGAATGCTTGCTATTTAAGGGGTTCCAGACAACACTTCTGAATTCCAATATGGCGCCGAACCAAAGAATTATATAAAATAATTTTGGTGCAAGGCAACTTGAAATCTCACGAGTTATGTTTAATGAAGCCGAGCATATGAGCTGCCTTATTGACAATCACGTCTAAGTGGCACATAAAATTTTGTTTTCCATCCAGAACCAAGATCACGAACTTCAGTAACTTCCGTTAGAAATTCAGTCCCAATATTTAATTAATTAATATTTAATTCATTTATTTTTTATTAATGTGATGTCAAACCTCTCCTCGAGAAATTAATGAAAGAAAAGGTATGTTAGATTATCTTAGATTGCATAGTTGAGAAAACAATGTACATAGCTGTCTGCCCCACAAGTTGACAAAATATCCCAGCTGTGTGACTTAAACAAACTTAGCTCAGTTTATGGTATGTAACCTTTACTTTACATTGATGTTGTAGTGTCAGCCACATGAAAATATTTACTCTGCAAAAAACACTTTTATTAGAACACATTCAAACAAATGTATAGAAAACAGCTGTGACTTTTTCTTTCTAAATTACAATATAGCAAAAAAATAGAAGCAAATAATATTTGTGAATTAAGCAGCTGTTTAGTTATATCTTCATATTACTTTATAAGTTATTTTAACCTTAATTTCTCTTTCCTATGTTAGTGTAAAATGGATAATTTGTAAACTATCCAGGAAGGACTTAAACAATAATTTAAGGTATAATTAGAACCAAATTGAATAGCAGGGACCATAGACATTACGGAAAATCAACATTAGTTACTTGTTCTGGCAAGTTGTATAGCTCAGCCTATGTCGAGCAGAACACCTCTGATTGGTGATAATGGATGAAAGAATGCAATGCCTTTAATTTGACAAATTTACACTCACTGCTCAATGTTAGACATTGTTGTTGCCATTTAAGGTTAACAAAGGTATTTAAATAGACATTATTTATTTCAGATGGTACTGTGGTTGAGAGGAGTCCATTCAGCCTTTTTGGTTGGTTTTGGGGAGCGGTGGACTTTGTGTATCTCCTGTGAGTAGCTCTTTTAACACATTATAAGATAATCTTTGGTAGTTAGTGAAAATTGCTTGCTATATTGCCCATATGAAATTATTGTCCGACATCATATTTCTAGTATCTGGGATAAGTAGTCTATATCAATAATATTGAAGTACCATAGTTTTCAAGTTTACGCCATGTGGTAGTCATAAGCTCAAAAACATGCTCAAACATAAATATCATATAACTAGTAGTGCTCGCGGCTCCGCCCGCGTGAAAAAGTTTTTCCGGGACAAAAATATTTTCCCGGGATAAAAAGTAGCCTATAGCACTCAGGAGTTATCTAGTTTCCTATTAGTGAAAGAATTTTCAAAATCGGTTCAGTAGTTCCTGAGATTAGCGCGTTCAAACAAACAAACTCTTCAGCTTTATAATATTAGTATAGTATTAGAAACTGCAACGGTTTTGATTTAAATAAAAATATGTACCACTGACTTTACAGAAATACTTTCACAAAAAATATCACCAAGCGAACAACCGGCACAAAGGCAATGACCAACTGACTCGAACTGTCAAACTTTCTATGCTTTTATAGCAAAAATTGTAGATCATGTCATTAATACCCGCACAAAAAATATTTTTGCCCTAACAATAGATTATCCAAATAGTCAGTGCAGTTCAGACAATTTTAAGTCTTATTAGGTATTTGTGATGCTTATAGGCAAAAGCAATAGGCGAAGGACCTACTGATCTCATATTTTAAAATTTTTATTATAATGTGTATTTATCTAATTTATTAACCAGGTTTATGACTCTTGTGAATCCGAACTACAACAAACATGGAGATAAGTATGTGAGGGACTTCCGGCCTCCGGGCAGTGGGTGAGTTTCCTCTACATTTTCATACATAATATTTGCATAACATTATTTTATAATACATAACATGCATTGCATTTAGGTAAACATGCTGCATCTCAGATAATGCTTTGTACACCTGGAATTGTAAAGAAGTGGCTTTGGAACTTGTAGAGCCATGTATGTTATGACACACTTCGAAAATATTATGATGGAGACAGGGACTATTTGGGTTCATAGATATGCATTTTTCGAGTTGGTGGCTTGGTGTTTATTCTGTACCGCATTCATACATTTCAGATGTTGTAGTACAAAATAACGTTTTCCCATTTCAGACCACCGAAACCACCATCGCGCAAGTTCGGAGGCTTCGGTCCGTCCGGGTCGGGGCCCTCACCCCCACCGATGGGAGGCGGATGCGGCTGCGGCTAATCACCCACATTCCGGACTGCAAAAATAGTGGTATGGATGTTTATGAAAACGACTACCTTAATTTTTCTTAATTTCAAAATGACTGCCTATATTTTTCCTTATAACATCCCATGACATCATTGAAAAGACGATGTAGTTTGTTGTTTTTTCCATGCATTTATATGCACAGTCACCAGCATAAGTTGCTGAACAAAATCAAAATTTCAAATTGCCTACATACTTTTCTGTTCTTACTAATCTTTTTTTTCACTTCACAATAATAAAATAAAAGAGGTTTGCTGTACTTCATATGAAGATTTTTTTTCAGTTTAATTTAGAGCGTATATAGGCGATTTGAAATTTTGATTTTGTACATAATCGCACCTTTAGAATGAAAACGACACAATTCAAAAAATATAAAATTGAGTTGTCATTTTTAAATGACTAAAAACTATTCCCTTATTTATAAAAATATAACAAAAAAGGGACCGATATAACAGCTTTGTCCTTTTCCTATTGGAATATGGATGTGTTTGAACTATTGTTGTATTGAGTACTTCGTTTCAAGTAATTTTATGACGCTAACTCATTTTTTTTTCTTTTTGAATTGTGTCGTTTTCATTCTAAAGGTGCGATATATTTATGCTGCTGACTACATTGTATCGTTGTCGCAATATCACGGCGTCGCTGTCTCATACAATCCTACTTTAACTGTAACAGTTCAAAACAAAGTAATGTTTTTGTATGCTTTGTACATAATATAAATTATACACCTGTATCGTAAACTACATGTTTTCAAACTTTAGAAATATCCTTATCTTGTCATAAAAATGTACATTTTGTGATCATACCACTATGTTTTAAATATTTCTTTCCACATTTACTGTTTTACAAATAAAAATCAAAACTGAACCGAGTTATATTTGTCGTTATAATATCACTAATTCTTAATACTTAGATTTAAGTAAAATATCAGACACTTTATAGGGAACTGGGTCTGATTTCGTTTTGATTTAATAGAGAGCTTATTAATAAAAATGATTTGTGAGTGAACTTTTTCGTTCCTAAGTCTCGATATCTGTCGTAAGGAAGTAATTTTAACTCACTATTCTATTTATCTTGGCGATGAGTTAAAAACCCCATATTGGTAGGGTTGTAATTCTTTAGCTCTTGTTCAGATTCCTTTACTACCTCTAGTAATTATCTCATTGTGCAAGATAAAACATGATAATCATGGCATCATGTATTCGTTGAATAAGTTTATTTTTTATGACGGCTTTGTAAGTTTATACAATATTTTTAGGTATTTCATATGTATGATTGGAATAAAGTAAAAATCCTTAGGATTCATTCCATTTTACTATGAAAGTTGATTGAAAATTGAGTGAAATGTACATACCATCCAAGTTTTATTACGATCCCAACATTAAGGATTTTAACGTTTCTTGATAAATAAACCCTATAATATTAGTATCTCAGACTCAATATTAGGAGTTGTAAAGTATAGTGTAGTAGGTACTGTTGGTCGAAAACTAACAGTGAATGAGTTTAAAAATAAAATTGACATAATATTACATATTTCAATTAAGAAGCTCTTTTGTCTGTTTTGATTCAAATGAAAAAAAATGAAATCCTCCTAGCCAGTTTCGGCCACGGCGGCCAATCTCAACGGAGATCAGCCCGGTACGCAGGAGATATTATAGTGCACAAGTGTGTGCGCAATGCACAGGTGCACTCGCTATTCCTTCACTCTCATAGTCCGGTGAGACGGCAATCCGACATGACCGGAGAGAGATCAGGCGCAGGACCAACGGCTTTACGTGCTTTCCGAGGCACGGGGGTATCACACCGCCAACTTCCTGACTCCGAGCTGCGACTGAGTAAATTTTAAGATGGAAAAACCCAGTCACAATTTTTTGGCTCGACCCGGGATTCGAACCCAGGACCTCAGCGCGCAAAACGTACTCGTAATGCGTACGCAATACCACTACGCCACCGAGGCAGTCAAATACAAGTGTATCATCACATATAAGTGTGAGGAGGTCCAATACCCGATTCCTTTTCTGATTACGGACATGCTTTGTCCATACTCCATGAGCCTGATTATGTCTCATAATAATGTTTCGTTTCATTTATTTACTATGTACTAGAACTTGTCAAATGATTCCATATTATAGTCATTGAATTTAAGAAAAAATCACATTTATTGCTTTAAAAATTGTCTCATAATAATATATACGCCTAAAATTGTGATGCTTAATACATAATATTAATAAAAAATGTTGTTTTTTTATCTTTTTGACATACAAAAGAGTTTAATCACTTTCTCACCTTATGATCTCAAGGAAAATACTGCTATTTATAAAAAGTGATGATTGATGCCACCTGCCACAAGGCGAGTGGCTATCTCATTAAGCAAGTTATTGGTGGTAAGAGTCTCATTCGTAAGAGTTCGCCTGAGTGGGCACCACTGTAATCTTTATTACTACCGCCAAGCACCAGGGTGCGTACACTGTTGTGTTTCGGTTTGAAGGAAATTGTAGCCAGTGTAACTACTGGACATAACGAGACTTAACATCTTATGTCTCAGGATGACGAGCGCAGTGGAATGCCACACAGTACTTTGTAACTCAAGGTGCTGGATGGTGTTTCTACTGTTTATGAGCGGTCGTATCGCTTCTATCAGGTGAACGGCACGCTCGTCTCGTCTTTCGATGCATTAAAAAAAATGTTTAAAAAGGGGGATAAACTTCAGTCAGTTTCTTCTGCTACTGATTCTAAAATGCTATAATGGCTTTCTTTTGATACAATGGCTGGCTGTGAGTTAGGTTTGACGAATGACGATACAGGTACGTAACTAATAGGCTTAGCTGTGACAGTGCGATGAGTGGCTGTATGGCACACATTACGCAGACGGCAGAATTATAAAGTACCGGGGGCTTAAAATGTGAAAAAAAAAATACAATGCGTCTCCGCATCGTTTTATTGTGATTGGTTGAGTGTGAATGTTTTTTTACATTCTTAGCCCCCTGGTCCACTCTCGTATGAGGATGTGCAGCTAATGGGAGACGGTCTTTCCAATGCTCTGGATATTATCTAGCTTTTTACCAACTTAAAAAAGAGATTACTGAATTTGTTCTAAAATGTTTTGTAATGTTCATAGTTTTTTTTGAGGAATTTACAGTATATTATTTCCGTTTATAAGGGAACATTTTGAGAACGATTACTAAATAAACAAGTATAATTATATTTATAATCATTTATTTCATCAAACTAAAATAATTTTACAATAGGTAAGATTTATTTGGTATTACAACATTACAATACTCGTGAAGGCACTACGGAGCGCCATTTGCTTATATAATATTACAAATATATTGAATACTCTATTGTGTTGATTTATGGTAGTTTTTATCGGCGTAAGGACTTCTAAAGACCTCAAAAAAATCTCTTGTCTTAATCGACGTCACTGCTGTTAGAAGTCCGAGGCAAAGTTGATAAAAACCACATAAAAACCTTGTTTATAAATATTTTTTAATATGGTCTTAACTAATCATTACTTTGTTCCCTCTGTCTTGTATTTAATGCATTAAGTCGAAAATTATATTCACTTATTTAAAACCGTGATTAAAAATAAATATTATCTTTCTACCTTACGATAAGAATCAAGTGGAAAAACAGAAGTGTTCTTAATATGACAGAGTTACCAAATTTGTCGAACATAATATACATAATTTTACCACCTTAATAAAAACATTACTTAGTCTATGATGGTTATAACATGTTTTGCTATGTTGGAACATTAAACTGCAGAGGAAGCGAGACAAAACATTATATAACCCACAGATGTATACTTACAACTAATATAATATCAAAATAATAAACAAAATATACAATATACAATCCCAATTTTTACTTTTCGATCGATAACGAAAATCGATTAATGAGAACGAAGTTTGACACGTTATAGATGATATCTTGATTATATAGTTCTTGTTTGGGATAATTCATTGAAAACGACAAAATACAAATATAAATGGGCGAATAGTCTGCAAAGGGCGAAGAGAAACGAAAAGAGAATAGAGAATTAACAGAGCTATCTTTACAAAATATCTTAATATCTATACCCTTCTATCTTATAGTTTTATCGCTATGTTACTATAAAACTTCCCAGCGGCCAACACACTGAGCACTGACAAGTGACAAGCTACGTCGTAATGTGAATGAATGAATGAATGGATGTAATATAGAAATACATTATCCGACCTAAAAGTGATTAAGGTACTTTCATACAATAAGCGAATGATACAAAACATCCTTGTGATATGATTTCATTTTTTTTTTAACATCTGTCACTACCTGACGTTAGTCAAGTCCTAAAAATCTTGTCAGGATCTGCGAAAAATTTACTGGCATTACCTATAGATATTAGTGGTTACTCAACGACTTGTGGGCGCTGCCTTGTTCAGACCTTGTTTCTATACGATTAGTAAGTTTTGGTAAAAAATTGTTGTTAAATAGCCATCTCTAGTGTCAGCCAGTGTGCGCTGGTCTTATTTACCTATAATCTATTTAAGTACTATTTCTACTGGGCAAACGTAGTGTAGGACGCCCTCCGGCCAGGTGGGATGACGATCTGCGAAAGACTGCAGGCAGATGTTGGATGCGGCAAGCTGAAGACAGGGCGCTATGGCGCTCATTAGGGAAGGCCTATGTCCAGCAGTGGACTGATAAAGGCTGATGATGATGATGATGACTATTTCTATGCATAAAGAAGAAGTATACCGTATTACAATTGACAGCCGACAGGATTCTAGTCACTAGTGCAATAAAAACTAAACAATGCCATAGACACTTATATTTAGACATGCCATTTAAAACTGTTGGTATTGCGATTTTAAAATGTGTGTGAATAGGAATATACTTATCTTGTTAGTAACTCATCAGACAAACATTGAACGTCAAAATACAAGACAAACTCATACACTAACACCTGTTCACACACATACACACACTCACTCATACACTAATCTGGTCTCTGTTTCATTACCTTCACTCAATACTCTCATACACTCAAGAAAATACTTAAGACACTTACGTATTTTAACGTGTCTAAACTTACACACAATTGACACAATCACAGATATCCGCGTATGCTGCATTCTTACACACAAAGCTAATAATTTCCTATTTAAAATACTAAAATTAACAAAAAGGTCTTTATATGCGCTATACGGTTGCCAATTATTTTTTTAAAGTCTTTCTATCCACTTCTTGAGTACTAACACGTCCGTTCCCATGTTTTAAAAATATGTTATAGGCATCCAGAAGGTCATAATTTTAATTTCGTGTACAGCTGATAAATTTCTCTAGCCTTATAAAAAATGGACGTTTTCACTGCACTTATAAAGCATATCTACATTATACTAAAATTATACCTAAAGTTTGGGTTATGGGGTAGTCTCTAAAGCTAAGTACTGACTCTTTAGAATGTGGCATAAAACACGACACGCAAGTAGAAGTCTTTTTTTTTATTGTGATGTCCTCGATCAATCACTGATGTTGAGGTCCCGGGTTCGATTCCCGGGTCGGGTGAAGTGACATTGGATTTTTCTAGCATTCAGTATCCGCCCGGAGTCTGGGGTTGTGCGCGATATGTCGATAAGCTCGCCTTCTATAACACATGGGACGGAATACACACGGCGATAAGTATGTGCACTCAGTTGGTCCTCTGCCTACCCCTTCGGGTATAAAAAGGCGTGAGTGTGTGTGAAGTGATTGATCGAGTGCCAATCACAATGCAACGATACGGACTCGTGTCGTGTTTCGTTTTTCAAATTCTAATGGAGCTGCTCGGGTTTTGAAAATTCTTTCACTAATAATGAGCTAATTATCGCTGAGTACTATACGCTACTTTTTATTGATGAACAAACATTGTCGCAAGCGAAGCCACGAACAATAACTAGTCTAAAATATTATGTTTAACTTAGCAAAAAACTGAACAATATGAAGTATAACAATTAACAACCGCGACGCGAATGTCTGCTGCCACAACCTCTGTCTGACGTTTTTTATGCGGCCACGGCAACACCCCTCAATTAGATGTTAATGCACCTGATGGTTAGCAAAGTGGGGTCTAGATAGACTGTCGACCACGGAAACATAACTCCTGTCGACACTATTATGCCGGCCTCTTTGAAACCTCTTTAAACACAGAGGCTGATACCGAAACAAAAAGCAATGTGGGTGATTTGTCGGATTTACACCTTGCGTACGGTCGTCGCTATCCGAGCGGATGCAACTGTCCTATCATCACAATCCGGAGCATAGCACTACTATTCTAGAGTCTATTGTGGAGGATTTTAGAGGGTTACTTCATTAAGCAAAGACTGATAAAAACAGACTGTTGATAACATCCACGCGAAAAGAAACAACCACAGACTGCCGGTATTCAAGTCAAACAAAAAAAATAAAAAAAAATAAAGACACTTGACAGTGGATTTATTTAGATAAATCTAAGTCTCTTTTCAGGCACATCTCAATGTATATATCTATGGCATTTCATAAATTAGCACACAGTTGTAATGTATTGTAACATTATTTAAGTAGTAAATTTCCAATTAAACTATGATGGCCACCGGAGGCTAACCTGTAGCTGGATACTGAGCATTACAACTATTGTTATAACTACAACATTAAAAATAAAAAAATAATAGGTACATTTCTATAAATAATCTAGTGTATCCTACTACTTACGCATTTCCACCAACATTAAGACATTTACGATTACTACTTATTGGAAAAAAAATATAATACAACATTTAAATAATAATTTTTTTAAGACTCCGGTTTCACCTCATGGTTAAGTTTCACTATTATGGTGAAATGGAACTTACAAGAGCTGTCTTGATAAGGTAAGATCACAATGTTGGTGAAAACAAACCGTGCTTTAATAGGATAAACATCTCTACAAATGTGGTGAGCAAAGCAGATGTTTAAAAATAAAATAATATGTATTCACAAGAAACTAGTACTACCTGCGGCTCTATTCCTATTAAAATTAACCACAACATCTCTAGTGTGAATTTTCAATATTTAAATACCGATTAATGATGTTTTTTCATAATATGTGATGGTGCAAATTTGTTACAAGATTACAGTGAATGTTAAGGTCCAATTTCAAAATTGGGCATTAATATTAACGCGAATGTTCAAGTATCACGCGTCCTATGAAAGGTCGCGTAGTTAGATAATCACTTGTCAGGGCATGGTGGGACACTCTAAAACCTCAATAGCCCGGTAAGACAGTTAAGGATGTTAAAGTAACTAACAGAGCATGCTGAAATTAGGTCTAAGCCTCTAAGATCAAGACTGGGTAGATGGCTTGTAAGCATCGTGTAAGTTAGAGTGTGGCCACCGCTTGGTGCAATTTATGTTGCTAGTGTTTCGCTACTGTGTTCCAGTTTGTGCGACATTGTGGCCAGTAACAACGCGGTGAACACTTTTAAAGTTAACCAGTTTCATGTGGTGTTTTGTAATTGAAAGGGCTGGGGGTGCTACTGTTTATGCACAGTAATGGCGCTTAGCAGCACAATGCTCGCGTAATTATAAACGCCATAATCAGTACCACCACAGAGAACTTTAAACTGTCCTTATTACCAGATGAGATGACAAGTTATGTAATCATAGTTAATACATTGTGTAATTCATTTAAATCCACTTCACACTAGAGTCATAGTGTATTTTAGTTCTTAAAACTAAACAGCCATAATGAAATTAATAACATTTATAAATGTTTATTCTAATTACGTTCTTATCTATAAATACCGTATGCTGATTTCATTTGTAGATAACAATATAGTCGTTGTCGGAAAATAATTAAAAACGAGGTAAAAGATCAATGGGGTCTAAATAAAAAATAACGCAAGCTGAAATTTATTAAAATATTGGTATTAACTGTAGGTAGTTAGAATGCATCTTTGTCATAGCATCTTTTTAAAATTAATTTACTGCTTGGAAACCAGTTTCTAAACTAGAAAGTTGTTGCCACTTACATAGCACATGTATTTTTTGGCGCCGATCTTTTGAACCAATGGCCTTATTATGAAAGTTGGTTTTTAGATACAAGCTATAAGTTCCAACTTATCGCTTTCGTTAGAGATGCTTGTGTCCAGTGAAGGAGCCGTAAATAATACAGGAATATTAAAGGTTTCGACTAATTAAATCAGCACCCGGTTAAACATTTCTTAATTAAATTTATTTAATCAAACGTTACATAATTTCGTACAACATGCCGCTAAAGGATCATAACAATAATTACTGTGAAATATAAAATCTACTTACACAGAAATTAGTCTGAACGAATATCTGATACCTATCTTAATATTTGTGAATGCGAATAAGAATATTAATTTTACAAATTATGACAAAAGAATACCGTCATACTCATATTAATATGATCGTGCACGAATAAATAGCCATGGTTTAACATAAAGTAGCCGACACTGAAAATATTCAATAGATGAATTTGACATTAAGTACATAAAATAATTTATTAAATTATTAAACTCGTAAATAAATTCACCTAATTTCATACAATTTGCGAAGGCGAAGACAAAATACGTAATATCGTGTAAGTGTCATATTCGTTACATTATAATTACTAACATAAAATTTCAATAGCGAATTAACGTACTTACTAAATTATATTGCAGTTAAGACACCAATACTAGCTTGAGGTAAACTAATAACAATATTGGATGACTAAAAACAATGCTTTTGGCAATACCAAGTCATATTTTAGGGTTCCGTAGGTACCTCAAAAGGAAAAAAGGAATCCTTATAGGATCACTTTGTTGTACGTCTGTCTGTTGACAGATAGTTTCAAGGCCCTTTTTTATCAGTAGAGATATCAAGATGAAATTTATATCAATTACTTGGGTCTACGGTCTCCTTCAGCTGTGAAAAAGCTTCAAGTCAGACTAATAAGTCAACGCGATCAAAGGATATGACCGTTTATGTCGCATGTTTTGCGATTTCATGAGTGAATTAAAATTCTACTTCCCGTTAATATAGAGTCATGAAATTTGAAAAGAGGCAAGGAGGTCTACAGCACATGTAAAGGAAAAATATCTGAAAAACCGCAAATACCTAGGTACTTTAATAACAAAAAGTTGCGAATTTACTATTGAACTTATACAGGGAGAATTTTCCAAGTGGGCGTGGAGGGCGAAATCTGAAAATATGAGGAATAGCAAAAATGCTCCAACGAGTCTCGAGGCCGATTTTGATGAAAACTAAAACTCTATAACCGGATTTTCAAAAAGTCAATATTCCTAGCCAAGAATTGAACCCGTTTAGTTTGACAAAACAATAAACACACTGTATCGTTACATCATTCGAAAGTGTTGCTAGTAAAGATCAAATTCTGTGAAGTAATGACATACTGCGAACTAAAGGAAAGAACTCTTGTAGGTAAGATATTTAGATATCTTACATACAAGTTTGTACGGAACTCTCGGTACGCGAGGCCATCTCGCACTTGTTTTTATGACTTAAAACAGTTTTGTTCTTGTGGTGTACCTAAACACAGCGGTCGGTTGCTAACTGACTTATTAAAAGAAACACCTTACCCCTCATGATTTCAACATAATAAACTGGTATAGACTAATACAGTTCTTTCTAAATTGTTATAATTTTTTTAAAACCGATAGCTACTTTTTGTTATATTATTATCCTCAAGTTACCGCAAGTGCCACTTCAACTACATCTACGCTAGATTTTACCCGATCCTCCTGGTGCAATGGGAGCTACATACTGGAGGTGATTTGGTTTAGTCGGCGTAGAACTTAGCGAACCTGATGGGCAGCACGGCTACCGGCTCCGACTCCTCAGGCTTATCGATGTAGATGCTCCAGGTGCGCTTGTCCACGTCAAAGATAGCTGGAAAGTATTTAGAAAACATATAGTTTAGCAGCGACGGTTTAGATAGAATGAAGTGAATTTTCATCGCTGAGAGTAATAAATGAAATTCCAAATTAATTGTCTATAATTAAATCTAGCTTTAGTTTGGCAAGGAAAAATCACGAGGCTACCCGCATATTATCTGGTTTCAAAGGTAGGTATGTCAATATCACGTATTCTGCTAATGTGGTGAACAAGAAATCAAATCATTCTAAATAATAGAGGAGACATAATATTGTGTCTAGCAGTGAGATTGTGTAGAATACTCAGGTAGCATTAAAATTTTTAGTAAATGTGCATTTTCCTCTGTAATAAGCAGATATGGTATATAGTACATAGACCAATATCTGATAAAAATTAGTCGTAAACTCACCAACAGCAATAGTTTTGATGAAAGCGTCCTTCTCCTGGCTGAAGACTTGGAAATCCTTGGCTGTGGTATCGGAGAGGATGCTGCAGACGTCTTCCATGCTCGCCGGCGCCGGGCGGCTATGGATGACCTTCAGTCGCGAGTTGCTACTCGCGATGATGGGGCCCGTCACCTCTGCCACCTTCAGATGCTCGTACCTGGTATAGTGGTAACGTACGGAAAATATAGAAGGCGCTGTTTGTCAATTGTTTCTAGGTTCGTAAATTAGTGTTCGCATGTAAGCGTAGATGGCGTTTACTTTAACGATATTATATTTCTGTTTTAATTTTTTGTATCATCAGTCGCCGATTCAAAGAATAATAGTATTGGTTTTTAATAAAGATTTTATTTGGTTTATAATAAAGATTTTATTATTATTAGGTACCTTATGCGTAAATATCTCAAAAGGGTTGTATGCCTAGTAATTATTTATTATCATTCATTGATCACGTTTTGGTCTCACAATATTATTAACGGCCGTGAACGCTCCATGACATTGACGATTCCTGTAGTAGGTATTAGATGTTTGGTCTAGGCTTTGGTTACCATAACATTAACCAAAGCCGTCAAAGCCTTACTCCTTAGGTACTTACTTATTGCAATGCACCAGCGGGTCCTTATCAAACTTCCTGACGCTGATGACAGAGCGGTCCGCCTTCAGGTCAGGAGCCACCTCCACGTTGTAGATCTGCACGTCGCCCCACGCGTCAGACCACAGCATATTCACGGAGAACCCGTTGCCGATGCCTAGCCCCTCATCACGGAGGATCTTCTCAGCGTTCCTGAAGTTCTTCGCTGTCAGCAGTTTCCTGGTGATGAATGTGCGCGCTGCGGGGAATTTTAAAGTCGTCAGTTTACAAGAATGTTTTTTTTTTCTAAGTATTTAATTTTTTTTATTTTTATTTATTTGGAAAACTAACAGTGACTGACATCTATTACATAACTTAAAATTATAAAACTATGTGCACCATTTGAACGTTTAAACATTTATGTTGCTCTATAGAACTTATTCGCTAACAGAGATAAACTAAAGAAACCATAATTACAAATAATGGAGTGAATACATTGACAGTAGTTGCAGAGAAAGTCCTTCATACTATACAATACTAGTTGTTATCGAACCAATGCTTATGTATAATAGATTTAAAAATGTGTGGTTTGGTTGAAAAAAGATCAAGTTCTGCGAAGTCAACCATTTCATTAAATTCTTTTGCAGATCTATTAAAAGAAGAGTTTTTTCTATAGTTGGAACAGCAGTGGGGAGCGATTAAAATTGTTGGGAAACAGATAAATTTATTTTTGAAAGTAGATACGAAGAATCTACATAGGATTGTGCTATTTTCAACAGAAATACAATGTCCGCAATTCTTCGTCTCTCAAGAAGAGGAAGCATATGATGTCTCTTGCACCTCTCTTCATAATGTATGTCATGTTTTTTGCATTTGTACTGCACAAATCTCAGAAATCTACGTTGAATTGATTCTAACCTATCTATATAAATATTGTATTGGGGATTCCATACCTGGGAACAATACTCAAGGATGCTACGCACAAAGGAGCAATACAGTATTTTGAAAACCTTAACACTAGTGAATTGAGAGCAGCTTCTTAAGACCACTCCCATAGCTCTATTAGCTTTATTGGAAATTTGTATCTTAGGTGTAATGGCCTTTGATAAAGTTTTTCTTATTTTATTGAATTTGTCTGACAAGGTGCAACAAAAATTGTAAGTGCATACCTACTTGTTTTTTTTATGTTTTCACTTAATCCGTAAATCCCTTAGGAAAGCTTCAGGAACTCTAGTGGTCTACTATACTAGATCAGTAAGTCCTGAAAATTATGGAGGATCTCTACACAGACCACCTTTTTTCAAACTAATGTTGTGTTATGAGAGATCATGGAACTACAAAGCATGTTAAATACTTAGAGAATCATTTCTAAGCTTATGGTCTACTCACGTGTATTGCCAGGCTTGAGATGCAGCGGACTGAGGGTGTTGATGGAGAACACCAGCCCGTTCTGGTTGAAGCCACTGGTGTAGCCGGGCATCTGGCCTGCATAGCACAGGGATGCGAACCTCTCTTCCACTGCCTGGTAAAAGGATTCGGCTATTAGTAGAAATACTAACTAGGTTCGCATAGTCTGGATTTGAAGGGAAACTTTGGAATTTGCTTAGTAGTATGTAAGAATTTTCAATAGCTCTGTTTCAGTTAGCAAATATCGTGTAATTAACAATAATAATGCTGTTTATTCAAGAAATATTTTTTTCCATAGGGTCCTGACCCTGTGTGTCATTTGGTTACTAAATAACTAGGGTATAATTTACAATTGCCTCGTTTGATTTAGTATCTAGTTTATCTTTATTCACACATACAAATGTGCCGTTTTGTTGTGAACTTTGCGACTCCAAGTTGTTAGTAGTTAATCATTTAGGATCTCACTCCGTGTTCCCTGTCTTCTTTGGTGGGGATGATGTGGGCCGACATGATGTAAAAATGATTCAACGTCTCCTTAGCGGCATCCTCCGTGTGCCCCAGAATAACCTGGAAGGTGGCATTGGTGACTCAATAGGAACTTTGTTATTCCTTCCGCGCCTCACGTAAAAACGGCTAAACTATCGATGATTATACTTTTACTAAATATTAAGTAATTAACAAGTAGAAAAAACACCTTAGTGCTAGGAAAAATACTATGGAAATGTGTAAAATTTTAAGTTTAAGCACATTTCTTTTTCTAATAATAGGTAATGCTCTAAAACTGTTAGATATATACTCACATTGTGATCGTTTTTGAAAGCGATAGAGCTGCAGCCGCCGGTGTCATTTCGGGGTACATGGTTGTCGTTAATCGTCAGAATTATGTCGTCCAATTGTAGCAGGAACAGCTGGGAAATAAGCACAATACTACGTAATTGAATATTTCAAAATATTAAATATGTCATTACCGTTTATATTACGATTAATATGAAATCCTCCTAGCCAGTTTCGGCCACGGCGGCCAATCTCAACGGAGATCAGCCAGGTACGCAGGAGATATTATAGTGCACAAGTGTGTGCGCAATACACAGGTGCACTCGCTATTCTTTCACTCTCATAGCCCGGAGAGACGGCAATCCGACATGACCGGAGAGAGATGAGGCGCAGGACCAACGGCTTTTCGTGCTTTCCGAGGCACGGGGGTATCACACCGCCAACTTCCTGAATCCGAGCTGCGACTGAATAATTTTTTTAAGATTGAAAAACCCAGTCACAAAGTTTTTTGGCCCGACCCGGGATTCAAACTCAGGACCTCAGCGCGCAAATCGTACGCATAACGCGTACGCAATACAACTACGCCACCGAGGCAGTTACGATTAATAATGGCGAGTATAGACACACTGGGTAGTGAACACACAACCTGAAAATGATGTCATACATAGATTATACAGAGATCGTCAAATTACGCAGGTATGACGTAATGGTGACTTAACGCGAAACTATACAGTATACACGGGTATCATGCCAGATTGGGGGTAGTTATCTAACTTCTCTTAACTTTTTACACAGTCCGGTTGAACATTAGATAGATTAAGTGATGTTATGTAGTCTATCTTCACTACCCTTAAATACCCGCAATACCAGAAGAATCGTGGATATACCAGTTTTTAATGAGATTAGGGGGTTCTATACGGTGAAATTAAGTTAATTTTCCTAGCGCATATCACTCACCTGATGGAATGCTACGTTAGCACCCTCGGCGACTCCCTGGATCTCTTTCACGTAGTAGGGGAACCGTTTCTTCATGTTGGCCAGGGTCTTCTCGTACGCCTCCCTCCCAGCGTCGGTCTTGTACTCCCGCTCCAGTTGGCGCAACGTCTCAGAGTTAGCGATGTAGATCTTGATCAGGGAGCTGAAGGTGCGGCCCTGGGAACATTATGGTTGTCACTGGAAGGGTGGGCAGACGGCGTCACTGGTCCGTCTCAAAATATACTTTCACGAACGTATTTATAGTATGAACCTGTTACGTCCTCAGAGGAAGCGCAGTCAAAAACTATAACTCAAACTGGCAATTTAATCAATACCTCATGTTTCATGAAATACCAAATGAAATACGCTGCGATTGTTCATGCATAGGGAAGAGGCCAATATTTTAAGAAGGGCTAAGGTTCAGGGAAACCTGCGCTACCTCCAAACCGTGATTACTTCTAATATTGCCAAAGGAACCATGTTATCTCCATCGTTGAGGAGATTTTTGCCCAGCCTGGGATGAAGAACGCAGCGCTCTCAGAGCAGTCGTCGGAGGAGACCTCTCGCTGCCGGCCGCGGTCTCTTCCATGGTCGGCGGTCGGGAGGCCTGGCAGGCGGTGGCCCACTTCTGCGAGGCGGTCCTCTCGCGGAAGGAGAGTGCCGAGAGGGATCGCCAGCGCAGTGGTGATCCCTCCCGCCGCCAGACGAGACGTAGGAGGCGTCGGGTGGACGACTGACCGACGTCTCCCGCCCTGTGGATTGGGGGCGTTTGGAGAATTCCACCACGGTATCCCCTGCCTGTCGTAAAAGGCGACTAATAGGGGCCTCCGGGGGTCACGGGTGGGCGGGAGGGGCCGTCCACCTATTAGTCTAGCCAACTTCTGTGACCCCTGTGATGGACGGCAGCGTGTCTCACGCTGCCTCGGGCGCCAAGGGAGTCCTTCGGTGTACGGGGGCTTCTGAGCCCCCGCAACAACAGGAGAAGGACCGCAACAGCGGTACGCGCAGGGGCGGTTGCGGACGACAACTTAGGGGCTACTGCGAAAAACGAAATCCGAAACGTCGGTCCGAAACGAAGAAACGACGAACTTCGGATTTAACCTTACTACCAAATTACTTCGGATCCGTCACCGTTGAACGAAGGTTTCACGCAGTTTGCGACGCTTCCGACTTCGCTCAACACTTTCGTCACGCAACAACTCTTCATAAAGAAGGATCCGTAACACTTCGTAGTAAGAAAACGTGCGATCCGTCACCCGAAACTACGGATTTCGTTTTTCGCAGTAGCCCCTCTTAGACGTGAGTCGGAGGAAGCCCGCAGCCGTCCCTAATGCGCCGAAGATGGCCACCGCGGAGTTTTAGTTGGTATGCCGTGCGGTGTACATAGGTTAGGGACTCGGCCCGGCGGTCGCCCGACGTTTTCCATCTTTCCGGGCGGCTCAACGTCGGGTCGTAAGGCACGGTGAACCCAACATAACCGCTCAGTCGTTCCCCTTGAACACTGGGCGGTAGTAATAACTCCATAAAGTCACTTTCTCCGCGTCAACAAAAAAAAAATCGTTGAGGAGATGAAAAGATAATGGTAGATGACCATGAGACTCCGGGGACCATCTGAGAGTCAATAAGGTCGTGATGTCCGTAGGTACAGTGCAGAGAAAAGGCTGACGATTGTCGTGAGGGTCTGAATCTTAACACCTTTTACCGCCTTGTCGGTTCGCACATAGTTCTTTGAACATGTTGTGCATACAAAGAAATGTGTACATTCACGTCGAACGCGTTTGAATAATTTAAGATTTCCTAGCGCTCAAAACATTTTTTGATGATCAAAAATTTGCGGAAAGACTTAAAATGCGTTTTGTTGTGTTTGGCGCATGGTGTACAAGTAAATTGGTTTTTAAACGATCATCATTTCAACGGTAATATTATGTCGGCAATGTTTTACCAGCTGCAGCATAGGTACATCAAGCTCACTACATCAAGTGGCTCAATCACAGTTAAAAAATACGTTATATAATCTTTAAATTTACCTTTATACCTCTTGAGTTCCATTCGCCCCGTTTTATTAATAAAATATCTCGTAATATTGTCTTGACCCGTCAAGCCCCGCTTATATATGTAGATGTATGCGGAAACCCTATATACTCGGACGCTGGCGTCCGTCGCGGGGCTTGACGAGTCAATAATAACGACCTTATCAGCGCAGGCATACATTGCCGTGAAACTGTTGATTTCTAGAAGGCAAGACATCGGTATTATATTATTTTATTTTACGGTACATCATTAGACATCCCCAACATAAACCCATCACCACACAGTTGCGTCTCACCACGTCGAATCCCACATCGTAGTGGGAGCCGCGCACGTGTATCACGGGCACCGACTGCCGACGGCTCTGCAGCCGCTCGCTCAACGCGTATCCTGGAACAGGCAGGGATATCTATACTAATATTATAAAGCTGAAGAGTTTGTTTGTTTGAACGCGCTAATCTCAGGAACTACTTAACCGATTTTGAAAATTCTTTCACTAATAGGAAGCTCCTGAGTGCTATATGCTACTTTTTATCCCGGGAAAATATTTTTGTCCCGGAAATATTTTTCACGCGGGCGGAGCCGCGAGCACTACTAGTGTTTAATATAGGTGGAGGATGAATTAGAGAATTAACCCTCCACCGAAACGACAGCGTTGCCTTCCCGCTGATTAGCTGGCGTCGACTAGACCAGAATCGAATCGCTTTCTTCCTTAAGTGTAGTGATTTGGTTGAAGATCCTAATGGATAGAGTTCAATGGATAACAGGCGACTTGACGATATTAGTCGACGCTAGCTATTATATTTCAAGGACGAGATCAGTTTAAGGCATTTGCTATACAAGTTAAACATAGCCTGGCTAGAGTATGAAGCATATTGAAGACTTTATAGTGGTAGTTTCATCACATAAGAAATACAACGATGGTTTTTTTTAGGAGCTCGGCATAGTGACTGCACTGCACCTGATGGTAAGCACGGTGCAGTCCAAATAGAGAAGCGAATGGCATTGGTTGATTGTCCCATGCTATTCGACACAATCATGCCGGCCTGACTACTAATTAAGACTACTCGATGGTTTTAAACAACATGGTCTTAGCCGAGTCCTTCGAACCATAAAAGATGTCAAACTTATTACAAACTAGCTTCTGCCAGCGGCTCCGCCCGCGTTAAAAAGTTTTTCCGGTGTAGTAGTCCCGGTTTATATTTTACCTGGATAAAAAGTAGCCTATGTGTTAATCCAGAACATGATCTACCTGTGTGCTAAATTTCATCTAAATCCGATCAGTAGTTTTTGCGTGAGAGATTCTATTATAATAAGAGCACATGCGATAAAGGGGTGAGTGTTGACCGAGATTCGACTTATATAAGGGAAGAGCAAACGCTGTACGGTTTTGCAAACGGCTACTAGGACGGAATATGTTGTAGGTACTTTAAGCGTTGGAGGAAGTCTGGACATATAACAAGACCATGAATCACCTTGTAAAGGAACATAATATCAACGACAGTTCTACGTTTCTGAAGTGCAGTGAGATTGTAGTGTTTTAAACGAAGATCATATGGAGTTTTTTACAATTAACGTCATTATAAGCTAACATATGCTAGGAAAGCTTTTGAATTCTCTCTATCCTATTCCTTTACTGTCCTACATTACAATATCTGCGTAGATTAAGATACAGTTTCACTATGTTTAGGGAAACTGCCGACAAAAGCTTTGTACAAAATCAAGATATATGACGGAAACTGTTAAATACGCCCAGATTGTCTAATTTAAAGTCCGTAGAAATCAACAAGGCATGAAATTGCTGGAAGCGTTAGTAATTATTATTTAAATAAGAACATTATAAACACGGTAATTGTTCGCTACCAATGTCATTATTACACTGGCATTCTAATGATTAATTCAATAATATAACTGTAAAAACCATAAAATCGAGGGCCAACGTCATAAACTAATGGCCAATGTCATAGGAGGGAAAATCCAATGTCAGAAAATTACCAATTTTTATCTTAATTAATACTTTATCGAGTATATATCTATAATAATGAAAAATATGAATATTTTTTCAAGTAATTATGTATTTAAATTTTAAATAATAGAATGAATTAAAATTAATTTATTAACATAATAAAACTACGAATAAAAATTAAATACACACTTTATATTTATATTTATAAGAGCTTAAATAATATTCCGAATAATTAAAACATTAATACGTAAAAAATATTTTTTGATACATAGTTTCCTTTTTTATATATTTGTCAGCAGTTAGTTTTTCGAGGTGGTTTAGGCAACCATGACGTACGTAGTACAAAATATCATTCAAAGTAGTCTCGGGATCGGTCGGAAGGCTCGGGACGTTAAATCTAATGTCATAAATCATTGTTTAAGACCATACATCAATGTATAAGACATAATATTATGTTTAGTCAGATCACGGATTATTTATTTATTTATTAACACTTTATATACAATGAGTATAAAGGCGGACTTAATGCCGAAGGCATTTTCTACCAGTCAACCTTTGGGTGGTGCAGAGGGGCTACTGCGAAAAACGAAATCCGAAATGTCGGTCCGAAACGAAAAAACGACGAACTTCGGATTTAACCTTACTACCAAATTACTTCGGATCCGTCACCGTTGAACGAAGGTTTCACGCAGTTTGCGACGCTTCCGACTTCGCTCAACACTTTCGTCACGCAACAACTCTTCATAAAGAAGGATCCGTAACACTTCGTAGTAAGAAAACGTGCGATCCGTCACCCGAAACTACGGATTTCGTTTTTCGCAGTAGCCCCTCAGAGACGAAACAAGGTAGGTGTACACAACGTGAGAAAGTAGTAGGATTACTAGGCAACGTATGTACAAACACCCTCAGCATCAACGTATTCGTGGATGTAAACCAAAGTCACGTTTGCTGTTAATCAATACACTTGGAAATGACGTTCATTTCGTTTTGGCAATAAATTAAGGAGCTTCGAGTGAAACAGTGAGATGCACTGCTTTGGTATTCATGCTGTCCACCATTGTAACTTTATACAGGAGAAACAATTACCCGCGTCACGCGTGTGTGGATGAACTGCTATAATTGTATACGGTTTATTTCAATTAAGGGAATAATATTAACAGTGCCGGATTAAGACAACTTGATGCCCTAAGCAATTCACGCCTATGGGGCCCCCCTACCATAAGTAAACTAACATCAGTCTTTAATCGCGCGGATTTTCAAACAGCTTTACTTTTATGTGCTAGCATTTTTTTTGTGCTGTTTCTGGTGCCCCCCAAGACGTGATGCCCTAAGCAATTGCTTAATTTGCTTATGGGCTAATCCGGCACTGAATATTAATATGGTAATAAGTGATGTGTAATTTGTTAGCCCTTATTTACTGCTGGTTATGGACATGGAAAATCACAAATAATTTATATTCTAACAAAATACTTAATCAATAAAATAATTTGAACTAATTGAGTATTTTACGAAGTGACTTCTAAAACATGTTATTGTAATAATAATTAAATAGTTAAAATAACAGGTTTGACAGGTTTCGCATAAATAATTCAAACCGTTACTAATACCAGTTACACGTTGTTTTTGTAGAAATCTACTTTATTAACAAAATATAGCCTTTTATTTATACATCGATTGGAATCTAACAGATTTTATTGGTTAGTGTTAATTACGCCATGATTTTGTGCCTTAGATTGTTTTAGTTTCCGGGATACCAGATAAGTGTATTATATTAATCTAGAACTCGGTCTGCAAGTGAGCCTAATTACATCAAAATTAATTTAGGAAATAATTATGCGTGTGAACTCTTTTGTTTTTGCGCGACTACGCACGCGGTAGTCTTATTAGTATGTAGAATCTACTAATGAGAGTCCCATGACGAATTTGGTCATAGTATAAGTACTTTACAAAATTATTCTAGGAATTAGTGCATCTGTGTGTCAAACTCAAAATCCACTTATCGCTTTTGGTTGATGTTTATAAAGGGGAACAAAAAACCGGACAAGTGAGAGTTGGACTCGCGTACCAAGGGTTCAGTAAAAACTTGTAGGTAATATAAGTTCAATACTTCGCCGAAATTCATTAATAAATTAATTTAATCTATAAAGTTTGTAATAGTAAATTCGCTTTTTTTGTTATTTTGTACATGTTTACTGTTTTGCCCTTGCTTGTTGCCAAATTCATGACTCTAGGTCTACGGGTAGTAGCACATAGGTTTTGATTCCCTCCTTACGAAAGCGCAAAATAAGCGACGTAAACGGTCATATCTTTTGGTGGCGATGCCTCACAAGTTTATTTTAAAGGTGGAAGAGACCATGGACCTGAGTATTTGATATAGATTTTAACTTGATGTCTGCGCGTTCATGAGGAAAAGTGTCCTGACAGACAGAAGCAAACAGACAGATAACAAAGTGATTCAAAAAGGGTTCCTTTTACCTTTTGAAGTAGGAACCCTGAAAATGGAACACTGTTAAACTTTTAAAAGGTAAGCCTATAATTTTGATTATAGGTATTATAATTTATAAAACGTTTTCAAGTAGGTAAACATACACAATAAACACAATAGCTCCCTTAATGTGTAGCTTGAGTACATTCAAGTAAAATATTTGTTTACTAGACTTGTGTTCGCGGCTCCGCCCACTTGAAATAGTTTTTACGGGATGAAAATATTTTCCTAAAAAGTAGCCTATAGCACTCAGGAGTAATGTAGTTTCCTATTGGTGAACGAATTGGTCCAGTAGTTTTTGAGTTTATCCATTACAAACAAACAATCAAATCTTTCCTTTTTATGACATTAGTATAGCGATTGTGACAACGAACCATAGGAGGCAGCACAAAATCAACAAGAGCCACATATAGATAAAGAAAAGAATATTGTCTAAGCACTACATAGCCCTTAACATGTATAAAAATTATAATATATACACAAACATACACATACACTCACGCCTGTTATCCCCGAAGGGATAGGCAGAGGCGAAACTAGTGCACCCAATTTTCGCCGTTATTCCGTCCCATGATGTGATAGGCGGCGAGCCTATCGCCATATCGGGCACAAATTCCAGACTCCGAGCTGATACTGAATAGAAAAACTCAATATCACTTTGCCCCACACGGGAATCGAACCCGAGACCTCAGCATTGTAGTCGTACCTTAATACAACTACGCCACCGAGGCAGTCTTAATATATTCTTGACTGCCTCGGTGGCGTAGTGGTATTGCGTACGCATTACGAGTACGATTTGCGCGCTGAGGTCCTGGGTTCGAATCCCGGGTCGAGCCAAAAAAATTGTGACTGGGTTTTTCCATCTTAAAATTTACTCAGTCGCAGCTCAGAGTCAGGAAGTTGGCGGTGTGATACCCCGTGCCTCGGAAAGCAAGTAAAGCCGTTGGTCCTGCGCCTGATCTCTCTCCGGTCATGTCGGATTGCCGTCTCACCGGACTATGAGAGTGAAGGAATAGCGAGTGCACCTGTGTATTGCGCACACACTTGTGCACTATAATATCTCCTGCGTACCTGGCTGATCTCCGTTGAGATTGGCCGCCGTGGCCGAAACTGGCTAGGAGGATTTCATCTTCATTTCAATATATTCTTAATAATAATATATGATTAAGAATATATTTATTATATTTTTGATATGACATAAATGATAAAATATGTGTTCCGACCGAATATTGTTGATACTAGGTATCAACAATAGGTATTCGGTCGTGTCCAGAATGTGCTTTTTTACATTGGAGCTAGTTATTTAAGCAAAATTAGTTATGTTCCCGTAATTGCAGATTTTTTTTGTATTCAATATCACATTCAAAACATTTTTATTTTTATAAATTACGTAATGAGATATTTGCAATTGCTTTTGGAACTTATAATTACGTATGTTTTATACAGCTTTTATTATTTATGTCGATTTTCACATAACCATACAATGTAAGTACTTAGGTACTATTATTGGGAACGTAATAGAATTTCACACTATGTGATTTGTTTATTTTTTTTGTTTTGGAGCATTCAGATACACATTAAAACATTATCAACAAATTAAATGTTATTTTTCATCCTTCTAATACATTGATGTATTAAAAAAACCATACATCAATGTTCTAATAAGAATATTTAACGTCAATGCCAAGTATCGATGTGTTGAAAAGGAGTCAGATTGCGCCACCAGATGGCCGTGCTTACGACGTGCGCGTTCCCTATAGATAACGACCAAAGACCATTGGGTGCAGCTTTTGATGTATGGGTTTTTTTATACCTACATCAATGGATAAAGCGAATTTAAAAACCTTCGTTAATTAAAGCCCAACTGCTAATTTAGTAGATCATTACTCGAATTTACGTGAGTATCATATGATTTGTCTATTTATCGGAAGCACTTTATACAGTATTATATCGACATCGAAGTCAAATCTCCTCTATACTATTTAACAATCACACCTACTGAAGATACACGCAGCTTACAGTAAATACATCTATGTTTGTATTACGGAAGAGTGATCGTTGCATGACCTATCATACACTCTGTAAAGGCAATCACTATTGAGTCTACAAAAAGACTCGCAAATTGCACAAAAGGCGTTGAGATGTAGATCACGGGCCTAGCTTTCAAATGGGTATTAATGTCCTACGATATAAAAAAAATAGTGGCGAGGGTTCTTGCTTTGCATGACACTGTGACATGAAGTTAAGCAGGGGTCCGGATCTCCAAAATGTGAGCGGTCAGTGGCGTAGCGTGTTTATTGTAAGCTAAGGGGGGGGGGGGGGTCCCGACACCTAAAACCACCCCTATATATTAGACGCCCATGATACAGATGCAAGTGTTGACGTGGCGTTAGGGTTCACAATACATATTTAATTAAAATGGACATGTACTGTTATGGACTGCCTCGGTGGCGTCGTTGTATTACAGTATCTACGACTGCAATGCTGAGGTCTCGGGTTCGACCCCCGGGTCGGGCATAGTGATATTGAGTTTCCCTATTCAAGGTCAGCCGGAAGTCTGGAATTTGTGCCCGATATGGCGATAGGCTCGCCCCCTATTACATCATGGGACGGAATAACGGAGAAGAGTGGGTGCACTTGTTGCGCCTCTGTCTACCCCTTCGGGGTTAATAGACGTGAGTGTGTGTATATGTACTGTTACGGTTAAAAGCAGGAAACTATTCAAATTGATACCTTTAGAAGAATAAACTAATAGAAATAAGCCAACTGTAAGCATGTGCGACGAACTTTACACTAATTGGTCCATTTTCGTCATAACTCCAAAGATAGTGACTGAGATCGTATGTTATAATTAATCGTTGTGTTTTTGTGAGTACTAATTCAATAATTAAATCATTTAATTTACTGGCTTGCAAATTAACTTGACGTGAGCAAGGTGACAAGTAGTATTAAACGCTGATTAATATTAATGTTTATTATATTAGTATGTTTAGGAACTTAGCTTAAACAGTACAGGCGAGAGATAGGTGCTTGCTTTCCTGTGTTTGCTCTATTGAAGCGAACATGAAATAAGCGGGTCCAGGTTTGCGAAGTGCTCTAAGGAACTTTTATTACAAACTAGCTTTTGCCCGCGGCTCCGCCTGCATTAAAAAGTTTTTCCGGGATAAAAGTCCCGGTTTATATTTTCCTGGGATAAAAAGTAGCCTATGTGTTAATCCAGGACATGATCTACCCGTGTGCCAAATTTCATCGAAATCCGTTCAGTAGTTTTTGCGTGAAAGAGTAACAAACATCCAAACATCCATACATTCTTACAAACTTTCGCCTTTATAATATTAGTAGGATTTGTTTAACAATGCTGGTGCGTCTATCATAATTTTATGAAGGAAGAACGAGCTCAAAAGACCTCGCCTAAAGATGCTATTGTATAACATCAATGAGTTTCTTGGTGCTTCTTCTCAGGTCAGTGGGCTTTTCCGAAGCACCGGTAGAATCTTTTAGTATAAGAACATTGTGAAAAATGAAAAATGACGTGTAAAAGTGCCCTTAGGGGCCTAATTACTGAATAAATGATTTGAATTTGAATTTGAATGTTGTGGATGTTTTTTTTTAATTATTTACCGTTTATGAGGATAAAACGTCATTCAGTCTTCAGTCATTTGTATGCAGAATTAAGAACTTTATCAATGTGAGCGGTCTATTTTAGCTGCTCTTTAAAAGGTATGTTAGGAATGTAGGGTACCTATATTAGTATTTACATAAATACTGTGAGCATGACCCACCTTTTGGCACAGTTGAGTATAGCTTTTTTTATAAAACGTAAAGACCAATATAATTTGGAGAGAACTTATTTCGTGGTTTGTGCTCAGTTCACACACACACTCGTAGGGAAGTCTATACCGATGGCGCTGAATATTCGCCCTTTGCGCTCGACTGGTCCCAGCAGTCAGTCACAACACCCTGAATCGAGCGAAAGTTAACCAGGAAGACCCAGGTCGCGGGTCATATTTTTTTATACGAAAATAAAAACAAATGTCGCAAAATTTTATGATCAATGTTTATATTTGAGGATGTTTAGTCTTGCTAAAATCCATAGAAATTATAATAAGTAGTTAATTAGGCAATTTCTTATAATTCAACACTCTATATAGAGCGCGTAAATGTTTTACATGTCACAATGATGCAAGTCAGTTTCATCGCAATTTAATGTGAGCCAAATCCAAATGTTTATTTATTTAACCTATTTATGTAATTTTAATGTTCTATCTTTACTTCGTGTTTTAATGTAACAAGCTTACTGTGTCTACGCGTTACCTTATCATACGAAGTCATAATTGAACTGACTGCCTCGGTGGCGTAGTTGTATTACAGTACGACTGCAAAGCTGAGGTCTCGGGTTCGATTCCCGGGTCGGGCAAAGTGATATTGAGTTTTTCTATTCAGTATCAGCTCGGAGTCTGGAATTTGTGCCCGATATGGCGATAGGCTCGCCCCCTATCACATCATGGGACGGAATAATGGCGAAAAGTGGGTGCACTAGTTGCGCCTCTGCCTACCTCTTCGGGGATAAAAGGCGTGAGTGTATATATATATGTCATAATTGAACTAGCTTTTGCACGAGGTTCCGACGCGTTATTAAGTTTTTCCGGGATAAATTCCCGTTTTCTCGTGAAATCAGTCCGGTAGTTTTAGAGTGTATATATTACAAACAAATAAACAAAAAATCAAATCATTCCTCTTTATAACGTTAGTAACATATTATAATATTTTTTTAAATATGAAACATGTCTTAAACTGGTATTAATAGCATAACAACAAAAAATTGTAGACAAAAAGTAGATAAGACAATAGTATTTTATAGCTAAAGTGGATTTTTCCTCGACGCTTAATTACAGCACGAAATTAAACGCGCTTAGAGATATATTTTTTTATCTAATAATAATTGTTTTTAGATAAAAATAGTTGGTAACATAATAAAATAAGGTGGACCGATGACTTGGTAAAAGCCGCAGGAACGCGCTGGAGGCAGGCCGCTTTTGACAGGTCCGACTGGAAATCTTTGGGGGAGGCCTATGTTCAGTAGTGGACGTCATGTGGCTGATGATGATGATAATAAAACAAATATATGCTGTTATTCCTAGGAAACTAGGCAGTTGAGTAGCGAACGCACCCTTCTCCGCTATGTTAAGGGGCATTGTAGTCATTTCCTAATTCCTTATTATATGCTGGGTGATGAGTATAGTGATTTGTGATTTGAAGTGCCTAGTGGCGTTACCGTTCATGAGAAGGTTATGTACAGTAGGGCTCCCCCCCAGGATTACTATTAGGGAGGTGCATCAACATCTGCACATTATACTTACTAAATAATGTCATTAATTTAATATCGAATTCGAATCGCGCGGGTATTTGAATATGCTTAACTATTTTATAACCTTTGATAGTTCGCATTGATGCTGTTTTCTTTTTATGTACTTCAACTCCACAGGGTGCAAGTGCACCCCTTTGCTTTGGGTATAAACTACTAATATGATACGCAGGAGAAGTTTGTGAGTTTGTTTGTAAATTTGTAGCTAATCTCTAGAAATATTGATCCGATTTTGAATTTTTTTCACTAATACGAAGCTACGTAACCCTTGACTCCTGAGTCCTTTAGGCTACTTTTATCCTGGAAAAACTAATTCATACCGGCGCGGCGGAGCCTAGGGCTACAGTTAGTAAGCTATGTATAACAGTGGTTATAACTTATAAGCAATGATATATGAGATAATATTTGTTTACAAGTATACATAGAAAAATTACAGTTCATGAAAGAAAAACCCAATAACAAAAATATTACAGTTAAATGCTTACTGCGCAAGAATACCTAATTTTCAATTTACCATTAAGATAATGATTTGGAAATTAACAGGTATTTTACTCTAATACTACGGTAATGATGAGTCATCAATGATCATGAATGACGAGGCAAACAGATTACAACAAAACCAAAAGAACTTTTGTTTGCAAAGCAAAGGACGTTAGCGATCCTGTGATATGAGATGTATCAAAACCCGCTAGTGGTCCACGTAAGTGTGTCGCGTCCTGGGATCAGCCTGTGTACACCCAGTTCAAACAGGCCGGCATAATTATATCGTCTGACGAGAGGTAGTCATCGTTCGTTGGTCGACACTCTGTCTGGACCGACCCCTCCCCATGGCGGTATAAAATATGTTGTGTTTGGAAGGTGTTAACGAGCTCTCAGCTGAAATCACGTGATATATTTCCCGCAAACGTATTTCACGCTAGGACCTACGGCTGAGAAATGAGAGTTCGTGGATTGTAATGTACAAAATAACGTTATGGTGCCAAAATATACAGAATGGCGTCTGCTTTTTGCGTATGTTTGCCCATGTGGAATGTATAATGAAAAATATATCGCGGGAATAAATCATGCTAGCCTTCAGTCGTCACACACATATTTTAATGCAAATGGCTCAGTGGCTAAATAAATTTAAATATATCAATCTTGATATATTCTGCATACTTGTTTTTATATGGATAGTGAATGTGACCCCCACTGCGCATGATGTTATGCGGAGAGGGGTCCAGACAGTATAGACTGACGAGAGATGATTATCCCTATTAAGTCGACGCAATAATTATGCCGGCCTGTATGAACCGGTTATACACAGGCTGATCTCGGATGGTGATATCCCTGCCTGTGCCGCTATAGCGCGTTCAACACCTTGCACGGTAGTCGTCCGGGCGGTTACAAATATTCTACCACCAGCACTGACGTCTAAAGACTATAATAGATACAGAATTGTGCTATAATGACGCGTTATTGCGGGATGAGCCGGTGTAACACAGGCCGCCATAATTCTGGGACGAACGGGCGCAATATCCATCGCTGATAATATTTTGACTGTACCTTATTTATTGTCAGATATAGTATAGTTACAGCGATATTATATAAAGCTTTATGTAAAAAACACTAGCTTTTTACCTATTATACCAAATTCGATGTGACGATATTTGTGATCAATAGACGGCATACTAGGTCTAAAAGTTTTTGTGTTATAGACCTCAGTGCACCGATTGTGTGGTCAATGACCTTCTACACTAGGACCTTCTGTTTGAATTCAAATACCACGGAGATCTTTAAAAACTTATAAATGCGATTTCACATCATAAATAGCAGAAATTGTAAATAAGAAACGTATGTACGGTTATTTTTTTATTTAGCTAAAATGCCTTTAAATAACGTTATTTAAAGGCATTTTAGTGTTAGAAAGTTTCAACAAGCTTAGCGAGCCTTATGAATACAAAGTTTGTCATAAACCGCACAGTAAAAAAACGTACAGAAAATCAAGTTTACAAATAAATAATTGTTAGTAAATAATAACCGCATATTTTATCGTTTCAATCTATTTCTTAATTATATTCTCGGGATTAATAAAACTATACTAAAGCTATGTTGTTTTCGATAATAATAATAATGACAATATGGGATACGTTCCACCCCTTAAATAATATAATGGTTAACCCCTTATTTTACAAGCTGCACTCGACATAATAAATTATATTAAACTCGCTGCCTAATATAGGGCTTCATAACACTATTGTTTTAAACATTTTGTATAAACTCAATATTATTAACATATGCAAAACTTGCTTTACTGAATGTGGTATTGAATTTGAATTAGCATTATATTTAAATATTGCCTAATCACTTTCAATACAACCTAAACAGTGGGCAAAAGTTACATAAACTTTGAAATGTTTAAAGTTAACTATTCGGCAGCCACAAAAATTACCAAACCCAAAGCCACGGCCAAACCACTATCCTTAGAAGTATGAAAAACGTGAAACAAAATCATATTCGCCACGCCACAAAAAATAGGATTAAAGTGTCAAAAAAAAAAGCAACATACCGTTGGTCTCCCTCATATCGTATTGTTAATAAAGTTAGGAGTCGGTGAGGCTGCGGCGCGGCGCGGCGGAGGTGGTGGGGGGCGGCGGGGGCTAGACTCACGGCGGCACGGCTTGCACTGAGCGCTCTCACATTGTAATCTTGCTAATATACCCCGGAGGAGAGGAGTGCGCCAAGGATACGTCACTATCATGTGCCTGATGCATTGTCTCCGAGTACATTATGTCTGAACGACAATCATATCGGTTCTTGTTTACGAGTCAAATGCTTAATGGGATGTCAGGGCGCGTTCAATAATTTGCAGATATTGACGCCTTTTTCTTTGCCATTGCTGTCGTTGGGTTCAAAAGTTAAGTCTCACGATATGGACCCAGTTGCATGAAAGCTGCTAATAAGCTTTTGATTGGTTCGCGTTATGAGTAATCATCAAATAAATTAAAAGTCATAATTTTCTTCAGAGCCACGACCAGATTTACAAGCATTATTTTTTTCATTTCTTTTTTATTTTACAAGCATCTTTAATTCGTTTTTTTGTTTCAATGTGAACGAATTAAGCGAAAATAAATTTCAATTATGGTGTAGTAGTGGCACAAATCAAAAGCCGAATCACGATCTTCACCTGCTATTGATATTGTTGTGAGGTAATACATCATTCGGCTTAATCACATTGAAAATAATGCTTTAATGAATTGTGAACGTACGAGTGGGTAAATAGACTATGACTTACTAGTGAACCATAGCCGGCCTGTATTGTGATTCGACTCTACATGGAATTCAACATTAACATCAATATAATCCGTCGCTATAGAATTTATTTATTTATTTATTTATTAAACACAAAACAGGTTACAATCATCTATGCTTCAAACATAATATTATATAAAACAAATTGCTGGACAATAATTATAACCCAAAACATGTGTTCCAGAAAGTAATAAATAAGTAAAGTTACACATTGCAAAGTTGAATAGGTTCTTATATAGATAGCGAAACAAGTAACATTGACATATACAATATTATGTGAGGTTTATGAGATATAAATCTTTGAGGATATGGTGAATTTGTCGTTTATAAGAATTGATGTTATTGTTAAACAAGTCTAAATTAGGATTATCTTTGCTTAACTCGTTATATTGTCTACACATACGTATAATGGGATTATAGAAAGAAGTATTATTACGGTAAACTTTAAAGGAGAAAGTATTGGGCTTGCGACATCTTAGATTAGTGTTAATATTTAAATAAGATAGTAAGGAAGAAGAATCAATTCTCGAATGGATTATTTTAAAGAGATAAACGATATCGCTTATTTTCCGTCTCGATTCTAATGATAGCATATTGAAATGAGTTAATCTCTCTTCATAGGATTATTATTATTATTAGGATTATAGAATATTTGATATCATGAGGACTTTAGAAATTCTCGTGGTTGTCATGGTAAGAGCTATTAATGAAGACTTATTTTTGTCTGTAAAAAAATTCTATCCCGGAATAATGGAAGAGGAATCCACGCATGTCCAGAATTTAAAGTGTATTATCAATTTCCGTTTCATAAAAAAATCTATGCATAAAATCCATTGATGTAGGGTTTTTTAATACATCAATGATAAAATCTAATCAATCGACATGCTTTGCCATTTTGAGAATTCCTTATTGCAAAACCACAGGGAATCTACGCAAGAGAATTACCGCCAGCCGAGACTGGGACATTGATCTTTAAGAAAATTAGGATCTGTTTGTTTTAGGTGTACCTATGTTATGTCATGTGGCGCCTTGGTAATTTACCGTTGCAGTAGTTGAATTAGTCGTGCAGTAAGGAGGGTTCGATTCCCGCGTCGGACCAAATATACTTATGATTTAGTAGGCTTTGAAATTTTATTTAGATAGTGATTAAACACTGCTGTTTCGCGGTAGAAATAGACATGGCGGTGGTACCGACCAAAACCGTACCAGTGGTAGAGACCTGCCACCTACACCGGTTGGGTTGAGACTTGAGCCGCCCGCAACTCATCACCGGAACATATCGATACGGTAAAAATTTCTGTATAAGGAGCATATATTTTGTTGAAGTCTAGACAAATTGTTCCAAATTTTGTGTCTAATCAAATGAATTTGGTTAAGTTGTGTAAGAGTGACGATAACAAGACAAGTGATGAGTATGCATTTTATAGAGCGTAGAGATTTTTATTTTAACACGAGCTGGCCGCGTAAACTTCGCATAGCTTAAGAATCAATAAATATGGGGTTAACTTATTAACTTTTCATTTAAATTAAATTAATTACCAAAATGAATTCAGCTCAACATATTATTGTGTACAAAAATCAAAATTAAAAAATCATACATTCAAACACACACACCCACAGAAAGAGAAAGACGCAGAGACTATTGAGCACGATATGTTACGATAGTGACATAACTCTTCCGCACCTTCCACATTCATGTTCTCTTCATCATACATTTGGCTGATTATGGACATCCCTTCCATCCGTACCTTCCACATTCGCTCGGTAACTACTTTTCGTAACTCGTCTTTCAACCATCCTCTCCACGTGCCCAAATTATCTCAGCATACTTCTTTTAATTTTAGTCGCCAGGCGGTACTCAGTCCTATACCTGGTGCAGGTTGACAGACTTCACATACCTTCGAGATTCTTATGGAGAATTCTCAGGTATGAAAAAAGGGTAAGTAGATCTCGTCACGATGTTTTCCTTCACCGTTAAAGCTAACGATAATTATTGAATACACACATAACTTCTAAGAGTCAGCTGTGCGTGCCTTGGGTTTTGAACTTCCGGACATTGTCTCGACAGACCGTTCCATTCCCAACTAGGCTGTCGTTCACTTATTCCGAATTATAAAATATCAATAATTGGAAGTACATAATGTGATTGGTCCCATAGATCATGTTTCTATGCGGTCAATAAGAAAAACTAGAGAAAATAAAATATAAGCACGTTTTAGCCAATCAAATTAAAGTATTTTGATCACATTCATGACCGTGAGCTGGAATTCCCATAGGTTATATTCTTGACGGCAGATGGAGCAAAAAAGTTCTCGAGTGGAGGCCACGTACTGGCAAGCGCAACGTTGGCCATCCACCCGCAAGGTGGACAGAAGACTTGATAAAGGGCGCAGGAACGCGCTGGATGCAGGCCACGTCTCACAGGTCCATCTGGATATCTTTAGGGGGCATCAGGGCATTCTGGGGTGGGCACGGACCACCTACCCCCTCTCTATATACGCCTATTATTATATTAAACGCTATTATACTTTTTATGTTTATCATATTATTACTGGATTATAAAAAAAAACTTATGTCTTTTATTACAAGGGCAGTATAAACCATAATATTGTTAATATATATGCATAATGTAATAAACATGCGAGGGTAAATGCGTAAAATAAAATACCTATCTAAGACCAATTAGGTACTAAAAATAACTATTATAGCAGTATCTGATCGAAAACTCCCTGTCTGCTAAGTCGCGGTAAGGTGCCTGCACGATACACCTCGTAAGGACGAATATCCGAGACGCGGAGAGTGCAGGCGCCTCACGTGACATGTCGCCGACCAATCGGGTACACCTGCACGCGTGACGTGAGAGTCACGTAGATACTACAAGTATGGCGCCAATTGTTCTAGCACTAAGTTTACTTTTAAAGTTATATTAAAGTTTATGCTGCATTTAAAAGGACTCATTATTGGAACCGACCCACCCCGACTATATTATGAATATTTAACTGATATGTTGTGAACAAGGTCCCGTCCGCTTATAAGGATGCCATTTGGTCGTCTATAATTCTGAGGCTATACTCAGACAATTAGTGGGAATCTTACTTCTTATATACTAATATAATAAATAAGAAAAAGTAAGTAAAAATGTGTGCATGTGTGTTAGAACTAACGCAGAGATAACTGAATAGATTCGGAAAAAAAATTGTCACTCGGGTGGTACTTTTTATCCCGGTACTTTTAATCAGATTTTCTAAATATATGTCGCTGTTGTCGTACATTTTTGTAGTAAAAAAGGCTTTTTAGATGGGCGAAGTCGCGAGCAACATATAGTAAAGGATATATTAACTCCTAAAAGTAAGAGATTTTTTAGAACCGGATTTACGAAAGGTGATCCACAACTTACAAATTTATTTATTTTGTAATACCTATACCAAGTGTACTAAATTACCTGTGATATTAGTTTAACAAATGTTATACGAGATTAATGGTTCGGAAGTAACGAAAATTAAAATGTGTACCGAAGGTCACATAGCATAGGCCTTGACTTAACTTGAGACCTTTTTTAATTTTCATTGGTAACCAATTTAGAACTGCCTATATGCAGATTAGAATAAATTCGCCTAGGGAACCTGTTAGCCAATTTTTAATTCTTTACGAATTTTTGCATTGTTATTGAAAGTTAGCGTGGTCTTTATTTTCGTTCTTGTATCTTTATTTTGGTTTTATATAATCATTGTTTTCTGACGTCGTCGTTTATCATTTTTGAAAGAAAATATAAATCGGACTTTTCGTGAGATAAAGGTTTCAATTTATCACAATTTCATTTTGGTTTTTATTTTTTCCAATTTTTTTTTCGATACTGTACTGACTTGGTACTGACAGACACAGTGCACCGCAGATAACGGTAATTATGACATTATTATGATCATGTCATAAATCATACTGCGCAAGGACTAAGAGCAGGCGATCTACTAACACGTCAACATTATGTGACGAAGTGTTAGTCTAATGCATACGGCCGGCAGGGTGTCAACTCTCAACCGATGATTGCTGTCCAGAACAATATTTAAGATAGCACGCCAATGTGACTTTATCACACCTGGTGATAACTGAAGAAAAGCCCAAAGATCGATAAGAGATCAGAGCATCCCTTGACAGCTGGCACAACCTATGTATGGATCGTGGATGAGGGGCCTAGCATTCAGCAATAAGGCGCTACGCAGACGGCAAACGACCCCTGTTCTAGTCTGGACATTAAGGATTCGTAGGCTGCAAAAACAAAGAGACTGCAAGGCGAGCGACATTGAGTGTAACACGAATTGCGTGAAATTTAAGTGACGAAAACAAATAGATAGTTGAATATTCTAAACCTGACACGAATCGAGTACTAAATCGAGCTGCGAAATATATAAGGCGCGCTCGGCACGCGATACTCGGTTTCGTTGTTTTGTCTTAACACGGCAAACATTACACTTTATAAATACAGTTATGGGAAGAGAGGACCAGCTGATCCCCTACTCTCGCTATATAATTATATACTGTTTGTATTGAAGTTTCGGTATAACCTATTAACAGGATATTTGTTTAGAATAATTTATTAGAAATGCTATCCTGCTCCCGTGCAAAAATAATGGGAATTTTCATCCGTGAATATGATGGGACAGCATCTGCGCGGTACCTTAAAGCTATCCCCAGTTAGTTCAGGCTGCAAATGGTGGCGAGCGGTGTAGCTGTTGTTACCAAAAATAGAAGACAAGAGTGTTGGAGACTGGTGCGACCTCTAACTTTAGAGTAAGTATCTTAAGTGGGGCGGTTGCGGACGATAACAGACGTGTGTCGGAGGAAGCCTGCAGGCGTCCCTAATGCGCCGAAGATGGCCACCGCGGAGTTTTGGTTGGTATGCCGTGCGGTGTACATAGGTTAGGGACTCGGCCCGGCGGTCGCCCGACGTTTTCCATCTCTCCGGGCGGCTCAACGTCGGGTCGTAAGGCACGGTGAACCCAACATTACCGCTCAGTCGTTCCCCTTGAACACTGGGCGGTAGTAATAAGTCACTTTCTCCGCGTAAACAAAAAAAAAAAAAGGTATCTTAAGTAGGTATTTGACGTTCTCTAAGGGCAGTATAACGTTTAGATAGATAGTAAGAGCAGACAGCAACCGCCAGTGCCACGTGTCGTACTATTAGTTAATGACTATTTTAAAGATTTTAAATATTTTTTTTAAACCTACTGTTTACTGTGTTACGATTGCGACGTAGCTTCATAGAAGGACATGGAATGCTCCTTTGTTGTTTTCGGGGTGTAGTCACCCCGAAGACAACAATAAATGTATATGTCAACATAATATGTTCATATTATTATATTATTAAGTTTTATGATAAGTAATTAGTTAGTTGACTGCCTTGGTGGCGTAGTTGTATTACAGTACGACTGCAAAGCTGAGGTCTCGGGTTCAATCCCCGGGTCGGGTAAAGTGATATTGAGTTTTTCTATTCAGTATCAGTCCGGAGTCTGGAATTTGTGCCCGATATGGCGATAGGCTCGCCTCCTATCACATCATGGGACGGAATGTCGGCGAAAAGTGGGTGTACTAGTTGCGCCTCTGCCTACCCCTTCGAGGATAACAGGCGTGAGTGTATATGTATATGTATGTATGTAATTAGTTAGTTATTACCTACAACATGAGCACACTTGCTATGTCACTACATAGACGACCAAATTTTAAACTTCAAATAGTAGGTACCAATTAGAAGTTATTCGAAATCTAACGCAATATGATCTTTAAAATTTGGTTTATGACTTGACGAAAAAAATCCATGACGAAGTAATACGAAGTAACGATTTTCATGCAAGGTTTTCATTTAGATTTTCGATTTCCTGCTGGTCTTCTAGAGTTTCCTGATGTCTTTTGCTCATAAATCTACCCTGAACTATCTCGAACAAAACAATCAAATATTTAAATCGGGCTTGCCGTTTTTGAGTTTCTATACATATATAGCTAGATATACTGGGGAAATCACTTTAAAAATTTTTAAAGGTGTTGTGAAAATATGTGAATAAAACGGAAAAAATTTAAAATACGACTTTCCTATGGTCTGAAATCGTGGTAACTCGAAAACGGTGCTTTGTAAGAAAAAAATATTAATACTTTTTTGTAGACTATTTTATGATCTACAAACGTTATCTCAATCATTTTCCGATAGCTCTCACCATTTCAGAGATATACACAAAAAACTAAAGGATAGGACCTTTAAATTCGAATAAAAAACAACGCACAAACGGGATCGATGGGGACTTTTAACATAGCATTTTTAATGACGTATTTAAGGTCTGTACAAAATCCAGCTTGTTTGGAATTAATGTAAACTCGAATGTTTATCTAGACCAGACTAAAAGATTATCATGAAAATAACAGTCAGGGGTTATAAAGAAAACGAAGGGGTACGTTGGCACGGCTTATAAACGTTTTTATAACTACCGGTGCTGAGAGAACACTGAGCGGTCCCTGCACGGCGGTGTACAGCGCAATTGATTCATTGAAAAAAAAAATGAAATGAAAATCCTCCTAGCCAGTTTCGGCCACGGCAGCCAATCTCAACGGAGATCAGCCAGGTACGCAGGAGATATTATAGTGCACAAGTGTGTGCGCAATACACAGGTGCACTCGCTATTCCTTCACTCTCATAGTCCGGTGAGACGGCAATCCGACATGACCGGAGAGAGATCAGGCGCAGGACCAACGGCTTTACGTGCTTTCCGAGGCACGGGGGTATCACACCGCCAACTTCCTGACTCCGAGCTGCGACTGAGTAAATTTTAAGATGGAAAAACCCAGTCACAATTTTTTTTTGGCTCGACCCGGGAATCGAACCCAGGACCTCAGCGCGCAAATCGTACTCGTAATGCGTACGCAATACCACTACGCCACCGAGGCAGTCATTGATTCATTAATTTTATTTTTTTTTTTTTTTATTTGATTCATTAACCGGTTATTTACACCACGATCAATTTTGAACAGTGAACTATTAACATTCGATAAAATACAACGAAAGTAAAATTATCTCCATGTATAATTCCAGCGTCCAAATGAACTAATAGAGATATATCCTGGTTTCGATTTAAAGTGTGGGTAAAACTAGTGTTACTTTTGTGACTTTTTAATTATCTGTTTCCTATAGACTGCTCGGCTTATCTGCCAACCCGCACTAGGCCGCACTAACGCCTAAACCTTTTCATTAGTAAAGGAAGCCCGTGCTCAGCAGTAGGCACTATACAGAGCTGGTATAGTTTTGTATAGACTACTCTAAATAAGAGGTGGGAACAATGAAGTCGGTTAACAATGGATTAGAATGTGTAGTGTATTGACTTCGTTGGTAATATCATCACATTTTCTGTTCATGCATGCTAGGTACAGGAATAAAAAATAATGCCGGATGTGTTTTATCGGCATATCTACATAAGAGGAAAACCATTGATCGGTGAATCCCGGCCGATACGCATGCATATTATTTTCCTGTAGCGTTTCTATTACGTCAGTGTGATGTCATTCTTTGTCTATAGGTCAGGAGCAAACGTTGTTTAGATTCTACGTGCAGGTAAGCATCTGTATATCACTGCACTATTAGAGGACGCGAGTTATGGATTACATAGGAACCTCAATATCCTCCGCCCCTAAACACAAAATATGTCATGAATAAATGGACTAACGACTCGACAAAGTCGCAGGAACTCTTAGGAAGCAAGCGCTTCTGACAGGTCTGTCTGGAAATTTTTAGGAGAGGTCTGTGTTTAGCAGTGGACACCATGTGGCTGAGGATGATGAAATGAACTCCTTGTAAATTAATATAAAAAACTAATGTGAGAATTTCCATGATATGTGAAGTTTGTTAACCTAAAGTACTAAATCAGGGTCGTGATTAGTAGAGGGCAGCAGCGGTCTGGTATTATTATTAATAACAACACTATTAGTCACAAATAAATTGGTTACATTGGTCATAGTAGCCTTGGCTCCTAAGTATAATAAAAAAACTATTTTAGTTATTGAAGTTATACTTCTTTAGGCACGTTATGAAAAGATATGAGAGTAAAATTTTAAGATGCGCACGCATCATGACGTACACCTATATGTAAACTGAGACAACTCAAAAACATGTTTTTTCAGGAGACGAAAAAACGTAACACAAATTTTTTTGTTAGGAAAGTTATAAAACTGCATTTGAATTTAGATTATAAATAGTTTGTGAAATGACACTGTATAACAAGTGGGGTTAAAATTCCATCCTTATAGCGATAATCGGTAATTTTTGAGTTGTTAGATTTTAGGGTGTTGACTCTGTATAAATACTAAACCGTATTTAGACTTGAAACACTTTTATTTGCCCATTTTGAGTTGAACATATGATACAAAGAAATTACCAGAAGTGATTCTTCTAACCAAAACTGTTCTAAACAGGGGATCAAACATAAAATTGTAAATAAATATATATTAAGTGAATTATTCTGAAAGTCTGAAGAAAGACTGCTAGAACTACCGCTAGAATTTGAAGTGTTAAATCAACTATTGTCACTTGAAGACGAAAACTGAGCAATGACTAATTTAGACTGCAGTTTTTTCTTTTTTCGACCGGCGTAGCTTTGTGATTTGTTTCTCAAAACATCAACAATTCAAAATATACTAGTTTTCGTTCCTGTTAATACGTGCATTATCTAAGACTAGACTACTATTTAAACTATTCTCAATTCAAGTTTATTAAAAAAATATTTTCTATTTTTAGTTGGATTTTTATTTAGCTTAGAATCCATTTTGCAGATCGATTTCAAAAGCGATGAGAAAGACTTACGCGGGTGGATCTACGAGTAAAGTTATAAGTTAAATTAGAAACATAATATTGGTTACAATTAGTTTTTGCGATTGAACCGGCATCGGAACGCAGAACGCAAACTCCTCGACACGCGCTCATTATGTCTGAATCATACTGCGCAAGGCAGGAGAGGTAGCGGTGGGTTGCTTTAGGATAATAATTACTTTTTTATTCAACTCACTTGAAACGACTAACTAAAAATTACTCAACAAGCGCTTTAAAACGAATATTGTAATAACACACAATGAATTTATCGCTGAAGGGGTATGCAGAGGTACAACTAGAGCACCCACTTTTCGCCACGTGTTCCATGGCATGATGTGATAGGGGCATATCGGGTATGAATTCCGGATTCCACGCTGATACTGAGTAGAGAAACGCAATATCATTTTGCCAGACCCAGGATTCGGACTCTGGACCTCAGAGCCGTATCAGACCACGCGCGCAGTACACCTTCGCCGCTCAAGCCAGAGTATAATCCTACTAATATTATAAACGCAAAAGATTGTAAGAATGTATGGATGTATCGATGTCTGGATGTTTGTTCCTCTTTCACGCAAAAACTACTGATCAGATTTCGATGAATTTAGCACACGGGTAGATCATGTCCTGGGTTAAAAAGCAATATTATTTTTTAGCACTAACACTATATAATAAACTAAATATGGAGAGTAAGATAAAACAATACAAAAAACAACAACTAAATCCAAAATTCATGAGTGGTTATTAGATTTAAATTATACAGATGTAGAAACCATAATAAAATAGCACACATATGCGCACACACAAGCACACACACACACACACACACACACACAAACACATACACACACACCTTTCAGGCAGATAATGCTGTAATGTTTTATTAGTATATTTTTAAGATTTTCTTTCCATTGTCATTAAATGTAAGTAAATTCAACCTCATAATGGGAAGTAACTGACTCCTGATATACAGCTATGCTAGTTTGAGAGTCAGGGACAGTTTTGAATTTGAACCACTATTTTAATGTATGTTGTAAATAAACAAGATTTTAATGAAAGTTTCGTTTTATTTACTTCGATTCAAAGATTGATCACACTTAGATACACGAACGTTACAGCGGTTACAGCAGATTGTCAAAGAGATTTTTGTACAACATTATAGACGTGCTACCATAGACATAAAAATATAAAGTCAGGTTTACATTGTATTTGGGTAATGCACAATTTCTGTATTATGATTTCAACACTCTCTCCAAATTGTAGCGTTCCCAACTGCAAACAATTTTACAAATAACAATAGGTGCACATCTTCAATTTCTATATTGAAAAAAGCATGTGAGGCTAATATATTTAACACTTCAGTACAAAGATAATAAATACTAATATTAGCATCTCCTAGCATGTACAATAAAATAACACAACATGTAACTGTATAAGCACACATCAAAAAAAAACTTTTAAAACAAAAATATTGCTCAATAATTAGTTACAAGTCACAACTTGCAAACACCAATTTTATTCCTTAAATATTGAAATTTACTTTTAACTAAAGGTTTTGTAAATATATCTGCCTTTTGTTCATTACTACTTATATATTTTAAATCAATTTCTTTTTCCTCATATTTCTCTTTAACAAACTTATATTTAATATCTATGTGTTTGCAACGTTTATGATAATTCTCATTTTTTATGACTGAGATAGCACTTAAATTGTCTATGTTAAGACTTACAGATTCTTGATTGTATTCATCTATGTCTAATAAAAGTCTCTTTAACCAAATAACTTCTTTTGTTGCGCTGCATGCAGCCATAAATTCTGCCTCAGTAGTAGAAAGCGCTATGCTCTGTTGACGCTGACTGGCCCATGTCACTGCAGCACCATTCTTGATGAACACGTATCCTGTCATGGATCGTCTGGTTTCAGTGTCATTCGCATAGTCTGCATCACTGTATCCTTCTATTATATTTTGTGTTTGATGAGTGAAATATAGACCATAATCTTTAGTCTCTTTAAGATATTTTAATATCCTTTTGACAGCATTCCAGTGACTACAATCAAAACAATCAAGATATCGGCTCACCAAGCTAACGCCATACATTATATCAGGCCGACTGACTATAGCTAAATGCATTAAAGAGCCGACTGCTTCTCTATATGGTATTTTTCTATCTATTTCAGATGTATTCTTTTCTAACTTAGTGTTGGGGTCTACAGGTATACTGTTGCTGTTGGCATCAGTCATATTAAATCGATTGAGTAATTTCTCTATATATCTAGTCTGATGTAAGAATATGTAATTTTCTCCTCTTTCTATTTCAAGCCCAACAAAATTTTTAGCTTCACATATTTTTATTTCAAAATTTTCTTTTAACTCTTTAATTACTTTAGTCAAAATAATGTTATCTTTTGAAATTATTAATCCATCATCTACATACAGAATTAGATACACTTTAGTTCCATTTATTTCACCAGTATAAATACACTTATCTGAATGACTATTAGTGAAACCAAATTTCTTCAAAACTGAATCAAATTTTTGGTTCCAGCACCTAGGTGCTTGCTTTAGGCCATACAAAGATCTTTTAAGTTTGCACACTAACCCTTCAGGTACATTTAAACCTTCTGGTGGTGTCATATAAATATCTTCAGATATATTTCCATAGAGGAAAGCAGTTTTAACATCAAATTGTATAATATTTAAATTATCTTGACACACTTTAGAAAGCAATACTCTTACAGAATCGTACCTGACAGTAGGTGAAAATGTCTCGGTGTAGTCAATTTGATCCCTCTGTGAGCATCCCATGGCACAGAGCCTTGATTTGTAGATTGGTTCCGATAACTCATCTTTAACTCTGAAAACCCACTTACAGCCAATAACTTTTATTCCAGCAGGTTTCTTCACCAACTCCCAGGTCTCATTCTTTCTGTGTGCATTCAACTCTTCATGTATAGATATTTTCCATTTTTCTTTATCTGAAGATAGCATCGCTTCTTTGTAAGTATTTGGTGTGTCATTGAGCTGATTGTCTTCACTGCGACAAAGGTAAGTATTAGATTCACATTTTATATTTCTGCTTTTAGATCTAGTCATTATATTTCTAATATTTGTTTTTCTTTCAGGTACAGATAGGGAATCACCATCAGCGAGGGGCTTGTCATCTGATGAGGTAAGTGATGACATATTTAATTCTGTAATATTCTTAGTGATATCCTTTTCTGACTTGGTTGGTTCTATACCTTCATCTAATACTTTTTCAGCACTACTATTATTTACATTTTCTGATAGCGGAGCCATAGTAAATTTTCTCAGGACAGAATTTTCTAAAAATACAACATCTCTACTGATAATAATTTTTCTTGTTTTAGTATCAAGTAGTCTATAGCCTTTAGTGGTATCTGAATAACCAACAAAAATCATCTTACTTGCCTTAGCATCCAGTTTTTGACGTTTTGAGTTGGGTATGTGTACCATAGCCTCGCATCCAAAAATTCTTAGATGTTTCAAATTAGGCTTCTTACCGGACCATAATTCCTCAGGGGTGATGTATGAAATTGATCTTGTTGGACATCGATTTGTTACATATGCTGCGGTTGCCACTGCCTCCGCCCAATAAAATTTCTGTAAATGAGCATTAAGTAACATACAGCGAGCCCTCTCCATGAGTGTGCGGTTCATACGTTCTGCGAGCCCATTTTGTTGAGGAGTGTATGGATTTGTAAATTCATGTATAATACCCGCATTTTGAATATATTCTTTCATATCATTACTAAGATACTCTCTCCCGTTATCAGTTCTTATCCTTTTAATCTTTAATTCAAGTTGGTTTTCTACTAACACTTTAAAGTTTTTAAAAATACCAAACACCTCAGACTTGTTCTTAAGAAAAAAGACAAATACTTTCCTGGTATAATCATCCACAAATGTGAGGAAGTATTGTGCTCCACCAACTGACTTTACTTCTAATGGTCCACACACATCGGAATGTATCAGTTCTAGAGGCTTCTTTGCACGAGAGCCTTCTTTGGGGAACGGCAGCCGGTGCTGTTTTCCTTCTTGACAATATTCACACACCATGTTAAACTTATTTTCACTCAGTTCAATGCCTTCTCCACAATTGGTGAGTTTGCTCAAATCTGATAAGTTGAGGTGGGCCATCCTTTGATGCCATAAATAGTTAACACTTTCACTTGTGTTGCACATGTATGCTGGTATACTTCTTAGATTTAGGCGATACATATTATTAATTAACTTGCAAGTTACAACTTCTTCTTTATGTTGATTGAGTATTTTACAATCATTTTTGGTAAATTGTACAGAACACCCTTTCTTTATGAGCTGACTCACGGAAAGAAGATTGCTTGCTAATTCTGGTACATATAACACATTAGTTACTTGTATGGTTTGTGATTTCCCACTACTATCAATTACAGACAGGTTAATTTTTCCACAACTTTTAACTGCAAGCATTTTGTCATTTGCAATACGGATGCTGGTAATCGGGGGTGGTGTTTCATCATATAGCCATTCCTTCTACATAGTCATATGCATGGACGCTCCGGAATCAACAAACCAACTATTACTGTCATTTGTTGTGGTTGTTGCTGAGAATACTGCGACATATCCAGTTTCTTTTCCTGTCTCTTTACCGAAGTCCTTCTTTTTGGTTCTACAATTTTTGCTTATGTGACCATATTTGTTGCACTTAAAGCAACGAGGACCTTTATTAAACTTTGCCGTGTTATCATATGCTTTTTGCTTATATTTACCATTTTGCTTGCATATAGTGCCACTGACTCGGAGCCCTTTATTTCTTGTAAGAGCTTAGTCTTAACGGAATCTGCTGTTATGGGCACACCGGAACTTTCGAGGGCCATGATCATGGGCTTATATACTTCGGGCAATCCAGCTAGGAGTAAAGTACCCAGCCACTCTTCATCAATTTCAAATGAAATATTCCTTAGTTTATGTGCCGTAGTCACTATTCTGTTTATATAATCTTCTATATTTTGGCAATTTTCTAATGTTGTCGTGATCAAATCTTTCAGTAACCCTACGCGACGTGTTAGCCCTTTGTCATCGAAAGCCTTTTGTAAGTTGGTCCAAACTTGTCGGGCTGTTTTTGCCTCCTGAATATGTATATAGTTCACTGAGTCAACCAATAATATTATTTTTGCTTTTGCTTTCAGGTCGAGCTTCGGGTCAACAGCTTTGTCGTCATTTTCGATGCAGCACCAAAGATCTTCGTGTTGTAAATATGTTTGGACGGCAAATCTCCATGTGTTATAGTTATCACGTCCAACCAGTTTTTCAATTAGAGTCATTGTAGAAGTAGAAGAAGACATCTTTGGACAAATATAGTATTTTTCACCACGTTGCGCAGGAGAGGTTAGGTCGTATCACTTTAATGACCGGCGACCTATGTTTTTCTTCAAATATTACTTTTACAATCAGATTACGGTCTGGGCCCATAACCTGTTGTAAATAAACAAGATTTTAATGAAAGTTTCGTTTTATTTACTTCGATTCAAAGATTGATCACACTTAGATACACGAACGTTACAGCGGTTACAGCAGATTGTCAAAGAGATTTTTGTACAACATTATAGACGTGCTACCATAGACATAAAAATATAAAGTCAGGTTTACATTGTATTTGGGTAATGCACAATTTCTGTATTATGATTTCAACAATGTACAATAAATATAATAAAAAATAAATTAACACATAGGATACTTTTTGTTCCGCTAAAATATAAAGCGGGACTTTTATCCCGGGAAAACACATTCACGCGGGTGGAGCCGCGGGCAAAATCTAGTTATAACTAAGTGTAAAAGTAACATAAAAATAAATGTAAGTAAGCTAAACCGATGAATACTTTACCGAACTTTGAGTTACTAAGAACTTTATTCGTATTATATTTTAGATTTCGCCCAGATATTGGTACCTTATTCAAGCTGACTTGTTCACGCCTCAGACGCCGCACGGATATCGTCAAGTAACCACCAGACACTCTAAAACGATGATGTCGAGTTGTCTTTATAACCATTTCATACAACTACTATAAAAAAGATTCTTCTATTCAATTGACTAATAAACTATTTATTTATTTAATATGGTAAGCAAATATTTCTAAGCTAATAACAGCCTAATTGGGCGTTTAGTTTGAAAGGAAACTTGGAAGCTTGCCATTTTCTTGCATCGTGTGTCATCAACAAAATGACAGCGTCTAAGTTAAGTCTTCAAAAGAATTTACCACTTCCGTAATAATTTTCACGAATCGCACAACGTCTCTATCTTGCGTCGGCTTCACGCAAATAAATTACTTGCACGCGACCTAGTCCGCGGTCGAGGACGATTCCACTCGATTCATCTGTATCACTACGATTTGTATGCTACGATAAGCGACGTGTTTTATTTCATTGACAAGTGTCTCTACTGCAATGACAAGTAAAATGGCGTCCAGACAGTTTATTTGTGGTTAATCATAGAATAATAACGCCTAGTTAATAGTCTTTTTCAAGAAAACAACGTCATGAATTGACCACTGCTTTGGAACATCGCTGTGAGGAAGTGGCCCAATAACCTCACTCAGCAACACAGACTATCGATACTCGGCTGCGGAGAGATTACCGCTCGTCGCGTCGGTCCACGTGAGCCAGCCTGTTTAAAGCCTAAGACGCGTTTTACATAGGTATACACCATAGGGTGATGGCTACCCAGGTGGATACAGTAACGGAGCTATCACCAGATGGATTTATAAAATCTGTTAGACGTTAGTATCGTGTTGATATTTTTTTGTTTTGATTCTTTGATATTCGTCCGGACCGCGGACCACCTGATCTGCGGCTGATCTGCTCTAGGAGGATAATGATATAAGGATAAGGCTAACCATGGAAATGTACTGCGTATATATCATTTAATAATTAATATTTTTTTAGCGAATAAGGTGTATTCTTAACCTTAACATAGTATAAAACAAAGTCGCTTCCAGCGGGGAGCGATGCAGACAGTGGTCTGTCTCTATGAATGCTTATATCTTTGAAACTACGCAACGGATTTTGATGCAGTTTTTTTTTTAATGAGAAGAGTGATTTAAGTGGAAGGTTTATATGTATTAACATGCATAAGATACTAGAGAAACACTGATAATTTTAGAGGTTTCTAATGTGATGTAAATAAACTCATTTTTTTTGTGCTTACATTGCAAACGCTGGTCAAATCATACGAGATAGACCAAAATAATTTACTACGGTATTGTACACCTTAAAAAGGTCTACAAAAAAGTCCGCCATTGTAAATGTTCGATTGAAATTCAACGTCAGCAAGTAGCATCCAAATAAATCTGATATTTTCATTAAAAACAGTTATAAAGATTTAAAAGTGTAAGAAGCGGCGATAGCCTAGTTGGGAGTGGAACGGACTGCCAAGACGAATGTCCGCAGGTTCAAAACCCAAGGGCACACACATCTGACTTTTCTAAAAATGTATGTGTGTATTATTTTGAAGGGAAACATCGTCAGAAAACCTGCCTACCTGAGAACTTCTCCGAATTTCGAAGGAATATGAAGTCTGCCAACCTGCACTAGGCCAGCGTGGTAGACTAAGGTCTAAAACCCTCTCAGTTGCAGAGGAGGCCCGTGTTCAGTGGTGGGCAGTATATAATACAGGGCTGGTATGGTAAAAGATTTCTGTAAGTATGAATATTCGCAGTATAAATAAGAATTTTGATGAAATGGTAGTTCTACTATCCGAAACTGGTTTTCAATGTGATATCCTAGTTCCATCCTTGTGCTAGTTAAATAAAGTAGATAAATTGCCTATGTTAGACGGATATACCTTATAGCTTTTGCCCACGGCTTCGCCCGCGTTAATAAGTTTTTCCGGGCTAAAAGTACATACATAAAAACCTTCCCGTTGAATCACTCTATCCAACACATTTATTTGTATAAAGATTAATATTATGACGTTGATACAACTCTTAACAAATAATGCACTAATTTCGACCAAATTTGATTACCATAAAAACGGTTCTAGAGAGTTAATTTTAAAAGATAGACACATACTGTCGCGGACTTTTTTTTAGATCATTTCAAGAGGAATAATTCTTTCATACATATATTTTTGGTATCTTGAACCGTTTTCGCAGCGCACGCAATGGAAGCCCTCAAGGATGAATAATTTTCCCCGCATTTTTCACATTTTCCATTATTTCTTCGCTCCTAATAGTTGCATCGTGATGTTATATAGCCTATAGCCTTCCTCGATAAATGGTCTATTCAACACAAAAAGAATTTTTCAATTCGCACCAGTAGTTCCTGAGATTAGCGCGTTCAAACAAACAAACAAACAAACAAACAAACAAACTCTTCAGCTTTATAATATTAGTATAGATAATTGCTTGGAATTAATTAATACTATAATATAATTTCTTCAATAATTTTAACTTTGCCCTTTCTACACTCTCTTGTTTTCGCACAACTATTGTTATGGGAGATTTTAACATTGATATAAACCAGCAAACCTGGCAGCAAATTTACTAGTTTTCTTCTTGTCATCAAATACTAAGGTTAACACTTGCACTTATAAAATATCAAATGAAACACGGAATCTGAAACCCTGGATTACGTCAGTTATGATTCAATTCAGTATAACAGAAATTTTCTCGATTTTTACACTGTACTAGCTTTTGCCCGCGGCTCCGATTGCTTGAACGAGTTTTTCCGGGATAAAAGTTCGGCGTTTTATTTTCCCGGAATAAAAAGCACCCTATGTGCTAATCCAGGATATGTTCTACCCGTGTGTCAAATTTCATGGAAATCCGTTTAGTAGTTTTTGCATGAAAGAGTAATAAACATCCATACATCCAGACATCCATACATACTTACAAACTTTCGCGTTTATAATATTAGTAGGATGTTATAGTTAACATGATACTATAACATTAAGTTTTTTGCTGGAGGTTTCACTGATACCTATAACGGTAGCTGATTTTTGTTGCCACAAATGTAATTAATTTAATTGTAATTTATACATACACACACACTCACGCCTGTTATGCCTGAAGGGGTAGGCAGAGGCGCAACTAGTGCACCCACTTTTCGCCATTATTCCGTCCCATGACGTGATAGGGGGCGAGCCTATCGACATATCGGGCACAAATTCCAGACTCCGAGCTGATACTGAATAGAAAAACCCAATATCACTATGCCCGACCCGGGGATCGAACCCGAGACCTCAGCACTGGAGTCGTACTGTAATACAACTAGACCACCGAGGCAATGTAATTTATGTGTAACATTATAATGTATATTGGTTGAAATAAATTAACAATAAATTATGTATTCGGTCAATAGTATTGTTCGTTATTATAATTTATAACGATTAACTACTAAGAAGTTTAAATAAATCTAACTGTTCAAATAATAGCCTTTCGTTTTGCTGCAATTTTTCTTCTCACGCTAACGTTTTAATTATAATATTTAGAAAAATTAGCTTAGATAAAGAGCGCAATGATTTTGCGATGTAATCATTCTATGTAAACAAAATAGTGGAAAAAGTGTTCTGATATACATATAGGGAAAGTGCACGTCGTAAGCACTGCCATCTGGTGGAGCAATTTGACTCTTTTTAAGCCCAACAATACTTGGCATTGACGTAAAATATTCATTACAAGGATGAAAAAAAAACATTTAATTTGTTGATAATGTATTGCATTGTATCTGGATGCTCCAAAATACAAAAATAAATCAAATGGTGTGAAATTATATTATGTTCCTAAGAATAGTACCTAAGTACTTTCGTTCTATGGTTGTGTGAAAATCGACAAAAATAATAAAAGCTGTATAAAACATTACTAGTTATGAGCTCCAAAAGCATTTCGATATGTCTCATTAAGTAATGTGTAAAAATAAAGATTTCCTAAGATAATATTCAATACAAAAATATTTGTAATTAAGGGAACATAAGCACCTAATTTTGCTTAAATAACTACCTCCCATCTAAAAAAAAAGCATATTCTGGACACGCTGTGTATCAATAATATTCGGCCGGAACACATATTTTATCATTTTTGTCATATTAAAAGAATATATTATAGCCAAATTATTGTTCTAAAATGTTTATTTTTTATGCATATGTGGCTCTTGCGTCGATTTGGTGCTGCCCCCTATAGTTCGTACACGGTCCCTATATCACAAAAAGAAATGAAGAGAGAAATTAGGCCATAAACTGTTTCAAATTTCAGCTGAAGAGTGGTTGTTTACAGCTACAATAGGCATTACGATATAAGTATCGAGAGACTAGGTAAGCCTAGTCTCTCGTATATTACGACCTAGTCAAAGCCTGTTAGTCTAAGTCAAAGTCCACTTATAACTGCGCATACGCAGTGATTGCAGTCGCGGCTCTGGAAGTGACGTCACAATATGATCATCATTGATGTATTAAAAAACCCATACATCAATGATGATCATACTATTTTCTACTGTCAGAATGCAAATTGATGAAATGTTTCGGATACGCATCATAGGATGATTTGATGAACGTAATTAGATTTTATAGTGGCTTGTATGAGAGATAATATAATAAGTTATAAAGGTGTCTCAGAAGGGGTGCACTTTTTCGTTTTAAAATAAAAACAAGTTTTTATGTAAGAGTTGTGATATTTTTATGGTATTGTAAAGAAGACATTTTCCGATTAAGTATGGAATAAAATATCCGGCAAATGACCTCCACGGCTTCGATGACAGTCCATTATTCTTTCCATGAAATTTTCCATGACTTTTGCACAGAGATTTGGCTGTATCTCGCCAATGTTGCGTTGGATTTCCGATTTGAGCTCAGAAATTGTTTCAGGTTTATTCGCATAAACCCGAAATTTCACAAAACCCCAAAGAAAAAAGACGTGTGGCATTTGGAGACTGCCGCGGTAAAGCTATTGCATAGCATTTTTTATCGACTTATGTAATTATAATTATTTATTTATTTTATTTATGCAGTATTTTTTAATTTCCTTTGTTTTTCTTTGATATTAATTCAACTTTTTGAGCGTGGTGACCCATAAGAAAACAATTTTTTTTCTTTTAATAAATAAATGAGAAGTTAATATTGTTCAAAATATTTTTATTATCTTGCAATACATGTAGGTTATTCAGGAATATTTATCATTGAAACTATAGGTTTATGGTTACTGAAATAAGGAACATAAGTTTGAGATTCACCACGCTCAAAAATTTGAATTAATATCAAAGAAAAACAAAGGAAAAAAAAATACTGCATAAATAAAATGAATAAATAATTATAATTATAATTATAATTGACTGCCTCGGTGGCGTAGTTGTATTATGGTACGACTGCAATGCTGAGGTCTTGGGTTCGATTCCCGGGTCGGGCAAAGTGATATTGAGTTTTTCTATTCAGTATCAGCTCGGAGTCTGGAATTTGTGCCCGATATGGCGATAGGCTCGCCCCCTATCACATCATGGGACGGAATAACGGCGAAAAGTGGGTGCAACTAGTTGCGCCTCTGCCTACCCCTTCGGGGATAACAGGCGTGTATAATATGTATGTATGTAAATAATTATAATTACATAAGTTGATAAAAAATGCTATGCAATAGCTTTACCGCGGCAGTCTCCAAGTGACACACGTCTTTTTTTTAATTATTATTATTATAATTTGCACTTCATACAAAAATATGTAAAGGCGGACTTAATGCCGAACTCATTCTGAGTGTTAGGTTATTTTCGTTACGGAATTTCTGTATTCGGTCTCCACGCTCAAGGCCTGCGATAGAAGCTATGCAATAGCTTAAAAATCACATGGCGTTAAATCGCACGTTCTTGGTGGCCAGTTGACATTACAATTTCGTGAGATAATGTGTTCTGGAAATCGTTGCTGCAATAAGTCGATTGTTTCATACTTGTTTTTATTTAAAAAAAGTGCACTCTTACTGAGACACCCGTTATTAGTAGTTACCTATGTATACGACGAATTATAGTAGTATTTAAGTAAAATCTTCAATTGAAATACTTGATCGCCAATAAAAAGAATATACGTTTCCTTTGACATTACAGGCATCGTTATCATTACAGGTGCTCACTCAGCGTTAGTGAATAAATATTGAAACAAGTGGTGTAAAAAGCTACAATGAGGTCAGCATGTTGTCAGGTAAATTATAATAATGAATTCGAATACCGATAGGAGTGTCGAAGGCCCGCCGTGGGGCGGGCTAGTGTACAATGTTTCAGGATGTAGTATCTGATTGACTGCCTCAGAGGTGCACTTGTATTGCTTACGCTTTGCGAGTACAATTTGCGCGCTGAGGTCCGGGGCTCAAATCCCGGATCGAGCCAAAAACATTATGACTGGGTTTTTCCATGTTATAAATTACTCAGTCACAGCTCGAAGTCAGGAAGTTGGCAGTATGATACCCCCGTGCCTCGGAAAGCATGTAAAGCCATTGGTCCTGCGCCTGATCTCTCTCCGGTCATGTCGGATTGCCGTCTCACCGAATTGTGAGAGTGAAGGATTAGCGAGTGCACCTGTGTATTGCGCACACATTTGTGCACTATAATATCTCCTGCGTAGCTGGCTGATCTCCGTTGGGATTGGCCGCCGTGGCCGAAACTGACTACGAGGTTTAGGTTTTTTTAAGTTTTTCTGATTATACGACGATGAATAGTTTTAACATAGTATTGAGGTCTCGACGCTGACACGGCAGTAGGGCTGCCACTTAGTCATTTTAAATTACACTTTATTATCAGGCTTCTGTCCTCTAAAGGTGTCGCTGGAGAACTAGTAGATTATAATTTCGCCGAGTTTGTAATATGTCCGTTTTCTTGACCAGGAGTGAGCCGCTGAGCCTATCGCCATATTGGGAAATCCCAATCTCGGGTCACTAAAGTGTGTTTATTTGAAATCAACACATACACAAATTGATATTGTTCCACGGGAAAATCGAACTGAGAACCTCATATTGAGCACCAACCTAAATAGCTACAGAAACAAAAACACGAGTTTTTTTATAACGGTTTATTTTACTCGTGGTAGGTCTCTCTTATGTAAGAGTTTGTCTGGGTTCATCATCATCAGCCCGTTGCAGTCCACTGCTGGACATAGGCCTCTCCCAAGATACGCCACAGAGCCCGGTCTGCTGCTTTATGCATCCAGTTGCTGCCGGCCCTCATGTGCAAGTCATGCCGCCATCTGGCTAGAGGGCGTCCCACGCTAGGTTTACCAACACGCGGTCTCTACTCCAAAACACGCTTACTCCAGCGGTTATCTGTTCTGCGACATATGTGGCCAGCCCATTGCCACTTTAACCTACTAACTCTCAGAGCTATGTCGGTCACTTTGATTCTCTGACGGATAACTTCGTTCCGAATTTTGTCCTTCAGCGAGACTCCGAGCATAGCTCTTTCCATAGCACGTTGAGCGACTTTAAGCTTATGGATTAGCCCCACAGTCAGTGTCCACGTCTCGGCTCCGTACGTCATTACGGGGAGGACGCACTGGTTGAAAACTTTCGTTTTCAGGCTCTGTGGTATATCCGACGAAAATATTTCAAGTTCCTAAACGCTGCCTAGCCCAACTGAATCCTCCTATCGGCTTCCTTTTCGAAGTTGTATTTACCCAACTGCATTATTTGCCCGAGATAAACATATTCCTTGACAACTTCGAGAGGTGTGCCATCAATGAGTACTGGTCCCGGAGCGACGAAGTCATTGAACATGACCTTCGTTTTGTCCAGGTTCATCCGGAGACCAATTCGTTGAGAGGGTTCATTTAGGCTGTGCAGTATTTCTTGAACTTCCTGCAGCGATTCTGCCGTGACTACAATATCATCGGCCAACCTTAATTGCGAGATGTATTCGTCGTTTATATTGATGCCTCGCCCGTTCCAGTTGAGAATCTTGAAAACGTCTTCTAATGCATTTGTAAACAGTTTAGAGGATATCACATCCCCCTGTCTTACTCCTCGATGCAATGGAATCTGTCTTGTTTGACTGTTCTGTACTTGGACGGACGTAGTTGCAGCGTCATACAAACTTCTCAGCACCTCGATGTATCGAAAATCGACTTAGCACCGCTGCAGGGAGTTCACCACAGACCAGGTCTCGACGGAGTCAAAGGCTTTTTCATACTCCACGAATACGAGACACAGAGGCTGATTATACTCCTGGGTCTTCTGTATAATCTGCCTCATAGTGTGTATGTGGTCTATGGTGCCAAATCCTCCGCGAAACCCGGCCTACTCCGGTGGTTGGAAGTCGTCCAACCGTCGCGTCAGCCTATTAGTGATAACCCTCGAAAACAACTTGTAGACGTGGCTCAAGAGCGATATAGGGCGGTAATTCTTGAGAAGGGTCTTGTCCCCTTTCTTGAAAAATAAAACTACCATGCTACTGCTCCACGCTCTTGGAGTTCTCCCTTTGTGAAGAACGGAATTAAATATATGCTGCAGCTGCCTAAAGACAGAAGTTCCCCCTGCCCCTAAGAGCTCAGTTGTAATTCCGTCCTCGCCCGGGGTTTTTCCATTTTTTAATTGTTTGAGGGCCAACTCAATTTCGTCAATGCTGATGTCGGGAAGTTCGTCGGAATAGTGTCGGACTAAAGCAGTTCGGCGATCGCAGGGAACGGGTTCAGGTAGCGGAGATTGCGAGGCATACAACTGGCCATAGAAGTCTTCTACCTCCGAGAGGATTTCTGGCTTAGAGGAGACGACACGACCATCGGTGATAGTCAGCTTAGACATGTGGCTCCTCCCGAGACGCTTCACGAATACTTTGGAACCTCGGTTTTGTTCTATTGCTTCCTTAATGAGGCGTGTATTGGAACACCGAAGATCCCGCCGTACCGCTGTACGAATATGTTTCGTGAGGGCTTGCTGGTCTGCCGCCGCGGCCTGTGTATTTGCACGTCTCTTTCTCATTAGTTCCAGAGTTTCGTCTGAAAGTTTGGACTTCCTGCCCGCATGCCTATTCCGACAGAACCCGTTACCCACATCCCTCACGACTTCCACTACTTGGCTTAAGTCCTCGTCAACATCGCACTCGGTTTCCAGCACATTAAATCGGTTCTGAAGTTACATTTGGAATCTTTTGGAGCCAACAATGGTTTGGAACAGTGTTGGCCGGTGCGTGGACTTCATCAGACGGGTGCGTTCCAGCTTGAAGTTTATATACAGAGTGCCTCGTACAAGTCGATGATCACTTCCGGTGTTGAACCTGTTGATCACTGAGACATCTCTGAATATATGCATCTTATCCGTCATGATAAAGTCGATCTTATTTTTAGTCACGTTATTGGGGCTTCGCCAGGTCTACTTCCTTTGGGGCTTCTTCTTGAAGAACGAATTCAAGAAGTATAGCCCCTCTCGTTCTAAAAAGTTGACCAGCATCTGCCCCCCTATGATTCCTGTTTCCAATACCATGTGGCCCCATAACCGATTCTATGTCTGTGCGTACTCCTACTTTGGCGTTAAAATCCCCCATGACAACATTGAAGTGGGCCCTTGAGGTGTTGTGCAGGGCTTTACCTATGTCTTCGTACATAGCTTCCACTTCATCATCCGAGTGTGTAGTGGTGGGTGCATATATATACCTGTACGATCTTAAGATAATATCTCTCGGTCAGTTTGAGTACTAGGTACGCAACCCGTGACGACACACTGGATATTTCCACAATGTTGCCAATGAGGGCCTTGTTACGAGAAACCCGACACCGCCCTGGGAAAGGCTATCACCTTCTCGGAAGTAGAGTAAATGGCCTGATTCCAAGGTTACTGTGTCCTCGCCCTCTCTACGGACTTCAGATAACCCCAAAACATGCCATCTTATATTGTCTAACTCTACCTCCAGTTCGGCTAGATGTTCGTTGAGCCTCAGAGTTCGTCCATTATACGTAGCCAAGGACAATGTGTGGTAGCCGTCCGTAACCCGTGGATTCTTAGCACCCCGTATCCCACCGATGCTGTGACCGCTACCGTAATCTAGCCTGGTGAGGCGGCCGGGAACTCGGGGCCGTTTACAGTGTGTGCCTATCATTTGGATGTAATGCCCTTAATCGCTACGCTGGGCAAGCGGGTTGGCGATCGCAGTGAATGGAGCATACCAGGAAACGCTGCTGCCCATTGTCTGGTCTACGAAAGCTTCAGATGTTCTGCTTTAGGTATTAGTCGCCTTGTACGACACCCGAAAGTGTAATGGGTTGGTGCTATTCTACTCTGCTGGACACCACACGGCCAACATGTCCACTGTCTGGGTTGGTACCACCGCAATGTCTATTTCTACCGCCAAGCAGCAGAGTGAATGCACTGTTGTGTTTCGGTTTGAATGTCACACAATTTGTAACTCAAGATGCTATATGGTGTTACTACGGTTTATGGGCGGTAGTATCGGTTACCATCAGGCGAACGGCATGCTCGTCTCGTCATTCAATGCCTTATAAAATATCTGGAGGTTTTTTTTGGTGCATATTATGCTTCAATATTAATCAATAAACAAGCTGTGAAAAAATCAGTATGCCTAAAACATATTTATGGCGTATATTGAAATGAAATGAAATAAATTTATTCGAACCCATAAAATGTTATACATTAACTCTACCACCAGTTCGGAAAGCAGTTCTCACTAGAGAAGAACGGGCAAGAAACTAGAGTTTCTACGCTACGCTTTAAGATTCTTCTATTCATAAAATATAATTTTTTCAATGTTTGGAAGTGCCTGGAGTACCTTCCCTAAATTCATCGCCAGCTCTTGTATCTCAAATGAATAATGTTTTTATTAATTTTGACAACTTTTAACTTTCAACGTCAATGAATACGTAAAACCGTCGGTTTTTTATTCGTTTACGTGAAATTCTTCTCTTTCCTCCGTGCGTGCAAAGTTCATCCTACTATCCTACTAATATTATAAAGGCGAAAGTTTGTAAGAATGTATGGATGTTTGGATGTTTGGATGTTTGGATGTATGGATGTAAGGATGTTTGTTCCTCTTTCACGCAAAAACTACTGAACGGATTTCGATGAAATTTGGCACACGGGTAGATCATGTCCTGGATTAACACATAGGCTACTTTTTATCCCGGGAAAATATAAACCGGGACTTTTATCCCGGAAAAACTTTTTAATGCGGGCGGAGCCGCGGGCAAAAGCTAGTACTACCATATTTTAGTTACAAATATAGTGCATAGATGCAAGTCATATATTGCTTCAATTTAATTGTATGCAATAGGCATGAAATTTGCAAAGGGTATATGGGCCTTAAATGAGACTTTAATGTAAAAAATGTATAGGTAATTAGTAAAAGTATTTTAGCAAATTAAGTATTTATAAAATACTAAGTTACTAATTTTTTTATCTAAATACAAGATACAAAATAAATAGTATTTTAGATACAAGATACTACATACGTGTTTTGTATCTGTATTTCAAATACTTGTATCTAGATAAATTACATCTCTGCCTACTCGGTGGTAGTAGACAATTCTTTCGATATAAATGGCAAACCCACGGCACTAAATAAATCTTGGTAACAGCAACTTGTCTAATTTTGCGATCGGTAACCTCTGTTGGGCCTCTGTGCTACATGCCTATCACTACACATTGTAAAACAAAGTCCTCCGACGCGTCTGTCTATCTGAACGCGATAAACTCAGAAACAACCACCGGATTTCGATGAAATTTGAGTTGGAGATAGTTTGAAGCCCTGGGAAGGTCATAGACTTTTTGTCTCGGGAAAATTTATAGCGGATCTTTTAATTCGCAAAAACTAGTGTCTAAATACAAAAGTGTGTGAAAATGTCTGTTAGAAATGAACGCAGAAGCTATTGAACGGATTCGAAAGAAATTTGGCACACGGATAGGCCATGGCTTTTGGTCATTTCTATGATTAGTTATGGTTAGTTCTATCCAGAGCATATTCTGGGTCTACATATTATTATTCTAACATTGAACGTTTTATCCCTAAATGCGAAGAACAATCTTTATTCCAGAGAAGGCCCTTTGTAAGCAGGCAGAGTCGTGTGTTACACCAAGTATTACGCATTGAATATAAATGAAATAGACAAGGTGAAGGCTATAAAGATTCTATTCGGAACCGGTTTAAAATTGTACGCCATTAGTTATTTAGCACTCGAATGATTCTTATTTAACCGCCTGTTGCTAACGATTTTTTTGTAGAAAAAAAACGAGTTTATATTTTTTATCTAAGATAGGCATACGAGCAAATATAATTGCTGGTATAAAATATTACGTACAAAAATACCTCTTACCATGCGCAAGTATGTTGAAGTTGTTTGCCGGCTAGTATGGGCATATATGTAACTCTACTCATCATACTCTTTTATGTTAATACATGAGCAAAACGTAGAACTCTAACGCCCGAATACTCAAAAGCTACTTAAATATTTGAGATGGCCTTACTGATTTAAGCATTCGTTATTGTTGAAATTGGTATACTGAAACGTCACTTATCTCCTAACCTTAAATTTAAGGCGACTCAGTTTAAGCTCCGCTTATTGATTCAAACGGTATTCACAAACACTGCTTAAAGTTTGACACCTATGTAAGCCCTTCTCATATGGCTGTTAATCGAGATCAATTTGAGAGTGCTTCAGACTAGTCTCAAATATTTACGTTCAAATCTTTAATAATTTTATTGCGCAATAACTACTCATTATATTCACTTTGGATTTAATAAATCGTTTTTTTCTTCATTATCATCATTGTCTGAAGAGGAGTATGGTGTCAAAGGAAGAAATCGAGAGAAATTAAACGCTTTTGAAGAATACAATAATGATAATTTAATGTTAATGTTTGACAAATAAATATATTATAACTTATCTTAAAAGAAGATTCCGACTCAGCAAGGAAACAGTTCTTCATTTACGTTCTTTAAAATCTGGATTATATCCAGCCGAACACAAAAAGACACCAAACAATCCAACCGATAGCCCAAGGTCATCGGGGTTATTTTTCACGAGAAACAACCAACGGTAGTACATTGCATTGTGCGTAGTATGGCAGTTGAGTTAGCATATTTTGAAAAGGTTGGTAAATATGCCTACTTCTGATGATAAAACTTAAATAAGAATTATAAATATTATTGTTGTTGACTTGTTTATTTTTTTTTCTAAAGCGGCTAATGTCAACCCTGACATACTGCCAAGTGGCAATATAATGCCAATATAAGCTCATCGCATCAATGTTAAGAATATAATAATTAATAAACTATTTCTTATAATGAATATGCCATTCCTACATATTAAAAACCTAGGGTGGTTTTTAAACGTTCTTACCATTTTACTATGTAGCATCTGCACATAGTACATAAAATACACACGAAAATTATATATAATAGACATATTATAACATTGTAAATCATTTTCAAACTGCGTATTGTGTTATTCGATTTATTTATGTTTAACATCTTTAAAATTATACTGCGTGAAACGACACATAAATATCAAATTTATTAAAATTGTAATCGAAAACAAACTTTTTATAATCTGTAGCAAAATAATTGCTCCTCGGCTGAGTTTTCCATCAAATCTTTTAAAGTGCGTTTGAGAATGCCATTTAAAATAAGACGTCGGCTAAAATTAAGTAGGCCTCAGATAACTTGGTTGGTTGAGTAGCGTTTGAGTATTCGGGCATAAGATCGCGAATTTAGGGTGATCCCTAAATTCGCGATCTAAGAGCGACATGGGCGAAGAAGTACCAGTCACCTTATTTGTTCGTATGTATACTCATCTTTAATTTTGATAGTTATCGTTTGTAAGCCATTCTTCTGATTCCTAAGTGTATTTAAAAAAAAAATGCTGTTTCTTTATTAAAAATACTTTTTTCTTTATTATTAGTTTTGTATGTGCTTAATTAAATATTAAGGCGAGTTTTTTTCGTATAAAAAAGGCTACGTGTATTGTTAGGGGAAGACACTGCTTCCTGAGATACAGCTAACGCTAGTTCAGGAACTAGGGTAACATCCATTATTTATGTCATATCTTTTTTGTGCAAATAAACAATTATTATTAATTATTAAATATCTTCACCTTTTTTTATCTTGCGATCATGTAGTGTGCTGGTTATTAGTATCGTCTTTAAATTATTTTTAAAGCAAGTTCTATTAGTTTCACCAAGTATGATTTATTATACTGACGTCCTGTACATGGTTATTAGATTACAATTGTCAAGGGCAATTCATGTTTCACTATACATTTTAGTTAATGAATAAATTGAAGCAGTTAACAGGTATATGTAACTTTGTACCCAAATTAAAATGTCCATACTCACATAATTATAATATTACCAAAAGTATAACAAATTATACGACAAAAGTGTTCCATATACACACTTATTCAAATTTATGTATCGTGTGAAAGACATGATGAGCTTAAATTAGCACCACATAATAGAGAATAGTATTTATTAGCTAGAGCTAGCAGACCAACAAAGACAACTAACATTTGACACCTTCCAATTGGGACATCTCGCGTCATCAGATTTTACGTTCTAACGACATAATATTGTATAGTGTAGACCTACTGAAAGGCTTTGTACAGAGATTAGCGATCACAAACACCCATAACAGCAAATAATGTTGATGAACTGTCTTGGAAGGAGAGGAATCGTCACATGGAACGCCTTATTTTTAACCTAATTCAAAAAGGAGGTTCTGTATTCGATCCGTATCTATGTATGTATGTTTTCAGGGAAAGTTTTAGTATATAATTTATGAAGATCTAATGAGAACTTCGGAGATACGTAATGGAACTCTTCAATAAGTAGCAGCAGATGACTCGCGAATGCTGTAATCGTATATCTATGATGTATTGTTCACACTATTCTATAATTAACTAACAAAAAAGCAATAAATAAAAACTTTTTAACAAAAAATAAACCGACTTCAAAACCACTGCAATCCAAAAAATAATTCAACTTTATATTCGTTTAGTATATACGTATATTTAAAGTCGGTGCATAATTTATTTTTTGTTAAAAAGTTTTATTTTGTCGGTTAAGGGTAAGATAGGGGGAGATGTGTTTGGGCCCTTTGAATTCACCACAAAAAGGAATACAACAGAATTAAATTAACTTTAGATGACTTGCTTGATAGTTACGAAAAAATATTTAAACTTACTTACTTGACAGGACTATTATCTAGATTTTGTTTGAAATTTATTTATTTGAAATAGGTAAATAATTTCAAATAAAAATACAATAATATATCAATCAAGCAAAAAAATATAAAGCAATGGATTTACATATATGCTTAAATATAATTTATTTTTATTCAAATATTATTATGTAATAACCTCGCGTTTAGTATTTCATATGAAGGCAGAAAAACACTGCGGGTAAAAAAATGTACCCATAGTATTAATAATTACAACAACAATTTAAAGCAACTTACCCAAAAGCGCCATAAAAACAAAAGTTGTAATTTTTTTTGTATACATTTTTCACTAATTCATACTTATTTCAAATTCTAAAAAATAATATTTTAATTTGATATAAAATATATCTTATTATTAATGTAATTTATTAATTTCTATATTCCCTTAATTTTTAAATTAAGTTTTTTTTCTAAGATCCCCTATTAGTGCTCGAGGCGCGGAACAGAGCTATACTGGCACCTTTTAACCGGCAGATTTGAGGAAAAACGAATAATACGTAGTACAGGTGAGATGGTACTTATCTACGTCTTGTGTTGTAGTCAAACTTGGTGGGGCGTTTCATTAATTGGCTACGTTTGTAGCATTTTTAGGTCATTTGGAAGTGATGTTGGCCCCTCTGTATCTCTTATTACACGAGTTGCAATTCATAGTATATTTAAAAAAACAATAAAAATGATAATTATATTTGTTTTCTTATGGACATGTACAAAAATACTTTAAACGTATTTGGATAGTACTCGCAAAAACTAGGCCTTGGCAATAAAACGTATAATTTTACAGTCGGTTGATTATGAGATTTATGTAGTTTTATTTTGTTTAAAAACTACACTTTATAAAACTTTGACTTGAAAAATAAACCGACCTCAAAACCACTACAAATCAAAAAATAATTAAAATTTGTATTCGCTTAGTATATACGTATTAGTATATTTGGAGTCGATGCCTAATTTAGACGCATAGCATTTTTTATCAACTTATGTAATTATATTTATTATTATTTTTTTTTCTATTGTCCAAATTTCACTCGTGCCCTAACGCCGAAACTCTAAGCAGGCAATTCTAATATTTATAACCTCTTTGAACAGATATAAAGTAAAATTCATTAAAAGTTCTGCTATTCATCGATAGATGGCAAAACTAAAAAAAATATGAAAGACGGGCTCAATGGAGATATCCAGAGCCGTAATATTTAAATAAAAACCTCTTTGAACACATCCTACTATCCTACTAATATAATAAAGGCGAAAGTTTGTAAGAATGTATGGATATTTGGATGTTTGGATGTATGGATGTAAGGATGTTTGTTCCTCTTTCACGCAAAAACTACTTAACGGATTTCGATGAAATTTGGCACACGGGTAGATCATGTCCTGGATTAACACATAGGCTACTTTTTATCCCGGGAAAATATAAACCGGGACTTTTATCCCGGAAAACTTTTTAATTGGGGCGGAGCCGCGGGCATAAGCTAGTATAAAATAAAAACTTTTTAAAAATTCAAACTTAGAATCACGTCATCCCGCCGCGTTTGACATTTCGATACGTTTCACTGACTGGAACAATTTCTAAATACACGGTAATTTCGACTTTTTATCATTTAACATTCAGCTCATATCCTCTTACATATTATATTCTTACAAGACTGCGATATTAAATTTACTTATGGCATTTTCCACTCTACGTGGTTGTGATAGAGTTGAAAATAAAATATCACCGCTGTGCCGGTCGGAGTGAGGAGTGTTGGGTTGTTTTAGCGTTACGGAATTTCTGGATTCGGTCTCCACGCTCAAGGCCTGCGATAGAAGCTATGCAATAGCTTAAAAGTTATAAATGCAGGGGTCTAAAAATATTTTTTTAATTAATTCAAGACCTATATTTTTGACTCTCTAATATCCATAAAGTTTGAGTTTGGTTATATTTTAAGGCCCAGCACCATGTGTATAGATTATTTATCGAACACTTATTGTCAGCAGAAATAGACAATGTGCAGACTCACATAAATGGACACTTGTTAACCGTTCCTGAAAACTTTTAGTTATTCTGCTAGAAGTACAACGCTCAACATATTTTCCATCATATCTTACTTGTTCAAAATCATCGCTGTAATAAGTAAGTTATATAGCTTTGAAGTTTGATGGAAGGGTAAGTTGTCAAATAGGTGTAATATCAGACTGTGACGTCATCGAGTGCCACCGGCCATAACGCTGCGTGCGTGCGAAGGAGAGAGTGCGATTTCCCCGTCACGTACCCACTTTGGTATCAACAATGTTTCAAATATGAATAACTGCTTTATTTTTCAACCAAATTTGATGTTGATTTCACAGAAGAATTTCTTTTCCCTATTATTTTATGTTACATGTAAAATAATGTACTTAAGCAAACATAGGTAACTTCTACTACTACTGTTTAACCCGCTTTCCAATATTACTGTATAAGACATGAGTTGTGTATTAGTTTATTAAGAGACCTCGTAAAGTTATCGGAGCCGGATATAATGCGCGAAGTCATTAAAATAACTTAAAACGGTGTTAATTGGTTGATAAAAACCAGTCCATCACCTTGCTTTAGGAAAACATTTTTTACACAATGATATGAAGCCGCCGCCTTAGTCAAGAGGTACCGTAAGGTTCATGGCGTTCTGTCATCACCCTGTGCATATCTGGTTTCACGTAGACCGTTATAATTGTGTCGATTGGTGAGGGTTGATCAGCTCTCGTCTATGAACACTCTATCTAGACCCTAATAAATTCAGTATTCCCGATGGGACTCGATTCGCACCGCCCGCTCTACAGGCGATATGCCACTATACCAGGCGCTTCAGTATTGATTTGGCATCAGTTGCGTATGATAATGTTTGTGCGAATGATAAATAATTGTAGATAAAACAATTGACACATTTATATGTACAGTCAGCCACATAAGTAGTTAAAGTAGTTGAACAAATTCAAAGTTTCAAATCGCCTAAACGCGTTACGTTTAATTGAGACATTTTTTTTGGATGAAGCACAGTAGAAATCACTTTTATGTTATTATTGGGACTAAAATAAAATTGACAAGAATACAAAAGTGTGTAGGTGATTTGTTTAGTTACTTATGTGGCCGACTGTATAATATATTATGTTTCACAATATTTATAAGGTTTGGGATCCATGATCGAAATTACACAAGCGACAATTGTCGAATTAGACGCCACTCGGCCGCAACAAACAGGGGTTCTACCGGTTTTGTGGAATCTCGAATCGGTGTGTTAGCCAAAATCAGTTTATAGCCCAACTAAAATGTTGGTGTTAGTTACAGGTAGTTTGATGAACTTTATTGCTATTATGGACATTTAACGGTTTCAATAGTCGATAAAAGTGGTAGAGGTGAAATAAAATATTAATTTAGAACCAACGGCCGTATTACATATTTAATGAAAGATGTAAGAGTTACAGTAGGTAGTGGCAATGGCAGCCAGTACACTTTAAATTATATAACTTCAATCTGTGCTTAAAGCTGTCAAACGATATTCATTAGCTCTCTTAAATCTTATGAAACTTTGAGAGTTGTATATTGACTGTTAGTGCAGGTTCGGGAAATGTCTTGAGCTGAGTGTGTTGTTACACTGTCATATCAACTAAATCTGCACAATTCTTGACTACCGTTGTTGTAGATCAATGAGTGCGACTAATGGTTTAAGAGAAGATTTTAACTTTAAAATAGGCATACGCCATTAGTTTTACTAACATAACCTTAAAATAACTAGGTTATTTAAAGTTTATCAGCAAAATAATATATTTCTTAACGTATTTCACGAATGACTCTGGCTTAAACTAATTAATACTTAAGAATCAAGCCTAATTAATATGTTAAGTTAGTAGCACATTTATTATTTTTATTTTCTTTCCATTAAAATTGATAATAAATCGTAGGCGTGTTTAAATTGAGCTGAGAAACATGCTATACCTACTCTTACAGTAAATTTGCAAGGGCAGTAATTATTAACTTTGTAAACACAAAAGACTTGAAATTGATCACGTATATGTAAACGCCATTAATATCATATACAGTAATTTCTGTATGTGGATACATAATTAATCATTTAAATATCATTTTTTGGTCTCATCGGATACCAAAAACAGTACAGTTGCTTTAGGCACGAATTATACAGAAAAGGCGTAAGGTGAAGGCGCGGCGCAGGCATCTTTACAAAAATGAACATAGGTGACACTTCTGAATTAAACTGAAACGGCGTGACGCAGGCACGTCGTTTCGTCATTTGTTCCGTCTTTCGTCGCCTGCTCTGCGCCCGTGCTGCGCATTCACCTTATGCTTTTCTGTATGAGTAAGTGTTTGAGTGAAACTGGGAAAAAAAGTTAGTTTCCAATAGCCTGGATAGTAGGATTCCCCGGAACAGACCAATTACGTAACCCATGACATCAGATAATTCAGTGTAACCGCAGCGGCCACTAATATATGTAAATCCATTTATCTTAATGTAAACTCGACCTGTAAGAAGCGGCGATAGCCTAGTTGGGAGTGGAACGTACTGCCGAGACGAATGCCTGCAGGTTCCAAATTCAAGGGCACACTTCTCTGAATTTTCCAAAAAAGTTATGTCTGTATTCTTCGTATAGAGGACGCCCATGGTCAGTAGTGGGCAGTATATAATACAGGGTTGGTATGCTAAACCTGACCGCAACAATATGATTATGAAAATTATATCAAAATATACGTTCTTTAATCGTAAAATATTGGAAAAGCAGTTGTACTACATAGAGCAAGCGTCAAAATATGCCGAGGTCTCTGAAGTTCGTTATCTGTGACTTTCCTAAGTTATAAATATCACATAACAAAATAGTTGGTTTGTGTGAGTGGAACGGCTATCTTACGAATAGGTTAAAGCCGTACGAAATCTTTGTTTACATTTTTATGACTTTTTGATTGCGTAACTAGTACTAGGTGAATCCCTTTGATAGTTGTTCTTTATCTGCATGAAATAGAAGGAAAATCGTTATCGTGGTTAGCATCACATGGGTAACTGGTATGTAAACGTAATTGCTAAGGTAAAAACCTTTAATTGTAATTGTGTGATGCGATGCAATTTTTTGTTCTGGACAGGTGCGATGATGTATTTTTTTTTTGTAAAACAATGACAAAATAACATATTTTATATCCGGGCACGGCTAAACAACCTTACTGCATCTGATTCCGGACCGCCGCACATGTATGTTAGCCACTATTGCAGGTTTTAGCACCTTATATAAGTGGTGGCTATTCTGGCCGTTACAAAAATGTCCTACCACAAGAAAAAGTTACGTTTCGTCCCTCGCCGGCAGCTAGCATGCCCTGGTTCGCCTGTATTGTTGAAAGGGTACCATATTTGCAATGAAAACTACGCTATCGTCACGATCTTGTCCGTAGGTAAACTTGGTTGGATAGTTGAATTCACCAGTATCACGGCGGACGGACGCCCAGAAAGATGAAGAAATCCTTTCAGCTAACCACCGTTTAAAAAAAATCACCCCATTTATTATTCCCATCGAGAAAATGTACTAATCAGAATAAACTTTGTGTACATAATCACAAATGGATCTTTTGATTGGACTAGTCTTGGAATCATTTCGAGGGTTAAGATTGGGATTGTTTACTCAAAGTCCCGGTAAGCCTGAATATCTCTAACTATACCACACGCTGACGTCATGATACAACTTAAAGAACCGCTGTGGTGGGTCTTACACTAAGGCTGGCTTGCACAACGAACTGCTAAGTATGTTTAAAGGGCTTTACGCGCGGCCAATCAATTTAATTGCACTTGTCACTCATCATTAGATGTTAAAACTTATGACGCAATTTAACTGGTAGTGTCACCACAGAGTATCACGCAGCTGGAGGAGCTGGCAGAATAATCAAGTTAAAACCTAATGACCTACAGCCTTGTGCCATAATCATGCCACGTGCAGACAATGGGATAATATTTTATTAGCATAAAACACAAGTCGTTTGTCGCCGTGCATAAACGGGTAAATTCCTATAAAGATCAATTTATATTGTGGCAGGAAACCGTTGGATACAGGCCGCTTTTAAGAGGTTGGTCTGGAAATGTTTGGGGGAGGCCTGTGTTTAACAGTGGATGTCCAAAGGCTGAAGAAGAAGATATTGTAACAGAGGCACTGTGCAGATACAGTGTACTGTTGCATTATTATAAAACTGACAGTTGTCGGAACTATAATGGCAAATTATTCTACAGTTTGTTGGTAACATGCGGCGTGTATTGTGCTATTGAACAGCGTCTGCGCAGAGTCTGAGTACAATAACGGTTACATTATTGTCAGAAGGGATGTTATTTATATCAGAAATGAGCTTCCCATTTCTAGTACGATATCCAAATACGTGCCAGTTGTTTGGTGGTCGGGTTACGGCTACTAATAATGAACACTGGAATCTGGATGAACTGTTCTTTATTTTATATTCTTATATTACTGTACTACGTGCTACGACAGACATGGTTAGGAACGGAACAGGATGGACGGCCGTCGCGACCATCGAGTAACAATCATAGACAAGTGTTGCTATATGTAATACCAGTCAAGTTCTGTTTTTGGTGAAAAAACACAAATGTAATCTAACAATCGAACCTAAAACTTCATGGTGTCCTAATTCCACTACATAAATGGTGCAAGTTATATATTGAAATAGCCCCTAGTATAAAAAGGTTAGGACCCGAGGCGCGGGGGTCGACCCCAACTCAGCCTTATTGCGTCCATAATACATAGATTAATGACAAAACTCTACTAAAATTTATAAATCAAGGTCGATCCAAATTAATTTAGACTCAAATTAATTTTAAGTCTGAAAACATAAATTTACATTCTCTCACGCCTTTTATCCCAGAAGGGGTAGGCAGAGGCGCAATTACACCCATTTTTCGCCGTACGCATTCCGTCGCATCATGTGATAGGGGACGATAATTGAACATTTAGCTGAATATTTCATATTAAAATTTCACAAACAAAATCAACATCAGATTGACAATTTTGGGATTGTACCTCCACACGTGCTTCGTCAAGCACGTGTGGAGGTATATAATCATAATAGATGCAGTTAGAAATAAAATATGGCGATTAAGAAAAAACTTGGTTCGAACATGCTGTTATGAAATGTTATTATTTTTATATGCTGCCTCGGTGGCGAGGCTCTATTACGGTACGAATGCAATGCTGCGATCTCCAGTTCAATCCCCGGGTCGGGCATTGGGATTTTCTTTTTAGTATCAGCCCGGAGTCTGGAATTTGAGCCTGAAATGGCTATAGGCTCGCCCCCTGTTACATCATGGGAAGGAATACGCACGGCGAAAAGTGAGTGCACTAGTTGCGCATCCGCCACTCCTTCAGGGATAAAAGGCGCGATCGTGTATGTGCGTATTATTTTTATTCAAATTATTGAGTCAATGTTTACTGTTTACTCTTTTGGAGAACCCACTCTGGCCTGAACTAAGTTATGCTCTAAAGTTCAAATTCTCAACTTCAAAATGAGAATTGAAAAATATATAATGTGAGAAAAGTGACCGAATCTTTATTTTATTAGACATTACTTTATGGGTTTGCATTGCGTCTGTGACCTTGAGGCGTTATGTCATAACAGTTATGCTTGCCGCACACGTTCGGTTTCCTGATTAGGTTTCCTGATCAGGAATTCAGATTCGGAAACCTGAATGCCCCGCTTACATAGAAAATCTTCAACAACGCGCACACGTTCCTGAATCTGAATTCCTGATCAGGAAACGTAATTAGGAAAACGAACGTGTTGGTACAAAAAACTGGACGTTTGCGCCAGTCAGTCGGAATTCCGAATCTGAATTCCTGATCAGGAAACCTAATAAGGAAACGGATCGTGTGCGGCAAGCGTAACATAGGTACAATCTTCAGTAATGCGCTAATGTAAGAGATAAACCAATACTATGTCAAATTAATGGAAGTCACATGTAACAGTTAATGAAATGTATAGCCCATATAACATTTTTAAGTCATTAGCAATACATAGCAACGACCTTCGACGAGTATTTTCTATAGATACGACATTATGTAAATCTAAGGGCCTGTGCACATGACTATAAAATGCGCTGATGATGTACTGCAAACGCAAATTGCAGTTGCGAATTGTGTACTTGCGTACATACGTTTACTTTATAAACTCTTTATTGTAAAATCAGCCATATAAGTAGCTTAAAACATTCAAAACTTTAAATAGTCTGTACACTTTCGTGTTCTCACTTTTTTTTCCTTATGCATATACATATACACTCACGCCTTTTACCCCCGAAGGGTTAGGCATAGGCGCAACTAGTGCACCCACTTTTTGCCATTATTCCATCCCATGATGTGATAGGGGATGAGCCTATCGCCATATCGGGCACAAATTCCAGACTCAGAGCTGATACTGAATAGAAAAACTCAATATCACTTTGCCCGACCCGGGGATCGAACCCGAGACCTCAGCATTGCAGTCGTACCATAATACAACTACGCCACCGAAGCAGTCTTCTTTATAATGAAATGGAAGGGATTTAATTTACTCCACAAAAAGAAAAGCAAAATGTTTCAATTTCACTGAACGCATATAGCCGATTTGATGTTATGAATTTGTTCTGATACGTATGTGGCTGACTGTACATGTAGGTATATGAATGTTAAAAACTGGCTGATGACGCGGGTTTTTGTCACGTGTGGCCTTGGTTTCACCGTCTACATTTAAGTTAACAAGGGCACGTACGTAAGGACTGTGTCACATTTGCGTGTGAGCTGTTTGAAGCGCGTCGCCCGTTATTACCGTATGTATAGGCCCTTAGGATAAATTCGGTCCACCGCAGCCGCCGGACCTTGTTCCAGTAACGTTATCAACTGTACGGATATCGCTGCACTAGATACTTCTAGTGCAGATAACTTTGCAATCATTACAGCTGGAGCTATTGCGGATTTGTTTATTTAGATTTAACATGAAAATCTAAAAAAATAATCTTGTTAGTCCATTTAGTAAAACCCAATAAATCTCTATAAAATAAGTAATTAAAATACTTAAAGGATTGTCTCGCAACGATTACTTAAATGTTTGCTCCGACGGTTACGTTTACGCCTCGTGACAATAAAGACTGCGAATTCCTCGAAACGTCGCTCGCGTCGGGACTCCGGGAGTAAAAATTAAACAAATCGTTGCGAGACAATCCGTTAAGCAGTTTCTTTTAATTTCGAGCATTCGCATACACGTAAGCAATGAAAGTAGTAGTAGAAACATTAGAAAAAGTACAGTAGGTATTGCTTCAAATGAGAGCTGAACCCAATGCGCAGTATTAAAAACACTGCTACTGGATAAAAGGCACTGAATATCGTCGAACGTATTAATCAGTTCTTCGTGTATGGGCCAGTGTGGCTCTAAGTAATCAAACTATCTGCATTAGGTACACTAAATAACTAATGTATGCACTGTTGAGGATCAGTTTGAAGTACATTAACGTCTTTGTGGAAAGGAGCCGAGAGTAGTGCAAGGTACTTTCAAACTTTAACCGCCTGATTCACAATATAAACATTTTTTGTTTGACATTTATGTTATGATAGTAAAGTATAACTATATAGTACTTATTTTATAACCATTTATTTATGACTAGCATTAACACAGAAGTTGTAAAATAGGCTCTAAACATTGTTTATGTAAGAAGGCGTGGTTACAAAGGACTTTCTTTATTTAAAAATACAAACACACGAGTTGAGAACCTCCTCCTTTTTTGAAAGACAGTTAAAAAGAAACAAAAACAAGTGAGTTCACTTTCGTAAGTGCGACTCCCGTGGCCATGCACGTGAGACCCAGCACAGAAGCCATACAACTGACATCCACTTTGTAGTGCGCTTTGACGTGGCTTTACACAGAGCTCTATACAATGCGTTACTATATTAACTCAAAGTAATGATAGTGACATAATTTATGTGATTTAGCATAATATTAAACATTGATGTATATTAAATTATATTTTCACAACTACATACATGACATAGCATGCCTTATACTCTTTTTAAGGGTAGGCAGGAGTAAATCATATCTATATGTCGCCAGCTATGTTAGTTTTACGTCATAGGGATTGGGCCTACTCTCAGAATAATAACTAATGGCTTTAGTTATTATTCTGGGGGCCTACTGCTATTAACTGCGCCAAATTTGCCGCGTTGATACTGAACAGAAAAATATTATTGTGATCCCGGTGATAGCACCCAGGACCCTAGAGCCGTCGAACAGTGTACACGATACATCTGCCACTAGATACAATTATTTTAATAACATTTTTTTTCCACATAATGCAGCAACCTTGCTGCATACTAATTCGCACATAGCATGTAGAAACGGAGAAGAAGTGGACTAAAGTGTAGGCTGATGATGATGATGATGTTTAGGAACGGCTCAACATATTTTGATGCGTTTCATTCGTGTGTTAAGCGAAATTAAGTTTACAATAGAGAAAATTGTATTGTCATATTTACATTCAAGATATATGATGAGATTGCGAAAATTATTACTATGGTCCTGTTTGTCTGTATTAAACACCAGGTTTAGTTTTAAATCTGACTGTGCAAGGATAAATAATAAAAATATAATTTTACCAAGTTTCCCTAAGAAAACAAAATATATTTATAGATCTACCTCGCGCAGGCACTGTTTATATATTATTTCGCTAATAAATAAATATGATTTCGTGTGATTACACATCACTAGATGTATGCACTATGATGAGTTACATAGTAGATTGCAAATTGCTGCAAAGATGTCATTCACCTCGTAAAAGATAAATAGATAGTAAAATTAATTTTTCAAATAACGACAAAGTACAATAAACACTCGCGGTACTCTACCTAAATATTGAGGGGGGAGAGTAAGCAGGACTCGTAGAGCTATCGTCAAATATAATAACCGGTCAAACCTAGTGACGTCCCTTCAGAATATGATAGGGACAGTAGCAGGCAGACGAAGACTTAAGAGAAGTATTCCTTCGTGTTCGTTTGATTCGGTCCTTGCGACCTTTGATTGCAATTCCCATATTTTTTCTAGCGATATCGATTATTGTAACTGGGCTACTTCCGATATGAATTTTCCCCATTTCAGGCGAGTTCTCAGTTTCTCAGAAGAGACAACACTAGTCGTTCTCTATTTCCACATAGCGCCAAAGGCGGTTTAGTCTGTGTTATTAAACTAGATATATGGTCACAGAATACTAGATATAGTACAATCACATAAAATAATCTTGCGAAATTGTATTATTTCAGTGCAAAGATCTTTGTTTCAGTGCACGATTTTCCTTTTAACAACCTCGCGACAGTGACGTCGACGCGACGCTGTGTCATTATATTATGTTAACTATACATACGTGTAAATAGTACGAAAACATCTTACGTTATTGTTGGAAATATACAGAATATACATACAATATTTAACAATTTTGTTTTAATACCGGAATCTTAACTGGTATTGGCGATTGCCCTATGAAATGTTTTTTGTTGAATTTGGATTTTAAACCTAATTAATACAACTACCCGATTACGCACCTCCCTTCTTGCATCTCTGCGCCACTTTTGTTGGACTGGTAAGTAAGGAATATTTCTGGCATTAAGTTTGTCTAATAAGATAAGTTCTAAGACGAAATAGAACGGTTATTAAATAAGCATAGCTCGAATCTGACATTCTTATCATAAATTTTAAAAGTTAACAATAATTAAATACTTAAAAGTAGATACGAAGTAGGTTACTGATAACAATTAAAAACTAAATAATAATTATAATCTAAATATTCAATTCGTTGCCTGTGTCTGTAACTTTTTAATAAAAATCAAATAAAATGTCCAAAAAACGGGCTAAAAATTCTAACCAAGATAGTGTATACAGGGTCATTTTGACCTTAGGTTACTTGAAAATAACACATTCCATTGAGTTATTTTGATCATAGATGTGAAATAAAAAAAAATACGTTTCGAAAAAAATAAATATCAATAAAAAGTAACTAAGTTTACACATACTAATGCCACTACTGCTACTCTAAGAGGATTCTTCGCAGCGGCAACATTACACGTTCAGTCAGAAATACATGCACGCACACGTCATATTCGTACTAAACTACAAAAGATGTAAAAATAGATTCAATCAAAATTAAGATTTTTGGTAAAAATATTCGTTTTTATGGATGATATATGGCATAATAGCAGAGGCAAAGATGAGTATGTGGATTCATTTATAAACGCAATGTCAAAATAACCCTGTATATATTTGGACGGAACTCCAAAAAACTAGCCTTTTACAATAAATCGTACAATTTTAAAGTCCTTCCATTTTGGAATTTGTGTAATTTTATTTTGCTTAAAAATTACACTTAAAATGAACGTTATTAAAAAAAGTTAATTTTAAATGGTGGGGTCTAAAAATGTTTTTTTAGATGGATTCACGATCCATATTTTTTCCCCTTTAATTTCCATAACGTTTGAGCCTGGCATAGATTTTGAGGCACAGCGCCCATGCAAAAAGCGGGCATCTATGATTAAATTTTCGCATTATTCACAATAGCGTTTAAAATCAGCTGATTAAAATGGCTTACCTTTTTCCATAATGCTTAGCGTGGTACGTGGCCCAGTGTACTGTCTCCTGGAGGTCTTAGAGCCTTGTGCGACTCATAATTACCTTAACTGAATTATCTATCCAGAACAAAGTTGTGTTTTAACTTGGAAACCAAATACCAAGCAATTGTGATCTTTATTCCACTGTGTTTATGTATTTCGTGTTGTTATATGAATGCATAGGAAGGTTGTCAGGTGATAAGTTTGTTGTAGATATCTGTGTGCAAATATGTTTGTGTGTTTGAAAAGTTGCGGCGTCTATCTTGGAGATTTAGTCTACGTGAAATATTTTTTGGAGAACTTAAGGTAAATAGTATATTTGTTTAAATAACCCATTATTAAATTTAAATTACTGCTGACTAAAAATATGTTCTGATATCAAAACCTACCTCAGATAATTAAAAAGAGTGTAATAAACATGGAATAACCATAATACCTACTATTAATACAAACATAATAATTTAGCGCAAGGCCGCAAGTGCGCGTATAATCTACAAAAATATCAAATTATTGCAAAGTAGTTTTAGAATTTAATATACAAATAAAAAAACCTAAATGATCATAACCAATATTAATAATAATTATATACATATTTCTAAAGGTCATTTTGATAGTTTTAACAATATTAGGTATTATTTAATGAACATGACGTTTTTACTATAAAAATATATTCTATAAATCTAGGAGATTTTTTACATCAATGATCTAGGTACATATATATACAAATAGTTTCGATTCGATATTCGGCGTGGCCATACCAGCGATGTATAGCTACGTTTATCCTTGAATAGGATTTGTCGCGTCTCGCGTATCAGTATTTACGATGGCTTCACGGCTACTAAATCCAGCCTGAAACCATGTTCAATGTATTACCTTTCACACGGAATCAGACTTTAGTGTATATTTCATACAGACCGACATAATTGTGATGACGTAGTCATCTCTCGTCTGTCAACATTGAACTGGACTCCACCTCGTACCATCAGCGATCAATCTGACGTAGCCGCATAAAATCGGTAGTAAAGTACGTTAATATTTTGGTCTAATTATTAAGGTGAGGGATTCTATTATTGTCGGTTCGCATTAATCTAAGTAAATCGTGCTCTTATGGTTCTTGCTTACTCTTGCGTGAAAGTTTGTTTTTATTGCTGTCGATGGAAGAGACGAGCATGCCGTTTGCCTTATGGTAAGCCATACGAACGCCCATAAACTATAACAACACCAAACGGAGCTTTGAATTACAAAGTACTGCGCCGCACTCCGCTGCGCTCATCGTCCCGAGACAAAGGTGTTAAGTCTCATAATGACCAGTTATTACATTGTCTACAAAATCCTTCAAACCGGAACAAAACAGTGCGTGAACACTACTGCTTGAACGGAAATAGATAGTGCTGTGGTACCTACCCAGACGGTGCCTTGCAAACGAAATACCTACCACCAGTCAAATACGTGACGCGAATATGCGTGAGTCTAAGTGCGAAAAATTGTGATGCCCCTAATACGATTGATATAAGACATGAACCTTAATATAGTAATATACCTTGAACTATAATTCAACTGCAAAAGAGTCGTTTCCGATTTAAAAAAATCACGCTCGACTCTGCACTGACCCTAAGGAAGTAATTAGGCATTTAGTGTCGGATGGTTTCTCAATTAATTGTGCCCATTAATGAAATCGTTCTCACTACGAACAACTTAAGTGATTTCCAATGTACTTTGTTAGCAGCCATTTATGGAGATCAAGAACATTATACTTGAAGATATAAGTATAGGTAATTAAAGATGCCGGTTGCTGCATTGCTGCCGATTTATGAATTCAAGTGATGACGCGATATAGCCTAGATACATATTATGGTAAACGCTACGTCTGCCTATAAAGCGCCACGCTGAGAAGTTGTTGCCGAGGACCGAGACTATAAGTAAGACTATAAGGTATTCATGGAAATCCATGAAATAAAAAAAAAATACCATTAATTATGTTTGTAAATGTAGGCGTATGCACGCTGTACACCATTTAACTATGATTATTTAATTGTGTTCACGAATTTTAGTACGTATTTCTAGATGTAGTGTTGTGGTAAAATTCATTCTATTGTATTTTGTCCCTATACAACGGTGATGTGTGTGCATTAGCTTATAAAACTCATTTGACTTTGTGTGAAAAAGATTTGGAAAAAAAAATATAAAGATGAAATGGACAAGTGATGACAAAAAAGTAAGCCCGGAGTTTCTTTCTGCCTTTCTTCTTCGGGTAGTCATAGCTTAGGTAGCTAGTGAAAGGCTGGTAGGTTAGCTAGGCTAGGGCCCGTAGTGTCGTCTATATTTTTCTTAAAATCTCTTTCCTGCCAGCCCGAGCTTGACTTCTTGATTTATTTTTCATATAGTTGTTCTTGATTTATTTAGTTATATAAGTGATTTTTGTAATGATAATTACTATAATTGTTCGCCTATGTGATGAATAAAGTATTTTATTTATTTTTTATTTTATTTTAAGAAACTGATTACTAAAGCTCCTAATGCAATAAATAATACCGAAAATTTATTATATATTTCTACTATGAATTATAGTCTTGCCATTCATCTAGCACCCTGATTAGATTATAAGGCTTAAATTAGTCGGTACAGTCACGTATAAAATGTCCTCCAAAACTTTTTAACAAAAATAATTACACCGCCGATATAACTGAAATGCAAAAAATATATTTTTTTTTATTTAACCTTCATAACTAATATACCTATACGTATATTGTATTGCCTAATTTAAATTGAACATTGTTTCCGTATTTGCTTAGCTTAGTTGGCAATTTAAATTAGCCACCGACACCAAATATACGCATATATTAGTTATTAGGGTTAAATAAAAAAGTTTATTAGTTTTAGCTTTTCAGTTTTTTCGGCGGTTTAATTTTTTTGCTAAAAGTTTCAATGTGTAATATATTTTTCTGGCTATAAACTACATGCTTATTAATGTACAACTCAGCATTAAAATTTGTGAATTAACAATAAATCAACCCTTTTCCCACCCTCAAGGTGGATGTTTTTTTTCCCAATTTAAGGGGACCAATTTCAAGTTTTCTTTTAAAAAAATGTAACAGAATAGTTTGATTACTGATAAATTTTCAATGAGATTTGTATATGCGTGGTGTCGATAGATATATATATTTTATTGACAGATATGAGTAGAAGGATTATCATTTTGACAAGATCTTAAAAAGCGCCCCACGCTTTTTTTACGATAATATATGATTTTTCTTATTCACACTTTTCTTAATTAAAATTTATTTTCTATTTGTTATATTTTTTTAATCTATCATTTATTTTTAATTTTTAAGTTGCATTTTCTATAAAAGTCTGAATTGTCATCGGTCATTGATAAGTATACGAAATTTTGATTTAACCCACAGTTCTGAAGGGGGTCAAACTCATGTTCAAAGTTTCCGTTACATACGCACTAACAAACGTATGAAAGCGTATTAAAGACGATAACAATGCGCACACGACGAAGTGTGAGATTTGATATTATTAAAGTTTGTATAGTCAGAAGTGCCGAAAAATAAAATTATTGTTTAATAAGTGTTACAAATATTATTATACTAGTAGTGCTCGCGGCTCCGCCCGCGCGAAAAAGTTTTTCCGGGACAAAAACATTTTCCCGGGATAAAAAGTAGCCTATAGCACTCAGGAGTTATGTAGCTTCCTATTAGTGAAAGAATTTTCAAAATCGGTTCAGCAGTTTTGAGATTAGCGCGTTCAAATAAACAAACAAACAAACTCTTCAGCTTTATAATATTAGTGTAGATTAATGTCGACGGTCCAATTTTGACTACTGGACGACCACTAGTAATAATAAATATTAGCTTTCATTTACTAACTTAGGACAATAGTTATGAAAGTAGTTTAATTGGCCGCATGAAGCTGTCACGCTTCAGTATGCATTGTCAAGAATTGTTTGAGACGACTGGCAAATAGTTATGACCCCATTGTGGACGGAACTTTGCACCAAGTAAAGCTTCGTCCATAATGAAATTGTTTCAAACGGAAATTTTAAGATTTGCTGAAAGCATTTTGTTTGTTGTTTGTTTTACTTGCTGTTATCCTACTCTAACGACGAACACCAGATAGCTCGCAAACACACATTGTTAAGCATGTTGTAAAAATCATATGACTTAGTTTTTATGATCATCTGGTTGGCTGTTATCTATACTCTAGACTCTAGAGTCTATATAGGATCTAGTTTTGGGAAAATTGTGGAAACCTGAAGCGTCGAAAATCATAGTAGCGCAAAAGATTGTAGTTATAACTGATCAGATTTTTCTTGCTGCTCTTCGTGTGAAAGTACTGTGACGGAATTTTTGTTTCACTTTGCGGCATAAAAAGAAGCCTGATGTACATTATGCCATATTTATTATGGCATAGGATGTAATGTGACACTATATGATTTTTGGTCTGATTTATTCTATGAACAAATAGTGCTCATATAGTAATGTGGTACGTGAGATCATCTCAGTACCCACGTGAAATTATACGTGAAGTTGTGGCTTCATATACTTCTCCCTAAAAAACCGTCCGTCATGACTTCGTGATGTATGTTAATTGTGGTAGTGGATATTTATCAGAGAGCAGTGGGTATTTATCGTTATTAAGCATTCAATAATCTTGACATGGTCTCCATTCACCGTTTTTTTCTTAACCATGTGCACAGGACCAGCCCATGGGCTATCCGAAGGGCGACAAATGCCAAACTCCATCATATTCCGAAATTCCTTTTTAGCTATACCGGGTGGAAGGGAAACTCGTTCCAATATCCCCTCGCCTTCTGTGACATCAAGAGAAGGAATACGCACAGCGAAAAGTGGGTGCACTGGTTGCGCCTCTGCCTACCCCTTCGGGGATAGAGAGCGGCAGTGTGTGTGTGTGTGTGTGTGTGTGTGTGTGTGTGTGTGTGTGTGTGTGTGTGTGTGTGTGTGTGTGTGTGTGTGTGTGTGTGTGTGTGTGTGTGTGTGTGTGTGCGTGGGTGTGTGTACACACTCTTATCTTTATTCTGTGTATGTGGAAATCCTCACAAACGTATATTGGCAATTTTCGCACAACCTCTTTCAATAACAGACTTATTGGTCTCAACGAGCGCAGATGAAGCTTGAAAGGGCCCTGTGTTATGTCTCGTTGAACCCGCGCTGCACTTCGTCACCACTCGACAAGTGCGCATTCACGTGCCTTTAGGCATTACATTTATCGCACGTCTTAGTAATAGCTTATATTTTCATCCGTGAAGGCAAGTTTTCTATCCGTCAACTTGGCCATAGGGTTAGTAGTTGATTTGTCACGCTTGTGTCCTTGATAAGATTGCTTTTCTATGGTGATGGTCAGCCAAGTAAGTTGGTCACTTGATCCCCTATCCATGTCCACAATATCAAAAACATCATGGATGTCATTACGTATTTGAAGGAAGGGAATATGGATTAAAAACTGGGTGGTCTTTCTGGACATTATGAAATTTTGATCATGATATGAATCAACAGTAAACTGTTGCTTAATTTCGGTTTTGGTTTTGTTTATGTTTACCAATGAACACCACTGCTGGAGCACTGATACGGCAGGATATTGAAATCTCGAAAACACTAAGCATTTAAGATTAGCCGATTTCAGAAGAGGATTAGCGCAATGCCGTATTTCCAATTTAAAAAATTGTGCTGCTATTTCTTATAACCAGGCGTTCGAGTGCCTGCGCTTTTTACGGAAAGTTATTTTGTCCTAGAATAGTGTCTATTGCTGTTCATGGCCGCCACATAGGCCTCGGTTCTAATGAGTAGAGAGGTATTCTGATTGTCACGGAAGCACTAATCGAAAATTCTTCAGGGAAATGAACCGTCATTTCAATTGCCATAAGACATTCCACCTGGAGAATATCTGTAAAATAATATATGTAATTAATTTAAACTAATTTTTTTCTAGCTATCAATGAAAACACACGAAATAAAATTGAATGTAGCTGTTCGCTCGGGCTTCTCGTGATGGTAAACGCCACGAATTACGAATGCTCATGGACTTTGAACCGATGCAATGAAGAGCCCCGCTTCTAGCTACAATTTACAGATTGTATCCAGCCTTGCGTATTACCATCCAGATTTTATAATAAGTCAATGTTATAATGAAAAATTAAGTATGTACAGTCAGCTTATAAATACAAAATCAAAATTACAAATCGCAATTATGAAGTAAAGCAAATGTCTTTTATATTATTTTTGTGAAGAGAAAAAAAAAAGATTAGTAAGAACACAAAAATATGTAAGCAATTTGAAATTTTGAATTTGTTACTATCTAATGGTGGTGACTGTACCATATGACAATAAGCATAATCTATTAGAACGTTTGTGACAATTATTTTGAAATAAGTACAATTGTAATTACATAATATCATAGTTTCTGGTTTCCGCATTCAATGTTGTAAAATACAATGGGCCACGATAAAAATACACTGTCGAGTTTAAGGTACCAATAAGGATGGCGCACACTTATCTCCTGGCGCTCGAAATTAGGAAAAAATCACTCTATTTCTAGATCTATCCTGAAAACAATCAGAAATGACTGCCTCAGTGCCGTAATCGTATTGAGGTAATTACAACTTCCGTACTGAGTTGTCGACTTCGATTCCTCGATTGGGTAAAGAGATATTAGGATTACTGCACAGTATTAGTCTATTGCTTTATGGAACGAATACAACATGGTGAGAAGTGGGCGTACAGTTGAGAATCTGCTTACTCCTTAGATGTAGTATGTAGCTACCTTAGGTGGCACCCGGTGCGGCAGGTGATTGTGTCTTTTTTAGCTAGTTGTCTATAGCACAAGTTTTACGTGTTCCAACTACGCTATTGACCGGGTGTAGCTCTAAAAAGAGTGACACCGCCTCCGCCCCCCTTTCCTACGCGACTGCTTAGGGGGTTAAAAGCGTGTGTGAGTGGGTGTCTGTGTGTATTTAGTTGATTTACGTTGTACAAACACTTAATTAAATATTCTTTAAATAAAAATAATGTAATATATTTCAGAAAACCACTTTTTATTATCAACACAGTAAGTCCATTTTCCATACTGTGTATTTTGCGATTTTCAGAGTCGGCGAGTGTGCGTAAGACCTTTTTTTTTCCTCTTTGGCGCATTAGGGACGGCTGCGGGCTTCCTCTGACTCAAGTGTCTAAGTTGTCGTCCGCAACCGCCTCTGCGCGGTGCCGCTTAATGCAGCCCGACAACTCTAGTGGGGGCGGGGAGCACACATACTATCTCGCGGCGGACAGTGACCGTGCCGACCGACCCGACCCCCCGTAGTCCCTATTAGTCGCCTCAAGTGTGCGTAAGACCTGCTACGTGACCACGTGCGCACGCGCAGCCGTGTCGCCATGTCAACCATTCCAATGTCAGCACTATCGTATCAGTTTATACTTTCAAGCGAAGCTATCGTGAATTTGAATATTTATTTCAGTAAAGTGCCGGGAATGATAAAAAGCATGTTGAATATTACTTTTCTTTAAAAGCGTGTTGTTAATTTACTTAGTTCTTGTATGTATTTTTGTAGGTCATATTTTACTAATAACACTAATGAGAAATACAGATAAATGGTGTAAATATTAATTACCTTTAATGTGCACCTACACAGATAATTTTATCCTTTAAAGTATTCAATATTTACTAAACTAATAATAAATTTCGGTTTATTTAAACACTCTATTTAAAACTTTGCTACGACGCGGCGGCGCGGCGCGGCGCGGTGGCATAACTTAGTTGAATTGCGTGCGCGGTACGACCCCCGCTTTCATGTCTTCTGTTCGAATCACGGGTCGGGCAGTGATATTGTTTTTTTTTGCCCAGTATCAGCCCAGATTCTAGAATTAGTGGCAGAAATAGCGCCACGCTCACCCTCTATGACCCATGGGATGGAATGCACACAGTGAAAAGTATACAAGTTGTACCTCTATCTACCTCTTCAGGAATAAAAGGAGTGAGTTTGTATGTACGTTTTCTGCTCAAGACTGGGATCGTTACCGGTCACTTAGGGAGGCCTACGTTCAATAGCAGACATCATCAGCATCAGACACATGATGTCCACTGCTACAGGCCTCCCCTAAAGATTTCCAGGCGGACCTATCAAAATCGGCCGATATCCAGCGTGGTCCTTTATCCACCTTTATCAAGTCGTCTGTCCACCTTGCCAGTGGACGTCCAACGCAGCGCTTGCCGGTACGTGGTCCCCACTTGAAAATTTTTTGCCCCATCTACCGTCAGTTCTGCGAACTATGTGCCCTGCCCACGGCTGCTTTAGCTTGCTAATCCACTGGGCTACTAGAGTTCTTCTAAGGATCTGCTCAGTTGTGATTTGATCGCGTAGAGAAATGCCGAGCATAGCCCTTTCAATAGCTTGCTGAGTGTCCGTGAGCCGTCTAAGGCGGTCCACAGTGAGCAACGGACGATACGCAGATAATTCCATATCATTCTGATAACTACATTGAACTCTGTCGAAAATATCATCTATTACCGCTTACAATTCGTCGAGAGATAGCCGACGATACCTTTATCCTAAAAATTATTAATAGTGAAATTGATTGTCCTGAATTATTAGCCAAACTATATATAACTGTCCCATGCAAATCAATTCGATTTACGCCGCCCTTGCGTTTACCCAAAGCCTCTTCAAATTATAGACAAAACAATTATCTTGTGCGTGCAAGTGCAAGTTTTAACAAAATATGTAAGCAGCACGATTTCGATCCATTCACAATGAGTGTGTCCTCGGCAAGAAGATGCTTAAGCCTTAACTTTTTTAATGCAGATAATATGTAGGTTATTTGGCTTTCATAGTATTATATATATTGCCTTTTATACATATACAGTAGCTTTTTTCTTTCTTTGTATTACTTACTTATAATATTTGATTGTATCTAATTATAAATTGTCTAACTAGCTGCAGTACATGTTTGCTCATCTCAAGCTATAATATTGCTATAGGTGAAGACTTGTTATTCGCTATCAGTTAACTAGTTTAGAGTTATTTAGTATTTTATAGCTGTATGTCTTCCATATCATATCCAAATAATAATATACACTTTATAAATGACTAGTAGTGCTCGCGGCTCCGCCCGCGTGAAAAAGTTTTTCCGGGACAAAAATATTTTACCGGGATAAAAAGTAGCCTATATCACTGAGGAGTTATGTAGCTTCCTATTATAATAATAATATAATAATACCAGCCCTGTATTATACCGGGTGGAAGGGAAACGCTCTCTATACCGGAACGGTAAGAGAGAAGAACCATAACATTAACGAAAAACTATATTCATTTGCAAAGCTAAGCGATAATACTTACGATTTTAGTATTTCCGTAATTCATGCGCGCGCAATGTAAAGCGTACAAAAAACTGGGCGGCCGCCGCGCTGCGCCGGGACCGGCCCGCGGTCGTTAGCCCGTCAGCTGATGTACGTGTTTCATTACGATTTTTTTGAAATATTGACCTTTTTTACTATGTTTTTCAGAATAATAGTTTGATTTATCTATCCATACGTGAAGCTGTACAGAAATTTGAGAAAATCCTACTAAAATTGTAACAATGCGATCGCGATTTTTTTAGTGCCATCACGTCAGGAATCACCATTACTATCACCTGTATTCGTTTCCGAGAGCGTTTCCCTTCCACCCGGTATACTGCCCACTGCTGTGCACGGACCTCCTCTACTACTGAGAGGATTTTAGGCCTTAGTTTACCACGCTGGCCTAGTGCGGATTGGCAGACTTCACATACCCTCGAAATTCTTATGATGAATTCTCAGGCATGTAGGTTTCCTCTCGATGTTTTCCTTTACCGTTAAAGCGAACGATAATTGATAAACAAGCTTCCTATTAGTGAAAGTTTTTTAAAATCGGTTCAGTAGTTCCTGAGATTAGCACGTTCAAACAAACAAACAAACAAACTCTTCAGCTTTATAATATTAGTATAGATTTGACCACGTTTATTCTGGGAAAAGCTTTTTAATCGGTTGGGGCCGGGAGCAATATATATTGTGTATGGACTATGACAGTTATTTTCATTGAGGCTCGTTATACAGTATGATATATGAGGTCTAGGATCATGTAATAGTATGTAGATCAAACTGAGCAGCATGTTTTTGTTCATGTAGTATTCAATGAAAAAAATTGTATCATAATCAGAATCTTTGTTGATAATCTTAGCGCAAAGCTGATTGATGCAAATAGTTGACGTTGCTTTATCTAAGGAGTTTGATGAATCGATCACTTTATATAACCCATATGAATTTTGAACTTCCCAAGACACAAAACAGTCTTCTGGGGTGTCAACCAGAAATAAAAGAAGACGAACAACTAGAAATAGAAGAAGAAGGAGGATGATATTTCAAACGACTTATTGATTCATTATGAAGATATGCGGCAGAAAATCGACGTACTTGAAACACAGTGTCAGGAAAACCAGCAATACATTGCGTTTATTGATGAACAAGTCGAGATTCTACATCGCAGCAGTCGCAAAAACTTCATTGAAATACGAAATATTCCTCAAAAATGCAGTAACAGTTACATCTTAAACAGCTGGTAATCAACCTCTCTAATATGTTAAAACTTGGTATATACTCGAATGATATCGTAGAAGCCTTCCGTGTGACTGGGAAAAAAGCGACTAACAAGGCTATAATCGTAGAATTCTAGCACTGCACATAAACAGGCCATTATAAGTGTCGTTAAGTAAAACAATAAGAAATATACAAAAGATAAACTCAATGCTATTCATTTTGGCTACGAATACAACGACACACCGATATATGTGTCAGAATATCTCACACCAAATATAAAGCGAATCTATTGTCTAGCGAGAGAGTTTGCCAAAAGAAGTGGCTTCTCATATTGCTGGATTTCCAAGGGCAAGGTGTAAATTCGTAAATTTGAAGGAGCTCCTATTTTAGTAGAGAAAAATAAAGCACTGTTAAAAAATCTGATAAAAGATTGACTAGATAAGTTTATAATACTCTCTTATTATCTTTTAGTAACTAACCATCTAGTTTCTTGAATAGTTATTTTTTATTATTAACCGTTTATTTTTATAGCCTCATTAACTTTACCTGTTGTAAAACAAACTAATTCATACTTAAATATAATTTCACACACTAAGCATAAAAAGAAACACTACAAAACTAAACATTCAGCATTATATGTTAGTAATATTCAACATTTATGACCACGGAGTTAGGAAAAGATTACACACATTAATACAATACAATACAATACAAATATTCTTTATTGCAACCATTTCAAACAGGAAAAAAAAAACATATATACATACAATTTCCTTAAATTTATGGTGTACAATGGGCGGCCTTATCGCTACAAGCGATCTCTTCCAGGCAACCTTTGTATGGAAAGAATCTAAAAACACACATAGATAGCGGTGTACAACAAGAAAAGAAAAGAAACAAACAAAAAATAAATTGAACTAAATAATTCCTAATACATATATAATAATATTAAAATATACTAATATATATAAACACTAATTAATAAATACAGTGATATTTTACACTATGTCCCGGAGAGATAGTGGTTTTTTACTAAATCCTTAAATATAACTAAGGATTTCGCTTTTCTTATCACTAGTGGCAAGGCATTCCAAAGTCGGACAGCTTGTACAGTGAAGGATCCGTCATAAAACTTAGAGGTATGTGCAGGCATTTTCAGAAAAAGAGTGTTTGAGGAACGCAGGGACCGGGAATGAGAAAGATGTAAAAATTCGAAACGTTCTTTGAGATATTCAGGGGTAGTCGGGCTAAATAATATGTTAAACAACAGAGTCAGAATGTGCATATTCCGGCGAAAACGGATGGGTAACCACTTCAGCTTCTCGCGAAATTCAGATATATGGTCATATTTGCGTAGACCAAATATGAACCTTATGCAGAAATTCTGGAGACGTTCGAGTTTATTAAGCTGGTCCTCGGTTAGATCTAGGTATGAGGCGTCGGCATAGTCTAGAATGGGAAGAAGTAGGGACTGTGCAAGTAAAATTTTAGTGGGGATAGGCAAAAAATTACGCAGTCTTCTGAGGGAAAAGGCTGAAGCGAACAGCTTGCGGCTCACCTCGGTAATTTGTGGAACCCATGACATGTGTCTGTCAAAAATGACTCCAAGATTCTTGACCGTATCACTCATTTTAATACAGGTGCCGTCAAACATAACTTGTGGGAGTTGAAACCAATCAATTCTCGAGACCATTCTTGAGCTACCGATGACAATAGTCTGGGTTTTAGAAGGATTGACCTTGATCCCATATGCTTTACTCCACTGAGCAATATAACGCAAATCACTGTTGGTTATTGCTATAGCCTTCGGCAGACAATCTAATGAAACCTGAGTGTAAATCTGTAGATCATCAGCGTAAAGGTGGTAGGAAGAAGATAGTTGTCGAGATATAGAATTAATAAATATTGAGAAGAGAAGAGGAGATAAAACGCCGCCCTGAGGTACACCAACAGTCGTGTAACACCAAGATGAGAAATTATCATCAACGTGAACACGCTGACGGCGTCCATGCAGGTAACTATGAAACCAACTAATTACCGTTGGAGATATGTTGAGGGAACGCAGAAGCGCTAATAAAACGTCAAAGTCTACGTTATTAAACGCATTGCTGAAGTCGAGCAGTGACAGTACCGTAAGCTTACCATCGTCCATGCCACATCTGATATCCTCCGTGATTTTGACAAGTGCTGTCACAGTACTATGACCCGGTCGAAAACCAGATTGGAGAGGGTTCATCAGATTATTATGAATAAGGAAAGAAGTTAGTTGTTTATGAATAAGGCGTTCAAGGATTTTTGAAAGAAAGGGAAGAATTGATATGGGGCGGAAATCGGATTGTAAAGAAGGATTAATACGTCATCATAACACTTTATTTTGATCTTTACAAAGTAATTTTTCTATGTCTTAGGTTATCTAGGAAGTGGAAAATGTTAAGCATTCTAATAACAAATGCAATATTGAAAAAATAATATTATTATTACCTCCATTATACAGGTATACACTTTCAAAATATTTCTATCCAAATGTCATAGGATACATGATCTTGAGAGTTTATACACGTGGATTGCTTTCTCTGGCGTAGAAGGTCGCCTACAGTCTACGAACTTAACCTGTATGTTTGCATAGCTGTACTAAAAGAAATAAAAAAATAGATTAGAAATGAACAGGTCACTCGTATATGAGATGCAATGTGAATTTTATGAGCATGACAAAAATGCAAGCCCGGTGCTCTTCTTTGCCAGTATTCTTCGGATGATCATCGCTCAGCTACTACCTAGCGAAGCTAGTGAAAGGCTGCTAGGTAAGCTAGGTTAGGTTCTATATCGTCCTCACCGCATTCTCCCGCTAATTTTTTATGAAAATCATTAAATCTTCTTTATCTATACTTTCCTGCCAGCCCAAGCTGGCTTCTTTGGTTGCTTTTCATGAATTTTACTCACATATCGCGCTTTTTTAACCCCGAAGGGGTAGTCAGACGCGCAACTAGTTTTCGCCGTGCCAGAGAAAACTCTGAAAGTAGAGTGCGATAAGAAGTAAGATAGTGTCACAGCCCTTGCTCATAGCTGTCTTGGGGACGTTTTCGAGCATTAAACGTCCTACAGGACAGTCCAGTAAAAATGGTCTCCTTAGTGATACCAATTAAAAAATCTACGACAAAAAGAGAATCACTATGTATCAACGGAAAAAAATTACGCACTGACAGCGTCAGTTACATTAGCGATGTTATTTTTGACGTTTGTATCATAATTTGTATTGGTTTATTTTAGTTTTTCTGAACTTGAAATGAAGGTAATTTACGTAATTGTACTTAAATGAATAGTTCCTAGTTATATATATATTGCATAACCGTTGTATATAGTGTTAACATAATATGACTGCGAGTCCCCTGATTTAGACGATTCATGTTGGTCACTAATACCTCTACCCGATAATATAGTCCCACTGAGTTTTCCGAGACATAAAATAGTTAATATTATGTTAAATCAAAACGTGATACTGTGTCAACTTCTACCGAAATCCCATCAAAACCCCTTCACAAACTTCTATAATAGTCGAAATGTTTATGCGTATTGCATAGGCCAAATAGAATGAATATCTTCAGCACGTTGCTAGCCATAAGTCTTTAAAATGGCTTTAAAAGTTTCAAAAAGAGCGTTGAAAAATTTTATTAAGCTAATTTACTTCTAATTGATTGATAATAAGTCTTTAATAACTAAATATACTGTTCAATGTCTTTGGTCTTTAATAATATTTGCTATATCTGGTGAAATTACTGATATTGTGGAAACCAACTTAAAAGATTAAGAATTGACTGTCTTAAGTTAGGAGTCCTGAGAATTGCAAGCGCAGGACGAACACCAACTTCGCCTGGATTTTATAGCACCTATATCTATAGTGGTTATATAGGTATTATATAGGTCAATGGAGCGATTACCTCCTATAAATAAATAACCTTCAATTAATTGTTTTTAATCAATCACTACAATCTAAGGCCAAACATTGCATAAAAAAGCGTACGTAAAAATCGCAATTCTCCTAGCCATTTTCGGTCACCGCGGTCATTCTCAACGGATATAACCCAGGTACGCAGGAAATATTATAGTGCACAAGTATGTGCGCAATACACAGGTGCACTCGCTATTCCTTCACTCTCATAGTCCGATGAGATAGTAAACCGACATGACCGGAGAGAGATCAGGCGCAGGACCAACGGCTTTACGTGCGCCCCGAGGCACGGGGGTATCACACACCACTAACTTCCTGACTAAGATGGAAAAACCCAGTCACTATGTATTTTGGCTCTACCTGAGAGTGGAAGCCAGGGCCTCAGCGCGAAAATCGTACTCGAAACGCATACGCAATACAACTACGTCACCGAGACAGTCATTAGGTATGTGCCATGGTCAATGGCATCAAATAGAAAAGCACGTGTAAATTAAAAATTAATAAAGGCTCGGTTAAACCGAATGCATTCTTAAAGCCATATATAGCTATGCTATACAATTGCTAATCAAGCGTCTTACACCTTCGACATCCTACGTTATTCTGGAGCCTTATGTTCTTCATACGACTTATACTTTCGGCCATGTATATACTTTCAAAGCCGTATTTACTAAAAGTGCGTTATATACTTTAGGGGCTTCATGTACTTCACGCACCTTTTATCCTTCCTGTACCTCGCATTTCTGCGCACTGCGGTTACGGTACATCGTGACTAACATTTAGTACTTAGATGTACAATTAATATTCGCATCTAAACACGCGGCAGCGTGTCAAGCCAAGTTCAAGCAAGGGAACTCGCTAGCCAGCGCCGAGTGTAATATTACACGAACCACTTGGTGCAACTTTTGGCCCTTCTATAACTCAAAATCTCTTTAAAGTAGACACATAAAACTACGTGTTACGTGTACGTGTACGCACCAATTTCATGAAGCTAGCTCAAACGGTAATAGAGATATGAAGGTCAAAAAGTCGTAGGTATATATATATATAGTACCTAAACCTAACTTACCTCCAGACGAAGGATGAAATTTGGAATCCAGCTCGGTGATTGTGTGTAAGCGTACGAAAAAATCTAAAAATAAAAAAAGTTAAAAAAATAGGAGGGGGGGGGGGTCTCCATACAAAAAAAAATATTGTGGCGTTGGAACCGATACAAGCAGATATTTGAAATTATCCCAATGTATGTATTATTATATCCTACTAATATTATAAAGGCGAAAGTTTGTAAGAATGTATGGATGTTTGGATGTAAGGATGTTTGGATGTAAGGATGTTTGTTCCTCTTTCACGCAAAAAATACTGAACGGATTTCGATGAAATTTGGCACACGGGTAGATCATGTCCTGGATTAACATATAGGCTACTTTTTATCCCGGGAAAATATAAAGCGGGACTTTTATCCCGGAAAAACTTTTTAAAGCGGGCGGAGCCGCGGGCAAAAGCTAGTTTGCTATATGACAGAAATATAAAAATAAAGTTAAGTCAAAAAATAAGTGGTGTCCCCGTACAAAAACCTTGTAATACGCGCTAAACAACCGGCCAACGGTGTGTCGTCGGCGGCGGGCGGGACCACATAACTCAATATCTGCCTAGTTTTCTTTACAAAAAGTAATGATATCCCACCAAAAACATAAATGTAAAAATACAAACACACGAATTGAGAACCTCCTCCTTTTTTGAAAGTCGATTAAAAAAGGAGAGCCAAGTTCAATACAAAAATTATGCTTGGCTGTGGGCTTCGCCGCAAAAAGAATGGAGATCTAAATGAGTGCCAAGGTTTATGCAAAATCCAAATATGTATTTATAGGAACAAAATAACTTTATGAACAAGTATTAAACCCTATTTCTTTGCTTTATTGGATACCTATAACAATAGCTGTTATTTAAAAAACTGAGATCTTAAAGTAGGTTAGATTTGACGTGACCAGTTTATATCAGAATTAAAAAATGTAAATATATTTACATTTTTTAATTCTAAACATATATGTTGAACTAGCTCTTGCCCGCGGCTCCGCCCGCTTTAAAAAGTTTTTCCGGGATAAAAGTCCCACTTTATATTTTCCCGGGATAAAAAGTAGACTATGTGTTAATCCAGGACATGATTTACCTGTGTGTCAAATTTCATCGAAATCCATTCAGCAGTTTTTGCGTGAAAGAGTAACAAACATCCGTACATCCAAACATCCATACATTCTTACAGACTTTCGCCTTTATAATATTAGTAGGATAACTTTATAAAATAACTGATGTAATAAAACTGGTTAAGTCAAATGTAAGCTACTATAAGATCTCCGATTTTTAAATACCACAGCGCCCTGGTAAGCTTTATTACATCCATACATTCTTACAAACTTTCGCCTTTATAATATTAGTAGGATAACTTTATAAAATGACTGATGTAATAAAACTGGTTAAGTAAAATCTAAGCTACTATAAGATCTCCGATTTTTAAATACCACAGCGCCCTGGTAAGCTTTATAAGTAGAATTGAAATACGGCAATATAAACATTGCAACAAACTTCGTATAATAAATCGTGGAGCCATAGAATAGTCTGCATCAAACTGTATGAGAAACGACAGTAAGAATCTCTTTTTTTACGTTTAGTATCGTCTAACAATTAGATATAAAGTTAAGTTATTCGATACGAATATTTGGCGCAATTTATTATTCGAACTACATATTACATGTACAGAGCACATATTTTTTGTTGAGCGTCAGTGCTTTACTAACTTATAACCGTTCCAAAAAACCGGTTCATTTATCAAATTTTCAAATCGCGTACTGTAAGACCGAGCCTTTACTATCTACATAAATAATAGTCTAATCTATTAGGCTGTGATTGTTGTGACAGATCAAATAAACGTTTTTTTATAATTGTTTTACAGCAGTAACAAAACCGGTAATAATTATAATTGTAAAAGAGCTAATTGAATACGGTGAATTGGGTTTAGTTGTATGTTGTAAAGGGTTTATTTATTTTATTATACTTCATTTAAATCCTTTGTTGTTTTATGGTTTGCTTTTTTTTAATTATGTAGATCTGGTGTAAATAACGTAGTAGCCGATAGAATAATTGGTATTGTGAGGTTGTTAATGTGGAATAATTGGTAATGTGTTTTAAGGCATCAAATATATTATGCCTGACATTTAAAAAAAAATGCCTGTGTAGCTACTGTTTATGTGCAGTTGTATCGCTTACAATAGACATGAGACTTGCTCGTTTAGTTATTTCTAGTTAAAGTTTAATTTAAATATAATATCTAATAATATTATACGAGCTAGCTATAAAAGAAGCCTAGGATGTCTAGGATTTGGTTTGTGTGACAAATTTCATCCAGTTATCATTAGTAGTTTATGGATTAATATCCACGTAAACATTAATCACACTTTTCTAGAATAACACTAAATTATTGTCAGTTGCATAAAGGACAACCACAGTAAAGTGCAGCACGTTTAATCGCACTGTAGATAAAATTTATTCAAGGTGACTGTTTTATTTATTGCATTAATTATAAGATGAGAGTAGTAAGGGATTCGACGGTTCTGGAGCACGTTCGGGGGCCGGTTGGCGCCACACTGGCCTAGTTCGTCAATAATTTCGATTGCTCCAATTTCGGCGCGTACAATCCGCGAATTAACCCGCGGATTAAATTTATACCTACCGCGAATTGTTCCGCGGATTTAATTAATACCTACCGCGAATTTTTCCGCGGATTTATACCTACCGCGAATTTTTCCGCGGATTTATACCTACCGCGAATTTTTCCGCGGATTTATACCTACCGCGGATTTTTCCGCGGATTTCATTAATACCAACCGCGAACTAATCCGCGGATTCCATTTAATATCGCCCGCGAGATAGATATCAACCGCGACTTGGAGTTGCATGGTTTACGGTCCTCTCAAGCTTGTACCTTTTCCCTTTGTTTCGTTGTGCTTTTGTATTTCTACAGCGACCCTTTTTTACTTTTTATTTGAAGAATAGTCTTTGTTCCATATTCCTATGGACTCGTGTTTCTAGTTAAAAACCGTTTACAATTACCCATTACTCACCCTTTATGCATTACGGGCAGTGTTTATAATACATAAATCAATCGTTACAATACACCATACGTTTCTCAAATTCTAAGTAAAACCCTTCGGGTCTTCTCATTGTCAATGATTAATTGCCTGTCCATTATTTTTAACAACAGTTACGGATCCTATTATTCCCATTTCCTGATGTTACGTATTCAATGGAACGTTCAAAGTGAAAGTTGAACATGTTGGATCCTGTCTGCAAGGAAACAATACTCGCTCTCCATATAAAAGCCAAACTCAAAATCACATGATATCGTATTCCACTCTGTGCTCTCTTCGAAGTGTGATCTCCAGTTGTTGGTAATAGTGAAGTGATAGTAAAACAGTGTAATAGTAAATACTGAAGCTGATATAAAATGAATGTAAGTACCTTCTTATACTTTGATCTAAAATTGTTATAACCAGATGTTTTATTAATTGTATATGTTATGTGTTGTTCACTGGGTTAATGCATTTTAGTTGTATTTGATCTCTTATTTAATTTATCAAAGTTACTGTAGTGCATTTTATTTCAAATACCTATAAGTGTTTATCATACGATACTTCCTTAACCGATTTGTTTTATTTACAGTTTTATTTTCGTTACATTTGATCTCTTATTAAATTATCAATGTTACTTTAGTGTACATTTATACTTCGCATACCTATAAGTATTTATCATATAATACTTCCTTAACCGATTTGTTTTATTAACAGTTTTATTTAATTTTATTACAGTTTTCGGAAAATACTTTCAAAAATTACTATTATGCTGAAGATATAGATGAACCTAGTGATGAAGAAGGTACACTCGCCTTTAAAGTAAAAAAAGCGATAATAGCAAACAAAAGATCCATGGAATGCAACAACATTGACGAATTTTTCGAAAAACCTAAGAAAAAGAAGACAACGACAAAAAAATCATCTAGTGTTGGTCGAGCGACGAGTGGTGGTGTTTCATACATAAAAACAAACAGCGATGACAGCAGTTCTGCATCACACCTCATAAAAATTGAGGTGTATGATGTTAATAAAATAAAAAACATCGCACCGACGGAACAATGGAAACATGCTGATGTGCGGGTTAAATATTACGCGGAAACCGAGAGTGACAAAAACTTGCAATCTATCAAGGACACGGTATACAATATAACTAAACACTTAGCGAGTAAGGACGATTGTGTGAAGTATTTTATAGACAACGAGAAATGAACAAAGTGCCAGTGCGTATCAGTGTTTTAAAATCATAATTTTAGTCATATACTTTATTCTAAGAAACTATTATTGTAATAACTATACCTATTTTAATTTAATTTACATTGTATTGTATTTTAACTTTGTACTCTTTTAAGTTACATGCTTAACAGATTACTTCGTTTTTGATTCTAGAACTCTTTGTGTTGTTGCTAAGTATTAATGTAAATAGTAATAAGTCTTTTTAGTGTTTTTCATGCTCATGCTTACGATTGTAAAGTTATTACGAACATTCATTAATTGTTTGGATAGTTTAAAGTTAAATTGCATTGTTTAGGGTAGTGTTTATTAAAGTAAGAAGGTACTACGAAGACATTGCTCACGATGGATGCAATATCAAGCTGTGATTTACACAACATGGAACTTGTCGCACTTCTCGAGAACATTGAATCTATGGACCTGATGTCATCACAATACGACAAAGAACTTTACGAGCTCTGTGATAAAATGGAACAAAGACAAGTTGAAACGTAAGTATAACATTTTTTTTTTTATGTTAAGACTTGTTGCAACATGTTCTGGGAATCCACGAAGAGGGGATACAATTCAAGTATTTATAATGATTGGGACATCTTTGCACAATCATTCCACTTGTTTCTCCCGTTTATATTTTTAACATCAGTGTGCAACCGAAATGTACCACTCGTTTGATATTTCTAGTTTATCGCAGAGTGAGATTGCTAGTTTCGATAAAAATATTATTCTAAATAAATATCATCGTTTCATACGGTTTTGGTATATACAAAATGTTTTGCCAGTGTCAATGTTGGGAGATCCTGATATTTCTCCTTATTTTACACCATGTAGTGGTCATAGAACCTTACAGCAAACTCATACCGATGAGGATGATATTGATGGTGTATTATCAATGAAAGCATATTGTTTTCAGTGTAAATAACAAAACATGTTAGTATCTATTTAAAGAATAGAAATATAGTAAGAAGCTTATTACGTGAGATCACAATTTTTAACAGTTTTCTTATTCATCAGATCTATGCAGAATGGAGAAGGTAGCAGAAAAAGGAAAAGATTAGCGACAACTGAGTTGTTTGAGGAGGATCCGTTAAATAGAAGAAAAAATATTCGTCTTGAAGCTCCTTCAACATCTACATCATCGCTGGGTACCGTTGTAAATGTAAGTACAGAACAGCATAATGATAAAATTGAATGTCCTGAGTGTCACATACATGTGTCAAAAAAATATATGACCAGTCACTATAAGAGCAATAAACATAAAAATAATTTAATTAGAAGAGATAATAATCTACCTAATGTTCAATACATTGATACTGCTTTTGGTAATAGAATTATTACATATCGAGTGAAATCTAATTTAGTTTCTGATACGCAGTTTGAATCACCTGAATTATTTTTACAAAATATTAAAAATATAATTTACACATTACTAGAACGATCTATTTTAGAATATTCTGTTGTAAAAGTTAATTTTATTCTCAATGCGGATTTCACACAAGAAACTAAAAATCTACAAAATATTTTTGATTTTCAAATTTCAAACTATCTTGTTTGTCAAGGTGATGATAAAGATATTATTTTCTCATCTATAATTACCGAAATCACAAACAAAATGACAAATTTTCAAAAAAAAGGTAGTGGATGGAGTTTAGTTAAAATAAATCACTTGGATATGAATATTAACAAATTTAACCCATTGCGTGGATCTTCATACATAGACCTACCGTTAGACATAAAACACAAGAAAGCTATAATCAATGTTCAAAATAACGATCACGAATGCTTTCGTTGGGCAGTTTTGTCAGGATTATTTCCAGTCACTCATAGTTCCAATAGGGTATCATCTTATATAATACACAAAAACAAGTTAAAATTTGATAACCTATCGTTTCCTATAAAAATTAACGACATCCATAAGTTTGAAAAATTGAACAGTATGAGTATTAATGTTTTTGGATTACAATATGATTCAATAAGCAAATCAAATAAAGTTGTAGGTCCATTACACTTTACGAAACGCCGAAAAACTACTCACTTGAACTTATTGTATATATCTCAAGGTTCTAAAGGTCATTACTGTTTTATTAAAAACCTCTCGAGATTATTATCTAAACAGTTATCGACTTCTGAACATGCAGTTCATATTTGTGATGGGTGTTTATTAAGTTTTCCATCATTACATAATTTAAAACGACACCAAGAAAACGACTGTTTCAATGTGTGCACAAATTTACCATCGGAAAGCGATAGCAAAAGAAACTGGTTTAATGAATTAATACCATCGAACCAAATTTCATTTAATAACTATGAACGTAAATTAAGAGTTCCATTCGTTGTGTATGCTGACTTTGAAGCATTTTTAAATCCAATAGAGAGTTGTTTTAACAATCCAAATCAATCTTCAACTGTTAATATTCAAAAACATGAAACGTATAGTTTTGGGTATTATGTTAAATGTTCGTATGATGATAATCTTTCAGTATATAGGTCTTATACAGGACAAGATTGCGCGCTAAAATTTATGCAATTCATTAACACAGATTTAGAAAATATCTGTAAAAAAAATTCTTTTGTAAAATCACCTTTACCGTTAACTGAAGAAAATGAAATAAATATCAGTCAAAGTGATTCGTGTTACATTTGTGCTACTAAATTAAACAATGATAGCACAGTATCTTACAATTGGCATACTGGAGTATATGAAGGTGTAGCTCATAGAGTATGCTCTCAGAAATACAAAGCTCCTAATTTTGTACCAGTGTTTTTACATAATTTAAGTAATTATGATGCTCATTTCATAGTGCATGGTCTTGATTTCGAGAAAGGTGACATTGAACTTATTCCTGAGAACAAGGAAAAATACATTTCTTTTTCTAAAGTTTTACAAATCAACAACAGAGTTGTAAAATTACGATTTCTTGATTCTTTTAAATTTATGTCAAGTAGCCTTAACAAATTAGCTCAGAACTTACTACCCGAACAATTTCGTGAACTCAAGTTAAAATATCCATGTGAAGAAGATTTTAAACGATTAATAAGAAAAGGTGTATATCCATACGAATACATGACAACATTTGATTCTTTAAAAATAACTTCTCTTCCCACTCGCAATCAGTTTTATAGTTCTTTAAATGATAGTCACATTACAGAAAGTGAATACCATCATGCCCAAGACGTGTGGAAACATTTTAATTGTAAGAATATGGGTGAATATTCAGACCTGTATTTAAAAACAGATGTATTGTTGTTAGCAGATATATTTGAAAATTTTAGGGATGTCTGTCTTAAAACATATGGTTTAGATCCTGCCCACTATTATACAGCACCTGGTTTAAGTTGGGATGCTATGTTAAATTTTACCAAGATAAATTTGGAACTCTTAACAGATATCGACAAGGTTACGTTTATAGCAAATAATATTCGGGGTGGTATATCACAATGCAGCAATAGACATGCAGTGGCAAATAACATATTTATGTCGGAATACAATTCAAATAAACCATCTTCATTTTTGATGTACTTAGACGCAAATAACCTTTATGGTTGGGCTATGTCCCAATGTCTCCCGACAGGCAAATTTGAATGGGTCGACATAGATACAGATTTTAATATAGCCGATGATGCCAAAAATGGGTTTATATTGGAAGTAGATTTAGAATATTCAAAAACTTTACATGATTTTCATTCAGATTTTCCATTTTGTCCAGAAAACGTATGTTTAGGAAGCAGCAAAGACAAGAAACTGATTCCAAATTTAAAAGATAAAAAAAATTACGTCATTCATTATAGAAACCTCAAACAATGTTTAAAAAATGGTCTCAGATTAGTTAAAATTCATAGAATTTTAAAATTTGAACAATCTGCATGGTTGAAAAGTTACATAGACTTAAACACTCATATGCGATCATTAGCTACTTCAGATTTTGAGAAAGATTTTTTTAAACTTATGAATAATTCTGTTTTTGGTAAAACAATGGAAAATGTAAGAAAGCGAGTTCATGTCAAATTAATAAATCATTGGTTAAATCGTGGCAAAACTCAAGGTGCTCAATCTTTGATAGCAAGACCAGAATTCCATAGTTTATCTATATTCTCAGAGAGCTTAGTTGCAATACAATTAAACAAAACTAACGTTTTATATAATAAACCAATTTACCTCGGTTTTTGTATTTTAGATATATCGAAAACATTACTATACGATTTCCATTACGATTATATGAAAGTGAAATATCAAGATAATATTAAATTACTATATACTGATACCGATAGTTTAATATATCAAATATTTACGCAAAATTATTATGCTGATATAAAACTTGATTTAGCCAACTACTTTGATACGTCAGACTATCCACCAAATAATGAATATGGTTTACCATTATTAAATAAAAAACGGTTAGGATTTTTTAAAGACGAAAATAACGGAAAAATTCTTAAAGAGTTTGTAGGTCTTCGCTCTAAAATGTATGCAATGGATGTGCAAAATAAATGTATATGTAAAGCAAAAGGGATTAATAAAAGTGTCACAAAAAATTTTTGTCTCAGCGATTATAAATCATGTTTATATGAAAAGAAAACGCAATACAGTGAAATGATAAGATTCAAATCAATTAAACATGCTATATTTACACAAAAAATCAATAAGATATCTTTATCACACAATGACACAAAACGTTATTTAATAGAGAATTCAACAGATACTCTTGCATGGGGTCATTATAAAATAAAGGACATTTGATTTTATCAATGAATTCTGTATGTTAATGTGTGTGTGTATGTTTGTTATTTTAATGTTCTGTCTTTATTATGTACTTTCTTTTTTTTTTTTTTATTGTGATACTATGACAACTATTTTGTGTATCATGAAAAATAAGATGCAAATTTGAATGTCTGTAGGAAGTTAATTCTTATATCTGATTTAACTTTAATTTATATTAATTTTATTACTGTAATATTTTTGAAAACATCTTTGAATTGTATGTGATCATTTTTCAAACTATTTGAATATTATGTAATCTTTGTATGTAAAACAAAAAAATCAAATATAATACATTCAATCGTATCTTCTTGTTTTATTCAATCCGAAGCGCTTTTCGAGTTCACACGTGCATTTAAAAATGTTTCACTTTTATCATCCTTTTACTGCCATAGTTGCAGGTCCAAGTGGGTGTGGAAAGTCTAATTTTGTAACAAACTTTATTAAATACATTAATGATATGTGTAACACCACTTTTCATCAAATTACTTGGTGTTTTGATGAGATGCAACCCTTATATGATGTACCAAATGTAAACTATTATCAGGGTATACCAGATATGAATATGTTTGATGGAAAGGAACCTAACCTTATCATTATCGATGATCTTATGAGGGAATCTGATGGTCGCATTGTCGACATATTTACTAAAGGTAGTCATCATAGGAACTTGAGTGTATTTTACATTACTCAAAATTTATTTCATCAAGGTAAAGGACAAAGAGACATTTCTTTGAATTCAAACTACATCATTTATTTCAAAAACCCACGTGATAAAACTCAAATACGTTACTTAGCCCGACAAGTATCACCAGAAAATAGCAAATTCATAGAAGATTCTTACAGAGATGCTACAAAAGAAGCACATGGCTATTTGATGATAGATCTAAAACAAGATACTTTTGATATGTGTCGAATTAAATCAAAGATCTTTCCTTCTGATGGTCATCCTACAGTGTACATTCCCACAAAAGAGTTTAAATATGTCAAAAACCAACAAATACCCGTCATTTGCAAATGATGGATCGACGCTTAAAGACGCATGAACACTTATTAAACGCTCTTTATAAGCTTAAACCTAAACATCAACAAGCTCTTTTAAAAGTGTGTAACGAAAACGAAATTAATTTTATTTGTGAATGTATTCATAATGTTTTACAAGGAAATATAAATCTTGAAGAAAAATCGAAGAATAAACTAAAAAAATACAAAAACTTATTACGAAAATTAGTACGTAAAAGTACAAATAAAATAAGAAAGAATATAATAGTTCAAAAAGGTGGTGCATTTCTTCCGATCATATTGGGTTCTATTTTGAGTGGATTGATAAGTGGACTGGTTTAAAATGGAACACGCCAAAAAAATGCTGTTAGTTGACCCAAGTTTAATAGATAAGTTAAATCAAAAAAGAAATGAAAATCCTACCTCTCGTTTAGATAGCGAAATGGAAAAAATACTCAGCAGTAATATGGATGATCGAAAAAAGTGTAAATTATACTTACAAATTTTACAAAGATATCTCCACTTTATGGAAGAAGATCGTCGTCCCATTGAACTCCCTATAATAACTTCAAATGACGATAACAATAAACCCTCATCTGAAAGCTGGAAAAATTTTAATATAAATAATGATATCAAGAATAAAGATGTAGTTGTCAGTCAGACACTGAGTGATGAACAGAAGCAACAAGAACATTTTACACTCGAAAAAAAACCTTTCTATTCAACAGAACAAATTTTAAATTTAATACCAAAAACATATGTAAAAAAAGGTGAGTTATTATTGAATTCGGTGTCGCTAAATAAAAACAAAATTTATTGGAATGATGCTGGCACAGTGATTGTGGATAATGAAGTAATTCCTAACAGTAACATTATCGATTTAATAAGCGATACACTGCGACCATTGAAAAACAACGACCCACCCGGTTGGGAAAAATTTGCTAAAGCGTTAAAAGATTTGAAAATACCTTTAACATATATTGGCAATCCAAAAAGACGTGAGTACATAGCTCAACTTCAAAAAGACATCGAAGAACAACCGCCACAAAACACAGAGGTATATTTGACACCAACTAGTGAAATTAAACACGCAAATAAAATTAGGAAAAAGATTGATTGGGAAAAATGGACCCCTTATTAGAAATAAATCAAATTTATTATGATGTATCACACCCCGCTGGATATAGTAATATCGACAAATTATCAAAAGCTATGAAAGGTAAAATGAAAAAGGAAGAAGTTAAAAACTGGTTGCAATCTCAATCTACGTATACACTCCATAAACCAGTACATAGAAGATTCGCTCGAAACAAATACGTTCTCTCTAATCTCAATGAACTTTGGCAAGCCGATTTAAGTGATATGCGAACTTATTCTAAAGATAATAAAGGTTTCAATTACATTCTTTGTGTTATTGATGTTTTTAGCAAATATGCATATGCCAGACCCTTGCAAAAGAAAAATTCTGAAACCGTAAAAAAGTGTTTCGATAGTATATTTAATGAAGCTAGTACCACACCTACACACATTCAATCTGATAAAGGCACTGAATTTGTATCAAAAGATGTTCAAAGATACTTTAAAACAAAAAACATTAATTACTATACGACAAATAATCCAGACATCAAAGCAAGTATTGTAGAAAGATTTCAAAGAACGCTAAAAATGAAGATGTGGCGCTATTTTACACACAAGAATACACATAAATATATTGATATTTTGCAGAATTTGATACACTCTTACAATCACAGTTTTCATTCTAGTATTAAAATGTGTCCTTCAGATGTTAATTCTAATAATATAATGACAGTTTGGAGTAATTTATATGAAAAATCTGAAAAATCATCAAAAAATATACTACCTATGTTTCATCTCGGTGATCATGTTAGAATAACCAAATATAAACATGTATTCCAAAAAGGTTATGAATCTAATTGGAGCGATGAAATATTTGTGATTTCTTCTATAATAGAACGTACTCCGTGGCCTGTTTATACTATTAAAGATTTAGATGGTGAAGAGATAGTAGGAACGTTTTATGAACGAGAATTACAAAAGGTCATTTATGACCCCACCATTGAACACAAGATCGATAAAATAATTCGTTCTCGTTACTCTGGCAGCAGACAACAAGTGTTAGTTAAGTGGAAAGGTTATCCGAACAAATTTAATAGTTGGATTTTAGCTTCCAGTTTGAAAAAAATATGATTAAGGATTTTTATTTAACTTTACTTAGCAATAGTTCAATGGAATACTTTCCTGAGAACAAAACATCAATTTTTTCAACAAAATTACCCAAACCCATAATATTGGAAGGAGAATGGTGTGTAGGAATCGTTGAATTCCAATATCCATGCACCATGTTTACTGTTCAAGATCATGAGAATGTTATTTACATAACAAAAATCATGAAAATGCCCCATGAAGACAAACTATCCACAGTATATTATAAGACTCACATACCTGCAACAAACTATGATAATATTAACCATATTTTATCAGCATTAAATAATATAAGGGAAAAAATCAAATTCCGCTACGATAATATATCCAAATTTGTGTCTGTTTCTGTATTAGACGAAACAATTAAATCTGTGACATTATCTCCTAAACTAGGTTTACAGTTGGGATTTGAACCAAACAGAAATCTCGTTGAAAAGAATTTAGCAAAATGTCCAGCTAATTTACATTTAGGGTTACCGTCTCAACTATTCGTTTATTGCGATATAGTTGAACCTCAAATAGTAGGTGATGTAATGACACCTCTTCTAAGAGTTATACCATTAGATCCCTCAAAATACATCTATGGTGCGAATAAAATGCATGTATTTTCACCTCCACATTACTTATCAGTAATGCGAAGAGAATTCGATACCATCGAAATAGATATAAGGTCGAGCACCGGACAAAAGATACCATTTCAGTTTGGAACGGTGTGTGTTAAACTACATTTTAAAAAATTATAATGCATTTTGAACGCTCCGACATGTCATGCCCTTATCAACGGTATTATTCTCATCAGGCTGGTTCAGGTATAGGGGTGGTATATAAAGGGGCGCCTTATCAAAAAGGACATGGAATCGGTAGTTTTCTTGGGGGATTGTTTAGGTCAGTTTTACCATTACTATCTAGCGGTGTTCGAGCTGTTGGTAAAGAGGCATTAAGTGCTGGTGTTGGGCTATTGACAGATATGGTTAGTGCGCGACCTATGGAAGATTCAATAAAAGCACGTCTTAAAGAAGTTGGTACCAACTTGAAACGCAAGGCCGATGAAAAAATAAATAAAATCAATATGTCTGGATCAGGATATATAACAAAACGAAAACGTCTACCTGGAGTCATTCCGTCGTTGACCGCGAAAGTGAAAGCTCTAAAAAAATCAAAAATTACTTCAAAACAAATTAAAGACATATTTTCTAACAATTAATTAAAATGTCTTTTTTACATAGTCATTCCTGTGAATGTATTAAATCCGAATTGGATTTGTTTGCATTGCCATCGACTCAAACTAGCATTGAAAGTGGAAATTGGATCCATTATAAACCAATTTCATCTCTTGCCGATGATGGTCCTATAGAATTTCAAATTCCTGGGGCAGGAGATGACTACATAGATTTATCTCATACGTTAATTCACTTGAAAGCGAAAATAGTAAATCAAGATAACACCAAACTCACCGCATCTACGGTCGTTGCTCCCGTGAACAATTGGTTGCACTCACTCTTCAGTCAACTTGATGTGTACTTAAATCAAAAACTTGTATCACCACCCAATAACACATATGCTTATCGTGCGTACATAGAAAACTTATTGAACTATGCTCCTGCGGCAAAAAATTCTCACCTCACCTGTGGCTTATGGTATGAAGATACAGCTGGAAAAATGGATTCCACCGATGATACTAATAAAGGATTTACTAAGAGACAAGAACTAGCCAGTGAAAGCAAAGAATTGGAAATGATTGGTCACTTGCATGGCGATTTATTCAATCAAGAAAAATTTTTAATCAATGGTGTTGATATTTGTGTTAAGTTAGTTCGTTCTAGAGAAAATTTCAATCTAATGGCCTCTACAGGTGACCTTAAATTAAAGGTATCTATTACGGATGCATCTTTGATAATTCGTAGAGCACGAATCAATCCCAGCGTGTTACTTGCTCATCAAAAGGTCTTAGCTTCTACCACAGCCAAATACCCCATTACTCGAGCTGAAGTTAAAGTTTTAACAATTCCATCAGGTGTTCAAGGAAAAACTCTAGATAACATTTTCTTAGGACAATTACCTAAAAGGTGTATAGTAGGATTTGTAAATAACGCTGCTTTCAATGGAAACCTCACTAAGAACCCATTTAACTTTCAAAATTATGACATTAATACTTTTAGTTTATATATAGACGGCCAACAAATACCATCAAAGGCTTTACAACCCTCATTTGAGAACAATATTTTTACTTCAGTATATCATACATTGTTTTCGGGAACAGGTATACACTTTCTAAATGAAGGTAATGGGATATCCCGAGAACAATACGCTCAAGGGTATTGTATGTTGGCATTTGATTTGACACCTGATTTATCAGCAAACTCTTCAAGTCATTGGAATCTTGTAAAGCATGGTAGTGTGAGATTAGAAGTGCGTTTTGAAACAGCTTTGTCACAAACTATTAATTGTATTGTTTATGCGGAGTTTGATAATGTTATTGAAATAGATAAAAACCGCAACATTTCAGTAGATTATAGTAGTTAAGAAAACAAAATTAACTGTTTAAGATTAGATTAAGTATGAATAATTTGATTCAGATTTGCTGTTAGATGTAAGTTACGAATAAAATGAATTAAAAAATATTAAGATTTTTGTTTTACCATAATCCTTGCAACCCCACAAAAATAGAAAACATGCCACATAAGTACCATAATAGTGTCTTCTTAAACTTATATACGACATTACCACTTTATCATTCGACTTGATAAGATTCTGCAGTGATTCGATAAATAAAAATGAATACAATAGAAATACAGAATTACTTAAAGAAAATTGATCCATGTATTGAATATAATGTATATGCAGCCAATCGCCTACCAATACATGTAGTAACTCCTACATATGTAGTTAGCAACTTAGACTCTGATAACAAACCAGGTTCTCACTGGGTTGCCATACACATAGATCAGAATGGTTTTGGACAGTACTTTGATTCATACGGTCGACCACCTCAAGGATATCACCGAATGTTTTTAGCGAGGAATTCTAGAATGTGGAATTACAATACAAGCCGAATTCAAAATGACTTTACTATAGTTTGTGGAGAGTACTGTTTAATGTATCTGTACTATAAATATTATGGTAAGAGTCTCAAAGATTTTCAAGTATTATTTAGTGATAATACAATATGCAATGATGTGTTTTTAACTAGTTTATTTAAATCATGTTTTGAGGAGAATAAATGAAATATAAAAATGAATGAATGATTTTTCTTTATTGAGAATTAATAACCCCATACAACCTTCTAATTCTTCCAAACAATTAATGAATGTTCGTAATAACTTTACAATCGTAAGCATGAGCATGAAAAACACTAAAAAGACTTATTACTATTTACATTAATACTTAGCAACAACACAAAGAGTTCTAGAATCAAAAACGAAGTAATCTGTTAAGCATGTAACTTAAAAGAGTACAAAGTTAAAATACAATACAATGTAAATTAAATTAAAATAGGTATAGTTATTACAATAATAGTTTCTTAGAATAAAGTATATGACTAAAATTATGATTTTAAAACACTGATACGCACTGGCACTTTGTTCATTTCTCGTTGTCTATAAAATACTTCACACAATCGTCCTTACTCGCTAAGTGTTTAGTTATATTGTATACCGTGTCCTTGATAGATTGCAAGTTTTTGTCACTCTCGGTTTCCGCGTAATATTTAACCCGCACATCAGCATGTTTCCATTGTTCCGTCGGTGCGATGTTTTTTATTTTATTAACATCATACACCTCAATTTTTATGAGGTGTGATGCAGAACTGCTGTCATCGCTGTTTGTTTTTATGTATGAAACACCACCACTCGTCGCTCGACCAACACTAGATGATTTTTTTGTCGTTGTCTTCTTTTTCTTAGGTTTTTCGAAAAATTCGTCAATGTTGTTGCATTCCATGGATCTTTTGTTTGCTATTATCGCTTTTTTTACTTTAAAGGCGAGTGTACCTTCTTCATCACTAGGTTCATCTATATCTTCAGCATAATAGTAATTTTTGAAAGTATTTTCCGAAAACTGTAATAAAATTAAATAAAACTGTTAATAAAACAAATCGGTTAAGGAAGTATTATATGATAAATACTTATAGGTATGCGAAGTATAAATGTACACTAAAGTAACATTGATAATTTAATAAGAGATCAAATGTAACGAAAATAAAACTGTAAATAAAACAAATCGGTTAAGGAAGTATCGTATGATAAACACTTATAGGTATTTGAAATAAAATGCACTACAGTAACTTTGATAAATTAAATAAGAGATCAAATACAACTAAAATGCATTAACCCAGTGAACAACACATAACATATACAATTAATAAAACATCTGGTTATAACAATTTTAGATCAAAGTATAAGAAGGTACTTACATTCATTTTATATCAGCTTCAGTATTTACTATTACACTGTTTTACTATCACTTCACTATTACCAACAACTGGAGATCACACTTCGAAGAGAGCACAGAGTGGAATACGATATCATGTGATTTTGAGTTTGGCTTTTATATGGAGAGCGAGTATTGTTTCCTTGCAGACAGGATCCAACATGTTCAACTTTCACTTTGAACGTTCCATTGAATACGTAACATCAGGAAATGGGAATAATAGGATCCGTAACTGTTGTTAAAAATAATGGACAGGCAATTAATCATTGACAATGAGAAGACCCGAAGGGTTTTACTTAGAATTTGAGAAACGTATGGTGTATTGTAACGATTGATTTATGTATTATAAACACTGCCCGTAATGCATAAAGGGTGAGTAATGGGTAATTGTAAACGGTTTTTAACTAGAAACACGAGTCCATAGGAATATGGAACAAAGACTATTCTTCAAATAAAAAGTAAAAAAGGGTCGCTGTAGAAATACAAAAGCACAACGAAACAAAGGGAAAAGGTACAAGCTTGAGAGGACCGTAAACCAACTCCAAGTCGCGGTTGATATCTATCTCGCGGGCGATATTAAATGGAATCCGCGGATTAGTTCGCGGTTGGTATTAATGAAATCCGCGGAAAAATCCGCGGTAGGTATAAATCCGCGGAAAAATTCGCGGTAGGTATAAATCCGCGGAAAAATTCGCGGTAGGTATAAATCCGCGGAAAAATTCGCGGTAGGTATTAATTAAATCCGCGGAACAATTCGCGGTAGGTATAAATTTAATCCGCGGGTTAATTCGCGGATTGTACGCGCCGAAATTGGAGCAATCGAAATTATTGACGAACTAGGCCAGTGTGGCGCCAACCGGCCCCCGAACGTGCTCCAGAACCGTCGAATCCCTTACTACTGATGAGGTAAGCGATACGACCACCTAGAGTTACAAAGTACTTTAAAGTACATTCAACTGTGCTGGTCTTTCTGAGATATAAGATGTTGTCTCATTTTGTCCAGTACACTGGCTATAGTTTCAAACTGAAACACAACAGTGCATGCATATTGATGCTTGGCGATAGAAATAGACAATGCGTTGGTACGCACCGAGACTGGCTCTTACATATAAAAGACCTACCACCAACAAAATATATAAGTGGTCAGTCTTTACTGAGATAGTTCCTAATACAGATCCGTTTCCACCGTTGGCTATAAAAATATGAGAGGATTATTACATTTATTATTATAATTGCATCAGGTTTGATCCAGTGACATAATTAGGTCATTACTTTCTAGCGCCTTGGTAAGTCTATTGTAGAGTTCACTAATGAATAGAAGTTTCGGTAATATAGTAATGCTTGGTCTATGTCTAGGCAATGAAGTGAGTTCAATATGCTTGTCTAATTGAGGGTTCAAATAAATGTTGTATTTCAATGTCAATAAGCCGAAATAAGGCTTACAGCTTCACACCGGAAGACCAAGCCGTTCTTGTATCGAGGCAGAGTCGCATACAGGAGACCTAGATGTTATGAATTCGAGATGCTTTTAAGTTGTGTCTCAATTGTATAGTTTATGGTAATATTGTAAGACATTTAAACGGTTATTAGTTAGATAAATTACTTTTACGCAATAATAATTTTATTCTACCAAAGTAGAACCGTGCGTCACGTGCCAACTGGGGATGGAAGCTCGCAGTTTCGAGACATATACTTGATCATCAAATACCAGAAATATTAGTCTCCGGATACTTTGGGGTTACCAAAGCGGTGTCACATCAATAGGGATGTTGACAAATCACATCCTTTTCTTTAGCCGCCTTTATTTTGAAGTAATAACACTCATACGTCATTACTTCAAATCGATGCAATATTTGTTGCGCTTCAAACTTTGCCTTTCAAGCCCCTGAATGACATTATGTATTGCTTCCTTATACATTTTTTGTGTCTTTTCTTTCTCAGTCCACGAAACTTGCCCAGAGACTTCGTACCAATCAACGCTCGGATGTTTCTCCGAAGTGCTTGATCCCCGCAGATCAGACCCTGAGCTCCCCAGAGATCACCTTCGACCGCGGCCGCTCCAAGGAGATCACGAAGACACCTGGAGAAACGTTCTCGGCTTCCGAATCTAATTTGGTAAGAAGAGGGTACTTTGTTTCTAATAGGTTATTCCTTTTAGAATTTAATCAGAAGCTTTGTACAGCTTTATTCGGCAGCTTATATGATATACTGTAAAACGCAGATATGATAGACAACAACTAGTATAATGGGTACTTAATATATACTATATAATGGTACTCTATAATTTAACCTCATATATTCACCACCAGCCTACAAGGGATCATGAAGCTGTTCCAGTGAATGTGAAATTAGCCCGGGAAGCCACAAAAAACCGCAACGCTGACTCCTCAGGTGACATGCCGCAGGGTTTCAGTCCGAGGGAAGGAAGGTGTAATAGAGTTTTCATCCATAAGGATCCTGGAGTTGATGTCCAAAAGGGTCCCTGGAAGCTGGACAAAGGGCGGTGTTGTGGGCGTCCTACTCCACCTAAGGTATAGACAGTAAATTGATTTTTTTTAATATGTAAAGGAAGGAAAGGCCGCAGGAACGCGCTGGATGCGGGCCGCTTTTGACAGGTCCATCTGGAAATCTTTGGGGGAGGCCTATGTTCAGCAGTGGACGTCGTGTGGCTGATGATGATGATGACGCGATATTTCATACGTAGTGTATATGACCTCATATTTTTATCCTCGAAAGGCTAATTGCCTAAATCGATATGGTATAGAAGGACAGCGCCTGTCTCTACTAACGGCAACCTCCTCTGGGCGATCCCCCCCTTTCCTATTAGTGTGCCATTTCTAATTTTATTATTTTCTTTAATTTCAGAAATCCAGATCATGTAAGTATACGGTTAGTTTGTATTATATTTTTTATACATTGCTAATTGATATTTTATTCCAGGTTCGCCTCAACCGTTGGATAGAGATGATCCCCTCTCTCGTCAGATACGCGAGATACACCACGAGACGCGCAAGAGCACAAGAATCATACGGGATTCGCGGGCGAGATTGCTCGAGATACAGAAGGTACTGTAATTTAATTCTTTTGCCAAATCGTTATAATTGAAAACAGAATAATGGCATTGGAATTATAAATGAAACACAGAATGGCACATGCCCGCATCCCACTGACACAGCAGTTGGTATGATGACTCCCAATTAAATCCCAATTAAAACACAAGTGAGTAATCCTCCTATCCTCCTAATCCTCCTAATATTATAAACGCGAAAGTTTGTAAGAATGTATGGATGTCTGGATGTCTGGATGTATGGATGTTTGTTACTCTTTCACGCAAAAACTACTGATAGGAATTCGATGAAATTTGGGACACGGATAGATCATGTCCTGGATTAACACATAGGCTACTTTTTATCCCGGTAAATATAAATCAGGACTTTTATCCCGGGAAAACACATTCACGCGGGCGGAGCCGTGGGCAAAAGCTAGTTGAAGAAATATGTAGGAAATAGCTAAATATAATTCTTACTTACTTCACATAATATTTCATCAATGACAAAGCGGTGATCTTTACCCAAATGTTTTTTGCATACTAGGCAAACCTACTAAATATAAGTGCAGCCGCTGACGCAGCCAACCATTGTCTAGACGATTGGCTTGATTGAACCGAATGTTAACCTCAGGCGAATCAATCAGAGTTATTGAAACATCAATATAGAATCGCATAGTGGTTTACCAATTGGCAGTTAGCTTGCCAATGTTTTGATTATGTTGGTATAGCAAAAATGTGCGTCGTTTGCATCTTCTTCATTGTGTGAAGGAGAAATACGTGCATTGTAGACTTTATGAAGGGGTATTTACACAAATAAATAAAATCGTTTCAAGCGAACCCAAGCAAAAATGAACATTCCGCCCACTTGGTGTTTAGCGCCATGACTGCCCTTGAACATAACATAGAATTTAGAATTACAAAGTTGTATGTATGGCATTAAACTAAACTTGTCACCCTGAGGCATAAGAAGTAACATTACATAATGCCCATGATGCAATTTTCTAAAATTTATTATCCCTCAGAAAACAACAATGACGGAGGCAGACGTGCGTGAGTTGGGCGAGCGGAACGAGCTGCTGCTGCGAGAGATGGACCGGTTCGATCGGCTGACGAAGAGCGTGCAGCGGCTGGTGGGATCCGAGGTGTCCGTGATTAAGAAGGCGAGGGAGGAACAGCAGCCGGCACCTGTTGCTTATGGTGAGAATAGAGATGGATTGGAGATGGCACTGAAATGCCCAGCGAGGTAAACCATTACATCCTACTTCCAGAACCGCCTCTATTCCAAGAGATGAAGATGAACCACCCAACTGTGCTATTCGCCGGTGGAAGGAACCTGGACGCGCCCAGACTTGTCTGCGACGCCCCCACCAGGAGTAAATCTGTACGTGGATGTAGACATTAATTAGAAATGTATAAAAAAAAAATGAAAAATATATGCTGTTAACATAACTCGTGTTTGCTTTGAAGGAGGTCGACCTGAGCTGGAAGCTCAGCGAGAGTTACGACATGCAGGAGAAACTCGTCGCTGATAACGCTGACTTGGAAGTCAAGAGGTGTGATTTTGTGTGTATGATTTTCTTTTTATAAGTATTTTATCATCGACGTTAACTTCAAAAAGAGCTAGATCAAGGAAAATTGTGATTCGTTAAACTAGATTCTAGCGAGGAAAAAGGCCTTCCTAAAAGGATACTAAGTCATTTCTGCGTTTTTATTAATAGTCTGACGTGGGGTACGTCGTACAGCGTACTCGAGGAAATCAAATGTAATAAGTAATAATTCCATGGTCGTATGATGGAGTATGATGAATAGCCAATGAAAGTAGGTTGCTTAAGGCAGGTATGGTTTGCTGTCATGATATTATGGTGAGGCCTAAATTAATTACCAGTGGACTATGATTTACAATATAGACTGGTCGATAGTTGGTGACTGACTTCAAACTAGCTGATTCTTAGATTTATTTATTTATTTATTTATTTATTTAGGTTCTCCAGCAGATTGCACATTAAGTTTACACAGGTGATTTATAACAGAGGTCATATTCTGATCACAACCAACTTAAAGGAGTACACAGCATTCATTAAAATATGTGTTAAATTATACAGCTATTATGTTTACGTGTAAAACTAGAAACTAACAAAATAAAATAAAAAACAAAATCTGATATACTTAATTAACAAGCAAAAAAAAAAGAAAACAAATCAAAAATTGGAGGCATAAGAACCAAAATATTTCAACAGTTTTTGTCTGAACTTGTTGTATGAGTCATGGAAAATATCGATATCATTATTTAATTTGCATACAGTGTTATAGGTGGCACACATTCTTGTAATAGGAGAGTTACGGCCCAGATTGGTTCTGAAGGAACGAGCTCTAAACGTATCCGTGATAGGATATCTGGGAACTCTGGTAGGCACGGAGATATTAACAAGAGATAAAATAGCAGAACAATCGATTCGTGAGTTAATCAATTTATATAGGAAGGTTAGATCATGTATTTGCCGACGATGTCTGAGGGACATCATATTGTTAAAGTGTTGCAGGCGTATAGTGTAGGGGTTCCTGTGTGAAAAATCTGACTCTGCAAAAGCCAAGTATCGTGTAAAATTTCGTTGAATATTCTCGATTCTTTGCGAGTGTATAGTATATGTTGGATTCCATACAATGCTGGCAAATTCTATCGTGCTGCGAATTAGGGTGTTGTAGAGATATATCTTAGTGTAGGGACTATGAAACTCTTGGGTGTTACGTTTAAGGAAACCCATCATTTTGGTTGCTTTTCTGACGATGGCATCTATGTGAGGAACAAATGTCAACTGAGTATCAATCACGACGCCCAGATCTCTCACTTCAGTTAGTTCGTGGATAGTGTGACCGTTTATGTTGTAATTTGATTGGATTGGACTTTTTTTGCGGGTAAATTTGATATGATAACATTTGTTCGTGTTGAGAGTCATGTTGTTAGCAGTACACCATTCGTGTATTCTATCCATATCTTCTTGTACTAGCTTTATATCATTTGTGGAATTCACTGGTAGGAATAATTTGAGATCGTCGGCGAAAAGAGCATAGTTACAATTATGAATTGAATCAGTAATATCATTGATAAAAACTGTAAACAAGACAGGTCCAAGGTGGGATCCCTGTGGTACACCTGATGTGGAAGTATATGTTTTCGACACATATCCCTTTACAGTCACCATCTGCATTCTGTCGCTTAGGTAGGAACGGAACCAGCAATGTAAGGATCCAAATACACCATATGCATTTAGTTTTGTTAGAAGTAGTGTGTGACTAACTTTATCAAAAGCACTATTAAAATCGGTGTATATTGCATCAACCTGTCTACCTTGATCAACTTCAGCTGATATGTTGGCAATATAAGATGCTAGGTTGGTGGCAACTGAGCGTCGGCTACGAAAGCCATGTTGATGATCCGAAGTAAGTGGATTCAGATGTTGCGTAACTATTGGACATACAAGACTCTCGAATAACTTCGAGAAACATGATAAAATAGATATCGGGCGATAATTTTGTACCTGGGCTAAGTCTCCTTTCTTATGGATGGGAACCACCTTGGCGAATTTCCATTTTTGTGGAAACTCACCCGTTTTGAGCGAATGATTAAACAAAATAGTAATTGGGAGAGCAAGACCAGTAGCACAACGTCTAACAAAGATGGGTGGTATGTGATCAGGCCCGGCGCCTTTAGAAATGTCAAGACACTTTAACTTTTTAAGTATTGCAGTTTCATTAAAATGGATCGCACACAGAGTTTGGGGCCATTGTGGATAAAGTGTATTAGAGAGTGGCCGTGGTCTGTTTGAACAATTTACATTGTTATTTACAGTGGTTAAAGATGCGTCGGATGAGTATACCGATGAAAAATGGTCGGCAAACAGATTGGCAATGCTTGGCCCATTGTCAGCAAGTAAACCATTAGAATTCATTTCTGCGGGGATCGAAGTATCGTTGTTGCGTTTATTTTTAGTGTATCTCCAAAATAATTTCGGGTTTTTATATAAGTTCTTTTCAGTGTCTGTAATATATTCGTTATAACATTTCTTATAATAACTTTTGCAACGTTGTTTAATAATCCCAAATTCGATTTCATCACGAGGGTTTAAGTACTTTTTGAGCCGTTGCCTAATCTTTTCTTTTTCGTTAAGCATCCTTATAAGCTTTCGATTAAACCATTGTGGGTAACGTTGGGGTTTTACCTTGCGTTTCGGAACAAACCTAGTAATTATACCTGTTAAAATATTATAGAAAACCCCGACCATGTCATTTATGCCTAGATAAGTGGGTAACTTATCATGCCAATTAATTTGCTTAAGTTCATGTAAAATACTATGATAGTCTGCTATGAAAAAATTTAAATCGTCACGTGCCCTGGGGCGTAAAGTGTTGAGCAGATGTGTTGAAATATTGAGGTTCAAAGCTGGATGTTTATTATCTAGCTTACAAATAACGTCTTGCGGTAAGTCTACATGTATGTCGGGTATATTGGTAAGCACCAAATCCAGTAGTCTATTGTCTTCATTCGCTACGTGATTTATTTGAAGTAAACTATTCGAGTAAATAAAATCCACTAGCGAATAGCCAGTGGAAACATTATAGTTGGAGGGTGTTAATCCTAGACTGTTTAGATCTAGTGCTTTCCAGTTCATAAATCCAAGATTAAACCACTGCCACTGAGATGCCACTTGGATACAAATTCAAACAAATAACGGGCTCATCAATCAATTGTACGCGTAATTTTGCTGCAAATCGAACGCTAATAAATGAGTTGCTTAGCGAAACGTTACAGGTATGAATGTTCTTACAAAAATAATATGGAAAATAATATGGAAAGCAATCAAAAACCTTCACCTAATGGATCCGAAGCTGCTAGTCATAGCTGCTAGTTTTATAAAATATATACACAGAAATAATAAACACGCTTAACATTAAAATATGTCGTTGATCAATTATCAACAAATAATATGTCTCTGAACATATCAAAACCAAAAACGTTGTTGAACAACGTGGAAATAAAAGTGACTGAACACACTCACAATGTAAATATCGTCGACAAGCACAGACACAAAACCGTTGAACACGCTTAGAACAAAAAAAAAGACCATTAACCTTTATAAAATACGAATTAAAACAGATTTTATTATCTTCACAAAGTTTTATTGTAAGGTTCTTTGTTGCATTTCTTAGAAGTGCAGATTTTTCTAAATAGACAGTTTTATCCAACAAACCATTATTTCACAAGTTAAATTGTGCTACATCAAAGCGTTCTAAGTAATTATTTTTGCGCACAGAAAATAAATTTCTTATAATTAATTTTAAACGCAAACTGTCGATGTTAGAAATACGAAATAAATATGGATCATGTCCCAGATTAACATCTCGTGCCGTGATCAATACATAATAGTAAATAAATAAATTAAACAATAGTACTCAGTGCGGGAATCGAACCCGTGGCATATCGTTCTACAGCCAGTTCATCGTCTACTGCACCACAATGCTGTCAAGAATTAAAAATGTCGCAAGAAATTCTATTGAATATAAAGCCGGTTACTAACCGGTGATGCGATACCACACGAAAATCGCGGGTTTTTTGTCAAGTCGAAGGCGCAAACACGTAACATATTTACTCTAATTGTATGTTAATTAGGCATTACCGTGTTCCTTCACATGAAAAGTATCTAGGTAAAAAAATATTAATTTCGAAGTATATATTTTCACTTTTATAGTATACTAGCTTTTGCACGCGGCTCCGCCCGCGTTAAAGTTTTTCTGGGATAAAAGTTCCAATTTATATTTTCCCGGGATAAGAAGTAGCCTAGGTCCTTCCCGGCTCCGCCCGCGTTAAAGAGTTTTTCCGGGATTAAAGCCCCGCTTTATGTTTTCCCGGGATAAAGAGTAGACTATGTGTTAATCCAGGATACGATCTACCCGCGTGCCAAATTTCATCTAAATCTTTCAATAGTTTTTGCGTGAAAAAAGAACAAACATCCATATATCCATACATTTTTACAAACTTTCGCGTTTATATTATTAGTAGGATGTATTTTGCGAAGAAACAAAAAGCAAATTCATTCTTCAGCGTTCATGTTTATCAAACGAACCTGCGAATGAAATATAGTAAAGTAGCAAATATGGGTTTTTGTTTTCTTGCAGAGGTTGTTAAAGCCGGCCTAAGTACATTCATGATGAGTTCGATAATCAACTAGATTCTTAACCGTGGCTACGCCCATGTATTTCTTTCACTAATGCATGACGACTCAAACCTATGGAATGTTTTAATGTTATATGGTTACGGTCACCTGATACCTTTTATTTTCATATAATAGCTTGTATTTCAGCTAGAACAGTTTACTACATGCTTACGAATCCCCCAACAATGTGTAGTTTTCGTTTCGGTAATACCAGATTGCGGTAAATTAATGTAGATAGTAATAAAAAATTAGAATATAAAAAAAAACAAAAATTTGGTTATTTCCAAATTACAGACAGATAATATGCTAGTCTAACTTGTATAGATTTCTCTAGTATCAATATTTCCAAATATTTATATGATTCCACAACTGTCAGTGTGAAATCTTAAAACAAATGACACCTCTCTGACGTCACGCACGAAATGACAAAGATGAAATAACCTTTCTGCTCTTCTATTTAACGAATTGTAACGAACTGCCTCGGTGGCGTAGTGGTATTGCGTACGCATTACGAGTACGATTTGCGCGCTGAGGTCCTGGGTTCGAATCCCGGGTCGAGCCAAAAAAATTGTGACTGGGTATTTTCATCTTAAAATTTACTCAGTCGCAGCTCGGAGTCAGGAAGTTGGCGGTGTGATACCCCAGTGCCTCGGAAAGCACGTAAAGCCGTTGGTCCTGCGCCTGATCTCTCTCCGGTCATGTCGGATTGCCGTCTCACCGGACTATGAGAGTGAAGGAATAGCGAGTGCACCTGTGTATTGCGCACACACTTGTGCACTATAATATCTCCTGCGTACCTGGCTGATCTCCGTTGAGATTGGCCGCCGTGGCCGAAACTGGCTAGGAGGATTTATTATTTTATATATTTAACGAATGTAGAAACATGTCAGTCGTGATGTTGCCGGAAATATATGAATAGATTTTGATTTCTAGGTTGTTCACCAATATTTTTAATTTTAAATTGTTCCGTGACGTATGTGGCGGGAAATGATCAACGACATTATATTTTTGAGGTGCTGAAAGGTTTCCGTGGGTTTGTTTTGTTCAGCGACTTTTGTGGCTTACTGTACCTATACAATCAATATAGATTTTTTTAAAGAAGGTTGAATATAAATTGTTGTACTTTCTCCTTTTTAAATTATATTTGAAATTGGAACATAATCAAGATGGCAACGTCACAAACTGACAAACAGTGAAAACACACAAAAATTTTGCCGATTTAAATAAAAAAAAAGGAATGGAGAAATCAAGGTGAGTTCAATTTTCAGATATATTTTGTACAAGGAATTGATGACGAAGGACCAGAGTCTGGAGACATGCCGCGCTCAGATCAAGCGGCTCCAGGGAGAGCTGAAGCTCATGAGCAAAGAGAACGGTCTGCTGCACGAGAGACTTAATAAAAATCACCCGCAGGTATGAAAAGCATTATAAGTAAAATGATAAGAGTTCACTACCTCCGTAGAGTAACTACCGATTGCGATGACCGTGCTGTTATTTCTGATTCAATCCCCGCGTCAGGTGAAGTGATAATGCGTTTGTTTGCTGAGTCAGGAATTCCGCCTAGTAAATGACAATAGGCTACTCTGCAAAGGGAAGAGGCATGATAACATTATGTGCGTATGTAAGGTTGAGCGTGAATAACTCATTCCAAGACGCAGCTTGCGCAGAATATTATGTGAATTTACTGCCTCGGTGGCATAGTTGTATTACGGTACGACTGCAATACTGAGGTCTCGGGTTCGATCCCCGGGTCGGGCAAAGTGATATTGAGTTTTTCTATTCAGTATCAGCTCAGAGTCTGGAATTTGTGCCCGATATGGCCATAGGCTAGCCCCCTATCACATCATAGGACAGAATAATGGCGAAAAGTGGGTACGCTAGTTGCGCCTCTGCCTACCCCTTCGGAGATAAAAAGGCGTGAGTGTATAATAATATGTATGTATACATTCCTTAATGTTTACAAATCTTTCTCGACTTGTGAGCCTCTTTTCTACAAGTGCGCGTTCTGTAGCGTAATTATGTGTTAGTTACGTTGCAAATGTATGTTTAACTAAATATTTCTTTCAACATCCTGGAAACAATATTTTGCGTATTTACTGCTTAACACCCATTTTCCGTGGTGCTACAGTCAGAATCAAAGCCTAGCTACGTGTACCTTGGCCTAAGCTTTACGGAATCCATAGTAAAAATAAACTTATCACAATCAGGATTACGAATAACAACTTTCATAATAAAATTCCGCCGCGTAATGTTTCAATTTTGATAGCATTACCTTTATTGAGCGGCCTTTGAAATAATAAAAAAGGGTGTAGTCTAAAAATATCTAAGAAAGAGGCGAAGGGCGGAGATGTGGTTTTATTGTGACCTCTAAAATGCCTGCCTCGTAAAACAGCACCTAAGTTATTGGCCAACTCTATATTTCTATGTAATGACTCATCCGTAATAGGCGGTCTCGATTTTAATATGTAGTTCTTCTTTGCTTTTTACAACTGATTGACGAGACGAGCTAGATGCTCCCCATGAGTTTAGCCATGCTATAACATTTTATTACTCCACTTTCCATCACGATTAGTTGGGATACTTTGTCATGTCCATAATAATAATAAAAAAAAATTAGACTTATTGCATGGCACCGTTCTTTGCTCCTAATCGTGGCACATTGTTTTATTTTGTTCCTTTAACCACAAATTTACAAAAAAACACCATGGCTATTTTTCGAATTATTTCAATCAACCAGCAGAATATAGGCGATGGCATACAGCGCAGTTACTGTTTTTTTACGTATCGTTGTGCTTTATTTTTTTTTCTGTTACGGCTAACTGTCTGCAAGTCGGGGGACATCAGACGTCATCAAATTATAACCACCATACACTACAAATGCTACCAAACGGTTAGCAGTGCGTACTACCGGACAAGCCCAACGTGCGAAAAGATCCTCTATAGCTTTGTAATTAGCGTTTGATATCACGTGGAACTTATTTTTTTTTTGTTATGTAGGGTGATGCATCAACGATAAAACAGGACCTCTCATGTCAAGAATCCGAAGATTGTGCGCAGGTAACGTGTTTGGTGGTATTCGAACAACCACCTTCTTTCAAAGTTACTCTTACTGCATCCTTGTACGCAGCTACTTTCAGCTAGCATGAAAATACTATCTCACGGAGAAATTGTGTCATTTGCTGAAAGTACTAACATACCCTTTCTGATCTTTTGAATATTCCTTTCCTTCGAAAACTGATATTGTTCCAATGTATAAACATAGCAAAGATTCTGTCAAGGTATTATGGTGCCACATGCATTTTTATTTGACCAGATGCTTTCGATCTGCATCTGAGCTTTCTTTCTAAGAAACCTACACCATTCAAGCTATCGCGCTCGTGTCTGTATGGTTCCATCTTCCCACGTGATATTATTTCTTCCCCTTTTCACCCTGTTATTTAAATTGACTCATTCTGTCTACTGTGCATGCTGTGACAACTTGTAATTGAAACAACATTTAGCCTATTTTACGAAACCCTTTTTTTTTTTTTTAGTATGGCCATCTTCGGCGCATTAGGGACGGCTGCGGGCTTCCTCCGACTCACGTCTAAGTTGTCGTCCGCAACCGCCCCTGCGCGTACCGCTGTTGCGGTCCTTTTCCGAGGGACGCCCCTGGCGTCCGAGGCAGGGTGAGACACGCTGCCGTCCATCACGGGGGTCACACAAGTTGGCTAGACTAATAGGCGGGCGGCACCTCCCGCCCACCCGTGACCCCCGGAGGCCCCTATTAGTCGCCTTTTACGACAGGCAGGGGATACCGTGGTGGAATTCTCCAAACGCCCCCAATCCACAGGGCGGATTTTACGAAACCCTACTGTAACAAACTAGTAATAATGTAATGTTTTGTAAGTTGTTCTTTATCAAAATAAATAAATAAATCTGCAGGACTGCAAGACCTTGGACAGCAGCCACGCCCGTGAGCTCAGCGATAAACTTGATAATTACAACAGCTCAAAAGCGGAACTTGTGAGAATAATGGTTTATTTAGATATCATTCATTAATTTAGAAATTCAACGGGTTTGTTCACCACGAAAAAAAAAACACTTGTAAACCAGAGACCACCCAGCCCTCTCTATAATATATTATGCCTATTGGATACCTACTCGATCAGGTTGATACTCTGCAGTTTTAGAGCATTCATCTTAAATTCCTCATGACTCTACATATGGTGAGTAAGAGCGTGAATTGATATTGACCAGTCATTATGGCAAAGCTGTCACTTCAGGTTGACAAGTTCTGTGCCTGGCCCTGAAGATGAAACTTTCTACAGCAGAGATCTCTCCACCAATATATTTCAGTCGATTTTTATACTAATTAAGTTCTTATATAATTTAAGTCGATTTAATTAAATAAAAGGAGAAGCAGCTAAGCAGTTTGGAAGAGGAAGTTCATTACATTCGCGCAGAGATGGACTCAGTGAAGGGAGGCGGTGCGTGCCGCGGCGGCGGTGGCCAGAACACCTGCTTCGAACAACCGGTGAGATCATCGTCTCACATTCAAATTATTTACATAATATTTGGCACTAGATTTTGCGCGGCTCTGCATGAGAGGAAATCCTCCTTTCCAGAATATATTTTTCACTGTTTACTTTTGCTGCGATAAAATACAGTTTCTATTTTACGTGTCAACTTATCAAAGTTCATTCAGAAAACAAATCCAAATATAAAAACGTTTTTACAAATCTTCACATGTATAGGACATAATGATAATAGTAGATTTTTTCAGACCGGTGGACCACCGATGCCTCCGATGACCAGAGCCGTGAGTATAGTCTATATTAAAAATTGTAGCTACAATTACTGTTGGTTCTTATTTACTTTGTACAAGAATTTCCTTATATACACATGAAAATTATCCACCTCAACAGTTCCGAGCTGTTAAATGACGAGCCGAGCATGCCGTTCGCCTGATGGTAAGCGATACGACCACCTATAAACAGTAGTAACACCATCCAGCACCTTGAGTTACAAAGTACTGTGTGGCTTTCCACTGCGCTCGTCATCCTGAGACATAAGATGTTAAGTCTCATTATGTCCAGTAGTTTCACTGGCTACAATGTACTTCAAACCGGAACACAAAAGTGCATGCACACTGCTTCTTGGCGGTAGATATAGACATTGCGGTGGTTGGTAACGATGGTTATGTATCCAAGCGGCCTCCAGTAAATGTATAATATATTGTGTTTTATATGCAAGGTAAGTCCTTTTTTGAATGACCTAATCTGTAATAATAATATCAGCCCTGTATATATACTGCCCCGCTGCTGGCCGCTGGCCTATTCCACTACTGAGAGTCTAATCTCTACCAAGGCGATTCATTTATCTCTTGGTTATCACTACATTACATCAACAAAATAGTGCGTCTGTAATCTGCACACTTCGCGTAATTAAGCACCACGTTACTTTAGTAACATGTAGACAAACTATAGTTAGGTAGTTAGTATACCGAAGGTGTAGGCAGAGGCGCAACAAGTGCACCCACTTTTCGCCGTCCCATGATGCGATAGTGGGCTAGCCTTTCACCATATCGGGCACAAATTTCAGACTCCGGGCTGATACTGATTAGAAAACCCTAATAGTACTTTGCCGGGCCCGGGGATAGAACCCGAGACCTCAGCATTGTAGTCGTACCGTAATATAGCTACACCACCGAGGCAGTTTAGTTTATCCAAATCATAATATACTCGTTTTACACGCGTGACGTAAGCTGTCAGCATTCATTTTTGAGCGCATTTGATCCGCTCAATACGAGAATATATTCCAGTCACAGTAGGCGGATTTACAGATAGACTCGGCCAGTCAGCCTTGTAATATGGAATAGACTAAAGTAGGTGAAGGATTTGCAATGGATACAGATTTACTTGAAGTAAGGTTGAATTTTATATTAGCTCACGTTTTTTCTCGAGAATGATGGGCAAAGGCGCTAATAGTGCAGCGATGGTCAAGTATAATATACCCACTTTTCGCCATTATTCCGTCCCATGATGTGATAGGGGGCGAGCCTATCACCATATCGGGCACAAATTCCAGACTCCGCGCTGATACTGAATAGAAAAACTCAATATCACTTTGCCCGACCCGGGAATCGAACCCGAGACCTCAGCATTGCCGTCGTACCATAATACAACTACGCCACCGAGGCAGTCAATATATGTATATGATAGTATAATATATGGAATTGTAATATCATATTGGAATCATGGGTTATTTTTTTATGAATCAAAAACATAATATATCTGTAGCCTCAACTAAGAGCCAAGTTCCAGCCTAACGATAAAAACTACACATAATATTATTCGGCCTCTGGACTGACGAGGCTATCGACTCATGTTTGCTTTGTTTTAGTGTGGTGTGTGTCCTCCATGTCCAGCGCCATGTAACCCCAACGCGCCACCGACTCCTGCAGAGAAGGAAGCGCAAAAGTTGGGCATTCGATTGCGACAAACAGAGGAGAACTTCAAAACCAAAATTACTGAGGTAACTTTATATTACATTTACTTTAAAATGAATTTAAAGTACTTGCACTGGGCTGAATGGTAAGTAAGTTCAGCGTAGTACAAATAATATTGACTGATAACATATGTTGCTTTTTTCAACTGCCTTGGGATGCAATTCATCGGTGAACTTCTACAGCGGCCATTTCACAACCTGGTTGGTATCCAGTTAAGTGCAAAATATGCCATACCAGGTATCATTCCACTATCTGATATGCGGTCGCCATCGGTATTATTTGTAATCATCTGTGTAAATTTTAAATCCTTGTAATTTCCTCTAGTGTGCAATGCTCCGAGCAGAACTCCTCAAGAAGAAAGAAGAGTGCGACAAGGACAAATGCCAGTTGCGCGAGACGCAGAACAAGCTGCGCGAGCTGGAGATGAAGTTTGAGGGTCTGACGACGGTGACCAACATGACGATGGGTACGAAGGAGCAGGCCTTCGAGCAGGAAGTGAACATGCGCGCGCTGAAGCAGTGCTACCGGGAGGCGAGGGAGGAGATCGACGAGCTGCGGATCCTGATGAAGGAGCAGAATGATCAGCTACAGGATTACAGAGTTAAAGTAAGAAGGTTGGGGTGGGAATCGATGATATTAGGTTTATAGTATTTAATTGCTCATGTTGATTTTAATATCCGGTAGGTAAGCAACAGTTTGTCACTACGGAAAAGTTCTATAATTTTCAATGGTGGAAGTTATTTTACGCAGATGAGACGTGGTGTTTTTGTAAATAAAGTACACATATTATCAAGGATAAAAAATGTATGGCCTGTCAATAGTAGGACAAAGGCTCCGTAAATAAATTTTATATCAATGCTAGCCAGCACTTTGACTTACAAAAACATGTTACTGCTCTTGTTACCGTGATAGTAGAGGGCATTTGTACAGAATTTGCTATTGATTTTGTTACTTAGTATTTGCAAGCCCAGCAGCTAGTGGAGGAGCAGCGTCGGCAGATGGACATGATGGACATGGATAACACCAGGATCAGCGAGCAGATCAACCTTGAGATACAGAGGGTGAAGGTAATGCGGAACCGTGTTTCATGAAAGAAGAACTTCATAAAACCTCTGTTTGTAGATACCCTTTTAAATTCTTCGCAATATGATAATATCAAAAATTGATTTATTCTATTGAAAACAAAACTAAAAAGGTAATGTCATGTCTATTATAGCATAGGGATCAATCACTTGGAATGAAAATCATTGGTTAATTAGACCGGGGATGGACAATATAATCAAAATATACTTACTTGTTTTAGTTAAAATACACTTATTATAGAGTCTAGACCAATTCTCTTATCATCTTATGAGCTGTTGTTAAACATAAAATATGCTTCACAGCTGAAATTCCAAGAGAAGCTGCAAGAGTTAGCGCCGATTCCGGACTTGTTAAAGGCAACGCAAATGCGACTGAAGGACGCCCAACAGGCGCAGGCCATCGCCGAGCACAACGCTGAGCAGCTCGCCAGGGAACTCAACTGTGCTAGAGAGAAGGTAGTGTTGCCTTTATCAATTTTGTAGTTTTTCTGATTAGAGCTACATAGGATATGGATACGGTTCAGTCTGGAAGTTTAAAGGCAAACGTACAAATAAATTACCGCAATTGTTGTTATTTTCTGTCCCTGATAAAAGAGAATCCAAGAGAAGAATAAAAGAGACATTGATTTTGTACTTTTACGAGTGCAGGTTCACGTGCTGCTCCATAACAGCATGAAGCCGCCAGAGAAACCACCGGAGCGTGGCGGCGACGAGAAGCAGCTGGCGATGCTGAACCAGCGCGTCGGACAGCTCACCGACGCGAACATGACGCTCAAAGGCGAGATCGAACGGCTCAAGTAAGTCACACGTGCTATCACGTCTGGCAAGTGTAGGTAGAGATATTTGATTCATGATTGGTTCTAGAATTTAGGAAGAGATTAATTTGGAGATTTTTGCCTTTAAATTGTGACGTAGTGTCACATAGGTATGTTTACATCGCGGCATTCAAACTGGGGTTTGACTTTTTTTTATACTATCCCCCGACTTTTTATCGCAAATTCAGTGACAATTAGGAAATGATAAGTTTACGGAGCTACAACTTTTTTATATATTTACCAACAATTTTCATAATGGTACACCTTACGCGTGATATACACTATTTACGTCATTTTCCAGGTCTAACGTGATCCGCATGGAGGAGAGTGTGCTAGCCAACGAGAAACGGCTACAGGAGAAGATGCACGAGTGCGCACAGATTGGTGGCGAGCTAGACAGAGCCCGCGACGAGGCCGCCAGAGCGCTGCAACGCGCCAACGAGCGCACTGACACCATACGCAAGTACGTTGTAATTTTAGTAAACCAGGCCCCGACACAATTTCAGCAATGGACAAGGGACGTAAAGACTACATTATAATATGTTAAGTAACTATTTAGTAACGTCAGGTTTACAGTAGTTTCTTTGCTGTGCTTGGATCAAAATAAACAGTTTTCACCTGATGATGTTGAAGATTGATCACTACCAGTAGCAGTACATTGCATAATGTTGTAGTGTCACTCCTGAATGATAATCCGCAAGAACTACACGTTATGTTTACTTCTCAAGACTCGTTGACTTGACATTTTATTTGTCATCAGATGTTTGCAAACCACTATAGCCGAGCTGGAAAGGCAGTTGGCGTCGTCGAGGGCACAGGTTAAAACTGCCGACAAGGAACGTGAAGAGGTACCAATGTTTACTGTAGCATTTTCCTTTTTCAAAAAGATGTTAATTGCCTGTTCTTTAGGACGGGTGCATTGAGCTACAGTTACTTTCGCTACAGACAGATAGTAACCTCTGAATCTGGAAATTTGGCATGAAGCAATGTTTTATAGCACATTATATAAAGGAAAAATTCCGAAAATCTTAAATTTTTAGTTACATCACATATTTTTATGGATTTCATTTTGCAATAAAAATACCATAACTATGACTCAATTGTCGTGATGAGTGAACTTTTACTTATATACCTACAGGTTTGTATGGAACCCTCGGTGCGAGAGTCCGACTCGCACTTGGTCGGTTTTTTTAATGTTCTTGAGGTACAATTTTAAAAAGAAAATTTTCACATTTTGTAAATTGTTCGCTCATTTTTTAACACGCTTTTTAAGAAGCTGATTGTGTATTTTGGGCTTTTTTTAATAAGTCAATGGTTATCAGTGTATATTCAGTCTCTAGAAGTTGAACAGTGAATGGTTAAAATAGTAATTATTATAAAGAAATTTTAAATAATAATGTACTCCTTGCTCCCAGCTCCAATGCCGAATGCAGTGCCAGATTAAGCGTCTTAACGAGAACTTCGAGCAGGCGCAGCTACGCATCCTCGGGCTGCAGACGCAGGTGCAGACCCTCAGGAGGACGGTGTCGAGCACCGGCGATGGCGAGGGCGACGCTGATCAGCAGGAGTGTGCCTGCAAGAATTTCTTCGACAATCCTTGATACTTATGCGGTCATTTTGAACTTTATTACTTGCAGTGTTGTTATAATTATTGACGTTCGAGCTCAGTCTTCAATATTATATAGTATCGTGTTTATTAGGTTCGTTTCTACATACGTTTCCTTTATCTAGAGGAACTTTGGATTCCATTGACTATCTGGGTTTGTCACATTCCATAGTGTTATTTATTACCTTCCTCAAAGTATATTATTATTTTTAGAAGATAGATAAAAATTACTTCTTAAATTTAACCTATTAACTAATTAAAATTATGAATTCATTTTAGTTAAATTGTCTACATGTATCTCAAGATGAGAGACAAGAGTCAGGAGGTGCCTTTTTCACCTGCCTTTAACGACGCTCGTGATGAGGTAGAGAAATCGTACATAGTATCTTGACAAAAGTCGTAGCACTGCTGAAATTACATCCAGTTCAATGTATGATGTTAAGTAGTGAATGTTTTAAAATTGAAAGTAATGACACAAATAAAATTGCAACATAAAAAATGGTTTTATTATGAACAAATAAAATTCAATATAATATGTTATTGGATAGCACTGACAAAAAACGAAAAATGAATTTCGGATAGCTGGAGGTCATAACAAATATGTAAGTAGGTGTGTGTATCGATCTAGCGGGGCCACGTGAGCTAGACCGAAAGAACTAGTGGCAATGCTCTGTTTGTTTAATGTGCCTCACGAATTTATTAACAAGATCCAATGTACCTTGCGTGGTTCTAGCTCGCGTGGCCCTGCTAGATCGATACACACTAAGTAGGTACCTACATATTATCATGTAATTATCAAGGAGTTTCCCTCCTTTTGAATGTCTGCTTGAAATACCTATAATAAAACAATACCCCCAACTAACCACGCCAGAGCCCTGGCTGCATACCACGCCAGATACGAGACCTATCACACTGGGGGGTTCGGCGTGTTTGCTGCGCGTCCACTTCGCATTGGCGCTGTAAATTTGCTAGCAATTCGGGTGTGATAAAATTCTAGAAAGACACAAAAAGGCAGAAATATTTGTCTTGGCATTATTGAACCCACAGTATCATACTAGATGTAAATGGAATTTAGGAAGATTCCTCTGTATTCTCTGGATGTTCCGTGGCGATGACATGTATATTTCCAAAGGTAGCGAAGCACGACCTCAGAGCTTCTTGGGCGAGATGTGTGTCTCGGTGAGGAGGGCGGGCGACCAAGTGGAAGGTGTCTATGGCGTCGCACATCACCGAGATCGCTTCCGAGGGCCGCTCCTGATCCATGAGCTGGGCTCCTTTCTAGAAATGTTATATTTTTTGTAACGTTAACGGTAATCACTTAAAATATCACGGAGTTAAAAATATAATGCTGGTGGAACTATAACAGATAGAATATTATGTTTTGTACCTACGTGAATCGATGGCGTTTGAACACATAGCGAAATCGAAACTCGGCTAATGTACATGTTTCAAATGGTTTGAATGTTGAAGTTTCTTGAACCATATCTCTATATATAATATCTATACGTGTTACTAATAACAGACCATACCTGATACTGATCGATGCACCGGTTGATGGTCTCAATGTTGATCTTGACCAGCTCCTTGTCGACGGGTGTCGAGCACGTCGGGCATCTGCTGGGCAAGGCCTGGGTGTTCGGTCTGAATTTGTACGAGCAAGACATGTTGGCACATCTGAAATGTTAATGTCTATTAAATCTAACAAAATCGTACTTTCCGGGTTTATGTATCGACCGCATAAATATATACACTCGCGCCTTTTATCCCCGAAGTGGTAGGCAGAGGTACAACTAGTGCACCCTCTTTTCGCCGTGCGTATTCCGTCCTTACAGCATTTAATAAGGAGATGGGATGACCAGGCGAACCCTTACTGCACATTACGTACTTTGGGAGTGTGGTCTTTGGCGTGATGAGCGCAACATCATGCTGGATAGTATGCAAGTAACATCTGGGGTTGTATACTACATGGACCTTGTGGAGACTAGACGGAATTTCCGTGCTTTCCGGCGTTTTTGCCATACCTATTATTGGAATCAAATTTGACAGCTCATATGATAGGACCCTTTCATTGAATTTATTTTTATCCGTGGTGCTTTACAACTGGCTTTTCTAGTTGCAAACGTCTCTAAACTTGAGGTTAGAATACCTCCTTAGTTCATTATTTTTGTCTGCCGCTTTGCTATGGAGGGAAGTGGACAATTAATATTTCCAACTCCTCCCTATCTTTCTTTTTGATTAATTTCGTTGCGGGTTACAGACATATTTATTAGTGTGCCCTGAGACTCGCCGAGCTTCACCGCTCGGTGTCATAAAATGCGTGCCACTGCTGATCCTGGCTTACAGGAGTTGCAGTGGCGGGTGTGAGGGCGGGATAGTCTCTGAACCCTTCGTTGGTCATGAATGCGCAGCATAAACTTCTATTAAAACCTATGTGACCTGAGATCGCTGTCATTACATTATAGGATAATGACATTAAGCGTCCAACCACATCCACAGAAATTGTGATTTTTGTTGAGTTATAGTGTAAAAAGCGACCTTATATTCAGCCCTGCACGTGTGGTTTCTTTTTGTTAAATGTGTGCTGTCCGTGTCTACCTCGCCGTCAGGATTGACAGAAAAAAATTGCACATTATTGCCATATCGTCTCCATTGGGTAAATTGATTTAGTCTTTATTCTATGGTAAATACTTTAAGATTCCGGCCCATGATGTGACACGGGGCGAGCCTATTGCCATGTCGAGCACAAATTTTAACTCCAGGTGATTCTGAATAGACAAATCCAATACTACTTTGCCCGGCCCGCGGATCGAACCCGAGACCCCAGCATCGTAGTCATCGTAGTCACAGCATTTTTTTTGTATAGGGTATTTCGATAAGTCGGTAATTTGTGTGATCGTTTTTTTTGTTAGCGCATCATATGTAAGACACTCATTGGAATGAAAATCTTATTGCTAAACATGAAGCTTTATTTAGACAAAATGTTTTTAATTCATCAAAAACGACTCAGTCATTTTTTTTAAATTAAGGTACATAGCACTACGCTGTTCGCTTTTAGCATTTTTTGTTTTAGGCGCGATTTGAACATATATTTACAACGCCTTATATAACTTATAAATCCAGCACCAAGTAATATTACGGTATCTTATATACTTAGAGACATTAATTTCACACAGGGGAAGAGCTAGAGGTTAATGATGATTTCCTGATGGCAATTGCTTTTCCATAAGTCTAAAATTACCTCAAATACGCCATCGTATCACTGGTCATCTGCTTCAGGGTAGGCCAATCCTCTTTGCAGGGTGGACATTCGCAGCGGAACCAATAGCGGCATGCGAGCGCCCTCTGCCGTTCTCTCAGCCCTCGCATCATGAAGTGAGGGCCGTAGTTCTCTGAGACAACCTCTCCAGGAGAGAGGGGACGTGTTGCGCGGAGTACTATGTTGCGACCTTCGAAGTACCTGGAGATGGAAATTAATCAAAATTAGGGTTTACCATAGATTTTTACGAATTTACAAAGCATATACTAGAAAATACTCTTGCTAGCACTTTAGAAGCATTGAAGGTTTGCAAAATGGCAAATAAGTACTTAATACTTGGTCTCTGTACCATTCTAGTACAGGGATACTCGTACTTGCTACAACAAATAAATTCCAAAAAATTGACCCACACAAAAATTGGTTTTTATCACCTGGTAACTGCTGGATAACACTCGTGGTTGAACAGCGCGCCGGTGGAGTAGATCCCCACAGCCACGTACAACGGCTTTGATCCGCTGAACATGTGCCGTCCGCGGACCGTCTCGTAGATCTCGTGCGCGTTGAACTGCAGCATCTGCAGGTTCCGGGCTATCAGTTCGCAGATTGCAGTGTGTGCTAGGAAATTAGATGAGGTTTTAATCATATCCTGAAAGCCAGTCAGCTTTAAGTACATAAAGTCACCAATTCCCAGTAAAGGGCTTTTTAGCTACAGGGAGAATTAATTTAGATCTCAGATGTTTTAGCACTGTGTAAGAATATGAAAGGTTAGTTTCTTATGTTCGATTTTGTTAAATATTGCATATATAACGGAAAATAATACGAAAAATAAATTCTTCGGTGAAATCATCATCAAAATTGGTTGACAAAATAAAGCAGCTGTTAATGTTTGAAATATTGTTTTGAGCAAAAATGGGCGCGTGGTGAGTATTGTGTTATATCTTTCTCACGGACGCAGCGTTATGGCCGTCGACACTCAGTGACGTCACAGTTTGATATTATTGTTATTTGCCAGCGACCCCTTTCACCAAATTTTAAAGTTCTATAACTTATTTGTAATTGAGTGGATTTTGAAAATTATTTTATTTTAAGATTTTGGAAGACATAAAATTTTTACATACATACATACATATGCATATACACTCACGCCTGTTATCCCCGAAGGGGTAGGCAGAGGCGCAACTAGTGCACCCACTTTTCGCCATTATTCCGTCCCATGATGTGATAGGGGGCGAGCCTATCGCCATATCGGGCACAAATTCCAGACTCCGAGCTGATACTTGTTGTATATAGGTTTTAATGTAGTCTGTAATGTAGTTCTTTTTTATGTTATACACTTTCTTTGTCTTGTTTTGTCTTGTCATTTGATTAAATGAAAATGCAACAATAAAATCTTTGAAGATATTTTGTTTGGCGACGAGGATAATCATTGCGTTATCATGACGGTCGGTTTAATTTAGAGACCGGTAACTGGACTCTTTATTGTGAACGCGTGGACATGTATTTTGAGGCAAATGGCGTGGAAGACAAATTGAAATTGCCGTCTCTAATTTCTCTGGTTGGGGAAGAGGTGTACGAGTTGATGGTAACTTTGGCGAGTCCGAAAAAACCGACGGAGCTAAGGTATGAAGATGTTGTTGACCTAGAACGAGGACATTTACAACCGCGGCCATCAGTATGGGCCGAACGTTACCGTTTTCGCCAGGAAAAACAGAGCATTCATGGAAACGTTATGCAATTCGTGGGCGCTTTAAAGAAGGTATCAAAGGAATGTGATTTTGGTATCAATTCAAATGACCTCTATTCTTACACAGAGAACATACAAAAATTGAGTATCTGCACTCTTGCGCTTGATGCCGTCCACCGCAGGCAGTGCAAGAATCTCTAATAATTTTGACGTCAGTGCCTTCTCCGTGATCCCTACTGCTCCTTCCGCTTATGCAAGGCTTCCTACTAGACGACGAAGTCGCATTCAATGCCTGACAAGCGGTTGTTGTTGGCGCCGATGGCACCACAACAGCCGCAGCATCACGTTCTGCCGCCTCCAAAGAAGTTGCAAGAGTTACAGCTTCAGAAAATGACATAGTCACCGGTTCCGCAAACAAGCGTTGTCGGATAAGTTCACTCCTCACACCGCTAGATCGAAATGGATTGCGGTTTTTGTTAGTATACCATAACACTCCTCATTGTACTACTGGAGAGACTCCTGCACAATTGTTACAGGGCAGGAAGCTGAGAACCAGGCTTGCAGTCGTACTGTAATATAACTACGCCACCGCGGCAGTGGAGGCATAATTTTTTTATAAATGTATAATTTTTTTTTCGACTACCTGTGATCTTTTGGGTTTTTATATTACGCTATTAATAATTTAGATTTGCTCAATTTTAGTCCCATTTGGAATAGTATCATTAATCAAGTCATAAGTTCAAAGGATGCTCATAAATTCAATTTCACCCTGCATAATCTGAAATGCGATTATTTTCATTCACGATGATACCATACCATACCAACCCTGTAATATATACTGCCCACTGCTAAGTCCGTACTTAGCAGTGGGCAGTATATACTAAGAAGGCCCGTGCCTCCTCAACAAACTGAGGGTTAAGGCCTTAGTCCACCACCCTGGCCTAGTGGGGGTTGGCAGATTTCACATATCTTCGAAATTCATAGAACTCAGGTATGCTAACTCAGGTTTCGTCACGATATTTTCCTTCACCACGATGATGTAGTATGCGATTGCACTCATAAGTATTTAATGTGTGTTTGCAGAAATATAACGCAAACGGAAGGTTGCCCATTTGGGCTGTTAGTGATTAGGAAAATTGGTAGAGTACGTCATCATGGATGGCATTATCTATATCAGATTGTTGTGCAGTAATTACAAAATATATTTATAATAGCTATCTGAAAATCTATAAGTTCCAACCTTTAGCAACATTATCCTTCTCACAGTTCTTGAAAAACCCTCCCTTCTTCAAACATTCTGTGAGGAACATTGCCATGACTATCCTCTTTAGATAGTCGCCTCCTCTCCTCTGCTCTGAATGTGTGCACAGCGTATATATCTGTGCGGCCTTCAACTCCAATTTTTCCTCAAAATTCATTTTATCTTCTACCTTCTCTTCAACTTCTTCTTCTTTCATATTCTTCTCTAAAGTCTTGTGACCTTTCTTCGCCCGATTGAGTCTTTCTTTACGACTTTTCATTTTTGACTTTTTAGCTACTCCCTCTATATCGTTCAGGACGGCCCCTTCAATTGTTTTGACCTCACATGATATGTATTTGGAGTGGATGGACAGACTTGTGTCAAGCCCGGCTTGAGTGACCATTCTGAGAGCTATGTGGCTGAGGATTGACATTCCAGACCCTGGAACATAATTATTGCATTACAAGTCTAGCTCCGCATTATACTTATCGTTTTACTCCTTCCTTTTCAAGATTAGGAGTGAGAGCAAGAGTATATTTTTTATGATAAAACAACAGAATATGCAAGAAGAATAACTCATCGCGTAAACGAATAGGTAATTATAATTCTTACCAATAAACAGATTAAGGAATTGGCATTCATGAGGGTGGTAGGTGGAGACTGCCGTGTCACGGCACTGCAGGCTACAGAAAACAACCCCTGAACACTTGGGGCACCACACTGCTGCATTATCAAGACAATCTTCTAATCTGGAATTATATTTGCAATGCTAGATCTAAGTATAATAAATTGTTCTGCTTTTGGGCTTTTTTCACCTCTGTGGTAGAAAGGAGTTGCCTTTTGTGCATTGCGGGGTGTAAGTTGATAAACTTGTATAAAATATTATGTGCCAAATTTTTGCAGTAATATTGTCACGACGTTCATCTTATTCATTTGTATTTGCTAGAGGACGAATGGAATCGAATTAAGTGATCCGTTTTTCTTAGAAAACTGACATGACTAATATTCTTTCTATTACGCTTGTTTCATAAAATGCAGAAAGATCACACAATCCCTACTTCTCCATATAAATGTGTGGCTGTTAATATATAACCAAAATTTCATCGCCTTCTGCTGTAAAGATTGAGAATTGTTCTCAGTGACTGGGTAAGTAGTACCTTTTGAAACAGTGCAGACAGTGGGATCCGTAGTAATCTGGCAGAAGACAGGCGGCATATGGACTGTCCACCAGGAGAACATCTCCAGTTTTTATTGGAGAGTTAGCTACTGCGAAACGGCCCTGGAATTTGTATGTTCCGTATGAGCGGGATCATATTTATATATTTTATTTATCCATAATTTTTATGCAACTCTAAAGACCTGTAATATACTCAAGGCTGATCTACACAAACTATGTATAAACAAGTATAGCGGTAGTAATGCAATAGTAACAAAACAAGTGTTAGGTACTTCGTTTTTTTGTTTAATAACTGATGGTGACAGAACCCTGATATTTAAATTACAAATGTCAAATATCATCTTAATTTAACTGGCTCATCAAAATACGCCACTTAGCAGAAATAGACAAAACAGTGATGCCTATCTTCGTCTTAGTAATGAACTCTTGCGTTCTACAGCTCTACCAGTTCGTATCAGTAGTTCTTACAATTTGTCTGCTGTTTACCTTGTTTTCCTCTTCGACGATTTTCAGCAGCTTGGATAGCGATGGCATATTCTGTTTTGCCCCTCCAGTTAAGGATATACCTCAAAAATAATTTGCTATTGAGAAATATTCAACGACAAAGATAATTATGCATAAAAGTCGCTAGTATACATGGGTAGGTATAGACCCAAAATTGTACTAAATTTCAAGTATCATAATTGTTTACACCGAAACCAAAGTGTTAAAATATGTCCCTAAAAATCTCTTACCAGTCTTATCAGGCGGCCGCTTGGACAGTGCAGTGTAGTCCAGGCCTTCCATATCGGCTGCCAGCTCGGCTTTAGCTGCCTCGTTGGCGCCGAGCAGTCTGCCAGCTAACTCGTACGACACTTTAGCTCTGGTTGGCTCTCCAGCACCTGTAAACAAATGCATTTGAATAGGGTAGTTTCCTATGTTTGATTTGGTACATTATTTTATATGTAACAGAAAATCCTACGAAAAACAAATTCTTCTGTAAAATCAGAATCAAAATTGGTTGACAACTAAAGCAGTAATTCATATTTGAAATATTGCTGTGAGCAAAAGTGGGAACATAGTGGGGATATCGCGTCATTTATTTCGCACGCACGCAGCGTTATGGCTTTCGACACTCAGTGACGTCACATTCTGCTGTATCCGTTATCTGACAGATGCCCTTTCCACCAAACTTCAAAGCTTTATAACTCATTTGTTATTGCTTGTATTTTAAAAATTCTTTTTCCTCCAGTTTTTAGAGAAATAAATAATATATGAAATCCTCCTAGCCAGTTTCGGCCACGGCGGCCAATCTCATCGGAGATCAGCCAGGTACGCAGGAGATATTATAGTGCACAAGTGTGTGCGCAATACACAGGTGCACTCGCTATTCCTTCACTCTCATAGTCCGGTGAGACGGCAATCCGACATGACCGGAGAGAGATCAGGCGCAGGACCAACGGCTTTACGTGCTTTCCGAGGCACGGGGGTATCACACCGCCAACTTCCTGACTCCGAGCTGCGACTGAGTAAATTTTAAGATGGAAAAACCCAGTCACAATGTTTTTGGCTCGACCCGGGATTCGAACCCAGGACCTCAGCGCGCAAATCGTACTCGTAATGCGTACGCAATACCACTACGCCACCGAGGCAGTCAAATAATATATACATAAATGTGTGACAAATGTATTTAAAAAAGTAGTCAACAACCCTATTATGTACCCATGGTAAATCGGCTTTAATATTGTAGAAAGAATTTGGCTTAGTTTTTCGACCTGCTTGGCTGACTTTTAACCTTACTAAGGGTCTAGTTCGGTGCAAATCGAGTAAGTAAGTATTTTCCAAGCCATTAATTCTTCACGACCTGCATACGCTGTAAACAACAAATATTTTCCTACTCCTAAAATATGATGCATCCTTACATTGTAAACATACATTGTCTGAGCATCTCATTAATTCACGATTGATCGAAGAGATTTAGTCACCGTTGCCTTGATAATTCAATGAATCGGAAATCTTTGACGTACGTATCACTTTGCATTATTGTGAACTCCATTGTGATCTCATGCATGCTTCACACCACATCACACCGATGCTTTGTGAATTGTATCTTAGCTCATTGTACCCGCGACGTTTTGATAGTGTCTCATAATCAGTTCATGAGTTCCCCAAGACATAGGCAGTCAACTAGTGTATATAAATCACCCGTCATGTTTGTCCCAAGATACAGGCGAGTATATTGGCGACGAACAAACTCCTGTTGGTATTAAATTGGATCTTTGTCCCAAGTATCGATCTTATTCGGTTTGGCCAATATACGCTGGCAAATCATTTTAATTTACCCGTTGTGAAAGCTCACTATCAAAAAGCATTATACTATTGTGATTTGTAACAAATATCTTTGTACTTGTTTTTGTTGCATAATGTTGTTTTGTTGCAAAAACAACATTATGCGTTCCAGACTCTTAATTATTCAGCACACAGATTTATTTTTATAAAATATGTATGAAACCGTATCAAAAATAGTGAAATATTTTTACAATGTTGCGTAAACTGCATTAATAATTTTACGTTCATTTTAACTCCAAAATTTGAAGCGACGCACAATTAGGTAGCTATACCTAATGAATACAACGTGAACATTACATCTTTAAAAAGCATCAGCATTTGTTATAGTTACGCGAATGTTAGACATTGAAATAAAATTATTTTGCGGATTTTATCGCGTAACTTCGAGAAAAAAACATAAATTAAAAAACTATGATAAAATCCGCAAAACAGTTTTATTTCAAAGCACCAGCATCCTAGCGGGTAGTGAAACTGACTGGCAAGGCGGAAGTCCTCTGCTTTTATCTAGACTTTTGAATTTATGATATTTATAATGTATTTATTTACCAACTACTCGAACTTTTATTTACGCATTTTAATATAAACTAAAATAATTAAAAATTCCAGATTTTTAAGTGGGTACCTAAGTGCAACATTATTTTGTTGGTAGGCAATTATCGCTAGTTTAACCACTAAAGAAAAAAAGCAAGGAGATTCAACAGTAGGTATAGCTAGTAAAACAGGAATCTGCAGGTATTTCCAAGAGTTCTGTTTAAGAGTTTCAAATGTAAACTAGTAACGACATCCGTAAATATACTCTCAAAGGATGAAACTTTAAATTCATTGTGTTGGCTAGCGTACTCATTGAAGTTTCAAATTTGACCAAATAGGTATACGCACAATGCATACATACACACTCACGCCCTTATCCCATAGGGGTAGGCAGAGACTATTGAGCGCCACATGCTACGATCTTGACAAACCTCTTTCGCCTCTTCCACATTCATAGTTCTTTTCATACATTTTCGTCTGTTAAGGGTACTCCTGACCTGCCCTTTTCTGAGAAGATCATTTATTTGGTCAGAAAATGTTCTACTCGGGCGTCCCCTTCCAGCCGTACCATCCACATTCGCTCGATAAATACCTTTTGTGATCCGTCTTTCATCCATCCTCTCCACGTGACCAAACCACCTCAGCATACTTCTTTCAATCTTAGTCACCACATCATCCTTTAACATACATCGATCTCTTATCAAACTATTCCTCATGCGATCAGCAATGGTGACTCCACATATACTCCGTAAGGAACGCATTTCCACCGCATTTATTCGACTTTCATGCTTCTTTTGCCAAACCCAACATTCACTTCCATACATAAGCATCGGCACCAGCACACCATTGTGAATAGCCATTCTTGCCTTTCCAGACACCGCCTGGCTACTCACTATTGCACGCAAGGCGCCATTCACTTTGTTTCCTGCTATAACTCTTCTTTCAACATCCATGTCATACTTTCCATCTCTTGTAATCATACTTCCCAGGTACACAAACTCATTCACTTGTTCCACTTGCTCACCATCTATACTAATGCTACATTCAGTAGCATTTTCCTCTCTTTCTATCACCATCACTTTCGTCTTGCTCGCATTAATTTTCATTCCCTTGTCCTTAAACACACCATTCACTAAATTTAGCATGTATTGCAGCTCGCTCGCCGACGGTGCAAGTAAAACTTGATCATCGGCATAAAGGAGACACTTGACACGCCACTCATCCATTCTCAATCCACATTCTATCTCTTTCAGAGCTGACACACAGCTGTCCATATAGAGATTGAAGAGCCATGGAGACGCAACACATCCCTGTCTAACACCTTTTGAGATGTTAAACCATTCTGAATGCGCTCCATTTACCCTGACACACAATGCATATATTATAAGTCTACTAGTTCTACACTTTATGAGAATAGTAATCCAAACTCACCTTTGTAACAATGTCCCATGCGCCAATAGTACTGAGCTCTCATCTTAGCTGGCAGCCGTTCTTTGAGGGCCATCTTGAGGTCTTCCAGAGCAGCTTGGGGCCGTCCAGCCTGCAGCAGCACTTCCGATCGAATCCATAACGCAAGAGCCAAGGACACACCTCCGTCTATCATCTCGTCTTCACCTGTAAGATGAACAGAAGATGGCGTTAACGTTGATAATTCATAAATTACAACAGTAGAATCTCGGCATTGTACGTACCTACAACAAGCAAATGTTCTGAATGCTGCCATTCATATACATTCAGTCAGATATGTGGTGAAATCTATACCTGCTTATAGCACTATATATGTGACCATTGCTATACCATATACGAAACGCCTAACACTTTCTAAAATTACATACCTGTTGAATTTCACGAATTGAGAATTTGCATTAAATAAATCGTGTAATATTTTCAGGTCGTCGATCCCTCAATGCTTAAAAACTAAGGTTTTTAACCAGTGCGTCCTACCTGTAATGACCTACGCAGCCGAGACGTGGACTGACCAGTGGCCTGATCCACAAGTTTAAAGTTAATCAGCGTGCTATGGAACGAGCGATGCTCGGGGTCTCTTTGGTAAATAAAATCAGAAATGAAGTTATCCGCCAGAGAACCAGAGTAACCGACGTCGCCCGCAAAATCAGCACGCTGAAGTGGAAGTGGGCCGGACATGTCTGCAGACGGACAGACGGTCGCTGGAGCAGAGAAGTGCTGGAGTGGAGACCGCGTTTAGGTAAACGAAGTGTAGGACGCCCTGCTGCACGATGGACCGACGACTTGAAAAAGGCGGCGGGTAGCGGATGGATGCGGGCTGCTCAAGACCGGGATGGTTGGCGCTCACTTGGGGAGGCCTACGTTCAGCAGTGGACGGCGACAGGCTGATTGATTGATTAAATAAATCCACCATTGATTCATTAATTTGCCCACGATGTTGTTGTCTTGGCAGAATCGTTGGAGGACCTTAGAACTATGCTCAAAGACCTCAGCCGAGTTTCTCAACTGGTGGCCCTTAAAATGAACATGACAAGATCAAAATCTTGTCCAATGTTCATGTTGCGCATATGCCGATTACTTTTGGGAACTTAACTCTCGAAGTTGTCGATGCATTAGTGTTAGCATAAAGATTCACATTAAGTTCACATTAAAGAAATTATTTGACAATGTAGGTGAAATTAAATTTCCATATTCCATCAAAAACTAACTAATATTCTTTATCCAAAAGTCAACGTTTAAAATGGCAATAATCTATTCATATGACTGAACGTGCTATCGCGTCCGACACCGGTGTTCTCTATGTCGTGTCTCGTCGTTCAAGTCCCTGCACGCTGCAAGTGCACAGCCTCGCTGAGGATATCAACTGAGCCATAAGCAGCGCGCGCCTGCAGCGATTTGCTAGCGTCGTATAACGTATTGTATTTCAATGTAATTCTCAAACAGAATCCGCTTTACGATACGTTTGTATTTTATTCAGACGCTACAGCAAGCGCCTTTCACGGAAAGACGGATATATTTGACAAGTATTATGTACTGAACTTACTATAGCGAGACGAATAACTCGCTTTATACAGTAAAATTTACATGAATTTATTGTTTGATATTTGAATTTGATAGGAAATAATAAAAATAATATGTCGAAGACAAACAAACGAAAATAGGGCCAATAATACGTAACGAATACTTTGCAATATTCAAAATTTCACTTTATTTCTTCAACTCATGATCCGTTTAAACCACTTATCAGTTATCACTTTGTCAGGACTGGCATAGTGCCCACTTAACAGTCACCTGATCAGTTATGTGCGGCTTTGCTTACCCTCAGGCGAATGGTATGCTCGTCATGCAATAACAAAAAGATAGCGTTCGGCAACATAGATGTCGCTAGGAGTATGTTCAAATCACAATATGGTGCAAAGGCACATAATATATATTAACATCAATTTATGTGTGAAGAGATATAATAATCGTAAACCCATGTAAACCGCAAATGCTTCATCGAAAATAATATTTTATACGTTTTTTATGAAGTCGACGGCAAATTGCCGTCGTAAGTGCTAGCACCAAGCTGCAAAACGTTAACATCCACTTGTTCGGTTGCCACCCTATGCAATAAAAATTATTATCTTCGAGACAACAAACGTGGCCTGCTTCGCAGGTCGGTAGGATTACAATCCTTTTTGAATGTATGCCTGACCCCGGAACGAGACTTATCAGAACGAGCCCCTTCACCTGTACGAAGCAGACAGTACCTTTGCCATACTATCTAACATTAGATAGTATGCAAATAACATCCGGAGCTGTATACTACATGGACCTTGTAGAGACTAGACGGAATTTCTGTGCTTTCCGGCCTTTTTTACCATGCCTATTATTGGAATCAAATTTGACAGCTCATATGATAGAACCCTTTAATTTAAATTTTATCCGTGGTACTTTACAACTGGCTTTTCTAGTTGTAAACGTCCCTATACTTGAGGTTAAAATGGCTCCTTAGTTCATTACTTTGTCGCCCGCTTTGTTACGGAGGGAAGTGGACACTTAATATTTCCAACTCCTCCCTATCTTTCTACTTGATTAATTTCGTTGCGGGATAAAAACAAACTAGTGTTCCCTGAGACTCGCCGAGGATCACCTCTTGGTGTCATAAAATGCGTGCCATTACCGATCCTGGCTCACAGGAGTTGTAGTGACGGGAGTGCGGGCGGGAGAGTCTCTATTTGGTACCTTTAACATCTCACCTCGCTTTCAATATTATAAATTCTCACGTTAAAAATATTTTTGACGTGAGAATTTTTAATAAACTCTATTTTTCCTTTCGAAGGTATATGACGTCGTTTAAAGTTAATAATCTTTTGCATCACTACCTACATCCGCCGTCTCGGCTCGAAGCACAGCGATTTCTCGCAATATCACTGCCATTATTAAAGTTCCGATTTCATAGAGTTGGGTAGAGTTGAATAATTTCAAATGTGCTTTTTATTATTACAGATTCGATTTCATTAAGATAGGTAGAGTTGACTGTATGGCTTGTATTGCGGGTACGACTACTGTGCTGAGGTCTTGGGGTCGAATAAAGAGATATTGGGTTTTTAAATTAATTATCAGCATGCATTCTGAAATTTATGCCTGACAAGGCGATAGGCTCGCCCCTTATTACACCATGAGACGGAATACATATGGTGAAAAGTGGGTGCCAATTAAGCGCGACTTAGAGATAATTTATTTATTTACTTATCTAAATACATAATTATCTTCAACAGTGATGTCCACACTAGGCTGTGACTATATCGTAAACATCGTTTTTATTTTCACAAATGTATTATTAGTATATCCTAAATAAAAATAATTATAATTCTAAAGTATAAGTGTATACACAAAACATACATACATATACACTCATGCCTGTTATTCCCGAAGGGGTAGGCAGAGGCGCAACTAGTGCACCCACTTTTCGCCATTATTCCGTCCCATGATGTGATAGGGGGGGAGCCTATCGCCATATCGGGCACAAATTCCAGACTCCGGACTGATAACTGAATAGAAAAACTCAATATCACTTTGCCCGACCCGGGGATCGAACCCGAGACCTCAGCATTGCAATCATACCGTAATACAACTACGCCACCGAGGCAGTCACACAAAACATATTGAGATATATTTTTTGAAACTACCCATATAATAAATATTTACCTGTTTGTGGCGCTCTGAGTACTGCCTGGCTAGCCAAAGCCAGTGCTTTAGTGAGTTTCCCCTCTTTCAAGGCGCTTTGGGCCGCGAGCCTCCTCTCTGAAGACATCCTTGCGTCCTTCCCTCTGTGGAGAGGCTGGATCCTGGACAAAACCTCTGTGAGGGCTTCCATGATCTGAAGGTAAAATATACCGAGTTTATGACGTTCCCTATGGTTTTTTGTACCAGAGTTGCAATGTGTAGTATAGTTATAAGGAAAAATTTAAAACAGAATAACAAACTTGCAGTATAAAATACATATTATATTCAAATGACGTTTTGCAGGCGACAACTAAAACAATGTGCAATGATTTTCCGACAAGATAAACTGTTAGTATTTGCTTTGTATTTTTCAGTTAAGAATACTTTACAATAAATCAGTTTGCTGTCTTAATTGTCGTAGACATGGAGATAGAAATTGAAAGAAGTCTAATCAGGAGAAAATATAACAACGAATTACATAAAACGCACCAAAATCGTAGACTTACAGTTCCCTTTAGCATAACCAGCGCCTACAATTCCAAGTAGCGAAGTTTAAAATACCGCACTCGTACCAATAATACAGAAACACCATAAAGTTTACCATAAAAATGCCGTACGTTTTAATGCTCATTCATTACGACAGTTCCTTTGTATTTGTCTACAGAATCACGAGCAGTTTGCCCTCCACCAGCAATGCTATATTTATCTAGATTATCCTATATGCAACCACTTGTAACTCACTTTCTTCTTTATTGCTGACGCTAGTAGAATTATTTTCATTTATCAAGGAGACAGAGTTGTGCTGTTTTGTGTTGGTGTTATCAGTATCAGAGTTCATTAATGGGAGGGGTGCGTGTCGCGGAGGGCGGAGGGTAGTTGCTCTTATTTGTCGTGTTGATACGTTGCGGTAATGTGTGGCCAGGTGACCGTCTGACGTCTAGTTATATCCGGCCCTCGTTTAGTGTTGCTTTACATTGCATTTAACATCTAGATAGATTTTTTTTTATATGTTTTGGCAAATATTAAGTAAGCATTATAGTGTATTTTTTATAGAATGAATCACGAGATTGATAAGTGAAACACCTGATGGTTAACGTCAAGCCTGGCGGTACAATGATCAAATTAGAAATGTTTAGCATTAGATAAACCGTGACACCTTCTCAGATGAACCCCACGCCTACCAGAATTAACACGTATTAACTGAAAAAATATCCAAGAAACTTACATCTTTATTCTCCATAACAGCAAAAAGCTTTTTCCCATCTTCGATCTTCTCGAACCTGTCCAGCCACGCAGCATCAGCCAGCGACACCAGCTCCTCGCCTAGGTTCTTGAAGAAACCTTTGGAGTTGGAGCAGAGAGTCACATCGCTACAAACCACGGCGTATGATGGGTCTATTTCTTCGTATATACGAGACATTTTGGACCCTGTAACAATGTTTTTAAGGAGTTATTCGCTGTGTTACTTACATATTGTTTCAAGAATGGTACACATATTCCACTGACATATACAATGAGATAGGATGAATATGAAACGTATTTCAAACACTGGTAAAAAAAATCTACTCACGAGTTTGTTCCGTATATTATTAGTAGTTATTAATTTTGTTGTATTGCGTTGAAATACTCTCTTAGTAACCCTCCTTCTTTCGCAGTCCGGTAAAAATGAGCTACCAGGCAAGCGTCTTGCTCCAGGTTTAACAAAATAAAAAATCCTTTAAGCCACCTCGCAGAAAATCAACCTATTCCACCAGAAACAGTATTTCGTATGTCAACATCTGCGCAGTGCCTAAACGAACACAACTAATAGATGCAACAGTAGATTCCAATTACTAATTCTAGAGAACGAAGAGTTGCCCGAAGATTGCCATTTCAGCAAAATTAATCATGGAACAGTTGCATCGAAGCCAATTAGCAAAAACATCTCTTGTTCGTTCAATTATTGAGTTGTTAGTGAGTTAGCAGTCGCTTTGGTAACCGGATACAATTCTAATTAGAGCCGCCCGTACTTAGAAAAGTCGAGATTATAGGTCAGCTGCGCAGACATAGAAAACACATAATTGTAGTTTCAAATACTAAAGACTAAGATTCTTACTAATATTATGTCTTACTAATATTCGCAAAAGTTTGTAGAGATATTTATTAGAAGTACGAGTAATAGCTGACTGTAGTTTTATGAGGTATTCAGATAGAACCATTATTGCATTAATATTTTTTTGCTGAAAGTAAAGTACATTCATTCTAGAAAAGGATTACGAGAGGGCGGAGATGCGTGCTAGACCATTTAATGTTTAGTATCTTGTTCTCACGAGGTGAGGCCTGAGTACAGTACTATAGGTACTCATCTATTATTATATTTCATTATTCATTCTTTTTTTAATTATATTTTTCTCACGTAATATTACTTCTTGCTCTTATTTTACTTCTTACTGATGTGATAAATGCGAAAGTTGGTGAAAACGTTTGGATATGTGAATGTTGCGATGTTGGTTAGGAGTAAACACAGAAACACATAAACAAATTATAATGAAATTTAGCACATGGATTGACCATTTTTTGGATTAACACATAGGCTACTGATAATCCCGGTAACTTATTGCCATGGGAAGTACTTGAATTTTAAATCGGATTTTTTAAATCGATGAACTCTAGAGTGATTATGGACTTTTGTAGAGAGTAAGTAAGGCTTTGCACGCGGGTAAAGCACTGAGCAATAGTATAAGAGTGGACAAATATTACATGTTTAGATATATTTTATGCCACTAAAATAAAAGAAAGAAAGTTATAATTTAAAAATGCAATTATATAGCTGAAAATGAAACTGTTATTAATTCATTTTCTGTTACAAATAGCGACAGTTTATTTGAACAAGAAAACTGAGATCACAATGCCGTGGAAAAGCAATTAAGTTATCAAGACGAGCTACTTTTTTAGACTGAGTGCTCTTTTATAAGTTGATAATTTAAATAAATATATTAGACACGACTTCATGCAAACACCTCCGATTCCACCCTACTAAGTTAGTTTTTGAGCAACTTCTTAGAACCTTTCTATTAATTGATGAGATGACAAATAACTGTCGTATTTTATAAATGAATAATAAATCCTCTATCAAATCAGATCTCCGTAATACACAAGTTTTAAATTACCGTGGCACTTTGCATATTCAAGGAAAATGTAGTTACTTGAAAATTATTCAGTAATAGTAAAAAAAATAGCTTTGTACAGTCAGCCACATAAATAACTGAACAATTTCAAATCGCCTCAACATTTTGTTTTTCTTACCAATTTTTTGTTTCTATTAAAAAAATAAAATAAAATGGATTTACCATGCTTCACACAAAGAAAAACAAATGTTTCAATTAAACTTAACACGTATAGGCAGTTTGAAATTTTGAATAATGACATATCGAACCTACATACTTTCAATAGATACTCACATTTATTTTTAGAGTAAGGGCGGCATGTACGAGAAACACTTGATAGTACCTACATTACATCTATTTGTCGGACGATAACAAAGAGATGTAATGCAAGAAAAAAAGGAAAAGGAACGAAAAGGGTTGTTTTTATTGTATTTATGCGGAAATCTTACGCGCATTGTCCATAATTATAGTTTTATGGATATAAAGAGTTTTTCCATTCGGATCAAAACAACCATGCCTCTCTACCACGAGGTCTCATCTCCCAAACTCACGCAACTCTCGGTCAATCTCACGGCATAGTGGTAGAGGTGCAGACTGAGAAGGCTTGGTGACTATTCAATTACCGGAAGCCGACAGATCGCCCCAGTGATTTCTTCCCGGGAGCCGTACCGGGACGTTCTGGGAGCAGGAAGTGCCAGACTTGCGTCCGCTCACGATTTATTATTTATTATTTTTTATTTCTTTTCCATTAGCTTGAACGTTCATTTTTTTGTGTTTAATATGAATGCTAACTTTTACGTAAGTAGTTTTTCTTAGAAATAGATTTTTTATAGTTCGAGAGGCCAACCCTGTGTCAGGTGGTTGATGTTCATCGCCCGTAAATAACCACAAAACCAATAAATTATAAATGTTTTTCGAGTTTCGACATATGAGAAAATGAATAAGGATTGGGGAACAAATGTGTGTTTGGAGTTGTGAAATGGATCTGACCTTACAGCACCCAAAAGTAAACTCTCATTTGTCTCGATCGTACTCGGTCGTTCTTCTATAAAAAACGCACAGTAAAGTATGAAACAAAATAACAACGAATATGGTCCCAATATAGAATGTGTGTTGAACGGGAACTGTTCCAAATGTCAAGCCTCGTATTCAATGCAACGATTCATTTGCAACACTTGTTGATCAGCATTTATGGCAACATTGCGGCATTGTGTCATTTGTTGCCACTAAGAACAAGGCATATTTGTTTCTTGTTTTTACGGTAAGGTACTTAATTTTTACGACTGAACGATGAGGAGTGAGTCGCTTCCCTTCTGTTAAGCGCTGCCACTATGCACCCACCGAAAGAAACAGTACCACCCGAGCCTTGAACACCGTAGCACTGCATGCCATTGTGCTCGTGGCGCTACTAGATTACAATTTATTATAATTACATATCCCTTTTCACTGGCCAAAATATCATAATGATGACATTATATTGAAGTAAACTGTATGATTGGTATAATTCTTGATTCAAAACCCTTGAAAAGGTTTGTGGCGCGGTAGGCAGACGCAGTGGTCTAGAATAGGAGGTACAGGACAATAGGTATGCTGTCAGGTTCAATGTACCATTTGCCGAAATATATTGAAAAACCTACAATCACGATTCGCTTGCTGGTTATCGATACAAGCACCGGCACAGTTCTGCGACATAACTGAAGCGTTAATTTCCGACGCGAAAAATATTTCAGCTGAAATTTCGTTTTGAATTTAAGATAGAAGAATTTTTATTGAATAAGGAGAAATTTACATCGTCTACTTATATACTTGCTTGCATCAAAGAAGGTAAGCCGGGATGACATTAGTACATCCATGGTTTCTATTATTTTTGGGAAAATTTTGAAGGGGCACTTAAGTATCTATTTAGATAACTAACTAAATAATAATAATCTTATCTAAAAAACTTAAATTACTATCAAACAAAAACTCATTTGTAATAATGTTTTTTTTTTAAATAATTCGCAAATTTTGGGTTCTGGTGAGAACAAACCTGATTCACGAAATTCATCATATACTAAGGTAAGTTGTGTTGTTATTTCTACAACTGAAACTAGATTAAGCACTTTATTGGTACCTAAGTGGAAATTTAAACAGGGAACTGATTAAATCACTGTTTTCATACATCCGTTTTTGAAAGTTATTTTCGGAGATATAGAAAAAATAATAACAAGTTTAAAAATTACATTTGAAATGTCATATATTTCATATGTATGCTGTGTTTGTACCATAACACATAAATAACTATAACTGAATGTAGAGCTTTTAGAAAAATAAAACTTTTTACTACCGCTTACAAATAATTTGAAACAATCCTTATGTATTGCCTAATTTACAACTCTTTATTTATTAATGATTATAATATAAAGAAGTTACAATATAAAACATAATAATTTATTACTCCTGTTTGTATTCGCTGGAGAATGTTTTCAAATTTTACAGCATTACCTTCTGAAATATGCAATTTCCTGGTTGCGCCGGTCTTTGAACGTCAAAAGCGGTATCAAATTGCCGGTCACGTCTACATATAGACCTTATTATGTAATGGAAATAAATACTAAAATCGTTCGCACGGAGCACCAATTAAACATACGTTCGCATGATTATGAATTATAGTGAAAACAGAGAGAGGAAAAATATTTTTACCTGGTTTTGTGGGCGAGATTGCAGCGCTCTGCCGAAGGAGTTATAAATACACGGGCTATCCGAAACTGTTCTATTTTCGATTTAAACTTCTCTGTGGCGCCATCTTGCAATTTGCGAACCATTAATACATATAATTTCACAGCATTCAAAAGTGCGAGCAAGATAGAGGTATGTGTAATGATGCTGGTTAGATAAGGACAAATTTGTTGTATGTGTAAAATATCAAATGATACTTTGTGTACTACGCAGTTTAGTTTAGAAGGGATTTCGGTATTTAATACAGTTTAGTTTTTAGACGTAGCAGCGGGTTTGATTCTAGATTTATGGTTATAGTATTTATACTAGAGTCACTCTATCACACCGCTATCGATAAAAATGTACATGTATGGGAGACCGGGGATGGTTACCGATAGGGGTAGGACGAACTTTTTTTACAATAAAATATATATTTTTTGCTTATTTTATTTAAAATTATTTAAATTCATTTTCTATTTTTTAGTTGGACTTTCTACAAAGCGTGTTTTTTTAGTTTTTTTGAACTATTATTTCTACTGTTTATGGGTGGTCGTATCGCCTACCATCAGAAGAACGGCATGCTCGTCTCGTCATTTGAAGCCCTAAAAAAAACTATTAAATCAAAGGCAGCTAAATCCAAGCTGACAGACTTGGACTTAGCTGCCTTTGATTTTATAGTTTTTTTTAGCCTGAGTTATTTCAATGTCTTATGTTAGTTCTTATAATGTAATTAGTACAATCTTGAACAAATTATATAAAGCATATAAGTTTATTGGCTACATTAGTGTAAAAAAAATATTGTGCTGCCCGTTTAGAAAATGAACTTGTAACTTGATTATCAGTTAATTGATTAATTGATATATTATAATATTATTAATGTATTTAAAATAATATTTAAAGTATTATTTTTTTGCAAATTATGTTTATTTCTTATATCTACTAAAATGCCATGAAACAAACAGAATTTTTTAAAGTATGTAGTTGCAAAAGCTTAAGCACATTAGATACACAGCGCAATAGCAAATTACTACAATATTCGCATTATTTTTTGCTATTATGTTTCTGCCAGGCGCTTAAACACTTAGATTGTTGTATTTAACAACGATTACCGCCTAATCTGATGACTTCGCGAAGAGTTGTGGGGCTAAACGTTGTGAACTTTAAACGTAAATAGCTAAAGGGCAGATCACAAGTTTGCCGTTTACATATTGTTTGAGATTAGATCATGATTTTATATTATGATTTTACATTTAGATCATGATTACTAGTATTAGTATTAGAAATCACGAATTTGCGCTTTTGCTATAATTTTATAGTAGGCGCAATTTATCTTTAATTAAAGAGTTTTTCCTTGCCATTATAATGACTTGATTAGTCTCGTAGTAGCATGTATTGTATTTACTATATGTACTGTATGTGTAGGTAGGTTTTGTTTATGGATATATGTGTCTTTCCCAGATAGTCCTATGGGTATATTAAGTTACTCATTTGATATACCCCTTTGTTGCGTCTCTTTTGTCTTGGTTAGCCACAATCTGAGTAGTCTTGCTCGGTTTAATTTCTGTGCTTCTGTGGTTTCATAATGCCCAGTCATTATACTGACTTGATTATAACGGGCACACCACAAATCTTGCATACTGATTTGCGGTAGAGTCAGATGGCCTATCTATAAATCGTGCCTATATATAAATCTATATTAGACCACTCATATTTATTTGAGTCACTCCAATACAATGCATAACCCTCTCAAGTACTTCCAAATCGTTTTGTGAGAGCAACTTAATGTTAAAAGCACTTAACGAGACGAATGAAATAACCTCGGGGACTTTGGAGTGTTCTACTGTCTATTGTAAGACCAAAAGCTTAGTGGAGAGATGGTCTGGCAGGATATGTAAATATATGTATATAAATACCTAAATATTATAAATGAACAGAAAACGCAATAGTGAACTGTTACTCCGCGGTAGTCTTCTACGAGGCTGAACCTCCGCAGTCTTAGTGGCCCGTTAATGTACCGTGTCTATTGCGCTCCAGGTTGAATAGTAATATCTTGAAGTCAATCCTGTAGCTCATTGCATATTAATCTATGTAATCATTATGTCCACCGCAAAATACGGGTGTAAAAGTTTATCTCAACGGGTAAGCTATTAAGAGCTATTAACACGGTTAGTTCCCGTAATGAGGTAGTTCATTGACACATTAAGATGACCCACATTTTTATAGGATTGTACAATACTACAGATAATAAAATATCGAAGAATGGATCTACGTCTTAGTATTAGATCCCAGAAATGCCATCTTGGACGCCACTCACTCACCATCGCGCAGACGCTTATAATTGTGGCCTGAAATACTACAGATGCTACCACGAACGCTTTAGTAACACTCTGTATGCTTACGAAACTTTAGAAACTGACAGTTTAGTGTGTAGGTAGTATTTCTCGGCAAGATAAAGCGCACGTCTGGGCGGAGCGTAACTTGGAGGCCATGACGGCGGGGTCGTCGTGTGTGGTGGAGCGAGTTGTTCGCTCCTCGGCTGATAACCACCGCGGCTAAATCGGTACCACCCAGAACATTTAATTAGAAAGCACTGCCTGACACCGATTATCGCCAGTGAACATTTCATTAGCAGAGAAATCGTTGCGTACACTTTGAAGATATGAAGTAGGGATAAAAGAAAAGGAGAGTTTACACTCTGAAAGGAACCTGTTTTTTCCTCATAATGTAATGAATGCGAACGTTTATAAAGATGTTAAGGTTGTTAAAAGTAAACGCATAAACGGCTACATTTAATTGGACTCGGATAAAATGTTGCGCTTGCGGCATTAGTATACTTAATACTAATGTGTACTTATGAAGGTTTTCAATCGGGAAAAGTGGAAGGGTTTCCCATAGGTAGTCTGAATCACAAGTAAAATCATAATAATAAGTTTCGTTGTAAACGCTAAAATATGTCCAGTTGGGTTCAATGGACACTGGACAGGTTGCCAAATCAGAGGCCGGCCGCTAACCGACAGAGTCGACGCTCAGCCGACACGCAGTCGAGGCGCGAGCGCCGCGCTCGTGACAATTTTTGTGTAATTAACAGATATGCTACCATCAACGTCCACGAGTACTAGCTATATCAGACTGTTATGTGTTATTCTTGCTTTAAAATGTCGCACTTCAAAGGAAATTCCTATTCCTCAATCCTCTATACTAAAGTTCTAGCACACATTAATGAACTTCGTTTTAACATACATATATACATATACACTCACGCCTGTTATCCCCGAAGGGGTAGGCAGAGGCGCAACTAGTGCACCCACTTTCGCCAACATTCCGTCCCATGATGTGATAGGGGGCGAGCATATCGCCATACGTTCGTTTTAACACTATAAATTATTATTTTGTATGATGTTACATTTCCGAGGTTTTCGTGGAATTTGTTGAAATTTAAAGAGAATTGCAATTTGTAATAAAAAAAACTTCTAAAAAGTATAAAAAATTACTTTCTTTGTCGTATAAGTACCCAAGCGTCCTTACATCGGGGGACCGAACTCCGGACCAGGGAGATAAAAATACTTCTTTGGCGGTCCCCCGAAGCGCCGACGTTTGGGTCAAATATTACTAGGTACTTAAACAACAAATACACTTTTGTTATTTGAATTTTTATAGGTTTTATTGTGTCGGGGGTTATTTAAATTTTAAGTCAATTTTTAAATTACTACATTTTCCACCATGGGTCTTTGATAATCAAGTCGGTTTATTTTTTGTTAAAAAGTTTTTATTTATTGCTTTTTTGTTAGTTAATTATAAAATAGTGTAAACAATACATCATAGACAGACGATTGCAGCATTCGCGAGTCATCTGCTGTTAGTTATTGAAGAGTTCCATTGTGTATCTCCGAAGATCTTCATTAGATCCTCATAAATTATATACTAAAACCTTCCCTGAAAAATAGACATTTCAATATTGAAAACCACATCCAAATCGGATCAGTAGTTTTTGAGAAATACGCGGCCATACAAATTTACATACATACATACAAACATACTTACATACGGATCGAATACAGAACCTCCTTTTTGAAGTCGGTTAATAAATGGCACATATGCGGCAAGGGACTATTGTGTGCTATGTTACTTGTTGTTACAGGGATAGTGAACAAATGTTGTCTACGGTTGCTTTTGTTATTAATTCTAAATGATATTTCTTCTAACAAAGATGCGTCTAAGCGTGAGCTTACAATTTTGTACAAGACAAGACAAACATGCATTTCATAGTTCAAATTTTATTAACCTTTCATAATAAGATTGTAATATACCAACAATTAGCTGCAAAGTTTTAGACCAAATTTTGCAGCTAATTGTTCCAGAAAATGTTTCTGTACAGACTCTACTTTCTTTTTATGTATTTGATAGTGTGGAGACCACACCACGCTACGGTACTCCACTATGCTTCCCACGAGCGAAACATACAGGGGTAAGATACTGGTTGGTTTTTCAAATGGTTTAGTTATTTCATTTTTTCTAGCTTTTAGAACCATTGAATCATAGTGAGCTCTGAACGAGTGTTAACTATCGAACAACACTCCTAGGTCCCGAATAACACTAACTCGTTCTAATTTGGAATTCCTTACATTGCATGTGAAGATAATAGCGTTGCGTTTTAAGCTGTGATTCCGCAAAAACGCGGCAGACGGCAGTTGACGCCCGGCAGGACGTCACTTGCCGTCGTGTGCGGAATCGGTCTCATACAATTTAATACAGCATAGTAGTGCCGTCTGCCGTCGCGGCACATGCCGTCTGCCGTCTGCCGCCTGCCGTTGCCGTCTGCCGCGTCCTGCGGAATCACAGCTTTAAAGTAAACGTAATACATTGGCATTTCTTAACATTTAAAAAAAATATTTTTGTTACACCATTTAGAAAGTTTACAGATATCAGATTGCAATATTTTACATTGAACTTTTTTTTTCTCTTCGGCAAGGCGCTGTTTGCGCATCTGCCAGTGTCAAAGTTTTAGATTAGACATTTTTTAAAGTATACAAGTTGCAGTTGTATTGTTTCTTTGTTATACTCAGTACCTACTAACTACTATGTCGAAGTAAAGCAGTGGATACCTTACCAAGACTGTCGAGAAGTTTTGGCGGTAACAAAAAAAGCACTTGATTAGCACTGTTATTTCAATTCACTTCATTTGAGCCCTTTAATAGAACTATATTGGACAATTCATCACCATAATTATGCAACATAACACTAAGTATCACCAAAATAATGAATTAAAACAAGAGCAACTCATGACACTTCTACGTTCCCGCCAAAACTCCCCACATTGAACTTATTATTAATGCAAATTCTATAAAAATGTATTTGAAACCTCATGGCGCACGCGTGATCCATCGCTTCCATATTCAAACACTTTTTCTCTGACGCGAGGTCAACACAACTTAATAACAGCTAAGTAAACACCCGAATGATTTGCGTCAACAAGACTTCGGTTACGCGTGATCTTTGTACCGTTTAGCGAGTGGTTCGATTCTTGCACATTGGTGGCTGTGATTGTGTACGATTGAGGAAACGCGAGGGGTGAAGAGTCCGTATGACAAGAATCAGGATTCCTGCTACGTTAACTGTGCAGACCTATCACATAGAGACTATGAATAAAATAAAATGTGTAATAATTAATTAATAGATTCGATTTTGAAATTGTTTATCCTTGCGTAATGTAGCACATAATTTCCTTCATTATGGATTATTGAAGGAAGAACACTGAGATGTATACTCCATCGGTTTAGGTATTTAACTAAATGTAAACAAATTTTAAAAAATATATTTTACCTGCCCATTTCTCTTTACAAAATACGTTGTAACACTTGTAACCGTAATAATCTTCTGTATAACCTATACAACACTCAGCACTGTTATTCCCATTTATGAAGCTTACTTGATTATTATATTTAGTTATAATTATTAATTAACACACGCGAACACAATTAACAATTAAAAGTTACAAAACTTTAATATAGAATCTCGATCTGTCAACTTTAAAAGACCTAACACGACAGGCACGCTTAACATTTTTCCAATGGATCGTAATAGATAACCCTACAAAATTTGAGAGTAAGAATGTCACGTAGCACCCCATTAGAACTGATCGCCATTCGATTTAATCAGTTAACTAGATTACAATTATAGATACATTTACACATTGTAGAAGTTTGTTTATTATATTTTTTGCTTTGTTTCTGATAATTAGTTGTTTTTAGTTATTTGTTTTGTTTCTAAAGTGAATGTAATCATTTTAAGTGTTTGGTGTGCACCGTAATTCCATTGATACAATAGTGTTCATTAACACTTTCGTAATAAAAGGTTGACTACCCAGGAATCGTATGTCATTATTTGTTTACATTTAGTTAAATACCTAAACCGATAGAGTATAAATATTATAGCCACCTACAATTAGGGTTGCCAGGTCGTCTAATCTAATAGCCGGACAGACCAGCCAGTTTGGCCGGGCATTTGGGTACAAAGGCCGGACGGACACCCTAAAATATTAAGAATTTGGTATCTTAATATAAATACGATTTTTGAGCTCCCACGTGTATTTTTATGGACGTTTAATTTGAGGCACTTTGCAGGTTCTCCGAAGTCACTAGTCAAATATAAAAAGCCTAACAAAAGCCGGACAAGCCGTAGTTTGGTCGGACACTTATTCAAAAAGCCTAGCTAAATCCGGTTTCATCCGGACGCCTGGCAATCCTACACAATAAGCGTTATAGTACCTGGGTGACCGAGTCTTACTCGAGTGGTTTTTAATGCTATACATGGTACTCATTACTTTAAAGTAGGTCCTAATAATGCTTTCTATTTCAAGAAAATATTCACCATGTAATCGTTCGCATTTTCCTGCTATAAAAATGAATTAACAATTATCTAAATACGGATCAATAACATTAAAATTGTATTGGTGCAAAATAAAGCAATCTAAATACATTTTACTGTCCGCTAGATTTTAGACGAAAGCCTAGTTGGGGTGCACGATAACCTAGTTGGGAGAGAAAATGCTGGACATTTTCTGATCTTTCAGATTCAAAACCCAAGGCACACATTGTTTATCAATTGTAGATCGTTTTAACGACGAAGGAAAACATCGTGAGGAAACCAGCATACCTAAGAAGTTCTTTATAAGGATTTCGAAGGTATGCATAGTCTATCAACACGCACTAGGCCAGCGTGGTGGACTTAAGGCGTAAAACCCTCTCAGTAGTAGAGGAGGCCCGTGCCCGGCAGTCAGACGGTATATTATAATACAGGGCTGGTATTATTATTATCATTATAGATTTTATACATACATACACACTCACGCCCTTATCCCATAGGGGTAGGCAGAGACTATTGAGCGCCACATGCTACGATCTTGACAAACCTCTTTCGCCTCTTCCACATTCATAGTTCTTTTCATACATTTTCATCTGTTAAGGGTACTCCTGACCTGCCCTTTTCTGAGGAGATCATTTATTTGGTCAGAGAATGTTCTCCTCGGGCGTCCCCTTCCAGCCGTACCATCCACATTCGCTCGATAAATACCTTTTGTAATCCGTTTTTCATCCATCCTCTCCACGTGACCAAACCACCTCAGCATACTTCTTTCAATCTTAGTCACCACATCATCCTTTAACATACATCGATCTCTTATCATACTATTCCTCATGCGATCAGCAATGGTGACTCCACATATACTCCGTAAGGAACGCATTTCCACCGCATTTATTCGACTTTCATGCTTCTTTTGCCAAACCCAACATTCACTTCCATACATATGCGTCGGCACCAGCACACCATTGTGAATAGCCATTCTTGCCTTTTCAGACACCGCCTGGCTACTCACTATTGCACGCAAGGCGCCATTTACTTTGTTTCCTGCTATAACTCTTCTTTCAATATCCATGTCATACTTTCCATCTCTTGTAATCATACTTCCCAGGTACACAAACTCATTCACTTGTTCCACTTGCTCACCATCTATACTAATGCTACATTCAGTAGCATTTTCCTCTCTTTCTATCACCATCACTTTCGTCTTGCTCGCATTAATTTTCATCCCCTTGTCCTTAAACACACCATTCACTAAATTTAGCATGTCTTGCAGCTCCCTCGCCGACGGTGCAAGTAAAACTTGATCATCGGCATAAAGGAGACACTTGACACGCCACTCATCCATTCTTAATCCACATTCTATCTCTTTCAGAGCTGACACACAGCTGTCCATATAGAGATTGAAGAGCCATGGAGACGCAACACATCCCTTTTGAGATGTTAAACCATTCCAAATGCGCTCCATTTACCCTGATACAGGTCTTGGAGTTCTCATAGAGAGACTTCAAAGCCCTCACCAGATGACCCTCAATCCCATATGTTAATGACAACGTTGCCCACAGTTCATTCCTCGGTACACGATCATAAGCCTTTTCCAAGTCTACGAAGGCACAAAAGACTTTTTTTGACTTAGTCAAATGTTTGTCCGTTATGCACCTTATGGAAAAGACTTGATCTGTGCACCCCATTCCACTCCTAAAACCTGCTTGCACATCCCACACTTTTTCTTCAGTTTTATAGATTTTATATGACATAAAATTTTGATATATGGTAATGACACATTTTTGATGACATACAATAGGTATTTATGAAAGTATTGAACTACCCTATTGTTGTTATTAATATGACACGGTCCGGACGCTGCAAACCAATGTACTCGCAACTTTATACGATGTTTTTACTAGTTCACACTGCGGCATTGAAATTTAGTTTCTATTTATGCAATCATTTATAAGCGTTTTTGTGTACGTAACAGGTTGAATAATCATTGTTATTTAGCTTTCTGAGTAAATGTTGACGTTCGAATAATATAAAAACATCGAACATTTCTATTGAACCTCGAGAGGATTTTGGTTTGAAGGAAATTGTAGTGTGTGTTTTTACGGCGTAGTAATAACATTTATTAATTATAATATCATCATACGAAATTTCCTGTCGAATCGTTGTTTCAAATATCGCGTGGAGGGATCTCTCTCTTCCCGACACTCCATGACGGCCGGAGTCCAGCAAGGCTCTGCCCTCTCCCCCTTTCTTTTCTCGCTGTATACCAGTGATATCCGCAAACCAAAGAACGCCTATCTGGCGCTCTTCGCGGACGACATCGTTATCTCCGCCTCACGTAGAGACCCCGACAATGTGGTGCGCACTTTGCAGGCCGCCGCTGACAAGCGCGGCGAGTGGTTCCGCAAATGGCGAATCACCGTCAATCCCACCAAAAGTCAGGCTATCCTTATCACTAAGAAAAAGAGAATCCATGTGCCCCACACCTCAGTCCGCATCTCCAACCAGGTCATTCCCTGGACGGACACAGCCAAATATCTAGGAGTTACCCTTGATCACAGGTTGACCTTCATCCCACATATAAACGCGGTACGCGCGCGAGCCGCATTCGCGATGTGCCAATTGCATTAGCTCTTAAACAGGAAAAGTAAAATGTCAATCCGCCACAAGATTAGGATCTTTACGACTTGCATTCGACCTATCATGACGTACGCATCGCCCGTATACGCCCATTTACTACCTGCTCGTTTTCAGCGTATACAGGTCTTACAAAATAGAAAGCTCAGACATGCTCTTGGTGCCCCATGGTACGTTCGCAACCGCAACCTCCACGTGGACACCTACATGCGACCATCAGGCATTTCATGCATATGGTCAGCAGACGCTACTTCGATCAGGCGGTAAATCACCCAAACACGTTAGTCCGTGAAGCGTCAATATATACTCCAATCGACCGCGTCAAATGGAGACGGCCGCGTTCCGTATTAACCGATCCAGAGGACGAAATCACTCTGGCCGTCCGCCGTAAGAACGAGTTCTTGAAACTCCAACACTCCACAAGACCGCAGTTCCGTCCTCGACGTCGAGGAACTCGCCGCGTTCCCCGTCGCCCCCCCGACCCCCCAAGCAGTTCCGGCCCGCGTGGCGATGACAACACAATCTAATAGGATTAGGCCTAAAAACCAATTTTTCCCTAATCGTTGATGTCTCTTTCAGTGGCCGTCCTGAGCCAAGGTTCGTAACCCGTTAGTAGGTTGCCCTCAGCAAAAAAGTGAAAAATGAAAAAAAAAATATAATATTGCCATGCATTTTGTAACTACAGCAACTCTACTATGAGACAAGCAACATGCTCCCCGGGCCATGAGCTGCATATATTTATTTAAACCCCAGATTCGTAATTAGTATTTACGCAATTCTAAAAAAAATTTTCCTATTAGGTACGTGGTTTGAATGTCAATGAACAAACACAGAATTCTTATTTAATTTTTTCAAAATTAAAGGCGCTTTACATAGATTTCTGTAGAGTCTAGTTCATGGCAGAACATACCAGAGATATAAACGGGCCTCATCGTCTGTTTCATATACCTTTTTCATTTTAGTCCCTTTATTATGTACTGTATATGACTGTATAAGTAATAAACTGGAATGCACTGTGAAAACCATCACTATTTTTTATTATAAGTTAGGCAAAGTTATATTTATTAAATACAGGATCATCTTACTAATATTATAAATGCGAAAGTTTGTAAAAATGATTGTTTGTTTGTTAGAAGTAAACGCAGAAACAACACACATCGGGAGACCATGTTCATTATTAACACATATGCTACTTATTATCCCGATAATTTGCTCTCATGGAAATAATGGATTTTTAATCTATGTCTTTATGTCATCTACATATACGCTGGCCTCGTACTGTGTTCTAGTGACTATGGTACTATCGTAGCGGGAAAGGCTTTTCACGCGGGAAAAGCCGCAAGTAACATCTAGTATAATATAATACTATGATTTAGAATGTATAAGGCTTCATATACAGCCTAGTTTTTCATAATATTATCTACATATAGGTTGACGGTATCTCTATAAAAAAAGACTGGAATCTTATTTATTAACAGTTTATCAATCTATTTTAGTAAGAATGTTTTGTCTTCCTTCAAATTGAATTCAGAATTCGTTCGGAGAAGACAAAACATTCGAACCAAAATATTTTTATAAACTGTTTATGAAGAATAATGTTAATATTATTAAGTTACATAAACTGCCAATGATATCATAACATGTTGTCTGTTTAATAGAAGTATGAGGTACAAAATAGATATTATATTTTTATGATAGGCTCAAAAAATATTTACAATAAAATCCATACAGCCTCATTTTAAATGTTTAGGCTTTAGATGCATAGATTCTGAGACGCGTGACTGTATGTTTATTGGTCGCAGGTCGAGTGGTTACCGCGGAAGTGTACCCGCGGAGGAGCGGCGGCGCCAAGGCAGTGTCGCGCGATCGCCCACCGATAAAATGTCGCTCACAATTCACAACAGATTTTATCAAAATTGATTCCTATATTGAAATCGATTGAAGATTATTCTTTAGTCATGTAAAGAGTGATAAGGTGAAGAGCGTATTTAATTTATCAATGTGTGATATAATAATGATAACGATTTCAAAATATTCAAGGTAAGAAACAACTTATTAACAACCAGTGACGTCATTTGTGATTGGTTAAAATACGTCAGCTCACAGAACACTTTTCAGATATTATTCACCTTTTCTGTGATCTACTTAATAATATTCTGGGTAGGGTACGTGAAAATATAAAGAAATACGAATATGGTAAAGTGTGGCGTAGCAGCTTTATTGGCCTTTTAGTTGGCTTTGAAACAGTTCTGTGGTTTGATAAAATTTGTGTGATCTTTTAATAATAGTGACTTATTAAGTAGATGTTATTTGATATCCTCAAAACAAAAGATCTCTGTAGTGTATGGTTTTGGGACTAGACTCTAAATAAGTGAACAATACAACTTGAAATCGAGTTGTTTTTCAGCAAGATATTTGGGTGAGTTCTCTTGATTAATCTTCTATTTGAGTAATGTCGGTGTGGTGTAGGCGGTTAAATTTTTCCGGAGATTCTGCCTTCCTGCTAAGCTCACAGGGGGATGACGAGATAGCCCAGCTACAGCCTACATCATTATGTAACCCAATTTTTGTATGGAGCTCTCCTACTGGCTTGTTTGTCTAGAGCGCCCGTGGTCTATTATTTAGCGTCAAATCATTTGGTATAAATAAAAGACACATCATTAAAAATTGTTGTTTATTAATGGTCAAAGCTATTAATTGTTATATGTGCTGATTAGCAGCGCAGGTAGGGGACCGTTCACGTGTTATTCGACGCGCGTCGCGGCGCACTATAGTGTGTAGTGCGTGTCGCGGGTCGGTGGCGCCTCTAGGCTGTAGGTGCGTCATTTTAGTGCGTGGCGTAGTGATGACGCGTCGCTTATCAGCGGTTATCAGGTGCGAGGCTCGCGCGCTCAGTCGAGCGTCCTCGGCGGCGGCGCGCGCACACTCGTCGGAGCCGGCCGCTCCCCGCCACCGCCAACGTCGCCGGCGCACGCCGCCACGTGACCCGCCATATGGGTCACTTAGCCCGTCGGTTATCGGTTTTTTTCTTGTCTCGTTGCGCAGCCTTCCGTGAGTCAAGAAAGGCGTCAAGGTCGACTCATCCTAATGTAAATTTGCCCCGCGCAGTATCAGTTATCGTGCGCGCGCGCTTGCCTGTCGCCGCGAGTAGCTCGGCACTCGGCGGCCACCGAGCGAGTGAACACCAGTGTTACGAAATCACGCGCCGCGCCGCGGTTTGCTCCTGTTTGACGTAATTGTGTTGTGATCAGCGATGCTGCAGCCGGCGAGGCCTTGCGGGGTCGTGGGGATGCTGTGGGCGCCGTGCCCGCTTGCCGCCCGCACCCCGGCCTGACACCTGCACCTCGTCGCTGGTGTCGCTGTTGCGCTGGTGCCGCTGGTGCCGCCAGATACTACAGACCAGATTACATATTACGGTATTAACTCACTTTATTCATATTTTGGAAGGCCATATTGTGTTTCATTGTTGCTAAGTAGCTATACCACCGTGAAGGACGTTGAGGCCGGTGAAATTACCGGGCATTATGAAACATAACATTGAATATCTAACGGAGAAGCACGGTGCAAAGCCACGCAGAACTTTGTTATTCAAAGTGCACTGATTGTAGTAGGTACACCTGGCGCCATCGAGTGACTCGTCGTCTCGTCATTGAGTACACAATGTTACCTAAAGCCTGCTACGTCTGTAAATAGCTGTCTTACTGTGGTTATGTATTTTAGTGTTTAGCAACAATACATCGAATTTAAAGACGAAACTAAAAATAACATTCATACAAAAATAACACAGTAATACTGAGATTTATTCTGTTTTTACTGCTTTGATTTATGTTGCTCTTGTACTTTAAATCAAATAGCTCCATAACGTCTTACAAATTGCTAATTTATTGACTTATAGTACTATAATAACACTAGTTGCCAGCGGCTGTATCCATTTGGAATTTTATTTGCATTCTCCTCTTTCCCTTCATATTTCTTGATTTATAGCCTAAACAGTTATTGGATTAATGCTCAACATAATTATGTATCCTAACGTCTAACTCCGTATCGCCATATTTTACGTAATACTCGGATAAAGCAGAGAGACTTCAATGTTTAACTATAATTACGAACATGCATTTTAACAATGTAGCTTTAAAGAATTTTTCTTGAGCAGACGTGATTATTATATAGTTGTTTGGTTTAAAGAGACATTCATTTGTTTCTATACCAGCCCAGTGATGTAAGTACATAATATTGATGGTAATAAATATAATTAGATTACAATGTTGACCACTGATGGAGTTCCATTCCATTGAGAGTTCTCAATGGATGGCTCAGACTCTGGCAGTTCCGTCCCGCCGCCAGAGAAGACGAAGGAGGCACCGGGTGGACGATTGACCGGCGTCTCCCCTGCTTGTCGTAAAATGCGACTAATAGAGGCCACCGGGGATTGCGGGCGGTAGAGGCTGTCCGTTTTTAGCTCTGTGTTTTATTTAGCATATTATTATATTATTGCGACCACCGCGATGGACGGCAGAGTGGCAGGTAGGCCTCGTTACCGTTGACGCTGAGAGCATCCTTTGGTGCGTGGGAGCTTCTGAGCCCCCCCCCCCCCGCGCAACAGGAGACGGGTCACACCAGACGGCAGTCGACACTTTCGTCCGAGGAAGCCCGCAGCCATCCCTAATGGATCGTAGATGGCCACCGCGGAGTGTTAGTTGGTATGCCGTACGTTGTACATAGGTCAGAGACTTGGCCCAGCGGTCGCCCGACATTTTCCATCTCTCCGGGCGGCTCTACGCCGAGTCGTAATGCACGGTGAACCCAACATGATAGCTCGGTCACCCACCCCAAGGCCGGGCAGTAGTGGTAATGCACCCTCTCCGCGAAATGAAAAAAATTACCAGAGAACTGCTCTGGCAGGTGACCGCCAACTCGTAATGTTACGAATACCCGAAACTAGAGGAGATTTTGAATACTAAATACATTTAAGAAGTCGAAGAGAATTGGGTGGTGCACTTTACTTAGATACTCTTGTCTAAATACTGTTCGATTGAAACCTCCTTTGCTATCTTTATAGTGAATAGGTTAAGTAAAATGACTAAAAATACTTGAAGAAGTTTTTATCCATATAGAGCTCTGTAATGATAGAGTACAACATTTACTGGTTAACTAACGATATTAATCATCGATCTCTATTCTCATCTCAGCATCTTTAGCGGAAATGAACCCATAAGAATGTAGTTAGATCGCAACGCTGAAATACCTAATATTTAATTTGTTTGTTTTTTATGGAGAATTCTCAGGTATGTAGGTTTCCTCACGATGTTGTCCTTCACCGTTAAAGCGAACAATTATTTAATTGATAAACAAAACACACTTAATTTCGAAAAGGCAGATGTGCGTGCCTTGGGTTTTGAACCTTCGGACATTGTCTCAACAAACCGTTCCATTCCCAACTAGGCTATCGTACACAGTAAGCATCGGATTAAATCATTAGCAGGATTACAAATTACCGCGCCTGTGCACACAGCGGCGGCCTTCCACGTGCGCGAACATTTTAAAGGTTTAATTACATGGGATAGTATGGGACGGTTTCCCCGGTATACTCTGCGTACGGTAGGCGAAGCCCCGGCTTAGCCCGCGTAAAGAAGTGAGAAAGTAAATGGGGGAAGGAAGGGAAAACGAAAAGTGTTCTTAGGATAGGAGGAGAAAAGGGATAGGAAATGTTCGCCGGCTCATTTAGGCCTCAATGTGTTAATGTATTCAAGAGGTATACACATTACACACTATGTGCCTTGGTACGCGTTAAATGTCCTCCCATGCAAGGAGACGCATTCGGTGCGATCCGAACGTGCCGCGTCTACTGTTTTTGGATTTTTGGGAAAATACATTTGTCGCATAAGAATTTAAAAAAATACTGCACCTCTAAAAGACTCCTTGAAATTAATATAATCGTGGTATCTGCGAGTAGAGTAAGTCTTGTATACTTCTGTTGACAAGCAGTGTGCGTTATTAATATTACCGGTTTGTAGTGCAAGCGTTATAATTACTGTGTATCTACGTCATGAGACTTACCATCTAATGTCGAGTGAAGCGTCACGCACACCAACCTAAAGTTCTTGATGGTTTTGCTACTTCAGAAAGTCAATTCTGGTACATTATAACAGAAAGTCGGCTCTCTCATTGAGCTCAATAAAAGTGTTTCTATACAATATAACCTACATAAATCTTAAAAACAGATCAACATTTTTGTTTACATTGTCTGCAAGTATTGTTTAAAAATATTGTAGAAGATTGCACCTTTATTTTTTAAATTTCTATGTACAGAAATGTTTACTTACTATAGATAGGTACAATGTTTACAGGCAACTTATTGTATTCGATAATGAAGCGTAACGCAGGCGGTGATGGTATATTTTCGCGTGTTTTATTAGTTCATCAGTTTCACGTGACTTCGTACGTTTCATGTTAGAGCGGTGATTTCATTACATTGAACCATCTTTGTTAGGACTTGGACGAGATTATATATTTTGCAGCTTGGTTATCGGAATTTTACACGTTTTACTCTGTCAATTTATGCATATAATTTTAAAACGCTTAGTTCTTCGGAAGATTTTCTAGAAAATATTTAGAAAGTGCTATTTGCTCACGGCTTCACTCGCGTGATGTATTTTCCCGGGATAAAAGTAGCCTTTGTCCTTCCCAGAGTCTCAAACAATTTCCATTATTTGAGTTTATCGATTATAGATTTTCATTTTACGCGGCTGCGGATTTTTAAAAATACTACTAGGTCTTGCTTGCGGCTTCCCCCGCGTGAAAAGCCTTTCCGTCTACAAAAGTCAAGTCTTTCAGATGAAAAATATCCCTTATTTCCCATAGGATCAAATTATTGAGACAAAAAGCACGTGTTAATCCAGGACATGATCTACCCGAATGCGAAATTTCATCCAAATCCGTTTAGTACTTTCTGCGTTAACTTCCGACAAACACGCAAAAACTTTCGCCACCTTTCGCCTTTATAATATCAGTAACATGTAGGTATACGTATTTTGACGACATAAACCTCGAAAATAGTATCACAATTTTGAAGGCCATGGATTCTACAACAATCGATTATTTAGATTACTATTGGGACGCGGATGACGTCGGCAACAATAATACATACCGAATCAGATTAAAAACCAGAGTTTCAATATCAAACCCCAACTATGATACTAAATTGAATTTAATTAATCCACTCTCGATCCAATCAACGGTTATAATCCTAAATTGGATATTGGTTTGAATATCGGACCTTTCTGGCCTTTATGGCGCAACAAAACGTCGACTGACTGGTTATCGGCCATGATGTAGGTCGTTAAATTATATTAATATTAATTTTTTGTCAATTATGTATCGCAAAAGCTTACAGTGCAAATACACAAAGACGCTTGAGAGAAACAAATAAAACAAAGAGTAAAAAATATTGTTAGAAACAGAAGCGATTTTAATTTAAATAAAAACGATTTATTACTGATGTAAAAGTTTTTCCGGGACAAAAATATTTCCCCGGGATAAAAGTAGCCTATAGCACTCAGGAGTTATGTAGCTTCCTATTAGTGAAAGAATTTTCAAAATTGGTTCAGTAGTTCCTGAGATTAGCGTGTTCAAACAAACAAGCAAACAAACTCTGCAGCTTTATAATATTAGTATAGATTTACCATAAACACATTTATCACTGATTTTTCATAAGCATTTTTAATAGAAATACTTTTACAAAGATAGGTATCAGCAACTAACCAACTAGCATGAAAGGCAATGTTCAACTTACTCAACTGAGATCTACTGTGAGACTGAGCTCGAATGAGCGTCTGAGCACGAATGAATGCAAATGGCGGCACGGCACCCTTTTTATACACCCAATTACCACTTCCACTATTAGTTTGACATTTCAACTGGTTTTCATAACTGGTTAGCGTGTTACAAATACCGTTACAAAACTTTTATGCTATCAATATTATTAACTAGCTTTTGCCCACGGCTTCGCCCGCGTTAATAAGCTTTTCCGGGCTAAAATTACATAAAAACATTCCCGTTGAATCACTCTATCCAACACATTTATTTGAATAAAGATTACCTAATATTATGACGTTGATACAACTCTTAACAAATAATGCATTAATTTCGACCAAATTTGATTACCATAAAAACGGTTCTAGTGAGTTAATCTTAAAAGATAGACATATACCGTCCCGGACATTTTTTTAAGATCATTTCAAGAGGAATAATTCTTTCATACATATGCTTTTGGTATCTTGAACCGTTTTCGCAGCGCACGCAATGAAAGCCCTCAAGGATGAATAATTTTCCCCGTTTTTTTTTCACATTTTCCATTATATCTTCGCTCCTAATAGTTGCATCGTGATGTTATATAGCCTTAAGCCTTCCTCGATAAATGGTCTATTCAACACAAAAAGAATTTTTCAATTCGAACCAGTAGTTCCTGAGATTAGCGCGTTCAAACAAACAAACAAACAAACAAACTCTTCAGCTTTATAATATTTGTATAGATAATAATTGCTCATTAGCAAATTTTTAAAACTTGCTTATTTAAATGAAAAAAATACATAATTATATCATACACACACTTACGCCTTTTATCCCCGAAGGGGTAGGCAGGCGTAACTAATGCACCCACGTATTCCGTCCCATTATATTTTTTTTATTATTATTAATTGTATTTTATAACTTGAACTGATATTGAAAAGAGCAACACTAGAGTTTCTTGCCCGTTCTTCTCTAGTGAGAACCGCTTTCCGAACTGGTGCTTGAGTTAATATTGACTGAATCTAAATAATGTATAACATTTTATGGGTTTGAATAAATTTATTTAATTTCATTTCCATGATGTGTTAGGGAGCGAGTCTATCGCCATATCGGGCACAAATTTCAGACTACGGGGTGATACTGAATAGAAAATCCAATACCACTTTCCCCGACCCGGGGATCAAACACGAGACCTCAGCATTGCAGTCGTACCGTAATACAACTACGCCACCGAGTCAGCCATAAAATAATTAAATGAAAAGAATAAATACGCAATTCTGTACATGGTGTGACTATTATCAACAAAAATGTCGACATCTGATCTACTCTCAAGATACGCAACAAATACAGCCTTAGCCTATCTAAATACCTGCTTCAAGAGATTTTGCGTAAAATGTTTTAATAAGTTGATGTGTTATTTTCATAAATTGCATAGATTTGTGTAACAAGTTGTGTGATTGAGAATAAGGACAATTATCTTACGCTATGACTAACCCTGTCCTCGTTTTTAAGATGACTGCATCGGATTCTGGGTTGGGGAAAGTGATGATTTTGGTTTTTCTGCTCAGTAGACGCCTGGAATCTGGAATGTGTGCCTAGATAGTGTGGCTATGGGCTCGCGTTTTATCGAATGTTGCGATACAATACAAATGGAAAACTGAGTGCCATAGTTGCGCCTCTGCAAACGCCTTCGGGTAATGATTTCTTATATTTATGCGAATGTTCGAAATTGAAATAAAACTGCTTAACGGATTTTTTCAAGCTAATATATTTGATTTTTGTTCCCGATATTTCGAAAGCTTTGCAGTTTTCATAGTCACGCCGTGGAATCTTATTCAGTCAAACAAATTATCGCGAGAAGATCCGATAAGTATACATAAATGCTTGCGGAAGAAGTAAAGTAGTTAAGTGAAAGGTTTCTTTACATGTTTTATAACATCTATTTAATTAAAATATTACACATTCCGAGATATCGTCCTCCCAGTAAAGCGGACAATAAATGAAAGCTTCTTTTTAAAAATTACTTGCAATATTTGACCCGCATTATTCGTCCCCAGAATCATAATCCGTGTCTATAAAAACCCCGGGATAAAAAAAATCGGACCGATTGAACCAACTAAGTTTTTGGGTCCATCTTGAATGCGCCATCTTGATTTTTTTATCGTCAACAATTGACGCTTCTGGCTCAACAATTGTTCGAGCACCCTACTCTATGCCAAGTTACGACTCCTTTAAATTGGTACGACGGTCATCTTGTTTTCCACCATTTGTATTATTTCACCACCGTTAGAATTTGCCTAGGGTATAAGTTGATATTAGTTAGGTAAGACTTATCGTTTAGCCGCGCACACACAGTACACCCATTCCTCGAAGGGTTGAACGCAGACGTCAGCTTATTCATATTTTTCACAGCATCTTTTAATTTGATACTCATATTATAGGAGCGCGTAAACAATAACTAGTCCGCCATCTTAGGCTATCCACCATATTGGATTTGGAATGACGTCACTTAGCTAACCATACATTGTCATCCAAACTAAAAGTGTATGCAAAAATTCATCTTAATCGGTTGCTGATAGCTGCTTTTAAATTCAGTTGCCACATTTGACTCGAACATAATATATATACACATTACATACATACAAAAATTGCAAGATAAAATCTTGTAATAGCGACCGACGCCATGACATGCAACGTCGTATATTTTGACAGCACTGTACTTATGTTGTGCCATACATGATACAAAGCGGTATAAAAAACAACTTTTTATTTTTTATAATAAACGTATACATTTTACGTTTTAGTTGACGAAATATTGGTGAAGATTTCGCGTGGGAAGCTTTTTCTTTAGATATAATGTTATATTGTCGAAAATTTCACCGTTCCTCGCGAGCGTCATCGAGTGACATCACTGACCTAAATCAAGTAACATAACGCAGCAGTCACACTATGCGAGTTGGCGGTCAAGTGGCGTAGTCAGCTACTGCTATATATATATATATATATATAGTTTGAAATTAAGTCCAGTTTTACTAACAAATGTACTTAATATACGAATTAATATTACTTTTTGTCACTTACGTCAAATAAATTAAAGTTTAGTGCAAGAGAGAGAAGACACTGATTAGCTAAGCTAATCATTAGAAGTGTAAATATTGGTAATACCACAGCGTAAAGAGTAGGAGGTATATATCATGAGGCAGTAATCTGTAAATAAAAACACTGCTGAGAACTGTTTAACTTAGATAGTTACAAATTAATTGTTCAACGTAATAGATAACGTAAGTTTCCGATACCAGAATTTGTTTGCCCGCCGTATTGCATCGAGTCTAAACGCAAACACTATTGTTGTTATTAATCTAAGAGCTGGTTTGCGAGCTGAGCCGCGCGATATGTTTCAACAAGTCCTGTGGGAGTACGTATGGCGAGAACTAGACTACCATCGATTGACTCGCTTTAATTTCTTAATAGCGAATGTAGACATCGTTACTGGGAAGCAATAACCAATTCAAAAACCCAATGAAAATATGAAAATCGTGTTGTCCATCTATAAAAAAGAATAGGGAATAACTGGTGGTAGGTCTCTCATATGTGAGAGTCCGTCTGGGTAGCTACCACCGCAATGTCTGTTTCAACCTCCAAGCAGCATTTCGTATCATCATTATCATCATTAGCCAGTAGAGTGCGTGGAATAGAAATATTACATTGTTTGTAATTAATCTCTAAAAGCTAGATTATATTCAATGTAATCTCTGAAGTAGGTAAAGCGTAAAATGTGATAATATATGTAGTGCCTGCATTAGGGTCGATGATATAATTTTCAGTTTTACCAAAGCCTTCCGTTTACTAAAAACCGGCACAAAAGCAAGTAACAAAATGCGCAAATAACTAAGTTAATAAGGGTTTGAAACACAGTGGTCTGGGAAGATGTAAGTGTAAAACTAGACAGAAGAGATGCATGTACTAAGGTGTGACGTGACTGATCATAAATGGCAGGCGTGAGAAAGAGATAGCCAGGTAATCCTTATACGCGCCTATTACTCATTGCATTTAATTTCTTTTTCTACTAATTTGTTATTAAATTCTCTACTCTAAGACTAATTTTGATGCCGCACCGCTTACACGCAAGGATTTTATATTTTTAATGTTACGTGGTACGCATAAAATAATATACATATATTTTTTTTAAATCTACCCAATTTAAGGTTCCGCTGTTTTTAGGCGAGTGTTTACCGCCATCGATCCTCTTTTATTGCTCAAAAATATGGTGAACAAAAACGATTGAAGCATTTGAGCTAAGAGTCGTTTAGTTCAGTAACCTCGTTCTATTTGCGTTTCCAATAGGAAGCTGATAACCGAACTCGAGGTGATCCTTTGTGCTGGATAACAGTACCGCAATGTTTTGTTATAGTTTGTTGCCACTATTGTTATGCATTTTGGGAATGCCCGCTCTACAGTTCGATTGTAATAATTGTAGTAACATTCATCATACCAGAGCTAAGGGCGCAGGTAGCTCTATTGCAATTTTAAGGCTTTAAATTCCTGCTATCAGCAAAGGATGCTGCTAGAAGGAATTTTGACTTTTGAGGAACCTTGTGCTAAGTAGTTTATGTATGGTTAAAGAGTTGCAAAACATCTAAAATCCTCTGTCATATCCTAAAAATATAAAGTATTTATGCTGCAGGTTTTACTGACAGGAGGTCACTCAAGCATTTTGTCATGTAAACATGGTTTTAAAAGCGGGTCATTATTCATCTACTTCCCGATTTTCGTCTGATGGTATATACATCAAGTCTAACAGACACCTGACGTGGATTGAAGATCTTAGGCAGTAAATGTTAAAATAAAGTACGTTATTACGAAGTGTAACCCGACCGCGGTGGTGGGTGACGGGTCACGGCCGCGGTAAGGTCGTATTTCTGATTCCGTCACATATTTTAAGTGACTTGAATTTCGGTAACTGTCTAAGGTGACAAAATTCTAATTTTTTTTACCGAACGTTGGAATGTGAACGTCGCAGTATGTATGAGATTTAGTTATTTCTTTTTGCATCCAGCGTGTTCCTGTGGCCTTTACCAAGTCATCGGTCCACCTTGCAGGTGGACGGCCGACGCTGCGCTTGCCAGTACGTGGTTTCCACTCGGGAACTTTTTCGCCATATCTGCCGTCAGTTTTTCGAACTATTTGCCCTGCCCATAATGCCCATCACTCCTATTAATGAAAGAATTTTCAAAATCGGTTCAGTAGTTCCACAAATACGCCACTACAAACCTTCAAACTCAGAGTCTATTTCTCTTTATAATAGTATTAGTTAAAGGCATCTAAGAATATTATGGTGGATAATTTAGAATAATGGTTGTACAAAACAGGCATAGATGTCAAATTATTAGTGGGAGTGACTGTAGGATGTATAAAAAGGGCGCCTCACCAGTCGACCTGGGTCAGTGTTCTGTGCATTAGGACGTGTTTATTATGCTAGTAGTACTAGTCATCTAGAGATTATAATTAAGTGGTTATTATGTTTGTTGTAAATCAGTTGTAATTACAGTGCATCTTGATTGTTCGTATTATTTTATTCTATTTAATAATACTCGGCTCTTATAGTTTATAGCAGTATATAGTCTTGGCAAGTTGTGTTCGTGTGTGTTGTGGTCCTTAGCCCTTAGTTATGTTAAAATACTCGTATATCTCGGCAGTTTTTTATTTAAATCATGTTAAATACAAATGAAACAGTTTATTTATCGGTCGATCACTTTTGAATCGGTAGTTGCTGCAATATGTATAAACGAAAAGAAATTATTTTAGCTGTTGCTCGCATCTTCGCCATTGTGAAAACCAGATCAATTGATACAAATTCCAGACTTCGGGCTGATACTGAATAGAAAACTCAATATTACTTTGCCCAGCCCGGGGATCGAAACCAAAACCTCAGCATTGCAGTCGTACCGTAATACAACTACGCCATCGAGGCAGTCAAAATATTCAAAATATCATTCCGTGTAAATTGTTTGTACCAGCAAAATATTTTAGTACCGTAGTTTTATTACAATGCATCTGTACAAGGCTTTGTTATCAAAGGGCACAAAACATTGTAAAGTTTCACAACACTCGAAAAACTTTTACAAACTGGTCCACAGTTGAGCAATACAATACTTCAATTTGAACAGATTCGAATCGCAGCACTTTGATGTAATTGTTCGAAGTTTTGAATCGAAGCATTGCATTAAACTTTGTTTTACACAAATACAATAGCTAATAATTGTTTTATATGAGAGTTGTGTAACAAACTTCACCATTGTATAACTATATAGTGCTAGTTAGCAGCAGATATTGTAGAATGGCAATGGCAGTGCTAAGCAGTAGCATCTCTGAATCGACAATCTACATCTATGACTACACGCTAACGTGCCATCAGTGCTGATTTTATAATACTTTAGGGTTAAGTTAAATGGACGATAGCCTAGTTGGGAATGGAACGGTCTGCCGAGACAATGTCCGGAGGTTCAAAACTCAAGGCACACACCTCTGACTTTTCAAAGTTACGTGTGTATTGTTTATCAATTATAATCGTTCGCTTTCACGGTGAAGGAAAACAACGTGAGGAAACCTGCATACCTAAGAAGTTCTTTATAAGAATTTCGAAGGTATGTGAAGTCTACCAACCCGCACTAGGCCAGCGTGGTGGACAAATGCCTAAAACCCTTTCAGTAGTAGAGGAGGCCCTTGCCCAGCAGTGGGAAAGTATATAATGCAGGCCTGGTATTGTTATTATTATTATTAGGGTTTTGTCGATCTCACTAATTATTATCTAGTAGTAATAAATAGCAGTCTACGCGCGTTCTTCCTCTCTCATTCCCTCCCACCTTTCTCCCTCCGTGGAGACATGTCTACAGCATAGTTCAACTACACCAGGAGCCGTCGCATAGCCTAGATCTTTTCTACAAGCGTTAATGCTAATAGGAAATGAAAAAAAAAGTATACGAGTGACATATCTAAGTGATAAGTGTTTCGCACAGATACGCCATTCTGATACATTTTTTTTCTATTTGCGTTGACAACTGAATAAAGGTGTCTTAGCTACAGCCCCCGAGGAGTATCGGCCCTTCTTCTAGTCTTTCGTCACCACACTGCGGTAGTATATTGTTTAATTCATCAAGTATTGTTGTTTCGCTATTAAATTCGTGGTGTGGGGCGGCGACCTCGCGCTGCGTTTGTATGGTTGCCTCTAATCCCGACCTGTCACTATTATTTTTGGTAGTTACGGCTTATGATATTATCTTTGTATATCATTTGTTTCTAGGGCTTATTTAGTGTACTAAGTTACGATTAGATCCTGGATTGATAGGCTGGAGTTGAGATACAAACTAGATAAAAATGTAATACAGTACCGCTAAAATAATAGTTAATAATTTTACCTGTGTCACTTCGTTGGCATAGAATCTAATTTACTATATTTAAGCACTACTCACAGTTCCTTGAATATTTTATTTGACGGTAAAAACTGTACCGAAGTCAATTTATTTCTTCATAATGCGTTTCTTCAAACTGTTTTATAATATTACGTATGTTTTAATGACTTAAAAAAGATCATCAGGAAGATCTCGTGATTCAGAAGTAAAAAAAAAGAAAATTGTATGTCTATACTTTCTCTACGCCCGAATTTCATGGCTACGCCAGTCGTATCTTCAGCGGATCCTTGCCAGTCAATATACAACTAATACAATTGGCTGAACAAAGTGCTTTTGATCTATTTCCGTAGCAGAGTTTAAGCAAAAATCTCGCCTTTATAAGTTTTTGAGTGACTTATCCTTGAGTTAACGTAACAGTTCTGACTATAGGAGGCTGCCATATTGATTGATCGTGTAAGTAGCACTTCAAAAACTTATTTCATTTCATAAACTCTGCCTACATTCCAAAGGGAAAGAGAGGTGTAGAATTAACCTTACAGCTTGTGTAGTAGATTTCCCTCCTAAGATATGGGATTATATGACTAGAGCCTAAACAGTCCAAAGGTTTTCACTTATATGTTTTGCGTCACAAAAATAATTATTTACACACACACACTAACGCCTTTTATTCCCAAAGGGGTAAGAAAAGTCGCAACTAGTGCCCCTTTTTTCGCCGTACGTATTCCGTCCCATGATGTGATTGGGGGCGTGCCTATCGCCAAATCGGTTACATATTCGTGCTAGACTCCGAGCTAATACTGAATAAATAATGTGCATTAATAAATAATTATTTCTCAATTAAAAATGAAATAAGGTTATTGGGTAAGGACTTACATTTCACATCTCGATTATATTGCTGTAGTGAAATTATTAAATCATCATTTAATTTAGTGCGGGTGACGTCGCAAACAGCACCTAGCTTAAAATGAAATGTTTCTTTAAAGCATGGTACATTGTTCGCTTTTCCACGCCACGACGGAAATTGAATGAACCGAACACACAACACTCGACTGGCAGACAATACGACACCGCACAGGAACCAGGGCGGCGGATACAATATTTAGGAACATGTTTATTCGCACCAGGGCCACCAGGTTGTAGGTAACCGATTGTTTCTTATGTTGTGTGGTCACGACTTAATTTTAGAGTTTTATTTATTACAAGATGTTTTGTTTTAGATGTCGCGCAGACGATGTTATCTTGTTAGACTCTACACTATTAAACAAACAATTGTTGTTGCTGAAGTTGAAGGAATGGTTCTTATAGTAGAATAACGGTACATCTGCGCGACGCTTAAGTATCCTTTTAAGTTGACGAAGACATTTTTTGTGTCTTTAGAAACCTGACTGCATTGAAAGCTGGTGTTCTGTGAATTATCATATACATTTTATTCAAATTCACATGTATGTATTACTATTACAATTTAGACGGTATATGGTTTGTCCTTTTAAACTATGTTTTTGATGTTCACGATACAGGCATAGCCTAGTGTGAACATCGTTGTTAACGCTTGTAAGAATTGTAATTTTTGGAAATAAATTTATCTTTATCTTATCTTTATCTTTATCTACATCAAGTTCATTCATGCTAAAGCAGTAATATAAAAGCGTTTTAAACTACTTTATGATGAGAAAATCAGTTCGTCTAAACCGCGAGTTAATACAGAATCCTCACTTAGATGTTCTAATTACTGCATTCATTACGAACATCTTGATATATTATATTAATATCTCGTGTAAGACAATCCTTTACGATACTTGGAAATCTAGAATCTATTTACCTAGGATGTACATAAAATAGAGGCGTGTTAATTTACGCATCACTCACTTTAACGATATTGACATGTAAAAGATCACAATATAGTTTACTAGCTAAATAAAATTAGGATTTGTTACTTATTTCAGATTCCAATAAAAATCTATTGCTTTGTAAAAAGGTGGCGTAAATACTCTCATGTCTAATACTAGTTTCAAATTAAGGTATCGGAATGAAAGACCCATTGACCACCTTATCTGAATTAATAAACTGCCCACATATTGATCTTATCAACAAAAATCTTCGTACAAAACTTTAATCAAATCCATGCAGTGGTTTGTGATTCATTCTCTCACATTAAATTAGTAGGATTAACAACTACAGTATAATTATGTATAATAGCTATTAGTGCATATCACAATAAAGGAACGCTGATTCCAACCATCATTTTCCTTCTTCGAAAAGTGGAATAGCCCCAGCAAAAATATAATCGTTGTCGCGGAAATGTCGAGGCGCAAAACAATCATTGTCAATGTCATGGGACACGATTACGGGCCAGGGTTGCCACGCGACGTGCATATTCACGAGAGAAATGAGACTTTAATGGATGTATTTTTGTTTAGCCTTCACAGGCCTCTACAGCTGCTGCATTGTGGCTGAAATTAATTAACTATCTTAAGTTCCGTTTTTTTAGATTGATAGCGGAAACGGACGAATTAAAATATGTTATGTAATAATGTTTACTTTTTATATTTTATTCATCTACTATAACTTTTGCCCGCGTCTCCGTCCGTGTGGAATAGATGTTCCGAGATAAACGTCCCGGGATAAAAATTAGCCTGTAGTACTCGGGAGTAACGTAGCTTCTTCTTAGTGAACGAATTTTCAAAATCAGCTCAGTTGTTCCAGAAATTAGTCCCTACAATACTATAAACAAACTGGTAAATTTTTCCTCTTTATAGTATACTAGCTTTTGCCTGTGGCTTTGCCCGCGTTGAAGAGTTTTTCATGTATAAAAGTCACTTTATATATAAACTACACATATTCCCAGACCGATTTGTAAATCTGAACTATTTTCGAATCCATCTGAATACACACAAAAAGTTCATTAAAATCGGTCCAGCCACGCGTCGCCGGCCCCCCGGCCGGGTACCGCCGCAACCGCTATGTCCCTGCATTTTAAATCTGTAATATCTTCGAATATGTTTATTTAAATTACATGCTGTCCAGGGCCATATTGATCTATATTAAATGCACAATGTATTTAAAGTACTTAATTGGATAAGGATTAATGCTGTATTGCTTCAAGTCGTTTCGTAAATAAGACATTATTTCTCGTAAAAGTAAAAGGTAAAAAATAGTATTGTGGGTTATCCATAAGGGATAGACATATACCATCACGGACATTTTTGTAAAACTTTTTAAGGTGTACAATACTGTAGTATTAGAAACTGCAACGGTTTTTGATTTAAATAAAAATATGTACCACTGACTTTTACAGAAATACTTTCACAATAAATATCACCAAGCGAACGACCGGCACGAAGGCAATGACCAACTCACTCGAACTATCAAACGTTCTATACTTTTATAGCAAAAATTGTAGATCATGTCATTAATACCCGCACAAAAAATATTTTTGTCCTAACACGGCCTTTCCTGACAACGTGATCGTCCTCGATCACACACTTTTTTTTTAGTCTCTCCAACGGCACAGCTGTCAAAAAATTACTAAACTGTGTACAATCCAAACGATTCTCAATAAACCGAGGCGAATGATGAGCCTCGTGACGGCAGCAGTAAATAAGGACTGCAGCGCCCACGAGAGTTCCTTCAGGGGCGGATTGACTCATCACCCAAAACATTTTAACTTTAGTTACCCATTGTAACACAATCAAGCAATTTCGAATCAGTAATGGTTGAGTTATGGAACCCAATCATTTCTGAATCAAGAACGTCTAGCAACCACTAGCAGGGTCTCAGAGAACAGCAGCAATATCATAAACAGTGCCACATTCGGAGCACGAGATAGCCACAATGTCGGGACTATAAAAATCGTACTACCACAAACTAGAGAGTGCCACAATGTCGGGGCACAAGATAGCCACAATGTCGGGGCTACGAAAATCGTACTGCCACAAACCACAATGTCGTGACAGAGTGCCACAATGTCGGGGCACGAGATAGCCACAATGTCGGGGCACGAGATAGCCACAATGTCGGGGCTATGATAAGGCTACTCCAACTGGAGAGCGCCATTCCGCAGCGCTTAAAGCGCACCGTTTCGTAGTGCCAAAAGTGCACCGTTCCGTAGCGCCAAAACCGCACCGTTTCGTAGCGCCAAAAGCGCACAGTTCCATAGCGCAAAAGCGCACCGTTCCGTAGCGCAAAAGCGCAAACAATTCCGCAGGCAAAAAATTCCGCAGCGCAAAAGCGCAAACAATTCCGCAGCGCAAGAAGCGCATAATTCCGCAGCACATAGAGCGCATAATTCCGCAGCGCAAAAGCGCAAACAATTCCGCAGCGCAAGAAGCGCATAATTCCGCAGCGCATAGAGCGCATAATTCCGCAGCGCAAAAGCGCAAACAATTCCGCAGCGCAAGAAGCGCATAATTCCGCAGCGCATAGAGCGCATAATTCCGCAGCGCTTGAATGCACTGTTCCGTGGTGCATAGAGTACTGCCTGATCGGACCGCGTCTGTCCGCAGTTTGAACAGCACGTATCTACACATCCTAGTGCGCTACCCCGCACCGGGCACACACCAAACGGATCTCCGGTTTTTGTAAGCACAGAAAAACAGTAACACACCGTTCGGCCTATTCTGACCTTTGATTAAGACTCGTATGAAACTCTCCGAATAGCCATTAATTTTTATCGCTACAACAAAAACTCCATTCGCGAAGTGGCCTGGACATTACGTCCAGTAGCCACCACATGGCAAAACGAGATCCCAACATTTGCGGGTATCACGGAGAAATAAAGGAAAGCATAACCCTCAAGCAAGAATTATAAATCATACGATACCACACTTCATATAGGTACAGTCCCGATCCGCTGCAATGGAGCCGCTAGCAGCTAGCGCTAGTTGACACACGCGCAGTCATCCTGTCCGGGTCACCTCGGAACAGCTTCCAAGCTATACGCGGCACGCGTACAGAAACATTGGAGCACCAACAGTTCGATCACGGTGCCCGTAAACACTTCTTCATTCGAAGTCATGTACACATAACGTTCTCCACAGTAGCATTGGTATTTAGCATACCCCATAGCATAGCTATGTAATGAACACAATCCACATGTATGGGCATCGATTACACATCTCACTTCTGATATTAGAAACTGCAACGGTTTTTGATTTAAATAAAAATATGTACCACTGACTTTTACAGAAATACTTTCACAATAAATATCACCAAGCGAACGACCGGCACGAAGGCAATGACCAACTCACTCGAACTATCAAACGTTCTATGCTTTTATAGCAAAAATTGTAGATCATGTCATTAATACCCGCACAAAAAATATTTTTGTCCTAACAGTAGTATATTATTTTGATCTATCGCGTAGGCACTGTTGCTAACCACAAGAAACCAAAAACAACAAATGACTAATAAAAAACAGGAGGAAACAGTAGAATCCGGGATCAAGGAGCAAAAAAAAAAGGTCCTGCACCACCCTGGTCGATTTCGATTTTTCCCTCAGTGGCGACCAGAAAAAAAAGCCTGCACCAGTTTATGTAGTATTAATTTACTAATCTGTGCATAAAAACAGTGAAAATGCATGTAGAAACCAATAACAAATCTTCAAAACAAAAAACAGTAAAAATTCGACTCTAAACAAAAAACAGGGATGAAAAAGCAAAAACAGTAAATCTACTGTTAAAACAGTAGGGTTGGCCACACTGGTCGTAGGGTTTAGCCAGCGTTTGCAATGTAAGCGCAAAAAATGTGTACATTTACAACATCACATTAGAAACCTATATAGTTATCAATGTTTCTCTACTATATTATGCATAATTATACCGGGTGGAAGGGAAACGCTCGCGGAAACGAATACAGGTGTTAGTATTGGTGATTCCTGACGTGATGGCACTAAAAAAATCGCGATCGCATTGTTACAATTTTAGTAGGATTTTTTCAAATTTCTGTACAGCTTCACGTATGGATAGATAAATCAAACTATTATTCTGAAAAACATAGTAAAAAAGGTCAATATTTCAAAAAAATCGTAATGAAACACGTACATCAGCTGACGGGTCAACGACCGCGCACAGCCGGTCCCGGTGCGGCGCGGCGGCCGCCGCCTTCTCGGCGTTTGCTTTGTAGTTTGTACCCTACCCAGTTTATTGTACGCTTTATATTCAGCGCGCATGAATTACGGAAATACTAAAACCGTAAGTATTATGGCTTAGCTTTGCAAATGAATATAGTTTTTCGTTAATGTTATGGTTCTTCTCTCTTACCGTTCCGGAATAGTGAGCGTTTCCCTTCCACCCGGTATTATACATAATATAAACCTTTCTCTTGAATCGCTCACTCTATTTAAAAAAAACCGCATCAACATCCGTTACGTATTTTTAAAGATCTAAGCATACATAGGGACAGACAGCGGGAAGCGACTTTGTTTTATACTATGTTAAGAAGTAATAAGAATAGATTAGGACATCTAGTAGTTGTTACATTACGACTTGGGTGTAAGAATATCACAATGAAATGAAATGAAATCCTGAAATCCTCCTAGCCAGTTTCGGCCACGGCGGCCAAATCTCAACAGAGATCAGCCAGGTACGCAGGAGATATTATAGTGCACAAGCGTGTGCGCAATACACAGGTGCACTCGCTATTCCTTCACTCTCATAGTTCGATGAGACGGCAATCCGACATGACCGGAGAGAGATCAGGCGCAGGACCAACGGTTTTACGTGGTTTCCGAGGCACGGGGGTATCACACCGCCAACTTCCTGACTCCGAGCTGCGACTGAGTAATTTTAAAGATGGAAAAACCCAGTCACAATATTTTTGGCTCGACCCGGGATTCGAACCCAGGACCTCAGCGCGCAAATCGTACTCGTAACGCATACGCAATACAACAACGCCACCGAGGCAGTCACAATTTGTTTGATATCACAATAAATACAAATGCACACCATACTAAGGTAACACAAATGAGAATGAGAACCTAATAATAATTTCATAAATAATTAAATGCTAATTGTTGTGCTCACATATTCGTTTTGGTATTGATGTGCAGATATCGATGAAGTTTTTTCGTTTTTTCGTAAGAAAATTATCTACTATAACGCAATGTCGTCTATATTTTATATTAAAATTATAGGCGACTCTTCTTCATAACCACCAGATCAGATACAATCGTCTCGTCAAACAATAAAAAACTTATAGCCAACCGTAAATTTGCAGATATTATTATTTTTATATAACAATGACTGTTCTCCTCGTGTGTATATTTTAATGTGAAGATATGAGTTATGTGGCGTCCCATAAGGATTCCTAATGGGTTCTGTGAGTGCTATTAGTTCTTAATATAGGTTACCTCATCGCTTTGCGATTGTATTTTCAAACAATCGAGTGATTAGGTAGTTATAATGAGTAGTTAATCGCAGAAATCTGAGTTAAATTATAATACTGTTACGTGCTGGGGTTCGAGATAAATAACTATAATGCTTGATTGTGATAAAAGCACCAATTAAGACTTTATTAGCACTAGAACACTAATAAACAAACAAAAACAGTTATTAAAATCACTCAGTACACGTTCGCGCGCAATCCACCATATTCGCCTCGAAATCGCTTGGAGTTATCGCTCGTAGTCCGCATGTCACTCGATCTTGATTGCGTCGCGTCTTAAACAAGACTGGGCGCCGCCTTTTATACCCGGCCGCCGGTACCTTCGTAGTTGAACATTCTCGAAAAATCCAGAATATTCGGGAACTCTCTCGCAAATTAAAGTCGGTTAGCGCGTTTCCACGGCAATCTAGAGTCATTGAGATCTTTTGAAAATGTTCCATCGGCAAACTTTCGACAGTCGGATAGCACCACTTCTCGCCAATAGATGGCGTTGTTTATCAGCGTGCACTAGCGCGCGTAACAATACGTACTGCACTGAGCTAGATGCTGAGTATTGTAACCGAGGTCGTAATGTTAAGTAATTACGCATCATATTCCTTCAAACTACACAATGGCGCTTGCGTCTTTTTCCTACACAATACGCATATTCACATACGCATTTTTATCCCGAAGGGCTAGGTAGAGGCGCAACTAGTACACCCGCTTTTCGCCATGCGTATTCCGTCCCATGATGTGATAGGGGGCGAGCCTATCGCCATATCGGGCACAAATTCCAGACTCCGAGCTGATACTGAATAGAAAAATCCAATATCACTGCTCAATCCGGGGATCGAACCCGAGACCTCAGCATGGCAGTCGTTCTGTAATACAACCACGCCACCAAGGCTATCAAAAACAAAACGTACAGTCCAAACAAATGCCAAAAAAAAATATGAGTAGATTATTCACCTGAAGATAAGTGATTTCTAAATAACGTGGGGTAATTCGTAAAACTGATTCGATTGTTCGACTACCAAAATCGTTACGTTTTTGTACGACTTGCAAAAATTTCGTGTGAAAATGATGGCACAGCTCAATCATGCAAGTATCAACTCTATTGGTTAGAGAACAATATTCAAATTGCTTCCATTCATCTACTTACACTACTGGGCGGTGCTCCATATACTAGTAGCAACTAGAAACCTGTGTGTGACTGGCAAGTGTTATATCTAACCGACCTTAGAGCCCTGCTGTTTCAAAGCAAAAGATTTTTAGCTGATATTTTTTAATGTAGTACCTATTCACGAATTGTTCACATAATAACATCTCGCTACGTAATCAAATATTAAAACAGCAACGCGTAAATGGGGTTGTACACGAAATTAATATTTTCCCGAGTTTCTGAAATTAATGTCTTGAATATGTTTTCTAAAGTGAACATTCTTTAAATTTTAAAGTTACATATGAAATATTCTGGAAAATCCTTTTAAATAACTACCTTAACTAAAGTATGTTCACTATAGTTTTTTGTGTCGTTAATTTTACACTCGGACTGCCTCGGTGGCGTAGTTGTATTACAATACAACTGCAGTCCTGAGGTCTCGAGTTCAATCCCCGATCGAAGCGGAGTAATCTCGGGTTTTTCTTCTCAATATTAGCCCGGAGTCTGGAAATTGTGCCCGATATGGCGATAGGCTTGGCCCCTCATGGCACGGAATATGCACGGCGAAAAGTAGGTTAATTTTACAATGATTTTAAATTATAGACGAAAAATTTCGTCTAATAGAAGGTAATCTCGACCAATTAAGGTAGCTTCTATTAAAAAAAACAAGCTTTGTAGCTGTTTAGTTGTGTCAAATTAAATTAGCATTTGTTAGAAATAAGTCCCTTCCTCTAGTTGGCATATTTCATTACTTACTATGATTTGATTCATTATTAATGACACTATCGAATGATGGAATGATACAGTGTGTTGTTTTGATAAAATCAACGAGTTCGATACCTGCCTACGAATATAGATTTTTTGAAAATCCGGTGATGTTAAAGCATTGTACCATTTTGAAATTGGAAATAACTAAGCGACTTTGTAAAGTAATTGGCTAGATCGGCTAAGTACATTTTTTTTCACGACAGGTTATCAAAGTCAGCCGTTTGAATAAATTTGTATATTTTATTACGCAAAGTTTTTTAAAAGCTATTTAACTTTTTAATAAAAAATATCATTGTACATTAGTCATATGTACAACCGTTCCATATATATGGAACGGTCTGCCGAGACAATGTCCGGAGGTTCAAACCCAAGGCACACACCTCTGACTTTTCGAAGTTACGTGTGTATTGTTTATCAATTATCGTTCACTTTAACGGTGAAGGAAAACATCGTGAAGAAACCCACATACCTGAAAAATTCTCCATAGGAATTTCGAGGGTGTGTGAAGTCTGCCAACCCGTACTAGGCCAGCGTGGTGGACTAAGGCCTAACCCCTATCAGTAGTAGAGGAGGCCCGTGCTCAGCAGTGAGCAATATATAATACAGGGCTGGTATTATTATTAGACATATATCCATTTGTAACTAAAAAAAAAACAGGGCTAATAAATTCATAATTTGTAGAAATGGCATGAATCAGATAAAGTCAAAAAAGTCAAAGTTATCAAATTTATCGAGATAATTTTTTGTAATACAATAGGATATGATATAACCTATCCGCAGTTACAAGAATATCCTCGTTATATTATAAACCCGTCAAAGAGTATCGGGCTATGGTGTGGTACATAATGAGCGCTTTGTATGGGCGCTCGCAAACGGCGAAAAATAACGTGAAAATATTTATTATAGAAGTTTCTTAACTTGAAACAAACAGTAGATATGCAAGGCTTCTTTCAAACTCTGTATTTATTCGAGTTGAAAAAACGAATAGAATTTTTAACAATGACGAATACGCAACCCAGTCTAAAGGATTAGCTTTATATATTTTTAGATCTGTTTCGTAATTGTAGATTCATATTCAATCAAACCATTTTCTTATCTATAAATTCGCGTGATGGTGACCTGGTATGTGAGAGCGACGACTTTCATGCGCACACGTTTGCCGTCAAGTAAAAGGACAAATAACAATCGAGAAGCTGCGTGCTAATGTCATGAAAGTTTATGTAATTTGTTTTCAATTTTATTACAGGAATTAAAATTCTTGTCATACAACTTTTTCCATTTATTGTTTCTGAATAACTGACGTCACATTCCTTAAGAATATTGTTATGTCATCAGATATTATCTTCTCTTTACTCCGTGCTCTCCCTCTTCTTTTTACTCCGAGATTATACTTACCAAACTATTGAGCCCAACGTAAAGAAACGAAGGACGCTATCATGCGCCGATGAATTAAAAGTATGTTAATAACAGTTTTATTCTTTCAACGTGTATACACGTCCAGAATTTAAACAACAAAAGTCATCAGTAGACACAACATTGCATTCAATGCCAATCCGCCAATGCTGGCACTTTATTTTTGAAATACATTATGACCACACTATTGTGTACATAATAGCCCACGACCGTGACTAAACGTTCTTGGATATGACCATCAACAGTTCTACTATCAACAAGCACCACAACGTTCCTCGTTATACGATTTTTAATTGGAGTATACTACATAACATAAAGAGAATGACGCGGACTTGCGTCTAAAGAACGAGGCACTATTCTTAATGGTAAGCTATACGAGTAAGAGACATTGTTACCGACATAATAAGACGTTGTGATGTTTTTGGGGTAGTTTGTATTCATAAAATTGGGCGTGTCGATTGGCACAATGGTGCCAAGATGATCTTTGAACTGCACTGTTGCCAGGTGCCGTAATAATTATGATAAAAAAAGCTTCGTAATCGGTCATCTGCGGCTGACGTAAGAAGTTGCTATCTGCTGCACACTGTATTTTAATTATATACAAGATATAAATTACACTATCTATTATTCATTATCTAGTTAATTGTGTATATGTTCAGACTTCCGTTGAAAATAGTGTTAATAACTTTGCCTAAGAAAAGTGAACATTTTATAAGTATTCAAATTTCCAATTCAAACAATTTTAAAACTGTATATTTTTGGTTCTGTAATTTTATAATAGTACCAGCCCTGTATTATATATTTTCCCACAACTAGGCATTGACTTAGGGCGGTTTCATAATAATGTATAACCTGAGAAATTATATTGAAGAATACTTGTGAAGAAAAGGAATGTGGGCTTCCTCACGACGTAGTCCTCAACGGTGAAATGGAACTATTACAAGTGATAAACAATTATTATTATTAATTATTAATATTATACAATGAAGTCATTATGTACTTCTTCTATATATTTGTGCTGTCACTGGATAGAAGATTTTTCCTCCTTTTATCAAAGCGCAGCGTGATAAGAGAAAATAAAACGATTTGTTTCATATTTATGTAATGGATGTAGTGCTTTATAGAGATACAAGCTACTTGCGACTTCGTTTTAATATTATTTCTCAGGCCAAAGTCCAATTTCACCAATTTCTTATTTAACGGGTGTTGGTTAATCGGGCATTAAAATCGCATTCATTTGTTAGGGCATGATGGGCCGTGGGATAAGTATTAGGCCTAAAGTCTAATTTCACCATGCTCTGTTAGTTAGTTTAACAGGCTGCTAACTATATTAACTTACTGTTCAGGTTAATTAATGTCCCAGCATGCCCTAACAGGTGATTATCTTTCTTACCTAGGCGTTCTTTCATGGGAAGCACGATACTTTTACTTTCGCGTTAATTTTAATGCCCAATTAACTAACGCCTGTTAAATACGAAATTGGACCTAGATTGGAACGCGCTGGATGCAGGCCGCTTTTGACAGGTCCATCTGGAAATCTTTGGGGGAGGACTATGTTCAGCAATGGACGTCATGTGGCTGATGATGATGATGATGGACCTAGGTGTGATTGACATTGACATTCGAGGAAAATATTTCCATGTTACTGAAATAATTTATGAATATTTTAACTCTAAAGTTTGGTAACGTAGGAAACAATAAAACAAGGCACCTATTATGGTGACTGGTCAGCGGTCAAGACTTATTAATTTCGGAATCGACTTACTATAGAAGTATATATAGTTTGCAGGTCATAAAATAGCTTATATAACTTACCATCAACAAAAGGCCTACTGACGTTTACCCTTTCCAACAAATCGAAGATACCGTGCCAGCCCTAGCACGAGGCGCTTCGAAGTAGGAAATCTAAGCAGTCTGCAGTCATCACGCCGCGCCGCGTGCACAGATCACTGTTACTTGCTGCTGTAACCTCGCGGAGTCAGGAATTCTGAGAAATACCCGAGAGCTGAGAAAGTATAATTCCTACAGTAATTGTAATATGAACGGCGTGATCGTAGACATTTTTGTATTTAAAAAAAAAACATAAACAGAAATCCATACACACAGACACGCACGCACGCAAGCATGCACACATACACACGCACGCCTGTACCTCTGAAGAGGTAGGTACAGGTACGAACAGGGTACCCACTTATTGCCAAGTGGGTTCCGTCCCATGATGTGATGGGAGTGAGCCTAAAAGTGAGCCCAATTTGTTAATCTAGGATATAACCTATCTGCTTATCAAATATGCAATACTATTCCACAGGTTATGCACGATTGTATAATGAACATCTCAACATCTTTGCAACCTTTATATATATTTATTTACCTTTATAATTTTGACTGCCTCGGTGGCGTAGTTGTATTACAGTACGTCTGCAAAGCTGAGGTCTCGGGTTCGATCCCCGGGTCGGGCAAAGTGATATTGAGTTTTTCTATTCAGTATCAGTCCGGAGTCTGGAATTTGTGCCCGATATGGCGATAGGCTCGCCCCCTATCACATCATGGGACGGAATGTCGGCGAAAAGTGGGTGCACTAGTTGCGCCTCTGCCTACCCCTTCGGGGATAATAGGCGTGAGTGTATATGTATGTATAAATATTTACTATATTAGTTTCTTTATAGCACAGGTCTTTCCAACGACTATAAACATAAATAAATACGGGAGTATCATGGATGCGCTTGTTACATATTGGTAACACATAAGGGTTGCTGACTCGTCTTAACCTCAAGTATTGCACAACGCGTTAGCAACCGACAAGAACGCCGACGCAGCGGAACGTGCACCAGCCACGAGTCGCCGACGCAGCGCCTCGTGACCACGATTGGCGTCATCAACTGCAAGCACCTCCGCCGTGGCCCCTCGGACCGCGGTCACTTCTGGTTCACACATCGACCATTAGGCACATAAGTTTTAATTGTAATTTTAATCATTATTTCTTTGTAAATTTATTTTAATTTAATTTGCATTTTTTTGCAACTTCGGGACGCGCTCGACATAATTGGCGCAGTCGGTAGGATACTCGAAAATTCCACGGAAATCGCAATCGCGTGCGATCGGGTATTCAAGAACCTTCAAGAGTAGCAGTCCTGAGGTGATCAAGAAATCGATCTCGCAGACAAGAAGATGCAAATGTGAGTACTTTAGTTTCTATCTAGAGTTGCTTCCTTTTATTCCTTAAGTATTTCCATAAACGTCCAAAATTTTCCATCCAAGGCAAAATCGGACTCCTAGATTAGATAATCATAGTCGTAGAATATTGCAAGACGAAAATAGAAATTTATTAAGTAATAATATAAGTAATTGTTCGCCCGAATCAAATAACACCGCGAACACAATGGTAGATCACATTTACAAAGCGCTCCGCTTACTCCCAGAGTTCGATGGTAACCCTAACGTGCTAACGAGGTTTATTCGTTTATGCGATCAGTTAGTTCTCCAGTATGCCAAGGATGAACCTGGTAGTGAATTGAGCAATTTGGCTTTGTTGAATGGTATTTTAAATAAAGTGACAGGGCCAGCCGCGCGCCTTATTAATACAAACGGAGTACCAGAGAACTGGCATGGCATTAGATCCGCTTTAATCAATAGTTTCGCCGATCAACGCGACGAAACATCTTTATACAATGATCTCGCGTTACTGAACCAAGGCTCAGCAAGTCCTCAAGAATTTTATGAGCAATGTCAGAATTTATTTAGCACAATCATGACGTATGTCAGTTTGCATGAAACGGTCCCGAGTACTATTGAGTCCAAGCGAACTTTATATAAAAAGTTAACACTTCAATCGTACTTACGCGGTTTACGCGACCCGTTAGGATCTCGTATCCGTTGCATGCGTCCTGACACTATAGAGAAGGCTTTAGAGTTCGTGCATGAGGAGGTTAACACCTTGTACATGCAGCAACGCAGCGAGCATCTTCCTGATAAGAAGCATCATTACCAACCACAGGTCAGTCAATCTTCATTTCAATACGGTGTTAAACCATCTCCCATTTTTAACCCATCAACTCGACCATTCATGACGCAACCGCCTAAACCATTTATTATGCCTGGACCGTCCCGTCAACTGCCCGCGCAGCCGCAAAAACCGGTTCCAATTTGGAAACCGATGGCTCCTTTACCCAGGGGTCCAACTCGGACGCAGCAAATGTTTGCCGCACCGCCTCCGAACTATAGGCCCCAGAGTAATGTGTTTAAGGTGGCGCCGCGAAATGCAGCACCCACCGGTCCGCAACCTATGAGTGGTGTCAGTCACTACGTGACAAAACCATTCCCTCCACGTCAGCCTCACGATTGGAACAAATTTGGCAATCCACCACCCTCGAATTATTTTAAGACTAGGGAGATGAATTTTAACGAATTTTACGAACCGACTTACTATGACGACTATCAATATTACGACTATCAACAAGACTATACGGAATATCCTGACTATGCTTATGAATATTCATTTGACCAACTATCGCAGCATTCTGATAGTTATTGCATTGAAGAAACACCAGTAGAGACCCCTAAGGTCGAAACCGAGGATTTTCAAAAGGATCCCAAGTCAGACAAGTTAAAATAGAAGTTAATTTACAGACACAACGCCAGTTACCGTATATAGAGATATTAGATCCCCCTCTCAGATTACTAATTGACACCGGCGCTAATCAGTCATTCATAAGTCCGGAATCAGTACAGCGTTTTTATTCACATATACCGTGTAATTATGACCCTTTCGAAGTAACAAACATCCATGCTACTACCCGTAATGAGTATTCTATTACCATACCGTGCTTTCAAGAAATTAATGAACAAGATGATATCACATTATTTATTTATAAATTCCACAAGTATTTCGATGGATTAATTGGCCTCGATTTACTTGAGAAATGGGAATCCAATATTGATTTGAAAAATAAATTATTGGTCACAAGAAACTCCACTAACTCACTTTTAATGTATGATTCACGTAACTGTAACTTGTATGAAGATATTATACCCGCCAACACAACTAAATTAGTTAGAGTCCCAATTAATTTTCATGATGGTGAAGCATTCATCCCCGAACAATCTATATCTAATTGCATCATTGGAGACTGTATTACCACAATAAAAAATAACCGTGGTATTATAGAAATTAAAAATCCAACCCGCCATGACTTAGTTTTTTCAATGGATCGCCCTATTGAAGCAGAGTTATTTAATATCCAGTGCACTCGCACCGAACAAATATCAGATCGCGCACAGCAAGTATTGTCGCGACTACGCACGGATCATTTAAATCCGGAGGAACGTGCCAATTTAGAAGCTCTATGCTCGCGATATGCAGATGTCTTTTATATAGAAGGTGAACCTTTAACATTTACCAACCAAATTAAGCACAAAATTCGAACTACCGATGAGGTACCGGTGTACACTAAAAGTTATAGATATCCGTACATTCATAGGCAGGAGGTCCAAGACCAGATTCATAAAATGCTCGAGCAAGGAATTATCCGTCCTTCTCAGTCCGCATGGAACTCACCGATTTGGATCGTTCCAAAGAAATTAGATGCGTCCGGAGAAACCAAATGGCGTTTAGTAGTGGATTTTAGGAAACTGAATGACAAGACCATTGACGACAAGTATCCAATTCCAAACATATCCGATGTATTCGACAAATTAGGTAATTGCCATTACTTTACCACATTAGATCTCGCCAGTGGGTTTCATCAGGTAGAAATGAGCCCAGAAGACATCCCAAAGACAGCCTTTAACGTAGAACACGGACACTTTGAATTCCTACGAATGCCAATGGGTCTTAAGAACGCCCCATCCACCTTTCAACGCGTCATGGACAACGTCCTTAGAGATCTCGAAAATGTAATCTGTCTCGTGTATCTCGATGACATTATAGTTTTTAGCGTTTCGTTACAAGAGCACATGGTCAACGTAGAAAAAGTATTTAAGAGATTGAGAGATTCTAATTTTAAAGTGCAAATGAACAAGTCAGAATTTTTAAAGCTGGAAACGGCATATCTTGGACATATTATTAGTAAAGATGGCATTAAACCGAACCCAGATAAAATAAAGGCCATAGAAAAATTTCCAATTCCGAAAACTGCCACCGAGATAAAACGGTTTCTCGGATTGGTAGGTTATTACCGTAAATTTATACCCGACTTTGCTCGTATAACGAAACCTATGACCCAATGTCTCAAGAAGGGATCAAAAATAACACCTAGTAATATCGATTACATCAACTGTTTTGAAAAATGTAAGACCCTTTTGACAAATGACCCCATACTACAATACCCTGACTTCGAAAAAGAATTCATACTGACTACTGACGCATCCAATTTTGCTATTGGAGCCGTGCTTTCGCAAGGACCGATAGGAAGTGACAGACCCATAGCATATGCGTCGAGAACTCTGAACTCTAGTGAGATAAACTATAGCATAATAGAGAAAGAGCTCTTGGCTATAGTTTGGGGTACGAAATACTTTCGTCCATATTTATTTGGAAGGAAATTTAAGGTTCTTACCGATCATAAGCCCTTACAGTGGGTTATGAATGTTAAAGAACCGAACTCGCGACTAACGCGATGGAGACTAAAATTAAGTGAATACAATTTCACCCCCATCTATAAACAGGGCAAATGTAACACTAATGCTGACGCCTTGTCTCGCATCGAAATTAATAATGAAGATGCGAACTCTATCGCTGTTAACGTCTCAGAACCAGAGAGGCAACCTTCAGTTGCTGGGTCCTCAACCCTTACCGCTCATACCAGTGCAGAAAACCCCATTTTAGAAATTCCCATAAGTGATGAGCCCTTAAATAAATTCAATAGGCAAATATGCTTTGTGGTAGTAGGTGACATTAAGAAACGACCGACCGTAAGCAAACCGTTCGACACCCACACGAAAACGACTATACAAGTCTCTGAATCTAACTTAGAATACGATATTATTAACGCTGTGAAAGAGTATGTCAACCCTAAAGTAAAGACAGGCATCATGATTAATCCACCCTTAGCTATGTACAAAATCGTTCCAATACTTCAAGATAAATTCAAGAGTTCTGCCATGAATTTAGTCCTAACTAAGAATGAAGTAGAGAACGTTAAAGAGTATTTGCGACAACAAGAAATAATAAAGAAGTATCACGAGGGTAAAACCAACCATCGTGGTATTAACGAATGCTTTTTATCTCTGTCTCACTGTTATTATTGGCCCAAAATGAAAGAATCGATCGCAAAATACATTAACGAATGTAGTATCTGCGGTCAGGCCAAATATGATCGGCATCCCATAAGACAAAAATTCGCTATAGTACCGCCGCCAACCAAACCTTTCGAAACTCTTCATCTTGATCTGTTCACTGCCGAGAATGAAAAATTCATTACATTAGTTGATGCTTTCTCGAAATATGCGCAAGCATATCATCTTAGAGATGGCACAGCCTTAAGCGTCATACAAGCTCTTCTCATGTTTTGTACTCATCATGGCATGCCCTCGACTATCGTGACCGACCAAGGACCAGAATTCACAAACGCACTTTTTTCAGAATTCACACGATTACACAGTATACAACACCACAAAATTCTTGCACACACACCCAATGACAATGGCATTGTAGAACGTTTTCATTCGACTATACTTGAACACTTGAGGATTTTGAAGCTCGAAAAGAAAAACGAGCCTGCAATAAACCTCATGCCCTATGCCGTCTTGGCATATAATAGCTCCATACACAGCTTTACCAAATGCCGACCCATAGACCTTATTACAGGACACTTTGACCCACGTGATCCCATACACATAGATTTAACCGAACACTTGCTACAACAATACTCACAAGATCATAAAAAACGTATGACTCAGGTCTACAATATGATCAATGACACTTCTCTACACCACAGAACTGAATTGACCGAGAATAGAAATAAAGATCGCGAACCCGAGAAAATATACTCACCAGACCAGCAAGTTTTTGTGCGAAATCCCAAAGCTTCTCGCCAAAAACTCGCACCCCGATATACTCAAGACACAGTTCTAGCAGACCTTCCAATTCACATTTATACCAAAAAGAAACGTGGCCCTGTAGCGAAATCACGCCTTAAGCGCAGCCCCGTATTGTTACAGGATACTACTACTGCCACTGCTTCTTCTACAAATGACCAGAGGACAAGACGTGACGATTGACTCTTTACAAGATGGACCAGGACTACTCCCTTTTAAGTTAGGAACAGCAAGAATGGTATCCCATTATCATTCCTTCCTCAATTTTATTGATCTCGATAGTATTCAATCCCAAATTACAATGGTAAAATCTCAGCTGCTTGATCTCAAGCCCCAATTGAATAATAAAACTCTGTCGCTATATGACCCCCATATAATATACCTTAATGATAAGTTAGGAAGAATTTCTGATCAGTTAAGTACATTCGAGTTAAACCGCAGAAAGAGAGGCTTAATCGACGGTCTTGGCTCAGTGATTAAAAGCATATCCGGTAATCTTGATTATACAGATGCATTAAAATATGATAATGCCATTAAGGTTCTCAAAAATAATGAACATAAATTAGAAACCGAAATTAACAGTCATATCAGTTTAAACAAAGAATGGATATTACAAAATTCACAGGTGTTAAAAAACATAACAATCAATCAGGAGAAAATAGCTAGTACTATGAATATTATAATAGATAGCGATAGCAGTAGAGAAACCGAATTGATCAAGTACGCCCATCTGGCGCAACACTTGATAATTTTAGGAGATAACATAGACAGATTATCAGAAGAATTGTATAAGTTAGAGAATACCTTAGCCTTTATAAGACTTTCGGCTACACCTCATTCAATTCTAACCGCATTGGATTTGAAGGAGATTATAGAAAAATTAAAGATTCTCTATCATAGCGACGAGATTCTTGATGTAGAAATAAGATATTTTTATGATATAATTAAGTTAGGATACTTTTACACTAATAATAAAATAATTATAGTATATAAGATTCCGATTGCCTATTCCCCGAGTTATGATTTTTACAAATTATCCACAATTCCTAACAGATATTATCAAATCCTTGTACCCTCCTCACC